>CM060695.1:179147407-179829907 GCA_030686995.1 Artemisia argyi
TAGGAGTGCAAAAGGTGAGGAAAATCTGAGAAATGAACCAGTATTTATAGGGACAAAAATTACTGTACAAGAGCATGCCGGTCCCCTTAAATCATGGCTGGTCCCCTTAATTTTAAGGGGACCGCCCCTTATAATTAAGGGGGCCGCCCAGCTGTAACGGCCAGACACTTTGTCTTTTAGTGGGTAAAGTTTATTTGGTGAAAAACTAACTGATTTTGGTTAAAAATTTGAATTCATATATTTAGTATGATTAAAACATTTTTCTTTATTACCAAAAGTGTTTTTCAAAAATATATAATATGTTTATATAATTAAATAAACTTTGTAATAATTAATTAAATACCCCTTTGATCATAGATTGCAATAAACACTTTGTTTATTCATACCTTAAGTGATTTAGATGTAAAGAGAATGTTAATCACTAAATACTTGTTTATGTTATAAATCAAAACGTAGAGATATTGATAATATGTTAATAATGTTTTTAGGCATTATTTAGGTCAACAATCTCCCCATTTTTGATTATTACAAAACCTTAAACTCAATAGGTCTAAAATTTATTTTTAGACAAGTATTTTAGAGTTTAATATTCTCTTCTCCCCCTTTTTGTAAAATCAAAAAGGTTAAACCGAGTAAACTTCATAGAAGAAGTTAATCGGGTAGAATGCTCCCCCCTTGATGTATGCTCCCCCTTGATGAGTGCTCAAACACTCATCATTTTTGTCGTATTTAAACTGCTAAAACATACAAAAACAATCAAAAAGTTATCAAAATACTTAAATTATCCCAGGGATTGTGTTTTATGTGTTTTAAATGCAAAATGTGCAAAAACAAAGGAAAAACGTACAAAGTTTGCAATATTGGCAGTTTCAGTCCCCCAAGTTTCAAAACTTGTCAAAAATCGTCCCTATGCATTTATTTTGAAAGGAAAAGTCAACCCAAGCTTTTGAAAGTCAAATTTCACAAAATATTACACTTGGGTCATAAGTTTTCCAAAATTACATGTTTGGTCCCTGAGATTTCAAAAATGGCAAAATAGGTCCCTCGGAAATTTTGAAAAATGAAAATGGCAAAAATGGTTCTTGGATTTTGGAATTGCAACATGATTGGTCCTTGGTATAATATGGGAAAATTACAAAATCAGTCCTCATGTTTGGGAAAATTACAAAATTGGTCCTTGTTACACTAATAACCAACCGGACCCTTATTATTATCCCAAACCAAATCCACCCCAAAACCAAAAACCCTGATCCAGTCCACCCCTAGGCCCAAACTCCACCCAAGCCCATTGCCCTTGTAATAAAAATGCAGGTCAAACGGTCAACCCACCTTTGACCCGTCTTCTTCCCCCCAACATCCAACGCAAAACCAGGCCTCATGTTCCCCCCTCCTCCTCACCTTTTTCACCATAGCCCCCCCCCCACAATTAATGATATCACCAACCCACACCAACCCCCACCACCACAATAAATACACCCCAACCATAACACTCAGAATTGTCCCATTTCATTTGGGCAGGAAAATCACAATCAAAGGCTAGGATGGTTCAAGATGCAATTGGATGGCTGGGATTTGGTCAAGGGTCAAAAAGAAAGCCACTGGGACTTTAAAAAATAAAAAAGAAGCCATGTGGGAGAAATTAGGACTTATTTTTATGTCGTTATATATATTGTAGCTCAAGATGAGCATTAGTGTGTAGTATTGTATTTTCTAGGTTAAGTAATATTTTAGTTTCCTTTTGTACTCAGTTTTAAGTTAATGAAAGCAAGGTTTTAAGTTTCTTATCTGTTTCACATTTCAAGTTCCATCAAAATATTTCAATTGTAAATTTAAGTTTCAAATGTGTGTATAAGCTACTTACAAAGTCATGGAAACTCAGAAAACAAAGTTTTAGAAGCTTTACAAGCTTATGTAAACCTCCTAAACTCAGTTTCAATAAATACTCAAAAAATTAAGAAAAATAAAAAAAAATTAAAAAAAAAATATGGATAAAGGTTGAAGAAGCTTGGAATTTGGTTGATTCTGGATTGCTTTGGGTATTAGTGGTTTGTGGAAACCAATTGGAGTATTACTCTGTTCTTGGTTCATGATTTTAGCTTGGAAGGCCTTTGTAAGCTCTTGGTTCCATTTTCCATTTCACTGTGTATGTACTTAAATCTGCTTAGCCTTAAATCTTTTGTGTTTATTAGGTGTAGTTAAGTTAAATTATAGCTTAATATTGGGTAGTTATACTTTGGATTTGCTTGTTGCTCATTGTACTTAGTTGACTGTCTTTTTGATCATCTTAGTAATTTTAAGTATTTGTAGTCTACACCTGTGTTTTTTAGTTCATAATATCTTATTATAACATAACAAGTCAGTAGGGAATGGTGTTTTAGGTTTGAATCTCATTTGGCCTTACCAAACTTCAAATCTGAGTTGATAAGGGGTGTTTGGATTTATTTGTTTAAGGCATTGTGGTTGTTCTCAGTTGTTGTTGAGTGTTTACTTAGTTCACTAAAAGTCCAAATACACCAAAACAAGTTCCTTTTTAGTAGTCATAATCACAGAAGTCAAAATCACAAATAAATCATCACTACAGTTAACTGTGGTGACATTTAGGTCTTAGATTTCATAAAACCTATTCATAAGTTTGTGTTCTTGCTTAAATTAGTCATATTTTAGCTTAATATAATAGATTCAAGCAACAAAATTGATATGAGTTTCATAAAAGTCAAAATATCAAACTTTTCTAAAAAGTCAAAAGCATAAGTTTCAGATTTTTCCAAATATGGCATGAATTTTCTTGATTTTTGTGGTAAGATTTAGGACTTGAAACTTCTTGTGATTAAAGGGTACCAGTAGAACTAGTGATTTTCATACCTGTTTGATTTTTGTGAATTTTTGTTGTGGACAATTCTACCCCTCAAAGTCACTTGCAAGGCAAGCTATTGCCCTGTGCACCAGCTGACCTAGTCACAACACCAACTTTGGTGGTTCATTGTGACCACCTCAGTGGGTCCCACTGACCAAATCTTGGTCCATTTAACCCCCCTCCTACCAGGGTTGAGGTTTTGACCTTTAGTTTGACCATAGGTCCTGTGGACCCTACTTGGAATTGCACCTAAAAGTTGTCCCATTTTCTGCTTTAGAAACCAAATAAGCAAAGTGCTTATTGTGGATTTTCAGCTTATTCAGTGTCTTATTTAATTGAATCCTGCTTAACATTGTTCAAGTAACTCATTTGATTTAGAATTAGCCAATGTGGACCCCACATAAGTTCATTTGAGCTTATTCTCACCTTTGGTCAAAGAAAGTCAACTGACAAGGCAATAAACACTTGAAGTGCTTATTCACTTGGTCTCAGCCAAACTTCATTCATTAAAGTTGCTTAAAATCATCTAATAAGCAGTTTTGAATCAAAAAATTCCAAAAAAGTCTAACTTAATAGAAGTGATAGCTTCTATTTAAGCCAATTGGCTTATTTTTTAGCTTATTAATAAGCAATTTTCATTTTTATATTTTTCCTAGGCTTCTGGTATATAACAATAATTTCTGTAATTTTTTTAGATTTTTCTTGCATCATTTAGTATTTTTCTTAATTTAAATTAGTTTTTAGTAATTATTAAATAGTTAATAATTAATAATAATTAATTAGAAAATCAGAAAATTATAAATTAAATTTTAAAATTAGTTTTTAGTCATTTTTTATTTTTCCAAATTTTATTTTCAATTTTCTTGTGTAATTTACTAATTAATTAGGATTTAGGTTAATTTAAATAATTAAAAAGTAATTAATAATTAGTAATAATTAATTAAAAAGTCTTAAAAATATATTTTCATTTCTAAAATTCGTTTTATAGTATTTTAGATTTTTCTAAGTTTAAATTTTATTTTTCTAGGTTTATTTCATAATTATTTGTAATTTAGGTTAATTTAATTAATTAAAAGTAATTAGGAAATTAGTATTTAATTAATAGTAATTATAAAAATAGTGTAAAAATTAGTTTTAAATTTCCAAAAATTTTCTTTAACCATTAGGTTTGTAAAAATACCATTTTCATACCAGTAGCCTTTTCAGATCACCTTATTCACTTTTAATTCTCGTACGTTTGTTCGCGTTTTCAGTAAACGTACTGTTTTTTTGGTTTTAAGTAATCTCTTCTCAATCTAAGTTCCAGTAATTAATCACATAGCTTTCCTAAGCTATTTCTGTTAATAACTTCCAAATAATTCTCATAACAAACCTTTTCTGTGAATAATCACCCGATCACAAAGCACGCTCAGTCACAATTCACACCTTGTCGGGATTTAACGACCTGGTGATACCTTATATTACCCGGAGATTGTTTCTAGGCTTTTTGACTTTGTTGACCATTCTTTGGTCAATATAAGTTGACGGTTTAGGATCAATCAATTTTTGGCGCCGCTGCCAGGGAGGTGTGCGCATTTCTGCAGCGTCTTTTGAGATTAGTGTTATCTCACCATTATCACTGTACAAATACCACCACTTTTGTAAATTTCAAATCAAAACATAAAAAAAGTCATTAACACTTTTCCTAAAGTGTTAAAACACCAAAAAAAATTAAAAACAACAAAACAGATCGTAACGTTTTCTGATTCGGTTTTCTTTTAAGGTGATTCTTAAAGAGAAACGATTTTAGATTACGGGACGATACCAAAAATATTGTCCAAAAAGTTTTTATCCCTAGTGCATGCGCACGCGTTCACAATCGAAAC
Source organism: Artemisia argyi (assembly GCA_030686995.1). NCBI lineage: Eukaryota > Viridiplantae > Streptophyta > Magnoliopsida > Asterales > Asteraceae > Artemisia > Artemisia argyi. The sequence continues at coordinate 179,152,127 of CM060695.1, forward strand.
GAAATCGTCAACTAAGAAACGTAACTGAGTTACGTCCTATTGTTGAGGATCCAGTTCCGAAAATGGACGGAAACGACAACCTAGAACCACCAAAAGATGATGCAGCACCTGATCTCCGAACGATGGAGGAGTTGTGTCAACCCACAATGCAAGGAAGGGGAGGACCCATTGCTCCCATTGACATTACGGCCACTGATTTTGGACTTAAGCATCATATGATACAACAAGTCCAGAATTCATACCAATTCCATGGTTTACCTGGTGACGATGCAAACAAGCATCTTGATAAGTATCTTACCGTCACCCAAAGCATGAAGCAAAACGGTGTCACCGATGATGCCCTTTGTCTATACCTCTTCCCCTATTCTCTGACTCATCATGCCACTGCATGGTTTGATCGACTTCCCAAAAATTCGATTCACACTTTCGATGAGATGGTCACAAAATTTTTAGCCAAATACTTTCCACCATCCATGGTTACCAAGTTGCGTAATGACATTAGCAACTTTCGTCAGCTTCCCAATGAATCTTTATTCGAAGCTTGGGAACGCTATAAGCTTGCGATTGATCGGTGTCCTAACCACAATATGTTGCAAGTCACCATTATAGATACATTCTATAATGGTTTGACCTTGAGACACCGAGATATCCTCAATGCTGCTGCTGGAGGGACCTTTATGAAAAGGTGTCCCGAAGAGTGCTACGACCTCATTGAGAACATGACTACCCACCATAACTTTTGGGATTCCTCAGCCGAGAGGGATGCGTCATGTAATTCTATCACTCCAGAATCTTCATCCTCTGAAATAATGGCTCTTGCCAAAAAGATGGACGATATCTCTACGGCTGTGTTGAGAATGAACCAAACTATGCAAAATCAACAAGTTCAAAGTCAACAAGCCAAAGCTGTAAATCAAAGTTGTGAAACTTGTAGAGGTCCACATCCCTACTTTGAGTGTCCAGCCACCGGTGGCTACACTCAAGAGAACGTATACGCTGCTCAGGGTTCCTATAATTCGGGAGGTAATGGGTATCAACCGCAAGGGGACCGCAATCTTCTAAGCTATCGTTCTAACAATTTCCTTGGACCACCCGGTTTCAATCAAAACGATAATGTCCACAACAATCGTAACCAGAACCAAAATCAGAATTGAACAAACCAAGGTTACCAAAATCCGAGAAATGTCAGTCAAAACCAAAACTAGGGTTTCCATCATAATCAAAACCAAGGTTTCCAAAATCAAGGAAACTATAATCAAAACCAAGGTCAAAACAACTTTCAGGGAAACAACTCTCATGGATATGGCAACCAATATCAGGGAAATTTTCAAAACCACGGTTCCCATCAAAATAACCGGGTCCAGAACTTTCCCAATCAAAATCAAGCCATCACTCCTACTACTCAGCATTTCCCTAATTCAGCTCCTCCTAACCAAGCTCGAGCAATTCTTCCAACTGGCCCATCAAACGATGAGTTGTTGAAACAATTCATGAAATCTCAGGAGGAGATAAACAAAGTGATAATGACTCAGATCGCAGACATTAAGAAGTCTTTAAATGATCAACCCTCAGGCTCAAGAAAACTTGCGAGCAACACGATCGCTAACCCGAGGGGCGATGCTAAGGCGATCACAACACGAAGTGGTACTTCATATGATGAACCCGCGATTCCTACTACCTCTTCTCCTTCTCCTCCAAAGGTAGTGGAACGTGAACCTGAGGTGACAAAGGACAAGGTGCAAATTCCTAGCCCATGAAGTACAGCACACGTCCAACCTCAGGTTATTCCTGAAACCAGATGTAAGCCATATATCTAAGGATGGAAAGTTGTGTGAAGATTGAGGTTCCGGTTCATCAACACTAGGTAATTCCCTAGAACTAAGAGTAAGGTTATTACTACAAGTATTCAAACCTATATCCTCTAGTGGTGTTTGGTACAAGGGTTCTACCTCTATTGGGGCTCCTATAGTCTCTTCTACTTTTTCCGGGTAAGTCAAGGGGGGTGTGTACGCATCAAATGATGGTAGGGCTTGTGGGGTACTTTGTGGGCTCATGTTATTTACTTCACCATTCCTTGTGTTAAAATCACCTATATCCTCAACATGTGTTTTATTATAATCTAACCCTAACATTTTCTCAAGTATCTCAAGTGCTTCTCTAGGCATCTCAACTTCAATATCCGAATCATAAGGATCATCCTCAATATTCTGACTATATACAAATTGCCCAAAAGATTCATCATGTGTTTCTTGATATTCATCATCATCGATCATAAAACCTAGGTCTCTTTGATCAATTTGATCATGTTCGGCTACATCCTCCATCACATCAAGGTCACCTATGTGTTCATCCTGTATTATGGTAGGGCCTAACCATGATAGCAGTTAGGTGGCTCATACGAAACTATCCTAGGTGAAGGCTCATATGGTGCATAGGTTTCACTAAGTGAGGCATTTTGAGGGGTTGATGGAGTTACTAAGGTGAATTCTTTAAAAGTCTTATGCACTTGGCCTCTTTTCTCAAGGTACTCAATAAAATCAATATAAGATCCTGTCCTCCTCATTTCATTCGTCCATCTTGGTATATCCAAACTAGTGTAACTATATTTTTTCTGGTAAAACTCTAGTGTCGGACTTGGTGGATTCATTTTCTCCATAATGGTGAACGGAATAGTCAATGAAAATTACGAACAAATACACAAAGAAAAAGATAGACTAAAGAAAACCTAGAAATAAAAATAAAACTTACTAGAAAGGAATCTAGCAAGTAGACCTAATAAAAAGAAATTCTAACCTAGACAATAACTATTCCCCGGGCTGCGGCGCCAAAAACTTGGTATGCGTGGGGATTGCACCAGGCTTTACCTCTCGAGGGGTCTCGAGAAGCTTACAACCCCCACCAGGCAGTATACCTGATCGATGTAGTATAGTATAATGACAAGTACCAGGGGATTGATTGTTCAGCTAGGAATAGTGTTGCTAGGATTAGAAAACCTAAAGACTAGGTCTAGAGATGAGGGATGATTCTTTTTGTATTTTTATATTTTTTATAAAAGCAATTAAAAATCTCGGGTTTGAAGGAGTTGGGCGGAATTAGTTGCTAGTCAACTAACCCAATAATAAGATGCAATCAAAATAAAATACTAAAAATGAAAAGAAACTAAATTATACTAGAGTTGTGAGCAATATATGGGAGAATTGTGTTTACATAGATTTCACTACTCCCTAGACATCTTTTACATGTTAATTACTAGTTATAGTTGCGTGGATGACGGATTGTATTCCTTAATACCATTCATGGGGTGGCGTACTTACTTCCCCAATCCTATGAGCGCCTGATGAGGTGAAAAATTAACCACTTTTAGGGGGTCATTTAAGCCCGAAATTGAATTTATTTGATCAAATATTGCCATAAATCGTTCATTTCGTGATTTTAGGTACTTTGGGAGTGAATTCTGGAAAAGGAAGCAATTTGGACGTTTTTGGAGCATAAAAATGAAGAAAACGGCAAAGACTTAATTTTCCATGCTGAGAACAGTACCTGACGGCGTCAAGAGGAAGATCCTGATGGCGTCAAGAGTTAAAACCATGACGACCCAGTGAAATCCTGACGGCGTCACAACAAGGGCGTCAAGACTAATTTTGGTGACGGCCTGCATAAGGAGAATACATGATGGCATCAGACCCAGATCTAGGCAGTCCGAGAAACTATTTGGCGGCGAGATGATGGCGTCAGATTTTTGTTCTTGATGCCGTCACCTATCAAAATCTATATATAGTTTTCTATTTTTCATTCATAAAGGAGGAACTTGTGTGGAGAAAACTAGGGTCGAACTTTGTAAACCCTAGGTCATAATTTACAGTGTTTTCAAGGGTTTTCACCCCTTGAATCCTTTCATGTTCAATTAAGATAAGTCTTCTTTCAATTCAATCAATATGTCTATGTGTTGTTTGAATATATCTTATGCTTGTCTTGATTTCAACATGCTAGGCTAGATCTATCTTGTGTTTTCTTAGATGTAATGAAACCTAGATATTAATTATGTGTTGATTACTTGTTTATGGTTGTATTGGATGAATGATTTCAATGTTAGGCTTAAGAAAACTGGCAGATCTCTATTGTGTAACATGCTTGAACGTCTTAGAAACATGAACCGATGTGTACTAGGTTTTATTGGTTGTATATAATGCATGAGCAAATTCTAGTGAACCCATGTTAGGAGCTTCTTAGCCGGCTCGACATAGGAGTGATGTAGGCGCTCATAGGATTGGGGAAGTAAGTACGCCACCCCATGAATGGTATTAAGGAATATAATCCGTCATCCACACAACTATAACAAGTAATTAACGTGTAAAAGATATCTAGGGAGTAGTGAAATCTAAGTAAACACAATTCTCCCACATATTGCTCACAACTCTAGTTTAATATAATTTACTTTCATTTTTAGTATTTTATTTTGTTTGCATCGTTAGTATTGGGTTAGTTGAATAGCAACTAATTCCGCCCAACTCCTTCAAACCCGAGATTTTTACTTGCTTTCATAGAAATATAAAAATACAAAAAGAATCATCCCTCATCTCTAGACCTAGTCTTTAGGTTTTCTAATCTTAGCGACAGTATTCCTAGCTGAACGATCAATTCCCCGGTCCTTGTCATTATACTATACTACATCGATTAGGTACACTGCCTGGTGGGGGTTGTAACCTTCTCAAGATCCCTTGAGAGGTAAAGCCTGGTGCAATCCCTACGCATCCCTACGCATCAAGTTTTTGGCGCCGCAGCCCGGGGAATAGTTATTGTCTAGGTTAGAATCTCTTTTTATTAGGTCTACTTGCTAGATTCCTTTCTAGTAAGATTTTATTTTTATTTTTAGGTTCTCTTTAATCTATCTTATTTCTTCGTGTTTTTGTTCGTAACTCTTCACCATCCGACATCATGGACGATGGTAACATCTTTGAACCCGTCATCCCACCACAACAAAACCCACCACTAGATAACCAACCTCTTAGGCCCCGAACCCTAGGAGAGTATTCCCGACCTAGCCACCAAGGCTATTGAAACACCATTGAGCTCACCCAAGGAGCCAATGTGACCCCCTTGCGATGCGACACCATCCGGTTGGTGAAAAGCGGATGTGCATTCCATGGACTTCATTCCGAAGATCCAAACCAACATCTCAAGGACTTCCTTAAAATCGTAGATTCTATAGACCTTGATGTTACAACTAGAGAGTCAACCCGATTACGCCTATTCCAATTCTCTCTACGTGATCAAGCTAGTCAATGGCTTGAACGTTTACCCGCGGGATCCATCACCTCATGGGATGATATCACCACTCATTTCCTTGCTCAATTTTTCCCACCGGGGAGAACTACCAAGCTTAGAAATGACATCTTGATGTTCCAACAACGTCAAAATGAAACTCTTTATGAAGCATGGACTCGATTCAAGGACTTACTCCAAAAAGTCCCTCATCATGGCATAGATCTTTGGCTCCAAGTCCAAATCTTCTATGACCATATCAATCTCTCTACAAAGCGAGCCATTGACCAATCGGCCGGTGGTAAGCTACGTGATCTAAGTGCGGAAGAATCATGGGAACTCATAGAAGATCTTTCTCTCTATGACAACGAAAGTTGGAATGATCCCCGTGATTTGAAACCGAATTCAACCAACAACAAACAAAGATGACCAACAAGATAGACAACTTGTTGAAAGCCCTCAACAACCAAGCGTTAACTACACCTAGGAAGGACACTAGGGACGCCAGTAACGGAATCCAAATTAAGGACCCCTCATCATCCAAACATGTCCACTTTGCCAATGTTGTCACTATTAAGCCAATAGATAAGACTATAGAAGAAAGTGACAAAGATGAAGTTGAAGTAGAAACCAAGACTAGGGATGAAATTAGGGAAGTTGAGGTTAATAAGGAAGGAGAGTTAGAGGAAGTAGAGACCGTAGAAGAGCACTTTGATAAGTTGCCCACCAAGGAAGAACGGGAATACCATAAGGATTTATTCGATGGCCCCGAGACACCATATATCCTTGGCACACCCTTTATCAAAATGGGAGACCCCTCTAACATCAACATACCATGCAACATCGGGCATATGCATATATGGAAAGCTTATATCGATCTTAGATCTCCTATAAACATCATGACTAGGACTTATTATAATTGGGTGATGAAGAAACAACTTGGTTATAGGATGATGCCCAATAAGAATTTGATAAGTAATTTTGTAGGAAGAGTGAAGGGATAGCATGTAATTATAGGTAATTTCACCTATGAGATCGATTTTATGATAGTAGAAGATACTCGTCCGGTGATAGATGATTGCCTAAGCCAAGTAATATTCGGAAAACCATTTGTTGAGGCCACTAAGATGAGTTATGACCCGACTTTAGGGATAGTTAGGTTCAAAGAAGAGAATGACGAGATCGCTACCGAATGCCCTACAAGATTGAGCAATACCGCCTCCTTTCTAATATAGAAAAAGAACAAAAACAAGCAGCTTACTATAGAAATGATGAAGATAGACGTAGAGGAGTAAAGTATGTGATGAATAGGATGCTTGGTTTCTACAAAGAATGCTTGCAATTAGGTCCGGAATACAAAACGGGTATAGAAGATGACCTAGAAAGTGAAACCAACAATGAGGTCACGTAGTAACCCATGACCTTGAGTCTAGCTACAAGACTCGTAAATAAAGAAAAGCGCTTCTTGGGAGGCAACCCATGTTTTGTGTGATTTTTATTTTGTTTGTTTGTTATTTGTTTCCGTATGCATGCTTTATTTTTATTGTCGGTAGATCATGTTTCAAAACTAAAATAGTGAAAATACTTTACTTTGTTGTTTGGCTAGTCTTAACTTCACCCAAAGGTATTTTTGCAAAAGATAAGTGTAAGGGGAAACCCCAAATATGTTTTTAAGAAACAAAACCGATCATGATTCTCCACAATATTAAGTGAACATGTATATTCATACTTGTTAGAGTCAAATGCTTGTATCGAGTCATAATGAAGTTTTACAGGATTTTTCAGGAAGTAGGACCAAGTTTTTCCAGAAATTTTCTGGCAACTTAACATAAGAATTTCTGCAGGTCACTTCAGACGGCGACACGAGTTTACTCTTGACGGCTTCACGTGTAAAAATCTGGAAATTTTACCAGTTTTGTTTTTCTAACGGAGTCTTAAAGTTTTTGTTGTATTATTAGTTTTATAATCTCCAGGAAATCTGCAAACATCATTCCACAAGCATTATATCTTATTTTGTTTTCTAGGATTTATTAGCATATGTAGATTGCCACCGATTTTATGCAAGGTTGCCTTGTCTGTTTTCTCAGGTTTTACAGGTTATGTATGACAAGAAGATGATTATTATTCTGGAAGGGAAGCTTTGATAGTTCATTTTCTTGGAGGAAGATATAACCTGGCCACCTTATTATCCATACCGAGCGAATCAGGGGAGTATTTGATTTCATTCTTTTTACTTATTTCACTTTTACATTCTTTACTTGAACATTGGGACAATGTTCATCCTAACTGTAAGGGGAGGGTAAAATGATGATACCTTACAGATACACTTTCGCTTGAGTTTGTTTGTTTGATAGTAGATGTGTAATAAAACTATGAGAAATACTTGTTAGTGCAATTTTAGCGCCAAATTTAAAATTTTTTACAACATTTAGGAGTGAAACTTTAGCCTTAGCAAGCGTCTCATGGATAGGAGATTGTATGACTAGCACAAAACCGTACTATTCAGAAAAATTTTCCACCCAAATTTTTGAGGTTCGCCTTTAGATTTGATAGGAAACGCATTTACTATTAGTGCTTATGAGTGTACCGATAGCATTTAGATTCTAGAACTTGCGTTAGTGATGCATCCAGAGACCGCTAGTGAGACTACATTTGTGTAGTAGGATTTACTACATGATAAGAGGCATTAGGATCACCCTTGTGTTAAACCCGTATCATAATTACTTGACCATTTATGTCATATTACTTGGCTAGTTAAGTCAGTTAATTTTTCCCACACCTCAGCGTTGTACTCATTTTTAGTACACGAAACCCCGAGTACTCCCCTCCGAGCCTATCTTTTCGTTTCTAACTTTAAGAATTTTACTTAAAGGAAGAATTTGTTACACCCCACTTAAAAGTACACCCAAATCGCCTTAGCCTTCCGTGTATGCACTCATCTTTAGTGCATTATTGTTATTTGTTTAAACCCTTAGTTAATTATCTAATTGATTACATGGTTGCTAAGTCGAGTCATATCCTTGTACAAATTGTTTTGGGACGATTGGGACTCATGGGTAAAGTACTTATTTTATGGAGTAATAGGGAAGAACATCATTTATTACCCCCATATGTGCATTAATCTTAAAAGTACTCCAAGTGTTTTGATTATCTTAATTCGAGTCATTGGATTAGTTTATTGTAAAGTATGTAAAAATTCAAGTGTAAGGAGAATTTTCATTCCCTATGATGTATTATTTTGGATGGTAGGGTAAGAGTGTATGCAAAAAAAAATAATAAAATAAAATAAAATAAAATAAAAAATCGAAAAAATCAAGAAAAAAAGAAAAAAAAATAGAAAAAGAAAAAGAAAAAAACATACGGACTACCATCCCATTTCATTCTATGTTTATTTTATGTTTTTGTTATTTTTCATTTATTAGCTTAAGTCGAGTCTAGTCTTGGCTTAGCAACGCCACATTGTACATGTAATTGACCAAGATGATTAACTCGCCACCAGTAAAGACTGCCTATATCCAACAAAACCGTGTATTCCATATCCCTACACCTAACGTTATAACCCTTTAAAAAGACCTCTTTGATAGTTTATCCTAGGTGCTTACGCCATGTGGTGGAGGTTTTATCCTTTCCCAAGCCTATGGTAATCTATTTTGCTATGACAGGTAGTGAGAGATATTTTCCGTTTCCATATTGTGATATTACTTTATTACACCCAAGAGATGTGAGTATCTAAACACTATTTGTGAGGTGCTAGTGTATGACCTCCGTGCTTGTCTTTGGTCTTTAGTGGAACGATTATTTGTTGTAATTACTTTTATATTAGTGTTAAATGACCCCCAACTTGTATTTTGACTAGAATAAAAGCGCATTTGCTTGAGGACAAGCAAATCTCAAGTGTAAGGGTATATGATGAGGCAAAAAATGAACCACTTTTAGGGGGTCATTTAAGCCCGGAATTGAATTTATTTGATCAAATATTGCCCTAAATCGTTCCTTTTGTGATTTCAGGTACTTTGGGAGTGAATTCTGGAAAAGGAAGCAATTCGGACGTTTTTTGAGCATAAAAATGAAGAAAACGGCAAAGACTTAATTTTCCATGCTGAGAACAGTTCCTGACGGCGTCAAGAGGAAGATCCTGACGGCGTCAAGAGTTAAAACCATGACGACCCAGTGAAATCCTGACGGCGTCACAACGAGGGCGTCAAGACTAATTTTGGTGATGGCCTACATAAGGAGAATACATGACGGCGTCAGACCCAGATCTAGGCAGTCCGAGAAACTATTTGGCGGTGAGATAACAGTGTCAGACTTTTGTTCTTGATGCCGTCACCTATCAAAATCTATATATAGTTTTCTATTTTTCATTCATAAAGGAGGAACTTGTGTGGAGAAAACTAGGGTCGAACTTTGTAAACCCTAGGTCATATTTTACAGTGTTTTCAAGGGTTTTCACCCCTTGAACATGAAAGGATTCAAGGGGTGAAAACCCTTGAAAATACTGTAAAATACGACCTAGGGTTTACAAAGTCCGGTCCTAGTTTTTTCCACACAAGTTCCTCTTTAATGGATGAAAAATAGAAAACTATATATAGATTTTGATAGGTGACGGCGTCAAGAACAAAAGTCAGACGCCGTCATCTCGCCACCAAATAGTTTCTCGGACTGCCTAGATCTGGGTCTGACGCCATCATGTATACTCCTTATGCAGGTCGTCACCAAAAATAGTCTTGACGCCCTTCTTGTGACGCCTTCAGGTTTTCACTGAGTTGTCACCACTTTTACTCTTGACGGCGTCATGATCTTCTTCTTGACGCCGTCAGGTACTGTTCTCAGCATGAAAAATTAAGTCTTTGCCATTTTCTTCACTTTTATGCTTCAAAAATGTCCAAATTGCTTCCTTTTCCAGAATTCACTCCCAAAGTACCTAAAATCACAAAAGGAACGATTTAGAGCAATATTTGATCAAATAAATTCGAATTCCGGCTTAAATGACCCCCTAATAGTGGTTCATTTTTCGCCTCATCAAAAGCACTAATATAAGTCACCAAAGACCTCAACATATAAACTTTAATTAATGGGAAAGCAATATTAAGGGGAGTGTACTGATGAGGCGAAAAATGAACCACTTTTAGGGGGTCATTTAAGACCGGAATTGAATTTATTTGATCAAATATTGCCCTAAACCGTTCCTTTTGTGATTTTAGGTACTTTGGGAGTAAAATCTGGAAAAGGAAGCAATTCGGATGTTTTTAGAGCATAAAAGTGAAGAAAACGCCAAAGTCTTAATTTTCCTTGCTGGGAACAGTGTGTGGCGGCGTCAAGAGCAACATCCTGACGGCGTCAAGAGTAAATTGCATGATGGCCCAGTGCAGATATGAAGGCGTCACATGAAGAGCGTCAAGAGTAAAACATGTGACGGCCTGGAAGAACCTAATACGTGACGGCTTCAGATGTAGATCAAGGCAGTCCGACAATTCTTTTGGCGGCGAGATGACGGCGTCACCTAATTGGTCTTGACGCCGTCAGCCTCAGTTTTCTATATATAGTTTTCTAATTTTCATTCATTAGGAGGAACAAGTTTGGAGAAACCCTAAGGCCGAACCTATTACGAATTTTACAGGTTTTTCAAGAGTATTCAGCCCTTGAACCCTTACATGTGTAATTAAGATAAGTGTTCTTCTAATTCAATCAATATGTCTATGTGTTGGTTGTCTATATCTTGTACTTGTCTTAATTCCACCATGCTAGGCTAGATTTATCTTGTGTTTGCTTAGATCTAATGAAACCTAGATGTTGATTATGTGTTGATTACTTGTTTATGGTTGTATTGGATGAATGATTTCGATGTTAGGCTTAAGAAAACTGGCAGATCTCCATATGGTAACATGCTTGAACGTCTTAGGAAACATGAACTAATGTGCACTAGGTTTTATTGGTTGTATATAATGCATGAGTAAATTCTAATGATCCCATGTTAGGAGCTTCTTAGCCGGCTCAACATAGGAGTGAAGTAGGCACTCATAGGATTGGGGAGTTAAGTGCGCCACCCCATGAATGGTATTAAGGAATACAATCCGTCATCCACGCAACTATAACAAGTAATTAATGTGTAAAAGATATCTAGGGAGTAGTGAAATCTAAGTAAACGCAATTTCTCCATTTATTGCTCACAACCTTAGTTAATTTAGTTTTATTTTCGTTTCTAGTATTTTATTTTGATTCCATCTTTAGTATTGGGTTAGTTGATTAGCAACTAATTCTGCCCAAATCCTTCAAACCCGAGATTTTTACTTGCTTTCTAAAAAATATAAAAATACAAAAATAATCATCCTTCATCTCTAGAACTAGTATTTAGGTTTTCTAATCCTAGCGACACTATTCCTAGCTGAACGATCAATCCCCCGGTACTTGTCACTATAATATACTACAACGATCTGGTACACTGCCTGGTGTGGGTTGTAAGCTTCTCAAGATCCCTTGAGAGGTAAAGCCTGGTGCGATTCCCACGTATCAAGTTTTTGGCGCCACAGCCTGGGGAATAGTTATTGTCTAGGTTAATTAGGTCTACTTGCTAGATTCCTTTCTAGTAAGATTTTATTTTTATTTTTAGGTTTTCTTTAGTCTATCTTTTTCTTCATGCCTTTGTTAGTAAATTAAATTCATTGACTATTCCGTTGACCATTATGGAAAACGCGAATCCACCCCTTTCCCCTAGAGAAGTGGCTGTGTTACGTGAACAAATTGAGAGTGAGATTAGGGAACTTAGGGAGCTTAATAGGTTGATTAAGGTTGAGCTTGACCAGACATTTAGTGACCTAGCGACCGCCTTGTATTCAAATGAGGACCTAGGGCCTAATGATTTTGTGAATGTCGTTGAGGAACTTGAAGAGGGGGAAATAGATCCGAAGCTTAATGATTACTTTAATCTATACCCCACTAAGGAGGAGATTGCATAATATAATAATCTTATTGATAACCCGCGATCTCCTTTTACTATAATTGAACCTAAGATAAAGAGAGGCGATCCTAAGAATGCTAAAATACCATGTATGATTGGGTACAGACACGTTGAAAATGCTTACATTGACTTTAAATCCCCAATCAACATTATGTCCTCAAATGTTTATAATGATATAGTGAAAACAAGACTTGAACCTAGAAGAGATCCCAAATACCCCGGTGGAGTTTGTAACTTTGTCGGGAGAGTTAAAGGTCTACATGTCTTTGTTGGGAATTTCACTTTTGTCACCGACTTTATGATTGTGGAAGATCTTGCTAATGTTATTGATTGTCGATTGTCCAATGTTGTGTTTGGCAAACCGTTTGTTGAGGAGTCAAAGTTAGAATATGATGAGATAGAAGGGACAATCAAATTTGCAAGTAACACTGATAGGATCACTTATAGGATGCCTAATAGAATGAAAGAATTTCGCTTTATATCTCGATTTGACAAGGATAACATTGGTGTTTTTGAGGACATCAATGAAGAGGATAAGAAAAAGGGCATGGATTATGTATGGGAAAAGAGGAGTCTCTTCTATAAAGTTTGTTTGGCTTTAGGACCAAAGTATAAAGTCGATAAGGAATTTGCCCATAGGATTATAGGAGTGATTGAGAAAAAGGTGAATGGTTTCTACAAAGAATATTTACAATTAGAAAGTGGAACCAACGATGAGGTCACGTAGTAACCCATGACCTTGAGTCTAGCTACAAGACTCGTAAATAAAGAAAAGGGCTTCTTAGGAGGCAACCCATGCTTTGTGTGATTTTTTTTTGTTTGTTTGTTATTTGTTTCCGTATGCATGTTTTATTTTTATTGTTGGTAGATCATGTTTCTAAACTAAATGGTGGAAATACTTTACTTTGTTGTTTTGGCCTAGTCTTAACTCCACCTAAAAGTATTTTTGCAAAAGATTAGTGTAAGGGGAGACCCCAAATATGTTTTTAAGAAACAACCCGATCATGATCCTCCACAATATTAAATGGACATGTATATTCGTAATCGTTAGAGTTAAATGCTTGTATTGAGTCATAATGAAGTTTTGCAGAATTTTCCAGGAAGTAGGACCAAGTTTTTCCAGAAATTTTCTGGAAACTTAACATAAGAATTTATGCAGGTCACTTCTAACGGCATCACGAGTTTACTCTTGACGGCGTCAAGTGTAAAAACCTGGAAATTTTACCAGTTTTGTTTTTCTAACGGAGTTTTAAGGTTTTTGTTGAATTTTTAAGTTTCATAATCTCCAGGAAATCTGCAAACTTCATTCCACAAGCATTATATCTTATCTTGTTTTCTAGGATTTAGTAACTTATATAGATTGCCGCCGATTTTATGCGAGGTTGCTTTGTTTGTTTTCTCAGGATTTACAGGTTATGTATGACAAGAAGATGATTTATATTCTGGAAGGGAAGCTTTGATTGTTCATTTTCTTGGAGGAAGATTTAACCTGGCCACCTTATTATCCATACCGAGCGAATCAGGGGAGTATTTGATTTCATTCTTTTTACTTTTTTTCACTTTTACATTCTTTACTTGAACAATGGGGACAATGTTCATCTTAAGTGTAAGGGGAGGGTAAAATGATGATACCTTACAAATACACTTTCGCTTGATTTTGTTTGTTTGATGGTAGATGTGTAATAAAACTAGGAGAAATACTTGTTAGTGCAATTTTAGCGCCAAATTTAAAATTTTTTACAACATTTAGGAGTGAAACTTTAGCCATAGCAAGCGTCTCATGGATAGGAGATTTTATGACTAGCACAAAACCGTATATTCAAAAAAATTTTCCACCCAAATATGTGAGGTTCGCCTTTAGATTTGATAGGAAAAGCATTTACTATTAGTGCTTATAAGTGTACCGGTAGCATTTAGATTGTAGAACTTGCGTTAGTGATGCATCCCGAGACCTCTAGTGAGACTACATTCGTGTAGTAGGATTTACTACACGATAAGAGGCATTAGGATCACCCTTGTGTTAAACCCGTGTTATAATTACTTGACCATTTAAGTCATATTACTTGGCTAGTTAAGTCAACTAATTTTTCCCACACCTTAGCGTTGTACTCATTTTTAGTACACGAAACCCCTAGTACACCCCTCCGAGCCTATCTTTTCGTTTCTAACTTTAAGCATCTTACTTAAAGGAAGAATTTGTTACACCCCACTTAAATGTACACCCAAATCGCCTTAGCCTTCCGTGTATGCACTCATCTTTAGTGCATTATTGTTATTTGTTTAAACCCTAAGTTAACTATCTAATTGATTACATGGTTGCTAAGTCGAGTCATATCCTTGTACATATTGTTTTGGGACGATTGGGACTCATGGGTAAAGTACTTATTTTATGGAGTAATGGGGAAGAACATCATATATTACCCCCATATGTACGTTAATCTTAATAGTACTCCAAGTGTTTTGATTTTCTTAATTCGAGTCATTAGATTAGTTTATTGTGAAGTATGTAAAGATTCAAGTGTAAGGGGAATGTTCATTTCCTATGAAGTACTATTTTGGATGGTAGGGTAAGAGTGTATGAAAAAAAAAAAAAAAAAAAAAAAAAAAAAAAAAAAAAAAGGAAAAAACATATGGACTACCATCCCTTTTTATTCTATGTTTATTTGATGTTTTTGTTATTTTTCATTTATTAACTTAAGTCGAGTCTAGTCTTGGCTTAGCAACGCCACATTGTACATGTAATTAACCAAGATTATTAACTCGCCACCAGTAAAGACTCCCTTTATCCAACAAAACCGTTTATTTCATATCCCTACACCTAACGTTACAACCCTTTTAAAAGACCTCTTTGATAGTTTATCCTAGGTGCTTAGGCCATGTGGTGGAGGTTTGATCCTTTCCCAAGCCTATGGTAATTTATTTTGCTATGACAGGTAGTGAGAGATATCTTCCGTTTCCATATTGTAATTTATACTTAATTACACCCGAGAGATGTGAGTATCTAAACACTATTTGTGAGGTGCTAGTATATGACCTCCGTGCTTGTCTTTGGTCTTTAGTGGAATGATTATTTGTTGTAATTACTTTTATATTAGTGTTAAATGACCCCTAACTTGTATTTTGACTAGAATAAAAGCACATTTGCTTGAGGACAAGCAAATATCAAGTGTAAGGGTATATGATGAGGCGAAAAATGAACCACTTTTAGGGGGTCATTTAAGCCCAGAATTGAATTTATTTGATCAAATATTGCCCTAAATCGTTCCTTTTGTGATTTTAGGTACTTTGGGAGTAAAATCTGGAAAATGAAGCAATTCGGACGTTTTTGGAGCATAAAAGTGAAGAAAACACCAAAGTCTTAATTTTCCTTGCTAGGAACAGTGTGTGACGGCGTCAAGAGCAACATCCTGACGGCGTCAAGAGTAAATTGCATGACGGCCCAGTGCAGATATGAAGGTGTCACATGAAGAGCGTCAAGAGTAAAACACGTGACGGCCTGGAAGAACCTAATACGTGACGGCGTCAGATGTAGATCAAGGCAGTCCGAGAATTCTTTTAGCGGCGAGATGACGGCGTCACCTAATTGGTATTGACGCCGTCAGCCTCAGTTTTCTATATATAGTTTTCTAATTTTCATTCATTAGGAGGAACAAGTTTGGAGAAACCCTAAGGCCGAACCTATTACAAATTTTACAGGTTTTTCAAGGGTTTTCAGCCGTTGAACCCTTACGTGTGTAACTAAGATAAGTGTTCTTCTAATTCAATCAATATGTCTATGTGTTGGTTGTCAATATCTTGTACTTGTCTTAATTCCACCATGCTAGGATAGATTTATCTTGTGTTTGCTTTGATCTAATGAAATCCGGATGTTGATTATGTGTTGATTACTTGTTTATGGTTGTATTGGATGAATAATTTCGATGTTAGGTTTAAGAAAACTGGCAGATCTCCAAAAGGTAACATGCTTGAACATCTTAGGAAACATGAACTAATGTGCACTAGGTTTTATTGGTTGTATTTAATGCATGAGTAAATTCTAATGATCCCATGTTAGGAGCTTCTTAGCCGGCTCGACATAGGAGTGAAGTAGGCACTCATAGGATTGGGGAGTTAAGTGCGCCACCCCATGAATGGTATTAAGGAATACAATCCGTCATCCACGCAACTATAACAAGTAATTAATGTGTAAAAGATATCTAGGGAGTAGTGAAATCTAAGTAAACACAATTTCTCCACTTATTGCTCACAACCTTAGTTAATTTAGTTTTATTTTCATTTCTAATATTTTATTTTGATTGCATCTTTAGTATTGGGTTAGTTGACTAGCAACTAATTCCGCCCAAATCCTTCAAACCCGAGATTTTTACTTGCTTTCTAAAAAATATAAAAATACAAAAATAATCATCCTTCATCTCTAGAACTAGTATTTAGGTTTTCTAATCCTAGCGACACTATTCCTAGCTGAACGATCAATCCCCCGGTACTTGTCACTATACTATACTGCAATGATCAGGTACACTGCCTGGTGGGGGTTGTAAGCTTCTCAAGATCCCTTGAGAGGTAAAACCTGGTGCGATTCCCACGTATCATGTACGATGTTCCGTAGTCACACATCACAAGCCATCTATCATGATGAATTAAAGCTTACTAATACAATAAAACAAAACTACTTAACATAAGTAATTAAAATGAAGACTGAGCAACCAATCGAATCAGAAACAACTCAAAACATCAAATACTCATAAATTTTTTTTTGGGTAACATGGGTTTCCGACTCGACATTGCGAGCCGACTAATCCCACGGCGACTACCCTTTTGGATAGCCTGAAGTCGGCACAGGTGAACCTCCGTGGCCACAAGGGGATTAATTTTCTCCCCATTGGATTCGAACCCTTGACCTCCTAAATACTCATAAACTTGGCTAACACATAAAGGTGTTAGCCCATAATCTAAGTAACTAAGCACAAAAGCATAATCAAAATGAATAGAGTATGAAACATAGTGAATACAATACGCTAACCGAATGATTAAGTAATATAACAATGAGAAGACATGTTCTGCAAGGATAATTGGGTCTTCAAGGTTGATCTTCTGTTGTTTGGAGAGCCTTTGATCGTCTAGGAATGGCCCTAAGGGTTCCCAAGGATACCCTAATTCGTTTATGGGTCTTCTATTTATAGTTTCTAAAATTGGGGTCGATACGGCGCATCTAGAGACTTAGATGTGCTGCATCTATAAGTAAACGTAGCCTCCAAGTTTGAAACTGACAAGATATGGCGTATCTAGAATTCTGATATGGAGCTTCAGCCAATACAGCGCATCTAAAGATGCAATGCGCTGCATCTCCTTCAGAATCAGACAGATCTCCTTTTTCTCTTTCCTTGGCCGCTTAAATCAACTAAAACGGAGTCCGGATGAAGATCTTACTGCCAAAATACTAAAGCATCTTCAAGTGTCGACTTGTAATCTTTGACTTCTTCTTTAAGCTTCTAATCTTCACTTGATCTCTTGAATTCTTGGTAAGGATTGTATATAGCCGACACGGCGCATCGGATTGGTCCAAAATTATGCATATCAAGGTAACTTCGCGTGGGGTCCAAGATTATTATATTCTAGAATATTCATACACCGCCTTTAGATGCGGCGTATCTTCAATCTCTTATGCAGTGCCTGTTCTTCTGTGTCTTGGATCACCTTTTGGTGAAGTCTTAAGATTGATAAGACGTATGTCTGGAATGTAATACGGCGTATCCTTCATCAGTTCAGTGGACTTTTCCATATTGATCCATTTTGCTCCAATTTACGTCCAAAATAGCCAACTTTCACTAAATGCTTGTTTATAACTGAGAATTACCAAAGTAAGCGATTAAGTATTGATTCTCATATAACATAATATAAAACAAGCGAATAACATAGGATAAATGATGTCAATAAAATGTACTTATTTAATGTCATCAACATGTCAAAACAGGAAGAAGATTGCCAGGGTTCAATTGCAAACGAAATCAGTGGAAAGCACAAACAAAAGTGATGTAGAGAAGGTCAAGTATCCAGAGAAGATTCATGTAATCACTGATTACATGATAGAGGGCACAAATGATGCAACTTGGGATAAAGTGAGGTATGTAAGCAGTGCTTACAAACACTATATGTGTCCAACAAGACGGTTATTCAAGAAATTGAAGTACAAGTTCAAGATGATTGGAAAGGAAGAAATTGAGAAGAAATTCATTTTCTCTTATGGTGTTGGTGATGTCACTGTGGAAGCAAAAGATGGAAACATGGTGATACCACATGTTCAATACACCCTAGAAGTCACTTTAAACATTCTCAGCATTGATCAACTTGAAGAACAAGGATATATTGTGAAGTACAACAATAACATGTGTACTTTACACTATATGTTTGATGAGAAGAAGCAAGGAACAGAAGTTTCACATGAAAGAGATATCAATGAAGAAGATGGATCAAAAGATGTTGTCATTGAACACAAAAAATTTCTAGATGAATATTTTGAATCCATAGACCCAAAAGAAGAATGTTCATTGGTGAATGGGTTGGAAGACTTGAAATGCGACAGAAATGACATTCATGATTATGTGGATGAGGAGTACATTAGTTGGAATGGTTCACTATATGCATTAAAATGAATTCATTTGCAAGGTTCTTATCCTTTTTAAATCTGTTAAAAAAGGATAACATGGTGTACAAGCATTGTGACATTTTCAGTAAGAAGTATGTAGAGATGTTGAAGTGGTTTTATCTAGTTTATCTGAATTATGATATGCTAGAAAAGATACCACCAGTTATAGGGGTGATGGAAATCAATTTGCTTAGTCTACACAAGATAGTTGATAACCTTGGAGGCTATCTGTGTGTTACACTTGGTGACAAATGGAAGACAATTGCAAACTTACAAGGCCTGACAAAGGATGATGGAGAAGCAGTGAAAGATTGCTACAAAAGTTCATTGACATTGTGCAAGTATATTATGAAACAACAAAGATGCCTTGGTATGAGAAGCCTAAGGAAGATGTGGTTGAGAGCAGTGCTAATGCTAGGGTAAAAGATCCATAAGGCAAAGAAAAGGATGATGCTGGAAGAGAGGAGTCACTAGATGGAAGACATGAACAAGACAATAGAGTTTGGGGTCAGGTTAGAAAGCAAAGTGGAGAAAGAAGCAGAGGAAGGCAGCACCACAGATAGCAAAGACTTTGTTGTCATTGTTTGAAGATTAGAAAGAACATCACTCAGTAGATTGTTTGACATTAATGAATTAGGAGGGAGATGTTGACCACTTAATCTCATTAGATGTCAAAGTTCAATATGTAATCAATATATACTTAGTATAAATATGTTATGTGTCAAATTGCGGGGCTGCAATGGGTTGAACTTGGGTCAAAAACAGTTAACCCAAACACCCATTATTAGCAGTTAGGATTTAACAGTTATGTTAGTTAATTATAGTTAAGGTAGTTATGACAGTTATGTGTCAAGGGACACAATGGTTAGGAATAACTGTCTATGTGTCGTTTAGTTATGTATATATATGTACAATGTTGTCTATAAACATATCATTCAAGTATCAATAAAAAACCTTTGTTTACATACTTTGTCTCATACACTGTTTCATTAATTTGCATACAATTTGTCTCTCATTCAATCACAGAATCATGGTTCATTACAAAAACATTATGCAACACAATTTGCTTGGTTATATACCTGTGCAAAATTATTATTATTATTATTATTATTATTATTATTATTATTATTATTATATTTTTTTTCTTCTGAACTGAAGGTTAATTTTTGAAGACTTGTAAATCTAGCTATACGTTGAAGACATGTAAAACCTTTGCAATAAGCATTATAATTCCCTCCAAATACTACGCAGTACAAGTTTAACGAGGATCTTGTAAGAGAGGTTTTAAAGGATAAAGAATCCTATTTCACACTCTTAGTTAATCCAAAATTTACATATTAAACCTTTTTTAGGACTAATCTTCACCTTCCATGTTCCCTTCATATTTATTTGATCTAATAGATAGAGATTAATCTCAACAATTTAAAAAACCCACTTTTATCAATTTTTTTCAAATATTAATCTTTCAAACCGTTAATCGTTAAGCGAAAAAAAATATACCATTACAACGAGCATTTAATTATCTTTCTATAGATAGGCTATTTGATATATTTTTGACAATTTTTTTTTTCGTTTTTTTCACGTTTTTTTTTCGTGGCCGAAAAAATCATATATGATATTACATATCATATCATATGTGATATGTAATATTATATATGACTTTTTCGGCCACGAAAAAAACGTTAAAAAAACGAAGAAAAAAAATTGTCGAAAATATATCAAATTGCCTATCTATAGAAAGATAATTAAATGCTCGTCGCGATGGTGTAATTATTTTCGCTTAACGATTAACGGTTTAAGAGATATTTAAATTATAAAAAATAGGTGAAATATTAAAATACTTTTAATTTCAACCATTGATTTATTTTTAGATGTATGATGGGGATGAGTCCCTTGACATGTAAGAAAAAGTTTGGTATTTAATATAGGATTTTGTTACATCCACATAAAATCGCTACAAAAAACTCCCACTCGCTAACGTGTCAGCGGGTGATTGGTTTTTTGTGGGTTCCACATCCCACTAAAAACCAATCACTCGCTGACGTACGAGTTTTTTGTGAAAATTTTATGTGGATGTATCATTCCTCTTTAATATAACTCTCCTCCAAAAGTTGGCCACATAGCGATAGAAGACCCTTTTAGAGAGAAGAGAGAGAGAGACGACACTTACCATTATAAATTAAAGAAGTAATTAAGCAAATTTAATGAACTCAAAAACTGAAGAAATGGATCACAAACTCTTTGCTCGTATTAGTTTAGCTGCTCTACTTTGTTTCATCATGTTGATGTCCAGCAATTTAGCAAATGCCACTGATAAGTTTACAACCTCAAAATCTCAAGGTATGTATGTATGCGTATATCTTTTTCATATTCTCGTATCTATTTTTTCATTCTCAACTCGATAATAATCGTTAATCTGTAATTGTTGTGAAGTTCATGTGGCTTCATGGTGCCGGAAGATCCTCCGTCGCTATCCGCCGGACAATTCTCAGAGGCGCTCGGATCAGCATCATAATCTTGGTCCGGATTTTGATTTGGGGCCTATTCAGGGAATAATATAGATAACATCATTGTGGTTGTCTTCTACAGATTACTGTTTTTATTATTAATGTACTAGATCCAAGATCCGTTGAACGGGCTAGTTCTGTAAAATTGATAAATGAAATAAGACGTTGTTGATGTAGATAACGACATTTTCTTTAATGTTAATATACAATACTAAAAGGAAAAATAAACATCACCACTATCGGTCCTTCTTAGAGGAGGAGGTGTGGGCTCGTTGTGTAGCCTCGTCATCCGACGTGGAGCTCGCCACCACACACTCTCTTGCTCGCTGTGGCTCGTTGTGGAGGATCTCATCGTCTGCGTGACGAGGGAGAAGACTGCAAGTAATGTCATTTTTTTTTTTTTTTTTTTTTTTTTTTTTTTTTTTTTTTTTTTTTATGGGTTTTATTGTTTGTGTATTATTTTGTAGAAAATGTTTTGTTTGAAATTTTGAATTTTAAATTTGAAATTTGAAATTTTAAAAATATCCCTTCCTATGTGAAATTTGAAATTTTGAAATTTTAAAATTTTAAAATACACTCCTATATAAAGCATAAATTATCATACAATTTTGCACACACTTCACTTTCTAAAAATTTCACAATGGCAAATCGTTGATCTATTGAAGAAGAATGCTGGCTAGCCGAGATGTGGCAAAACGTTAGCGAATTCCAGTCCAGCGAAGGACCTTTTTGGCAAGTCGTAACAGAAAAGTTCAATGAACAATCAGACGGTCCTTTGCGTAACAAAAGCTAGCTAACGGGTAAGTGGGCAAGAACGAACTCTGATTGCCAAAAGTTTCATGAAATTTACTTGAATTTGCAGCCTACACGTGAGCCAGATGTTCGTGTTGAAGATGCATTGAACGTTTATAAAGAACGCAATGGTGAGAAAGATTTCAAATATTTTCAAGTTTGAACAACGTCAACTGGAACAGATATATGAATTAATGGCCTTTGTATTCCTGTATCGTGTGTTGGTTTATGTTCAGTATTTCCGTTTCGTTTGTGATGTTATGTCAGTGTAAGTTTCAGTTTGAATAAAAGGCTTAACGGCTAGTTTCTCCAATAAAATTATCTAACGGCTAGTTTCAGTATAAATACCGTCTTTACTCAACTTCTTATTATCAAACAACTGAAACTAAATTCCACACACACACTATGGCTAACCAACCAGCTGAGGTGCAAAGAAGAATACTTACCCGATTGCGCAATGAACAAGAAAATGAACTTAAGTTGATTAACAACTTGTTTGGTGAGATAGCGCGTATTATTCGACAGAGGGAGTCTCGTGCTCCAGAGGTCGAAAGGTTACATGAGCTGCCTCAAGACCATCCAATAGTCATGGTCGGTCTACAAACCCTTTTAAGAAATGATGAAACAGATGTGGAACTTCAAGTCGCATTGAAAATGGTCAGAGAACAAGCGTTGCAAGTTTGGGAAGAAAAATCACAACTCATCGATAATTACAAGTCGATATAAATTCTTGAAGATGTTTCATATTGTATTTATCCGTTTCGTTATTTTCGTATCGTATTTTTTTTCTTCATATCGTATGGTTTTTTTTCGTATTGTATCTTTTTTATTTGAATGAATTAAAAATTAGTATGTTGTATTACTCCCTCCGTCCCACATTAAGTGTCCATTTACATCATGCACAAAGTTTTAGAAAATTCCACTAACTACACTCTCCACCAATCAAATATAATTTATACCCACTAAAGTCTCATCTCATTGGTTAGAATAGAATCTGGACACTTAATTTGGGACATTTCAAGATTCCATTGTGGACACTTAATATGGGACGGAGGTAGTATTTTATATAATTTGTTAAATGAATTTAGTTTATTTATTGAAATGAATTAAAAAAAAGTTGTAAGTGGTGGGCCTCAAATGAGTAAGTTGGGGTTAGTTATGAGTGAAGAGGGGTTAGTTGTGAAGAGGTGTTGGGGTAATGTGACACCCGTGGGCCCCAAATGAGGAGGTGATGCCTCATCACCACACCTCTTGCTCTTACAACATGTATACACTTCAAAAACACATGCAATGATGATTTACACAATGTGGTAAATTAATAATATGTATCATTCAAGAGACAAACACTCACGTTAGTTGACAGTAACTTAATTAATTGTATAAGTTCGTGCACTTACTCCAGTTGTCCGAGATCTCCCCGTAAAGCTTGTTGTCATTTAGGCTGATTTAATCGAGGTGTGGATAGATACCAAAGCTCGCGGAGATACCTCCTGTGAGCTGATTTCCATCTAATCGTACTCGCATCAAGCTTGAACAGTTGTATAAACTAGTCGGAATTCGACCTATTAGATTTGTTAGCATGCATTACGTAACGGGCCCAAGCCCGAGTCTAGAATATTCTGTCTTGTGTTATCTATAGATATGATGTAATTGTCATGATCATTCAATCAATCAAATCATTCGGTTATCAATTATCTTACATGGTATTAGGCCTAATCGGTCCTCCCTCAAAACCTTAAACAAAACCGATTCATCCGAGATCATTGTAAGGATCTTGATGTCGTGGTTTGTATTGGCGCTTGAATCAAAAGGCGTGGTCTGCCGTTCCACCACAGATTATAGACGAAGCTACCTTGATTCTTTGAAATCAAAAACATTAGACAAATGAAGATTGTGATACGGATCAAGAGTTCTTGTTGTCTGGTTTTGAGGTTTGAATTTTTTTAGGGGAAAAGGTGATGTTTTCAAGGTTGTTGTTCTTGGATCTAGTTGTTGGGTTTTGTTGGTGTCTGATGGAAATGGAAGAATGGTATGTGTGGAGTGGATAGATGAAATCGTGAGTGGGGATAAGGAAGTTGTTTATCATTTAATAATAATAATATTAACTAGCAACCCTGAAATAAAATTTTTCGATGAGAATTAATAAAAATGTGACGGAAAGTTTTTCTAACACCTAAATTTGCCTCGAGAACGAAATACTAAAAGATTTGGTAAACTACACTTCCCACCCTAGCATATATTTACAATCTTAGTCCCTAAGGGTGCAATAGGGTTCACATAAGGTCCGAAACACTTTCCTATATAAACCTCCTTATACTCTCACTTAGGGTTTGACACCCTTTCTCTCTCAAACCAGCCGCACCCTATTTCTTCTTCTTCTCCAGTCATTTTTCCGGCCAAACAAACACCACCGCCGGCCACTTAAACTCACCGCCACCACCACCACACTCCTCACAACCTCCCCATCATTTTACTTACATCACGCACCTAGAAACACCTCCCAACACCACGATTAACACCGCCACAGCTCGAGTTCATCACCAAAACCATCTCTCTCTCATTTTGTTGATACCAGCGGTCGAAGGTAGGAAAACCCACCACCCTTTTTGTCGTTCTAGCGACGGTGGGGGATAAGTACATGAATTTTCAAGAGTTTTTGATTAAATCAAGATTAAAACTATTAAATATGAAGCTAAATAATTTTTTGGTATCATTTTCTTTCTTTTTGTTGTTGTCATTGTTATTGAGTCGCGAAAACAAGGGATGCCGTGAGCTTGAGCTCACAGCCTTGTGTATCGAGTCGAGTTTTATTAGGTCGAGTCTTGGTCACAGGTTCGTGTCTAGGTTAAGATGAAGGGTTGCACATTGTGTTTAAATGATTGTAATATTGGGTGTAGGGGTGTTTTTAATGATATTAATGTAGAATGAGGGTTGTACATTGTGTTTAAATGATTGTAATATTGTGTCTAGGGGTGTTTTTAATGCCATTAATGTAGAATGAGGGTTATACATTCTGTTTAAATGATTGTAATATTTGGTGTATGAGTGTTTTTAATGCTATTAATGTAGAATGAGTGTTGTACATTGTGTTTAAATGATTATAATATTGGGTGTAGAGGTGTTTTTAATACTATTAATGTAGAATTCTAATGAAAGTGGTGTGAATTTCGATTCATGCTAGTTTTTGTTGTACACAATGATTTGGTTGTTGTAATTATGAAAATTGCTTTGCTTTAAAGTGTTGTAAACCATGCATCATTTTTTGTACATCTGAATTTTTGGGAGAAAGAGTCATTCCTCCATTATAAGTAGTATAGATTGAGCTCACAGCCTTGTGTATCAAATCGAGTTTTATTGAGTCGAGTCTTGGTCACAGGTTCGTGTCTAGGTTAAGATGAAGGGTTGCACATTATGTTTAAATGAATGTAATATTGGGTGTAGGGGTGTTTTTAATGCTATTAATGTAGAATAAGGATTGTACATTGTGTTTAAATGATTGTAATATTGGGTGTAAGGGTGTTTTTAATGCTATTAATGTAGAATGAGGGTTGTACATTGTGTTTAAATGACTGTAATATTTGGTGTAGGGGTGTTTTTAATGCTATTAATGTAGAATATGGGATGTATACTCTGTTTAAATGATTGTAATATTGGGTGTAGGAGTATTTTTAATACTATTAATGTAGAATGAGGGTTGTACATTGTTTTTAAATGATTGTAATATTGGGAGTAGGGGTGTTTTTAATTCTATTAATGTAGAATTCTAATGAAAGTGGTCTGAATTTTGATTTATGTTAGTTTTTGTTGTACATAATGCTTTGGTTGTTGTAATTATGAAAATTTCTTGCTTTAAAGTATTGTAAACCATGCATTATTTTTTGTACATCTGAATTTTTTGGAGAGAGAGTTATTCCTCCATTATAAGTAGTATAGATAATAACAATAATAAATAAAATAAAATAAAAATGGTGTACCTTTATGTTTTTTTAAGAGAAAAACGCGCCCCGTTTGTTTGGAAGGTTCTTTGGGGTTGAAGTTTTAGAACCAACTTTCGTTTTATCGTTTTTTTCTTTTGATGTCAGTGCATTAGTTTTAATTTCTTTTGTTTTAGTTGTAGGGGATACTTTGGGTTATCCCGTTTTAGTGATAGGTGATGCTTTGGGTTATCCCGTTTGTTTAGGATACTTTGGTTTATCCTGTTTGGTACGAATACTTTGGTTTATCCGTTTTGTTGCCTGTTGCTGAAGATGTGCTTCCGCTTGCTATCGAATGTCTTCATCAACAAGTATTTATTTCCTTTAATTTATTGTTTTTTTTAGCTTTTAATCTCGAGTCCAAGCTTTCGCGATTTCGCCACTCGGATTGTGGGGGAGTGTTAGCCTGTATTATGTAACGGGCCCAAGCCCGAGTCTAGAATATTCTGTCTTGTGTTATTTATAAATACGATGTAATTGTCATGATCATTCAATCAATCAAATTATTCGGTTATGAATTATCTTATAAGATTATTACTAACAGCTCCTAGCTTCTCCAATTTACCGCCATTGCAGATTCCATCAGGAAAAGTACCTGCAAAGCTGTTGATGCTAATCTCTATTTGAACCAACTTCATTTTTCCTAACTCTTGTGGAATAGGACCTGAAAGTTGATTTATCATGAGATTTAATATTTCTAAACTTTTTAAGTTACCAAATGATTTTGGCATCGAACCATTGAGTTGATTCTCGCTCAACTCCATAATAGAAAGGGATACCAAGTTTCCTAACTCTTTTGGAATGGGACCGGAAAGCTTGTTTCCAAAGAGCCGAAGTAGATAAAGGGATCTGAGTTCACCAAAAGATCGTGGTATCTGACCAGTTAGATTGTTCAATTGTAGCTCTAGCCGTTCTAGTGACATCAACGTACCAATTTCTGGTGGAATTTCTCCAGTGAATTGATTATCAGAGAAATCAAGAAAAACTAGTTTCGAAAGGTGACCAATGTCAGATGGGATGATACCAGAAAAGTTGTTGAGCATAAGATCAAAATACATAAGATTTGGAAATGAATTGAATGAAAAATAATTAAGTGTACCATTCAAACCAGACGACGAAAGGTTCAGTCTGTTTATGCTACCATTTTCATTGCATGAAAGTCCATACCAGTTACATGGATGATGTGCTAATTAGCAACCATGTTTTAAAATTTATAGAAACAAGAATTACCGGTTAACTAGGAACACATTCGGGCAAGTATACCCTAGTCAATTGTAGTATAGTAGTGGTAAGTCAAGGTCGTCCCAAGAGACTTGGTTGCACTCAAGTGTCGTTTGTTTGTTTAAGCAAGTAACAAATTGGTGGTTATGATTGTCACAGATCAAACCACAAGATAAGCAATAAGAGAACAAGCACACAAAGAACATTCATCACAAGAATCACATCAATAACAAACATCTTGAAATATAAAAGTAACAAAGTTTACCCAAAGTATGAATTACAATAGGCATAGGTGAAAGATTATAGCAACCTTCAAGCCTCCAATCAACTACAACTTCTAACCAAGCCGGAAAATTATACCCGAACACTTGCTTGAGCACTTGAGCACTACTTCTGGAAATGGCAGAGGGTTGTGGTCTTTTGGGTGAGATAAAGGTGGTGGAAATTCGTCCTTAAGGGTGGAGGATACAATTTCACAATGGTGAGTTGGTGAAAGTTCTTCCTTTAGGGTGGAGGCTAGACTTTCACCTTTGTTTTGGTGGAATTTCGTCCTTGAGGGTGGAGGCTCGAAATGCACACCTGTTTTGGTGACAATCCTTCCTTTAGGGTGGAGGCTGGAATTGCACCTTTATTTTGGTGAAAATTCATCCTTGAGGGTGGAGGCTCAAATTGCACACAGTAAGGTGGTGACAAATCTTCCTTTAGGGTGGAGGCTAGAAATGCACCTGGTGAAAATTCGTCCTTTAGGGTGGAGGCTTGAAATTCACCATGGTAAGTTGGTAACAATTCTTCCTTTAAGGTGGAGGCTGGAATTGCACCTTTATTTTGGTGGAAATTCGTCCTTGAGGGTGGAGGCTCAAATTGCACACAGTAAGGTGGTGACAAATCTTCCTTTAGGGTGGAGGAAAGAATCGCACACCGAAAACTAAAGCTAGGCACTCCTATATGTTGTAGAAATCAACCTTAGCCTCCAAGCATGAAACTTGGGCACTAAGTGTCATAAAATGGCAGTAAATGGAGTTATTATGGAGACATGATCGGACTTAGGGCTTAATTGCACCTTAATTGAGCATTAAAAATAACTTGGGGAGGTCAGATTGGTCCATCCGATCGGATACGGGGTCATACTGATCGGATGGATGAGACATTTAGCTCCAACCGAATCGGTTGGGCTCCATCCGATCGGATGGATCCTTCTGGACAGAAATGATAAAGATCAAAGTTGTAGATCTTTCACTTAGCTTTCCGTGGCCGCTTGAATCACCTAAATCGGAGTCCGTATGCTCAAGATATGGCCAAAATGGTAAAGGTGTGTCGGGAACAACGAGTCTTCCATTATTTCTTCGTTTTAGCTTCTTTCCTTCATTTAACTTATCGTTTTCCTTCTTGTGCTTTATTCTTGAGTCTTTGGAGTGACAATCTTCATGACTTTATCTTCTCGAATATACTCCAAGAGACTTTCATTTGTCGGGAATTCCTCCGTACATTCATAAATCTTCGTTTTTGTTCATTTCTTCGTATTTTTCTTGGTTTTCTTCGTCATGAACCTAAAATAGAAAATATACTTCATTAAGTACCATAAGTTCATAAAAGTGACCAAAATATATGCATAAAATCCACAATAACGCTCCTAAAAACATGTTAATTTTGAGCGTTATCAAATCCCCCACACTTAAGTTAAGCATTGTCCTCAATGTGATAAACGAACTTAAAAGTATGAAAGTAGGGAAAATGAGAAAATAAACCATGATATCCAGTTTTATCTTCCTATCCAATCTTCTGTTTCTTGCAATCAACACCTGCATTATTAGAAACAAAAACAAACAAACAAAAAGCATTGCAATTTTATTCAAATTAGTGGCACACCCCCACACTTAAGTTTGACCAAGTGGTAAAACTTTGGAGTGTAGACACTGAAAAATAAAATAAATCAAAAATAAACACACGGGTTGCCTCCCGAGAAGCGCTTGTTTTATTAACGAGTCCTCAGCCGGACTCAAACTTTGAATAGATTATGTAGTTGTGATGTTACTTTTCCTTTTAGGGATATGCAACACATTTCCTATCACAATTCCCTCCCCTTTTTCTTCTATGTTTTCCAATGTAACATTTTCCCATGCTCTAGGAAGAGCATCATAGATAAAACCATTATTGTGTGCCTATGGGACCATTCCCTTGTGTGCAGCCATGAATGTGATTGCTTCATATTCAAATTCGGATGAAATTTCTTCATTAGAAATTACGTTTAATTGCTCTTTATCATAATAGAGTTTAATTCGGTGCCCATTGACAATGAAACTTCCACCATGTTTGTCATAAAGTTCAACATAACCTGATGGAAATCCATGTTTCACTACATATGGTCCAAACCATTTTGGCTTGAGTTTCGGAGCTTTAAACTTGTATTTCATATTGAAGAGCAGAACTTTATCTCCAGCTTTGAATTGTTTTTGAATTCTCAGCTTTCTATCGTGGTAAGCTTTGGTTCTTGCTTTGTATAGCTAGGAGTTCTCATAAGCTTGAAGTCTTAACTCATCGAGTTCATGCAATTGCAAAAATCTCTTTTCTCCAGCTATTTTTAGATCAGGATTACAGCTTCTTAGCGCCCAGTAAGCATGGTGCTCAAGTTCGAACGGTAGATGACATGTTGTCCCATACAAGAGTCTGTATGGTGTTGTACCAATTGGTGTCTTATATTCCATACGAAATGCCCATAAAGCGTCGTCTAATTTCCTTGACCAAACGGAAGGATTGTCCTTAATCGTTTTTTCAAGTATTCTTTTTATAGCTCTATTGCTATTTTCGACTTGACCACTAGTTTGTGGATGATAAGCTGTAGCAAAACGATGATGAACTGCATATCGTTTCATTACTTTCTCCATTTGTTTATTACAGAAATGGGATCCTCTATCACTTATTAAAGCTTTAGGAATTCCATAGCGAGCAAAAAGCTTTTTGAGAAAGTTGACAACAACTCGTGCATCGTTAGTAGGAAGAGCTTCAGCTTCAACCCATTTGGAAACATAATCGATTGCAACGAGGATATATTCGTATTTGTGTGATTTAGGGAAGGGTCCCATAAAAACAATTCCCCAAATGTCGAATATTTCGCAGACTTGAATGCTCTTTTGAGGCATTTCATTTCTTCGAGAAAGGTTATCGGATTTTTGGCACCCATCGCAGTTTTGAACGAGAGTATATGCTTCTTTGAAAATTGTAGGCCAATAGAATCCAGCATCAAAAACTTTTCTAGCTGTAGTAGAAGGACCATAATGTCCCCCAGTTGGGCCACGATGACATTCATCAAGAATTTTTCTTGTTTCGGCACCCGAAACACATCTTCGTATCATTCCATCCTTGAACATTTTAAAAAGGTAAGGTTTCTCCCAATAATAGTGTTTTAGTTCTGAAAAGAACTTACTACGTTGGTAGTGACTCATCCTTTTTTTAAGAATATCTCCTGCAAGATAATTTGCGTAATCTGCAAACCATGCTACTTCCTCATCATCATCTTTATCTATCGTCATGAGAATTTCAACTGGAAAATAATCGTTAATTTCATTTTCTTTTAATTCTTCCAAATTCGGATTCTCGAGACGTGACAAATGATCAGCTGCAAGATTTTTTGCTCCTTTCTTGTCTTTTATTTCGATATCGAATTCTTGCAGTAGTAAAATCCATCCGATAAGACGCGGTTTTGCATCTTGTTTGGTAAACAGATATTTGAGTGCGGAATGATCTGTAAAAACTATTGTTTTTGAAAGCACGAGATAAGATCTGAATTTGTCGAATGCAAAAACTACGGCTAATTATTCCTTTTCCGTAACCGTATAGTTTTGTTGAGCATTGTTGAGTGTTTTACTAGCGAAGTATATAGGACGAAAATGTTTTCCTTCACGTTGTCCTAAAACAGCTCCAACAGCGAAATCGCTTGCATCACACATGAATTCAAATGGTAGTGACCAATTAGGTGCAACCGTAATTGGGGCACTAGTCAATTGACTTTTCAATGTTTCGAAAGCTTTAATGCAGTCTGCATTGAAATCAAATACATAATCCTTTTCTAAAAGTTTAGTCATAGGATGTGATATTTTTGAAAAATCTTTGATAAATCGGCTGTAAAAACCAACATGTCCTAGAAAACTTCTAACGGCTTTAACGTTAGTTGGTGGTGGTAATTTGGTGATAACATCTATTTTAGCTTTGTCTACTTCCATTCCTGAACTTGATATCTTGTGTCCTAACACAATTCCTTCAGTTACCATGAAATGACATTTCTCCCAATTAATAACTAGATGTGCAGCTTCACATCTCTCAAGCATTTTATCGAGATTGGACAGACAAGTTTCAAAAGAATCACCAAAAACTGAAAAGTCAACCATGAAAACTTCCATAGATGTCTCAAGCATGTCTTAAAATATTGCGATCATACACCTTTGAAAAGTTGCAAGTGCATTACATAGGTCAAAGGGGATACGCCGGTAAGCGTAGGTTCCAAAAGGACATGTAAATGTGGTTTTCTCTTGATCGGCTGGATTGATAGGAATTTGGAAATATCCCAAAAAACCATCAAGGAAGCAAAAGTATTTGTTTCCTGCTAATCTTTCGAGCATCTAATCCATGAACGGTAAAGGAAAATGATCTTTCCTGGTGGCTTTATTAAGTTTTCTGTAATCAATACATACCCACCATCCAGTGATAGTTCTAGTAGGAACTAATTCATTCCTTTCGTTGGTCACTACAGTCATTCCTCCTTTCTTCGGAACACAATGAACAGGACTCACCCATGGGCTATCCTCGATAGGATAATAATTCCTGCGTCAAGAAGTTTGATGCTTTCCTTCTTAACAACTTCTTTCATATTGAGGTTGAGTCGACGTTGTCTTTCTACAACGGGTTTAGTACCTTCTTCACAATTTATTTTGTGTTTGCAAAAATCTGGACTAATTCCTGGAATATCAGAAGTTTTCCACGCAAAAGCGCGTTTATGCTTCTTAAGAACAGAAACGAGTCTTTCTTTTTGATTTGTTTCGAGCAACGACGATATGACTACTGAAAGAAGTGAATTTTCTTCTAAGTAGGCGTATTCGAGATTATTGGGAAGGGGTTTGAGTTCCAAATCAGTGGGTGGTTCTTCTAGAGATGATTTGATTTTCATTTGATCTTTTTCAGTGATATCTTCAAATTTCTCTTCTTCTTCTTCTTCTTCTAATTTTATTTCCAAGAATTCCTCAAATTCTTTATCAGAATCTATTTCACTGATCTTTTCTGAAGTAGTCATGAATGGTTTCGAATCGTCAAGTAATGCATCCAATTCTTCTTCAGTGACTTC
The DNA here is from genome assembly GCA_030686995.1 of Artemisia argyi. NCBI lineage: Eukaryota > Viridiplantae > Streptophyta > Magnoliopsida > Asterales > Asteraceae > Artemisia > Artemisia argyi. Next base: position 179,184,816 of record CM060695.1, read on the forward strand.
ATCAATTACATCGATGTTATAGCATGTGTCATCACTGGAATTTGGATATTTCATTGCTTTATCGACTAAGAATGTGATTCGATCTTCTCCTACTCCAAGATTGAGTTCTCTGCCTTTGACTTTAATCATGGTGTCAGCAGTGTTTAAGAAAGGTCTTCCTAAGATTAAGGGTACTCGACTATCTTCATCCATTTCTAAGATGACAAAATCCACAAGAAAAACAAATTTACCAACTTGAACAAGCATATTTTTCTGCAACCCCAACAGGATATTGGTATGTATGGTTTGCTAATCTTATACTCATCTTAGTAGGTTTCAATGTATTGATGGAAAGTTTTGAATACAACGAATAGGGCATCAAATTGATACTTGCACCTAAATCGGCTAAAGCATCGCATGTGATGTTGTTTCCTAATGTACATGGTATAAGAAAACTTCCGGGATCTCCTAGTTTCGGTGGAATTTTGTTTTGAATGATAGCAGAACATTCTTCATTGAGAACGGTAGCAGAAATTTGTTCCAACTTGTTTCGATTATTAGAACATCAATGAGGGGTACGTTAATTCTAACTTCTTTGATCATCTCTATAAACTTCATATTTCGCTCTCTCTTTTCTCTTTTCTTAGGGCTTGTGGATATGGTATTTTCGGTGTATAAGGTTTTATTGGTGGAACGGTATTTTCTTTGGTTGATGTTTGGGTTGGTTCTTCTTCAGCTTCTTCCTCCTCCTCACCTTGAATGATAGTATTATCGGTAGGAATGGGTGGTGGATCATATGAGAGACCACTTCGAGTGAATACAACATTGATATGCTCATTTCTGTTTTGTGGTGGACGATAATTCTTATCGTTTGATCCAGACGGTTTTGGATTGGATTGGGTGTTACTTGGTAATGTACCAGGAATTCGAGAAGAAAATTGATCAGAAAGTCTACCAAATTTTTGTTCAAGATCCTAAATAGAAGCTTGATGATTTTTCTGACCTTGCTCAACTTTGGTTTTGAGATTGAAAAATTGAGTTTTTACAAACTCATTTGTGGTTCTTTGAGCAGTTACGAAATCTCGCATCATTTTTTCAAAATCAGACTCTTCCTTTTTATCGGAATTTGGTGGGTTTGGATTGTCTGTTCGGGGTTGAAAATCACGGTTGTTATCCCTTTGTTGGCGGTCTTGCCAATTTCCAGAACTTCTTCCTCAGTAATTACCATGAAAACCTCCTCCACTATATCCTCCTTGGACATAATTGGCTTCCCCTTCGTTGGGTCTATTCATAGGTTGGTCATCACACTCGGATGATGTGTGATTTCCTCCACAATTATTACAGCCATCTCGCATTTCTTTCATTTCTCCTTTTATATCTTTTTATTGCAAGTCTATTTTAGAAGACAAGGCTTCTATTTTGTGCATGAGTTTTGAATTATCTGAACTTTCGGCAAAAGAAATGGTTTTTCGTAGGGGTTTGGTTTTGGAATCTTTTGACCAATCGAGTTTAAGGAGTACTCAATCTTCGAGAAGTTGATATGCCTCGTTAGGTGTTTTGCAAAGAAAAATTCCTCCGGCATCAAGGATTACTTGGGATGCTTCATCAAGACCATGATAAAAGATTTGGATTATTGTTCCTCGTCCTAAATTATGACCATGACAACTTTGAATCAAATCTTTCATGCGAAGCCAAGCTTCAACAAGAGATTCATTAGGATTTTGTGAAAAAGCACGGATTTCTCCCATTAGTCTATCATACATGGCAGGTGGAAAGAATCGGCTTACAAAAGCTTGCCTCATCTCCTCCCAAGTATTGATAGTTCCTGGGGTTAATTCGTTATACCATACTTTGGCATCTCCGGCGAGTGATGATGGAAAAAGTTTAAGCTTGATAGCATCGACATTGGTATCTCTATAACGAAACATGCCACAAATTTCAATGAATTCGGCAATGTGTTTATGCGGATCGGCCCGCGAACGGCCATCAAATTGACGATCTTTGATCATAGAAAGATGGTGACCTTTAACGGTAAAGTTTTCACCAAGGTCGGTGACAACAATAGCAGCTCCAGTAGTAGGTGCTACGGTTCGATTGGCGGCCCACATGGGTTGATCGTCAGCCATGGGTATTGGTTTAAAAAGATTGGAAATCGGATGTTCTTCGGAAAGATTAACAAACCAATTAAAAATAGATGAAGATTTCTTCTTACGAAACAAATTTTCAGGATTGGATAAAGGTGAACTAAGCTTTTCAGTAGTAGAATGAGTGTTCATACAACTACCAAGAGAATCGAGTCAATTACCTAAACAAAAGAACAAGAAACTAAAATATTCGAAAACATAAAAGTCTATCCGAATCGGTTGGATACCAAACCGATCGGATGGATGCTACGGTAATATTAAAAAAAAATGGAAAAACTGGGAAACCGATCGGTTGGAAGTCTATCCGATCGGTTGGATGCTACGGAAATTTTTTTTTTTTAGAAAACGAACACTAAAAGAAACGGACGTTTAAAACTTAAAAGAAACATAATCAAAATCCCTGGCAGCGGCGCCAAAAACTTGATGTGCTAATTAGCAACCATGTTTTAAAATTTATAGAAACAAGAATTACCGGTTAACTAGGAACACATTCGGGCAAGTATACCCTAGTCAATTGTAGTATAGTGATAAGTATTCCCGCCTGTCACGCGGGTGACCCGGGTTCGATCCCCGGCAGCGGCGCTAAAAACTTGATGTGCTAATTAGCAACCATGTTTTAAAATTTATAGAAATAAGAATTACCGGTTAACTAGGAACACATTCGGGCAAGTATACCCTAGTCAATTGTAGTATAGTGGTAAGTATTCCCGCCTGTCACGCGGGTGACCCGGGTTCGATCCCCGGCAGCGGCGCCAAAAACTTGATCTGCGTTTTGTTATACAAGTTTTAAATTTATAAGGGTGAATTACCAAATCTAGAAACAACACATACGAGCAAGTGTACTCGTCCGTTATAGCAAGATATGATGGTAAGTCGGGATCATTCGCAGGGATTTGTGAGTGAATCAAAATAAAAGTCTAAAAGTAAATCTCTAATGTACGCAAATAAAATAAATAGCAAATTCAATAATTTAAAAACTACACTTGTTTAGACTAGTTTTCTACTTAATGACACACATGATTGTGATAACTTTTGATAACATGTTGGTTGTGATAATTAGATGGTGGTTTAATCTATTGTTTCTACAAGTTAAACCTTCGTCAAGATTTTAGTTCATAAAAACAAGCTTTAGGTGTAAACCAATCAATTCAAGATCCATCCAAGGTTCATAAGGTATGGTGAATATCTTAAACACAAGAACAAACTCTTATTACAAATCAAATACTCTTAGGAAATGGTCATTACAAAAGGTAACCCATTCATAGACAAAAAGGTTACAATTGTTTATAAACATCTAAACTTTCGTCCAACTAAAGGTTTACAAACAATCCGATTTGATGTTATAAAAGCATTCTCATTACAATCATACTTCTTGTTTCTTTGTTTAGTCAAGAATAATTATGGTGAAAAACAATCATTCATAGACAAATGATTATAACTAGTTGAATAATAACAAATCTTTCGACCCTTGAAACTATTATCAATTAGTTAACCTTGGCTCAACAAATGTCATGATGAAACTTAAGGTACAATTGGTTCTTAGGATTGACTTGAAATTGAATTAAAACATGTTATCACAATCATACCTATCACTAAGTATAAACCATCATCCAAACAAGTGTAAAAAGATTACTAGCCACTCATAGCAAACATGCAAATAAACTCAGAATATTCAACATTAGAATCCATGGTTTTAAGTCTTACAATGCTTTGGAATTGATAACAAATGACAAGGTATTGATAACTTAAGTGTTGGTGATGATTTCTTGAGATTTTCGGCCTCCAAATGTTGCTTCTTTGGTCTTCCAAAGTTCCTGGTTCTTTCTACACAAATTTTCCTTCTTTGAGAGCTAGATGATGATAATAATTGAGAGTAGTAATGAGAGTAAATGGTCTCTTCAGTTGTTTTTTCAATTGTGTACTCTTGGGGTCCTTTTAGGCTTGTCAAATACTCCTAGCAATGAATAGGGACTTAAATGCTGGAGCTTGGATAACAAGACACTAAGAAAGGCCTAGACCAATGGAACAAAAGACCAAGATTCGTGCACAAAAGTTGGTAAAAACAGGCAGTAATGACCATCCGATCGGTTGCGGGTTAATACCGATCGGATGGAGATGGTAATTGTGGCTACCTGATCGGTTATACTCCAACCGATCGGATGGTAAGTTCTGGTTACTTTGGACTTTGACTTTTCCTTGTGTAGTTCTTTATGCACTATCCAAACTTGATTAACTCTGAACTTGGAACTTTGAGATGACAAAACTTAGGTTCTCCTTATGAAATGCGTCACAGATTGGACTTTTGAACTTGGGAATCTTCGTGTAATCGCATATACTTCATTTTCTTCACTTTTTCTCCATTTTTCCTACATTTGGCTACATATGCTACAAAAACATACATTGATACGATTTAGTGGCAAAAGCATATAAAAACAACCAAATAACATACACAAAAACACTAATAACGCTTATAAAAACATGTTAACTTTGAGCGTTATCAATGGAGACACTGTTTTTTAATCATTTGCCCATGAAGATAAAAGAGTGCTATTATCTTGGCTATGGAGAGTTGCTTTCCATTTTAGTAGCATCAACTTCATCGGAAGAACATGAAGCAAAATATAGGGTAGTTGAGAATATCGTAACAAGTAAGAATATCGCTGAAGGAAATAAGGCCTTAGTGATTGTTATGGATGCCATATGTGCTTTGTGTTCATGTGGGTTGGAGTAAGGTTCTTGGCTGCAATTTATGTACAAAGTATGTGGCTTAGAGCATTCTACATAAATGGAATATAGATTAGTTTTTCTTAATTTGTTACAATGTTCTCACAAATAAAAGTAAAAAGAAAGAAAGCTAATTGAAAAAAAAAAAAAAAAGTTGACCCATAAAATGTCTCAAATAACTTTATCGTTTATGATGATGTCTATGGTCATTTCAAATTCGAAACGTTGTAAAATAGTGTAAATAAATGTAATATTTAAAGAGTGTGATGTACATGCGGAATCGAGGAATAAACAATGTTGGATGAAAAATATGTAGTTTATGCTTATAATTTTATAGGGTATTTAGCAAATTCGTATAGCAAATTCATACTTATACACATACACATATTCACGTGTGTCTTGTGTCATAAACTTATAAATATACATGGAAATTTAATATGTACATTCCCCGCGCTCGTCATTAATTTCATTATTCGGATGTATATTTCCGGTCTCCTCCTCATCCCCAGTCAATTCAGATATTCCCCAATCAAATTGGGTAATGTAGTTAAAAAAAAATAATAAATAAAAAAATATAAAAAAATGGGTAATGGTACTTTTAGTTCGAGTTTTATTGCCATTCCAAGGCGCAAGTGAAGAAAACATGCAAATTATTCATGTAAGTGGTGTATATATTACGTGTATTGCTATTAGAGACAAATAAAACATAACATAAAAATCATAAAAGTGTAGAGAACGATACCGTGAATCTCTTGATTGTTTAGACTCAAAGAACCAAGTAAGGAAAATTTTACCTTGAATCTCTTGATTGTTTAGACTCAAAGAACCAAGTAAGGAAAATGTTGAGGACTGGGATGCTCACACTTTTCTTAAAACAGATTCGTACTCTCCACGGTGCTTGAGAAATCCTGAACGTCCATCTCCCAAGATACAACAACAATGGATAACTCCGTTAGCACAAACGGGTTATCAAGGCGAACCAAAATCCATGCCTTCCCTCTATTACAATCAGATACACACAAGGAAAAAATGAATGTTGAATAAAGGAGAAGAGAAAGTTTTGTTTTCGTGGAGTATATAAATAAGAGAAGAGTTCTCAATATATAAGTGAGGAGGATGAAAGAAAATGGTCCAATTAACTATCACAATTAATCATGCTAATGGTTCATGAACATAGAATTAAATTGGTCGTTACATATGACAATACATTAATCTTGCTCTAAAGCCTCATTAGTATATTTGATGACCATCAATTGTCATTCAAACCCAAATATTGATCATAATTTCCAACAGTAAGTTGAGTCATGTAAGTTTTATTTTATTTATTTATTTTTTTTCAGGTTGTTTGTTGGGAATTCTGCTAAGTAAGAATTCTGCTGATGGTTACTGCTGAAGGTTACTGCTAAAGAGCTGGTTCCTGCTGAAGCAGTGTATCTGCTGAAGTCTAGTTTCAGTATTAGTTGTTTCTGCGGATATAGTATTACCGTATTTTATGTAATATAGTTAGGATATGCATGAGTTTATTTAGGAAGTGATAATGCATATCTTTGAGAAGTTTTAGAATATACGTTTCTTGGGAAACGGTTTAGGGTTCCTTGTGTATAAAAGGAACACATGATTATGTATTGAGTAACGTTTTTAGAAAATACTTTTCATTGTTACTAAAAGATCCATAGAGGATCAAGAGTTCTTAGTATTAAAACTTGTGTTTGTTTCCGCTTTAAAATACAAGTTACAGAGATTGTCTATTAGTGTGTTAGTGATTACATTAATATAACTAACGATTCTAGAGTGCTCAAGAAGATCTATCAAGGTCTTTGTTTCAACAAGTGGTATCAGAGCCTCGAGAGAGTCTCTGTGATACTGAGAAAAACAAATCTTACACCATCAAAATCCAAACCAATCAAAGAAAATGCCTGGATCAGACGATGAAGTTGATACAACCCAGAACCTAAACACGACTTCTCTCCAACAACTCAACCTCTCCAACAGTAATGCTAAATTCCCATACTTGAAGAATGCTGAAGACCATGATTTGTGGTCCATGAAGATGCAAAACTGGATCACAAACATAGACTAGAATCTTTGGGAGGTTGTCCGAAAGGGGAACAGCCTGAAGAAGCATGTTAAAGATGCTGATGGGGTAGTTACAATTATAGGTCCCAAAACTGCTGAAAAGGTTCTAGCCGTGCAAAGGGAGAATAAAGTTAGAACAATTCTGCTCCAAGCTATACCAGATGACCACATGGGTGACTTCCACTTCATGGAGGATGCCAAGGATATTTGGATGGCAATAAAGGCTAGATTTGGTGGGAATGATGAATCAAGAAGGTTGAAGAAGTCAATGCTGAAGCAGCAGTTTCAAGAGTTTCAGATATCTAAGGAAGAAGGAATCCACAAAGGCTATGACAGGTTCCATCGGATCTTAAGTCAGCTTAATCAGCTGATGGCTAGACCTGATAATGAGGACCGCAATGCTAAATTTCTGAGATCTTTGCCACCATCTTGGTTGCAAGTCAGCATTGCTCTCAAAACAAAGGGTGGATTGGACTTGATCTCCTTTGATGACCTCTACAACAAGCTTAAATCTCTTGAGCCTGATGTTAGAAGTCCCATTCGTCCATCCACTCACTCAGCCTTTGTCAGTACCACCACAAAACCTATGCATCAAGCCTCAAGCTCTTTCACCTCAGGAGCATCTTCTCAAACTCAGCCAAAATTAGCTCCTAAATCAAAATCCAGTAGTATAATGGATGATATTGTTCATTCAATTGTGGCTGAATATGAACATCAGCAGTTTCTTGCTTATGAGGATTTTGAACAGGTGGATCCATTGGAGATGGAAGAGATGCACTTGAAATGGCAGCTAGCAATGATTTCTATGAACATTAAGAGGTTTGAGACTAAGTCAGGGAGAAAGTTTGGTTTTAATGGAAGAGAGGCAGCAAGGTTTGACAGAAGGAAGGTTAAATGCTACACTTGTGGTAAAGTGGGCCATTTTTCAAGAGAATGCAAGGAGAGGAAGTCTGGTGATGAAGTTAGATATGGCTCATATCCATTGGAATCAGGGACGTCTAAGACTACACCTTCAAAGGCTTTGGTGACTCTGGATCACCAGATTGATTGGGCTGAACATGAACCTGCTGAAAAGGAAGCTTCTACTTCTACACAAGTGAATTTGCTGGCATACTCACCTTCAGAGGACAAGAAGGAACAAGTCTCCCTGATGGGAATCTCTCAGGTACACAACTGTGTGTTTGGATGTAGTGTAAGATACAATGAACTTCAACAAGAATATGATGTTTTGAAACCTAAGTACAATGAGTATTATATAGAAGTTGAGGCCTATAAAAAGGCTTTAAAAACTTTAGGAAAACAAAAAGTCTGGTTTCAAAAGAATCAAGTTAAATATGATGAAAAGATAAGAGTTCTAGAAAGTGATTTAGAATGTGCTAAGATAGATTTAAGACGTACTGAAAAAGAGAAATCTGATATAGAAAAGGAAAAACAAGAATTACAAGTTAAGTTAGATAAAGAGATAGCTGGTCGTATGAAATGGCAGGAAGGAGCATCTAATTTGAATAAATTAATTGATGGTCGCCAATCTGTTAGGTCTAGAAAAGCATTAGGATATGAGAAATATATAGATCCTGAAGAGTTAACTTATCCTGATATGTCTAGTGTTTTTGACCCTGAACCAGCCTTAGCATATCAAACACCAGTTAAATTTGTTAAGGAAGGGGGAATGAATGCTGTCCCTGGACCTATAAGAGGGGAACATATGCCTATAGACCTGTCCATACCTGTTGACTTTGATGGATCACACCATCTCTATGGCAAAAAGTCCAGTGACTTGCCAGACCCTATTATTAAATCTACCGACTTTGTCTCTTGTTGTGACAGTGACAACTCTTCTGATGAAGGGTCTACTTTATTTGCCAGTTGTGATTCAAGTGAGAAGTCAGACCTGCCAAAGACCACTCCCAAGACCACTTTCAAGACCACACCTAAGACATCACCCAAGACTCCCCACAAGCCTTCTAGAGTTCCTGCTGATACCAAGACAGTTTCTTCTGAAGACTTGTTTTTTAATTCTTTGCAAAACAATATTTCTAGTTCTGTTAAAAACAATTCTGTTAATCATTGTGGTTTGAATGCTTTTTCATATTATGGAACTTCCTTCAGTTTGAATAAATCTTCTAAAAAGAAGAAACGTTTTGTGTGTGGATGTAAATCTCATTTGATTAAGGATTGTACTTTTCATGAGCAAAGAATGAGTGTATGTTTTAGTCAAAGAAAACCTAGGTAAATGTGGAAGAATGTTAATGAAATACCGTCTTTTATTCCACATCAGCAGAAATCCAATTCTGCTGAACCACATTCTTCATGGAGAAGAACCTGTACTAGACCTTATGTTCGACCCACTAGTTCTTTCTTTTCTAATGGTTATTGGCTTAGTCACTTTGACTCAATGTATTATGGTGGAGGGTATTGGGATACTGCTGTGAAGTCCTCAGCAGGTTGTTCTTGGACAAAGAAGGGACCTAATTTGCATTACAGACCCAAGAACAATGGTGGATCTAAAACATCTACATGGCCTATCTCTAATGATCCACAAGGCAGGCTCAAGTCAGCAATGACTTGAGTCTCCAATGTGTACTAACTTTTGTATATTTTTGTTGTTGTTATAGGATCATCCTTTGAAAAGTACTGAAGTAGGGATAGTTGATAGTGGTTGTTCCAGAAGTATGTCAGGGAATAAGGACAAGATGCATGACTTTGTGCGTATAGAAGGAGGAGGAACTGTAACTTTTGGTCGTGGAGATGGCAAAATTACTGGGAAAGGAACTATTAAGACACCTCTGTTAGATTTTGAGAATGTTTATTATGTGAAGGAACTAGAGCATTTTAATCTATTCTCTGTATTACAAATTTGTGACACTAAGAATAAGGTTTTCTTCTCTGAGGATGAATGTCTAGTGCTCTCCAAGGACTTCAAACTTCCAGAAGACACAACTGTTTTGCTGAGAGTTCCTAGAACCTTCAACTTGTACACATTCAATCTGAATGATGTTAAGCCAGAAGGTGATCTAACATGTTTGGTGGCCAAAGCTTCCCAGGATGAATCTACCAAGTGGCACAGGAGAATGGTTCATGTTAATTACAAGACTATCAATAAGTTATCTAAACTTGGTCTTGTTCAGGGCCTTCCTTCTAAACTCTTCACCAATGAACACAATTGTATTGCTTGCAACAAGGGAAAGCAACACAGAGCCTCTTACAAAGCCATAAAAGCTGTGAGCACCATCTCAGAACCCCTTCAATTGCTGCACATGGATCTCTTTGGTCCAACTCCCATCAGAAGTATTGATCATAAGTACTTCTGTCTGGTTATCACATATGATTATAGCAGTTTTTGCTGGGTATTCTTTCTAAAAACAAAAGATGAAACAACTCCAATTTTGAAAGAATTCATCACTTTAATTGAAAACCAGCTTAATAAAAAGGTTAAAGGCATTAGGTGTGACAATGGGACATAATTCAAAAATGTTGTTTTCATAGAATTCTGTAAGTCTAAGGGGATTAGAAGGGACTATAGTACTCTAAGAACCCCACAACAAAATGGGGTTGCTGAAAGGAAAAATAGAACCTTAATTGAGGCAGCAAGATCCATGCTTTCAGACTCTAAACTACCACTATGTTTTGGACTGAAGCAGTAAGTACTGCTTGTTATGTCTTAAACAGGGTATCCATCACTAGACATCATGTCAAGACACCTAATGAACTTCTCACTGGGAAAGTTCCAGACATTCATTACCTTAAGCCTTTTGGTTGCAAAGTGACCATTTTGAATACTGCTGATATACTGGGTAAGTTTGATGGGAAAGCTGATGAGGGATACATTGTGGGTTATTAAGCTCATAGCAAGGCCTATAGGGTTTATAATCTGAATGCCAAAAGGATAGAGGAGACCCTTAATCTAAGATTTCTTGAAGATCAGCCTAATACTCAGGGACAAGGCCATTCTTGGTATTTTGACCTAGATTATTTGACTGATTATTTGGGTTATACTAGACATGCTTCTCATTCTAATGCAGGTACCAAAGATCCAATTTCTAACCCTGCAGGTTCTATGGATGATGACTCAGAATGTGACTCTGAGCCAGATGAACATGCCATTGTTGTACCATCTTTTCCACCTAACCATTTTGTAGGTAATCATTCTGCTCCTGAACAAGATGATGAGTCACATTATGCAGAGGATCTTGCAAGACTTAAGAAGCAAGAACATGCTGCTACAAAGGAAGCTCAGAGACTTAATGAAAAGGTTACACAAGAGACTGAAGCCATCCTACACCAATCAGCACAAGCAGTCAGTGGAAACAAGGATGCTGTTGACAATTCTACTGAAGGCACACCTATTCCCACTGATAAGTTCAAAGCTGCTGATACTCATGATGCAAACTCTCCATTTCTACAGAAGCTTCTACAGACTTGGAGAAGCCCTTTACAAGATTTCCATGTCCTTCTGATCTTGGTAATCATCAGCCCAAGCCTGGCCTGTTTCACTCAGCTTCTTATGATACTGAGTTTGGGCCTACAGTCAACAACCTTGATGCCACAATTGATGTTAACCCTACAACAACAAAGAGGATTCATAATGCTCATCCCCTATAAGAGATTATTGGAGATCCTAAAGCACCTATTAGAACTAGAAGTATTGTGAAAAACACCAAATATGGTGAAGTTGCTTTCATCTCTTATGTCTACAATCAAAAGAGGGACAATCACACAGACTTCAAACATTGTCTGTTTGCATGCTTTCTTTCTCAGATAGAGCCAACTAGTGTTCCTCAAGCACTGGCTAATTCATGTTGACTTGAAGCAATGCAAGAAGAGATGCTGCAATTCAAGAATCAGCAGGTTTAGATATTGGTTCCTCTCCCTGATGGTAAATATGCCGTTGGGACAAAATGGATTTTGAAGAATAAAAGAGATGCAAGGGGGATTGTGGTGAAAAACAAAGCTAGATTAATGGCTCAAGGGTTTAGGCAAGAGGAAGGCATTGACTATGATGAAGTCTTTGCACTAGTGGCCAGAGTTGAAGCAATTAGGATATTTTTGGCCTATGCCTCATATATGGGCTTTATGGTTTATCAGATGGATGTTAAAGGTGCTTTCTTATATAGTGAGATTGAAGAGGAGGTTTATGTGACTCAACCCAAGGGATTTGAAGACCCTGATCATCCTGAGTATGTGTACAAAGTTGTCAAAGCTCTTTATGGACTTCATCAGGTTTATGTGACTCAACCCAAGGGATTTGAAGACCCTGAAGCATGGCGACAAAAGAGGTGCCATTGACAAGACTCTATTCCAAAAGAAGGATTCCAAGGATATTATTCTTGTGCAGGTCTATGTGGATGATATTATCTTTGGTACCACCAAAGAAGCATGGTGTAGAGAGTTTGAGGAATTGATGAAGGGATAATTTCAAATGAGTGCCATGGGGGAACTCACTTTCTTTTTGGGTTTACAGGTTCAGCAGAAACCTGATGGTATTTTTATTCATCAGGAGAAGTATGTAAAGGATATGTTGACTAAGTTTGATATGGAGAATGTCAGAGCTGCCACTACTCCCTATGAGGCTCCCAAACCAAAGAACAATCTTGATCCTGATCTCCCTGTGAATGTTCACTTATACAGGTCAATGATTGGTTACTTGATGTATTTGACTGCCTCTAGACCTGATATTACATTTGCTATGAGTGCATGTTCAAGGCACCAAGTCACTCCACTTACCTCTCACTTGAATGCTGTCAAAAAGATTTTTAAGTACCTGAAAGGCCAACCTAAATTAGGTCTTTGGTATCCCAAAGAATCTCCATTTCAGTTAGCAGCTTATAGTGATAGTGACTATGCTGGTGCCAATATGGATAGAAGATCCACAACTGGAGGTTGCCAATTTCTTAGAAGGAGACTGATTTCTTGGCAATGCAAGAAACAGACCATTGTTGCTACCTCTACTACTGAAGCAGAGTATGTTGCTGCTACTAATTGTTGTGGACAGGTTCTTTGGATTTAGAATCAATTGCTGGATTATGGGTATAATTTTATGAATACTACTATTTTCATTGACAATCAAAGTACAATTTGCATTGTTAAAAATCAAGCTTTTCATAATAGAACCAAACATATTGAAATCAGGCACCACTTTATCAGGGATGCTTATGAGAAACATTTAATTAAAGTGGTAAAAATTCACGCAGATGAGAATGTGGCAGATTTGTTAACCAAAGCATTTGATGGACCAAGGTTTCAATATTTGGTGGTCCATATTGGTATGCTTAACCCTTAAATGAAAAGTTTAAAGGGAGGTATAAGCCTCAGGGGAGGCATATGCCTTAGGGGAGGATTGTGAGTGTAAACTTTGTAGAATTTGTATAATTTGTACACTTTTTGAGTTATTAACACTAACCAACTAATGTTTCTGCAAGTTTGTTTGGTGTATTTACTTGTTTTATGTCTGTTTTGCAGAATGCCATTGCAAGTTGTTAATATGGTTGCTATGATGTGTTTCTCCTGAAGTCTAAAAGAGGCTAAGATTGATTTCTACTGATTTACAAGATAAAGAGATCAAAATTAGCAAATGAGTTTTCATTCATTCTGAGAACATATTACAGCTTACAAACAACTTCAAATGAAATCCCAAGATGCAATCCTATACAAGTCTAATTTAGTCTAGCTTCTTTCATCTATTACAAAGTACTTGAGGCTATGACAAGTACAATGATGAAGCTGAAGATGAAAATGGAAAAAGAAGAGAAGGAAGAATGGATTGATGAAAACGACAATGAAGAAGCTCAAGAACCGAGTAATTTGGTCCCTGGCAACATCCCATCTTCACCTACACCATTTTCCCTTTTCCCTTATGTACAACCTCTGCCTCCTTGCTCTGTCCGTTGTGTTCTTGATAAGAAAGACCAGGTCCTGGAGCAGGAAGATCCAACACCACATTTCGTGATGTTGGAAGAGATGGACCTCTCTTACTTGACCTTGGTTGGGATCTCTCTGGTGTGGAAGGAGGAAGAAATGTTCGATCTTCATTTTCCTCCTCTGAAGAGTCTTCATCAGAGGTACATATGAAGGGAGAGACAAGTTCTCTCTCAGCAGGAAAGGGAACATGGCTAGATTCACCCCTTTTCTGTGCATTCCATTGTCTTTCATGTGCATCCCATCGACTCTCCATTTCTCTTTCAAAGTCTGAATCAGAAAGCTCCCAAGGATATGGTGGTAAATCTTCTTCTGATGAAGAAGAGGGAGAAGAGGAATGCTGATCTAAAGTTTCTGGTTTTGATGACATGATTTTGGTGATGAATTTAGGTTAATTGGGAAATTAGGGTTGTGAGATGATTTGGGGTTAATTGATTCCTAAGAAGTGTTATTTGGGGGTGATTAAATAAGCCAAGTTTAGGCGTTATGATAATTAATGCAAGTTGGGTGGCACAGTAAAAATCAAGATATTCACAGAAGATATTTTTACATTTGCTTGGTTTCTGCTGATGTTGACCATTCCTCAGCAGATTTGACTTTTATTTCTGCTGAAGGGTAATTTTGAATTTGGAAGTTTTTAAATTACACGTCAGACTTGGTCAATAATTAGTTCCGATAATTTTGACCATGATTGGGGAACTTCCAAATATAACCCACTTCGCATATCTCTCCCTAAACAAAATTATTCGCTTATTACTCCATTTAAACCCATAATTCTTTGAGTAATTCATAACCATCTCTCGCAAGTTCATTCAAATGGCACAACTTGAATTGAAAGGAGATCATAACAAGTATGCTATTCTGAAAAAGGCTAAGGGACATGATGAATTTGATTTAATGGTGGAGTTTCTACAGAGATCAAAGATTCATTATGCTTTGACACATTGTCCCAATCTGATTTATGAATCAATGGTGAAGCAATTTTGGGCATCTGCTGCAAAGAGATCTAACACAGAGATTGTAGCTGTAATTGAAGGTGTAGAGTATGTGGTGACAGAAGGTTTGATCAGGACAAAGCTTCAGTTGGATGATGAGAATGGTGTTTTTCACTCTAACACTGCAGAGATTCTTGCTGGGCTAAGGGAAGCTGGATATCAAAGTACTGATACAACTAAGTGGCACAAGAATCAATTTTGTCCTAATTGGAGGTATTTGGTGCATTTGCTGCTCCAATGTATAAGCAACAAGTGTGGTGGATGGGACCAATTCTCTCTATAATTGGGTTGTGGTATTATTTGTCTTTCTAAGGGTCTAACTTATAATTTTTCAAAGTTTATTTTTGAAAATATGCTAGAAGATATTGATAAACAATAGCATAAGTTCTTAATGTACCCTAGGTTCTTACAAATTATTTTAGACATAACCACTGAAGATAGAACCCATGTACCTGTTAAAATTCTTGGTTCTAAGTTGTTTGCCTCAATGAAAACAAATTATAATGGGGAACATCGTCCTCTGTTAGCTGCTATGTTGCCACATGGCAATGATAATGTAGTTGAGGGTGATGATGCTGGTAATGTGCCTACTCAAAATGCGGCTGATGATGGTAATCCATCATCTTCTGGTATTGCTGCTGATGGTAATCCTTCAATGGTAATTGAGGAAGAGCCAGCTACAACTGCTGAATCATTACCTAATTCTACTGACCTACCACCACCTTCCCCTGCACATATGTCACCTAGTCCTACCATTTCACCATCTCAGGCTGCTCCTGTTGAGCAAACTCAGGAGATTGATGATTCTTTTCAGCCTCTTGAGCCTGAGTTCACTAGACTACCTACACCTAACCCTATGAGAGAGCCATTTGATGAAGGCTTTCCTAATGTTGTACATGAGTCTGTTCTCCTGCTGGGTTCAATGAAGCTCCAGTTACCATTGAGCAATCAGCTGGTTGAGCAGAGGACCCTATTACTCTTACTTCTGTATATGATTCACTTTGCAGGTACATGAAAAGGACTGATGATCTCCAAAAGGAGCTTGCTGATACCAAATCTACTCTTGGTAATGAAATTGAAAGGCTGAAAAGTAAGGTTAAGGATTTGGAGGCACAGTTGAATCAGCAGAAGAAAAGTAAGGGTGGAATGGATACTACTGAAGTGCATCAGGAGGAAAATTTGGATTCTCTTGAAATTCTAGCTGAAGTTGCTAGACAGTCTCATGTTGCTCCCTCTAAAGCTGCTGAAGTACTTCCATATAATCCACCAATTCAATTCAGCAGAAGAAGAAGTAGAAGACAATATTTGGCAAAGGAAGCTGCTGAATCTTCCAAAGTGTCTAGTGGTGATGATATGCTTATGGCTGAAGCTACTGATCTTCTTCAGGAGAAACAATCACCAAGTGTTATTGCTGCTGACAAATCTACTGATCAAGCTCATGCTTCAGGAGATACATTCTTTGTAGCAGGGAAAGAGTATTTGAATTCCCCTGTTCATAATTTATTTGGGAATAAGCAAGTTTCTCCTGATGACATCACTGAAACCCTCAAGCCTCAAGGATCTACTAATAACACACTTAATTCAGATGTTCAAGAATTAAATGATGATCCTATGGAAGATTTGGATGTTCCTCATGAGGATTTTACTGAAGGAACTGAAGTGGCTGAGGATGAGATTGTTACAGCTGAAGAAAGAGATGCACAAGAAACACTCTTCAAAGAATGGGAAGATTATAAGAAGAGTTCTGATATGGCTGAGGCACAGCAAGCCAAGTTTGATTCAGCATACCAGTCTGCCACTCAAAGATATGTTTCTACTTTGCCTATTGAAAGACAGAAAGAATTGGATGCTGCTGCTCTAGATTTTGATGAGTCAGATTGGCAGCATATTGGAGAACAAGTGATTGCTAATCCTGATTTAGCTGCAGACATTCTTGGTAATAGGGTAGAGAAAAAGGACTGGGCTTCTGAAATTGTGAAAGTGATGAAGTTGAGGAAGAAAGTAGCAGATGAACAAAAAGCCAAAGCTAAAAGAGACAAACCCATGACTCAAGTACAGCAGAGGGATTACATGAGAACATATGTGAAAAGTCAAAGCAGTGCTCTATATAACAACGCTTAGACTAGGAAACAAGTGTGGGCACTTCCAGATGACAAATTGATTCAGATGTATAATAGAATCAAGTCTAGATGTGACAAAGATGGAATGGGTGCTTCAAAGAATATTTCTATCACTCTTGCTGATGCTGGTTCATCTGTTAACATGGATATTCCTGTTGTTGCTGAAAAGATATCATTACCTGCTACTCCTGCTGATGTACCGCATGTTGCTGCTTCATCTTATGTGGATAAAGGTAAAGCTCAAATGATAGCAGAAGATCCTCCATCTAGAAAGAGGACCAGGAAACAAATGGAGGAGGAAAGGTTGGGTGAAGAGGCAGCTAAAAGGTTAGATGAGGAACAACAAGCTGAACTGGCAAGATTTCATGAGATGAAGGAAAGAGAGGTTGAACTTCAAGCTGCTAGAGCTAAACAGATGAGGAAGGCTATGGATGAACAATATGCATCTGCTGCACTTGAATCTTCTCAGGATTCTACTGATGAACAATTGGATAATCCATCAGTGGAAACTGATGCTGTAAAAGGTGTATCTACTGAAGCTGAAGTTCCTGATGCATCTTCTCTACCTCATGCTGCTATTTATGTTCCTGGAAGAAGAGCAAAGAGGATGGCTAGAGTCAGAACTTCACATTCCACACAAAGCCTAATAGATGTGAATGCTTCTGATGCTTCATTTATCAAAGAAGGATCCCCTGATGATTGGCCTGAGGCAACTAGAGATGTTTTGGTTCACTGGGAGTTAACTGAAAATGGCCAGTTTAATACCATTTATAGATTGGATAAAACTTCTATATCTTTTACATTTCTTCAAGAAATTCTACATCTTGATGATCATCAGGATTTGGTCACTCTAAATGATTTGGTGCACAAATATTTTGCAAATCATACTCGTACAGGGTCTGGATTGTATTTATTGGGTGATCTAAGAGTGTTGTTTGATTCTTCTACTCCCACTGGTGCTAGTTATGACGTATGGAAAAACAATCAGAGATGGAAAGTTCAGAGTTGGAAATTTTATCCTATGCCATATGTTCATGTGTTGGAAACTACAACTGGTCTAAGGCTTATTATGGATCTTGGCAAAAGATATCCTCTGAAAGTGTCTCTGATGGAGAAAATGCTTCAACAAAAGTTGAAGATTCCTCCTGATCCAGTTGGGAATGCAAGATTGTTTGCTGAATCTTTGGTGAAATTCTTCAAACAAAGAATTAAGACTTCCAAAGCAGCTTCTGTTTGATGGTATAATGTTGTATATTTGTTTTTCTTACTTTTTATTTAGTATTAAAAAAAAAAAAAAAAAAAAAAAAAAAAAAAAAACCAACATTTTTGTATAGTATTGTGTCTATTGTATGCAGGTTTGGTGTTTCTCACACTATTCTTTGGTTATCAACTTACCTGATGCTGACTATTCCATCAAAAAGTTGGCTAGTCCAAAGGGTACAGCTTTGGTAAAGACACATCAAATCTGTTGATAGCTGTAATGGTTTGCTCAAAACCATAGGGTAATCAACTCACCCATGCTTTATTGCTGAGAGTTGGAAATGGTTGTCAATTGACCATGGATTTTTCCTTTATGGATTCCAAATAATTGGCTAGCCCACATGTATATGGCTTAAAGGCAGTGGAAAACCATATTTGGTAATCAGTTAACCAAGATGATTTTTCATCAAAATAATTAGCTAGTCCTGAGCAAACGGCTACAGGTAAAGACATCTCAAATCCATTTATAGCTGATGATTTGCTAAAAATCATGTGGTTATCAGTGTACCTTAAAACATTTGGCTACTCCAGTAGTAATGGCTATTGGTAAAGAGACATCAAATCCATTATTTTCTATGATTCACCTCTCACAGGAGTTAACACACCTGGATGTGATGAGAATAGTATGAAACTAATTTGTTTTGATGTACATTTAGTCATTTGTTGCTGCAAAAAATGTAGTTTTCAAGTATTTGCTGATCATAGAGATCTTGCTGATGATGATTCTTTGCTGGTACTGTGTCATTTCAATCCTCTTGGTATGTAACTTCAAAGATCTATCAAGAATCTTGAACTTAACCATGTCAAATTCAAGATTAGGGGAGGATTGTTGGGAATTCTGCTAAGTAAGAATTCTGCTGATGGTTATTGCTAAAGGTTACTGCTAAAGAGCTGGTTCCTGCTGAAGCAGTGTATCTGCTGAAGTCTAGTTTCAGTATTAGTTGTTTCTGCGGATATAGTATTTCCGTATTTTATGTAATATAGTTAGGATATGCATGAGTTTATTTAGGAAGTGATAATGCATATCTTTGAGAAGTTTTAGAATATACGTTTCTTGGGAAACGGTTTAGGGTTCCTTGTGTATAAACGGAACACATGATTATGTATTGAGTAACGTTTTTAGAAAACACTTTCATTGTTATTAAAAGATCCATAGAGGATCAAGAGTTCTTAGTATTAAAACTTGTGTTTGTTTCTGCTTTAAAATACAAGTTACAGAGATTGTCTATTAGTGTGTTAGTGATTACATTAACATAACTAACGATTCTAGAGTGCTCAAGAAGATCTATCAAGGTCTTTGTTTCAACATTGTTCACAAAGGTAAAAATTGTTTAAAGAAATAAGAAGAAGAAGAAGAAGAAGAAGAACAAGAAAATAAAAAATGAAAAATAAAATAAAAAACCCTCATATTTGTACAGAAAGTGCGAAGTTTAAAAAATTAAGTTAGCAGTTTTAAATGTTTGCAATTGCAAGTGTGAGTAAATATAGTCTTTCTCTACATTTAACAACCTCAAAGTTGTGAAAGTTTATTATTATTATTATTATTATTATTATTATTATTATTATTATTATTATTATTATTATTATTATTATTATTATTATTAATTTTTTTTTGATAAAGGGTCTTCACATGGTAAATATATGACTCCAAAAAACAGTTAAGTATATTAGATGTGAGAGAATCTCATATCTCAGCCCGTTACATAGAAAGTAAAGCATACATAACCAGATAAACTTATTAGTATTATTTATAGTGATAGAGATGATGGTCTACTGTTAAACTTATTAGTATTATTTATAGTGATAGAGATGATGGTCTACTGTTAGGAACCATGTAATGCTGTTATAAAATATGTTATAGTCTTGTATAGGGCTAAATGAACAAAGCTAATAGCTAGGCAACATATTTTAGTCTAATAGTGCAAGTATCCTAAGCCTAGCCCAAGAGAACAAACCAAAGCCCTAGCCCACTTGAGTGAGGCGTTGAGGCTATAATACACACAAGTCTCATACTTGTGTGTGTGCGCGCTTGTAGGTGAAGTTAGTGTGTGAAATACAATCCTTATCCTTTTCTCTATTTCTCTCATCTCCTTTTTATCTCATGACATCACCACCACCACCACCATCAAGTCACCATGATTTTGGTTTAATTTGATCATATATGGGTACCTACAATTGGTATCAGAGCCATATGATAGTTATTGGTTAGATTAGTTAGTTTAGTTTTGTATTTGGGAAGTTTTTCGAAGGTAGTAGAACACAGGGTAATATTTTGAGTACTTTCGTAGGTTGAATCTTAGATTTAACAGTTTAATTAGTTAAAAGTTTGATTTTTATGTTAGTATAACTGTTTACCTAGTCATTCATCTGAGAAAAACCCAAAAACAATGATAACACTCTAAATATACACATTTATACCCTCGATATTATACTATTTATCCACTTATTTATATATAATATTATGCTTTCTGTATATACTTGGTACTAATTAGTTGAAGGAACAAGAGTCAAGGTAACATGGAAATATAGCGAATATCTGTTAAAACCACTAACGACCGTTAAAGGAAAGGACTAGAGTTGCAAAAGATAGAAAAAGACAAAAGTATGCTAGTTTTACTAATCGAGGACGGCGTAAGTGGTTGGCGGGCAAAGGACAGTTAATTTAAAGATAAGTACGGCACACTTCCTATGAAGTACGATACACTTTCATGTCAGTTACAAAATAACTACTTAATGAGCTTGGGATTTATTGTGAGGCCGATCATTTGCCCCACTATCACTTCTCTGGAGTTCAACCACGTCCTGTGAGCTTATAAAAAGAGACCTTAATGCTCAGTAACAAAAACATATCATAAAAAAAAAGATAAAAGAAGATAGGATTGAACTTACATCAAGTTCATCCTATCCACATACTTAATTCGATTATGCCACCATTGGAACGAAGTTTGGAAGCTATTTTTAGGAACTTTAGTTGTTGTGACAGAATATTAAGGAGAATGGACAATAGTTCTTGGGTTCGCTTATAGTTTTCATTTTAGGAAAACCTTTTCTAAGACGCATTTGCTTGTAACTTTGGTATTGTTCTTATTATCCTTTTTTATATGAAGTTTAATGAATTTGCTGAGTTTATCATGTGTGTGTTCTCATTAATCATGGAATAATCAATTTATATTTGTTTGGGCATATGTAGGAATTTGATATTGATTGACAATATAAACATATGTTCTTGTGCTTGATTTTGGTATTATGAGATCATTGCTTGTTGTTCGATCATCTATGTGGTAAAATAAGGTCAAAAGAATTTGCTACTTGGATGTATTTCATAATTATTTGTCTATGGTAATTGATGTTAGCCTTGTCGAAATTGTTGTTAAAAAAAAAAAAGCCTTGTCGAAATTGGTTAATAAAATAATTAAACAACCTCAACTTATCATTGTTTAAGTCTTGATCCCATGTCTAACGACCGTGTTAAGAGAAGAATAAGTAGTATATTTTTTACCACAAACCATCCTTTATGCACCTACCTTTCTTAGAAGTAAAGGTCAAAAGAACTTCTTGCATTGTGGGTAGATATACTCATTATTTTGATTACCCATCATATATTACTTGTATGAAATTGTTTGTACGTGCATACCCTTATGTCTATCATTCTTGACCTCCTGCTCCACAGCCTAGACAAATATACCTTAATTTATGTTTTAACAAAAGTGACCCGTTTGGAATTAATAATTTTTTACATAGTATTTTTATAGTGACAATATCTAGACTTTTCTATGAAACACTTGTTAACTAGAAACACGCCAATCCCATGGGCCGACCTGGTCTTACCAATTACTAGATTAAATCGAAGGTTATACATTACCCGTGTGTTAGTCAAAATAATCGGTTAAACTAGTCTTATAAATTTAAAGCTTTATTAACACATCAAAGTTTTTGGCGCCGATGCTGGGGATCGAATTTTGTTTGCTTTTCTATTTAAGTGTTCTGCAATCATTTTACAACTTATACCATTCAATTTCTCGAAAATTGATCAAAAATTTGCTTCTGTTACGGTAAGTATGTTGCATAATTGGTGTTGTTCGCCGTACTTTCTAGAAAAATCTAAACTACGCCTATTTTATCCAAAACCATCGTACTTTTTGGGAAAAATCAAAAATGATTTATGAATCAATTTCAAACAACCTGAAAACCTTTTAATGTTTAAATTCAACGATAAGAACATGAGGTTATGTGCTTATGCTATCTGGAACTTTACATTTGTTCATATCATATATTGAATTAAAAATACAAAAGTATTTGCTTATTTGGTTAATTCACATTCAGATATATGAATTAAAACTGGACGTTTTAATGCTTTTCTTATATGCTGAATTTCTGCTTAAATATGTTACATGAGTACTTAATCAGGATAAAAAAATTATAAAACCTATACTAAAGTTAAAATAAGAAATTATGATAAATTCAATTCTAGTATATACTATTCAAAATTGATGATATCTAAGTTGGTATATGTTATTTGTAATCTGCAATGTTGGTTTACAATGATTTATGAACTAATTTTTTATGAAACATTTCAATCTGAAACCGAAAACATGAAAAGTACATCGTACTTATTCCTGAGACGCCGACTTTCACTAGTCTATTTCAAAAATTTTCTAAGTTAAAAACCAAAGTATGCCGCACTTGTTACCAAGTACGCCAGAATTTTAGACATGTTTTGTCATAAAGGACTAATATCTTCTTTGTAATGCTTAAACCAATCCGTCTTTTGATTTCTAAATGTTTATTGATGTTATTGGAATGTAAATATCATTAAGTGTTATTTGTACTAACGTACTAATATTTTATTTGTATTAACGAGGGTGACATGGCAATAAGTTTGAGAATTCAACTAGGGAGTAATGCATGATTAAGTGAGCATGTTTGTTTACCTATACGAGTTTCCACCAATTTACCTTTCCTTGTTATTAGTTTAGATCTTGTTATATTTATTTTAGTTATTAGTTTAAAAACCAACTATTCAAAACCTGAGATTTTACTTGCTTTTAGTTAAATATAAAATTACAAAAATAATATTCCTTTAACCCTTAGACTTTATTCGTCATACGCTTCGAGCCTACCTCCCTATTCCACTAGAAAACGATCAACCCCCCGAGTCTTACCTATACTACACCACAATGGTTAGGTACTCTGCATAGGATGATTGTAAACTTGTGTTTACAATTATTCGCATCAAGTTTTTGGCGCCGCTGCCGGGGAATAGTCTATGTTTCGATTTCTATTTCGTTTAGGTGTACTCACTAGATTCCTATCAAGTGAGATTTTTCTTTTTTATTTTGTAGCTTTCTTGTAGTCTATCTTTTTTTTCCTTTGTTTGTAACCTTTTCGATTACCATCATGCTGAATGATATGCCTTTTAACCAAGACCCACCAATCTGAGACCCAAAAATTCAACCTGGAACCCGTACTCTTGGTGAGTAATCCAAACATAGCCAAAAAGGCAATCAAAACACTATTGAGCTTCCCCGAGAAGCCAATGTGTCTACCTTGCGATCTGACACCACCCGGTTGGTACAAAATGGATGTGCATTCCATGGACTTTGTTCCAAATATCCAAACCAACACCTTAAGGATTTTATTAAAATCGTTGATTCTATCGACCTTAACAGTGCTACTTAGGAGACGACACGCTTGTGTCTCTTCCAATTCTCTCTACGTGATCAAACTAGCAATTAGATTAAGTGTCTACCCGTGGGATCTATCTTGACTTGGGATGATCTGACTTCTCGTTTTCTCGCATAATTTTTCCTACCGAAGAGAACTACCAAGTTAAGGAATGACATTTTGATGTTCCAACAACATCAAGGTGAAACTCTTTATGGAGCGTAGACTCGTTTCAAGGACAAACTCCAAAAAGTTCTCATCAGGGCATTGATCTTTGCCTCAAAATCCAAATTTTCTATGATCATGTCAACTACTCCACAAAGCAAGCCATTAACCATGCGGCCGGTGGTACGCTTCATCACAATAATGTAGAAGACTCGTGGGGCATTATAGAGGACCTCACCCTCTATGACAATGAAAGTTGGAATAACCATCGTGAGCTTACAAGCAAAACTGTCAAGGCAATATCCTTGCCTTCTATTTTTTCAAGCATTCTTGATCGTAGGATCGTTGAACTTGAAGATCAAGTGAAATTCTTGGTGAGTTCCTATGAAGCACCTAAACCTTTACATCGAGTGAAGAAGGTGATGACGTCTGAAGAAGCGAAAAATGCACCATTTTTAGGGGGTCATTTAAGCCCGAATTCGAATTTATTTGATCAAATATTGCCCTAAATCGTTCCTTTTGTCATTTTAGGTACTTTTGGAGTGAAATTCAGAAAAGGAAGCATTTTGGACGTTTTTGGAGCATAAAAGTGAAGAAAACGGTAAAGTCTTAATTTTCCTTGCTGGGAACAGTACCTGACGGCGTCACCAAATTCTTAATGACAGCGTCAAGAGAAAAATATGAGTTGGAGAGGTGACGGCCCAGTAAAAATGTGACGGCGTCACCATAGGCCGTCACGGTTCAAGAGTTGGTGACGGCCTAAAGCTAAAAATACACATGACGGCGTCAGCTGTGGATCTAGGCAATCCGATTTTATTATGGGCGGCGAGTTGACGGCGTCAGAATTTCCTTCTTGACGCCGTCACCCTCTATAATCTATATATAGTTTTGCAATTTTCATTCATTAGTGTAACTTTGAGGGTGCAACTTTGAGAGAAACCTTAGGTCCGAATTTCACAGCTCTTTCAAGGGTTTTTACCCTTTGAAACCTTTTATGTTCAATTGAGATAAGTACTCTTTCAATTCATTCAATATGTCTATGTGTTGTTTGAATATATCTTACGCTTGTCTTCAATTTAACATGCTAGGCTAGATTTCTTTTGTGTTTTCTTAGATGTAGTGAAACCTAGATGTTAATTATGGGTTGATTGTTTGTTTATAGTTGTTACGGATGATTGTATTCGATGTTAGGCTTAAGAAAAGTGGCAGACTTACATTGGTAACATGCTTGAACGTCTTAGGAAACATGATCGGAGGTGTACTGTGATATTAGGTTGTATTTAATGCGTAGGATAATTCTAATGATCCCATGTTTGGAGTTTTTAACGGCTCGACATGGAGTGAAGGAGGATCTTATAGAGTTAGGGAATATTGTACACGGCCCTACGACTAGTATTAAGGAATATGACCCGTCATCCATGCAACTGTAACAAATGATTAACCTGTAAAAGATATCTAGGGAGTAATGAAATCTAAATAAACAAAACCACAATAGTTTAATTAGATTTATTTTCATTTTTGTTATTTTATTTTGATTGCATCTTTAATTATTGGGTTAGTTGACTAGCAACTAATTCCGCCCACTCTTCCAAAACCCGAGATTTTATTTGCTTTTATAAAAATATAAAAATACAAAAAGAATCATCCCTCACCTCCAGACCTAGTTTTTAGGCTTTCTAATCCTAGCGACACTATTCTTGAGTTGAACAATCAATCCCCCGGTACTTGTCACTATACTATACTACAACGATCAGGTACACTGCCTGGTGGGGGTTTTAAGCTTCTCGAGATCCCTTGAGAGGTAAAACCTGGTGCAATTCCCATGCATCAACGTCAAATAATCATGATATTTTAGTGTCAATTTCCCCCTAATATGCTCATTAATTATACTTTTTATATGGATATATACGTTGATTTCATTATATTTTGTATCCAGGTCACAAATGAGCATAGGAGCTAATGAGATGTGGAAATTGGAAAGAACTCGCAAAAGATACACATTTATAGTATACTGGAAGGAGCTACGGTGTAACATACACTCTCTATTACACCGTAGTTGGGAATTCAAACATAAAGACCCAAGTCAGCACGGATCAAGAGCTACGGTGTAACCAAAATCCTGAGTTACGCCGTAACCAACTCAAGTCTATGAAGAATCCCTAGAATTTAAGGCTACGCCGTAACATAATTATGGAGTTACGGCGTAGCAACGACTACGAGAGTAATCAAAGATCTAAGAATCAAGCTATGGCGTAACAACACATGAAGACTATGATGTAGAAGAAACCCTAATTGAAGTTACGGCGTAACACAATCATCAACTACTTCGTAACTATTGCTTTTGGATAAAATCCTTACGGGATTACACTAGCTACGATGTAACACTCTTTTGGAGCTACGCCGTAGCTATGTCGGGCCTATAAATACAACCCTAATTTCTGCATTCAATATACAACTTTCTCACACATAAAGTCAAAGATCATTGGGAGCTTTTAGGAAGCCATTCTACAGCAGCATACATAGCCTTTCCAAGGGAGAAATCACGCCTACAAGACCATAAGTTTTAGTTTTTCATATTTTCATTTACATTTCGAATTCATGGATTTTGTAAACATTGAATCAAGTGTTAAATTTAATATGATTGGCTAAGCACCTATGGTGCTAGCCTAGTTATGATTCTTATATTGTTTTGATTATGTTTTTGTTCTTTTCATAATGCTTCTTGTGTGTGCATGCTTAGTTTATCATAGATCCTTTAGTTGTGATAGTTTAAAAGAACCGGTTATACCTGGTATGTGAGTAGAATTGACTATAGGACCCTTGTGTAGTTAGGTTGCAAGGAAATGGTTAGGATGACAACTGGCCATTCTCCTTGTGTGCAAGTTGACCATAGGACCACTTTCCGGGTTGGATAAACATAAGTAGTTAAAGTATGGTCTAAGATCCAAGAGGCCGGACCATACAAGGATAAATCTAGCAATTAGTGGCACTTAATGACTCAAACCCGTCTACTGTACATCGGCTTACTATCAAGGGGTAGTGCCTTTGGTTCCCGGCAGGATTCGTGGGAGATAGGCTAAGGAACTTGACCATATGAACCTAGTTATATATGTCCACCCCACTTGAAGCATGAGATTAGTTTAATAGGGAACATAATCATAAACAATATAGGATGACTAATTAGGTTAGTACATTTCTTTCTTAGTGCTCCCAACTTAATTTAATTTTCTGTTTTATTTATTTTCTGTTTATTTAGTTTAATTAATCATTTCACTCTTTAAACCAGTTAATATAGTGACACTAGACTTAAATAGGATCCAAACCACATAGCTCTTGGGACGACTTCGGTTTTACCATTTACTAGTCTACACGTGTGATAACATTAAATAAGTCCATGATTTAAGTGTTAATTTCCCCCTTAATTACTCATCTTTTGTATTAATATGTTAGGATATATACTCTTAGTCATTTATATTCTATTTTCAGGGCAAAGATGAGCAAAGGAATGAAGAAACACAGAAATGGAAGGACTAAAGAGAAAATATGTGAAGTATGCGGATTCTACACCAACTACGGCGTAGAGGATTCATCTACCTATGCCGTAGCAAGTACTTATGAAGACTATGGCGTAGCTCATCCATGACTAAAGCGTAGTAACCTATTAAAGAGCTCTACAGAGTAGCCACTCTCCACCTACGGCTTAGACACCAAAATGAAGCAGTAAAGAACTCATGTAGCCAAAGAAGAAGTTACAACATAGTTTCCCAAATAACTACGTTGTAGAAGCAACTAAGGAAGAAACAACGCCAGTAGCACTTGATCAAGCTACGGCGTAGTTAAGATTAACAAAGGCTACGGCGTAGCAACTCATTCAGCTACGCCATAGAAAAGTCAGGCCTATAAATACCAGCCCTAATTTTGAGTTTGTTAATTCACTTTTCACCACATAGAATCGAGGAGGAATTCAGGGAGCAGGAGGAACGAGGTTCAACCTGCATACAAGTCATTTCCAAGGGAGAATTCACACACCAATCATAAGTTTATTCATTCCTTTGATTTGTATTCAACTCATGTTTACATTTGTGATATTAAACTCTTGTTTTACTGCATTTATGAATATGAGTGGCTAAACACCTCTTGGTGTTAGCCTTGTTATGAAATTGTTGTTATTATGATTTAGTTTTCTCCGCATCTATTATCATCTTGTTTGTATTCTTTCTTGGCTAGTCTTAGGACACTCTAGTTTCGGTAGTGTTGAGGATTGGTAGTTCCTTGGAGACTTGGTGAATTAAACCTAGGACCCAAGCCGATGAGGATGTGACTTGGTGGTAGAAATATCACCATACATGTGCGAATTAACCCTAGGACCACCTACCAATTCGATATGCTTAAAGAAGTTTGTTGGATCGATATACTCTGACCAAACTAACTATGTAGCTTGTAAAGGTTTAATAATTTTGAATAACTCCAAAACTATCAATAATGAAACACTGATGTAACCTTGTTAAGTATGCAAAATCTACTAAAACAAAGATAAGAAGAACTTTCAATAATTATATTAAACCAAACTTTGAACCTGCTTTACTATACAGATTCACTAACAATCCCTAATTCTCTAATATCGAACTTAAGATAATCTTCTACTAAATCGTATGTCTATACCTGCCTAAGGCTCCTTTTATAGACATAAAGAAAACCTTAAGTCGGTTTACAATACTTGTTCGACAAGTAAACTAACTCTAAACTAATTCTAGAATATTCTAATAATTTACATTGCAATCCTTTCACGATATTACATAACAGCCCTTTAAGTTAGAAGTACTTTAACTTTATTCATGCACGAGCAGTACTTTAACCATGAGCAGTACTTTAACACAAGCAGTACTTTGAACTTTAAAAGTACTTTGATCTTCATATTCCAACAATCCTCCCCTAACTTGAATTCTACTTGCTTGATTTCAAGTTCTTTTGTTATCTTTTAACTTCAACATCTTTATCTTCAAGGAAAGTTGTGTCTTTATCTTTTATTCTGACTTGTGTATTAAATTACTCTTTATCAGCAACAAATGATATCTTCACATCAACGAATCTTTTCCACAGCTACTCAGCAACATATGACAAAAAGTACATCAAATCATAAAGTTTCATGCTATTCTCATCACTTCCAGGTGTGTTAACTCCTGTGAGAGGTGAATCAATGAAAACTAATTGATTTTATGTCTCTTTACCAAAGCCATTAACTCTGGAGTAGCCAATGTTTAGGTTTAGATTAAAAACCATGGTACATTGATAACCATATGATTTTTAGCAAATCATCAGCTATCAACGGATTTGTATAGTCTTTACCAAGAGCCGTTTGCTTTTGGACTAGTTAGTTCTTGTGGTATAAACACTACCATGGTGAACTAATTCCCAAACAAATGGTTTTTCCACAGCCTTTACTACAAGCCATTTTCTTGTAGGCTTGCCAACTCTTTACTATTACAGATATGGTGAGTTGAAAACCATTCAATTTTTAGTAAATTGTCAACTAAAAATGGATTTGATTATCACATCAGAGCCGTAACCTCATGATGAGTCAAACTCTTTCTTGTTTGTTAAAAATGGTGAGTTGATTACCATTTGTCGTGTAGTATAAGTACTAACACCATGTGCTTCTCTCAAAACATTTTGTTGTTGTCATCTTATGCTTTAAAAATTCTTTTTCTTTTTATTTTATACTTAATCAAAAGACTTTTACTGGTTTTATGCAGCAAGCAGTACTTTGAGAAAGTACTGTTTATCTGGCAGTACTTTGAATAAAGTACTTATTATTCAAAAGATTTATACAATAAAAGTCATACCAATATTTATGCATTATCATCATCTGAAGTAGTCCACTTGATAAATAGTTCAATAACCATCAGTGCTACTTCACTTTCATCTTCAACTTCCATTCCATGATCCAACATTCTGATCATAATATCCCTTACAAGAAGATATCTTCTCTCTTCTAGCATGTGTATCATGGTTCCATCTTCCATTTCAAGTGAATGTACACCCGATGACTCAAAGAATCTCCATCTTGTTATCTTCCAATTCTCTTGAGCATTCCACAAAGCATTATTACTTGTTTCCTCAGTTTCCCTGATGGTTTCTAAATCACCCAGCAAGATTAAGCCCACTCCTGTTGGCTCAGTATTCTCAAAGTAAGCCTGCACTTGTAGATACAAATGATAAGGATCTTCTCTGTCTATCATGTTGATATAAATAAATGACTAAAAACGTTATTCATATCTTTCGATATTTCTATGTTTTGATAATCACAAAACGAAAACACATCAAACCAAAAATCATGACGTAAACAAGTATTTAGTAGTAAATAATCACTTTCACCATCTTATCACTTAAGGTATGAATAAACATTGTATTTAATGCATTATAAGATCAAAGGGGTATTTAATTAACTAATACAAAGTTTATTTAATTATATAAACATATTATATATTTTTGAAAAACACTTTTGGTAATAAAGAAAAATGTTTTAATCATACTAAATATATAATTTCAATTTTTTAACCAAAATCAGTTAGTTTTTCACCAAATAAACTTTCCCCACTAAAAGACAAGTTTTCTGGCCGTTACAGCTGGGCGGCCCCCTTAATTATAAGGGGCGGTCTCCTTAATTTTAAGGGGGCCGACCTTGATTTAAGGGGACCGGCCACGCTCCTCTGTCAGAATTTGTTGCCTATAAATACCACCTTAAATCTGGAATTTTTCTCACCTTTTTGCACTAAAAATTTTTTGATTCAAACCTCCATTTCTATCTTAAAAATCCTTTGATCATATAATTCATAAGCCTTTGTTTCCAAGTGATCCAAAGCCTCATTCATTCAAGCGTAAAGAGAAGAATACTTCTATTTATCAAGACAAGGAGTATTACAACTTAGTATCATCTTGCTATCTAGTTGTTTGATCATTTCATCTTGTATATCATTCATTCTTTGGTGAATATAGTGTATACATTGGTTAGTTAGATTTAGATATATGATCTAGATTTATTGAAGGCGTGAAGTAGTACTAGAAGTGAAGAAGTAGAACTGGAAAGGATTAGTGATAGAAGAAATAAGTAGTGGTAGTATATTGAAGTGGAGATAGTTATGAAGACAAAGAAGTTGAAGCTTTTGTAACCTCTCGTAAATTTCCCTTACGATTAGTAAATGCACACGAACAAATAAAACGATGTTACGATAATTTAACACGATTTTACGGGTAACAAATTTTTTTATTATGATATGGCTTGATATTGAACCACTACGATAACTGTGATTGACCGTTTAACCAGGAACGATGCTTACACACGACTTAAATAACCTATAATTATTGCGAACTATAATTATATATAAAACGTTTATAATTATAACAATACGTTTCGTCTAAATACCGTATACTATTTATATATTCCCCGAACCTACGAAACTTCCCGAGGACGCTCACTAATATTTTTGAACTTCGACACGATACTCGAAACACAACATGTGGGCCCCCAACACCCAATGGACCACAGATACAATTTACACAAACCAAACGGACTCCTTTTTATTTCTTTCTTTCTTTGGGCCAACACAAACCACAAGCCCACTAAGCCCAAACGCACCCTTGTTATGTTTATTTTCTTTCTTTCTTTTCTGTCGCGACCACGCCCAAAACCACCCTTCTATCTTACGATTTCTACACATAACATGTACATGTTTTTACTTAACTCGTTTCCCCTAGTGCCCAAGAACCACGAACAATAAAGCTTTCATAAAACCTTGCTCATTTACTACCCTAGAAAACACCCAAGCAAAGCACCAAACAAACCATTTGAAAGATAAGTTTAAACGTGGCAAGTTATTCCTTGTTGCCACCCTTGCTTCCCAATTGCATTTAAACTAAGAATATGCATAACATGAAGTGTCAGGAATGAATAGATTGATATCTTACAAGATCTAGCCATGTACAAACTCGATTGGGCAACAGTTGTAGCGTTACTATTCGCCTAACATGCATACACCAACCATTGTGAACTTATCTTGTCCATACACCCTTCAAAACTCACTATAAAAGAACTCACATGCAACCTCAGTTTGTTACATGCACTTATACGTACCACATCTCACAAAAATAGTAACGAGAAGTAGTATTGGAGGACAAACGGATCGCCAAGAGTACCACGTCTCAAAGCGAACCTAGGAGACCAAGCTTGGAGCATCATGAACCCTTGGTGGAACGTGAAGTGAACCACGAAGCCCTCGTACCATTACACGATCCCTACACTCGTTTTACTCCACCTTTTAGAGGTGAGGTGTGGCCTTGAAACCTTATTTCTATATATATACATACGTACGTTCATGTGTTTGCACAAACACTTTATATCTATAATCGTAAAATATAAAAACAACACATATGTTTTATACGTCGTACTATTATTTGGTTAAGTCATTAATGAGAACATATAATAACCTTGAACTTATATTAACGTATACACCATAAAAATCACACGTTTCTAAGTCACGTTGGACCTATACGATATATACTAAAAGACATAGTTTTATTTTTCAAGTTTTATAGTTTTTGAGTATTGAGTTTTGGCTTACACTTTGACCTCGCCATTTTAATATTCGACACATGACCACCTTTTAATTTTGTACGAACTAATTGTCTACCTAGTATACAAACGAGAATGATAAATAATTCGATCTAATAACTTGATTTTGTCACTTGTACGAGCCTAAAGCAAAGCGTGAATTCATAAGATTTTTCAGAAATTAAAAACTTTACATGGGCCGTTAAGCCCAAAAAGCTAGTTTTAGCTTATTACGATAAGCTAGGTGAAAAAGCTCTTTTGAAATGATATTAGAACTTAAAAAGATGGATTTTGATAAACCCAAAGTTCCCCCAAACCCTTTGGATCGAAAAATGTTAACGGGCCTTAATATTGGACTCGTTGAGCCCATTTTGTGAAAACTAACGAAATTAAGCTAATAAGCTGTTGAGATAAGCTATTCTACATATTCTGAGCTAATTGAAATAATAAAAATGTTAAGTTTTGAATTTGGTAATTTTTGGACTAAATTTGCAAAATTTCGTTAACTAGGGACTAAAAGTGTCAAACGTATAAACTTTGGGTAAAAAGTGTAAAATCTGTTTTCTAAGGATATAAACTATTAATATTGAAACTTTGGATTGAAAAATGTAAATATTGATATAATTGGACCTAAAACGTAAATATATATAATTTTGGACTAACGACGTAAATATTTTCCGTTAAGGATAAAAGGTGTAAATTGGAGAAACTTAAATGATTAAATAATAATATTGATTTTTAAATAATAAATTTTATATATAATTATATATATATATATATATATATATATATATATATATATATATATATATATATATATATATATATATATATATATATATATATATAAATTGAAATAATAGAAATAATAAACGTAACTTTATATATATATATATATATATATATATATATATATATATACACGTATAAAATTTATATAACGATAATTAAATTTTAGACGATAAAACAATACGTAACCATTATCTATTTTATCTACGACGTAACACATCGCCTATGCACATTATGGATTATTTGTAATTAATAATAAACGTTCGCAATAAAACGAGACTTAAAAACTGAAACTTGCCATATCTTTTAGGTTGTGTGTGAAGCCGTTGCCTTGCATCGTTGAGATTACGTTTGTTCTACTGTACTACTAAGGTGAGTTCATAGCCCACATTTAACTTGTTTTGTGGGGGGGATACATGCTCAAAAACCGAACACAAGTCTTTTCCTGATATTATTATTGCTTACGTAGCTATTGCCAAAAGTCCCTCGATCATGAACCTTAATCACTTGAAGGGTGAACGTAAATAATTGTGAATAGATCTATTAGGGATTGACAATCCCCATTTGGTTGCTAGAGGAAAGTCACCAAATACACTTTATTTAATATCATAGGTTACTGGCAAATACCTATCTTGGGGGCAATTTATTTCACATCATTATTACGGATAATTTTGATGTATGTTGAATCGTTGAGTGTCATGAGCTTAAGGCAATAATGAATGTGATTTCTAACTTGTTTATTCGTATCTATATACAATAAGCACCTATCTCTTGTGTTCAAACTCTTAATTATAAACCTATGAATTTCACTCAACTTTTGTTGACTTTTAGCATGTTTATCTCAGGTAACTAAATGGAATGGATGGCAAAGGCACGAAGTGGGAAAATAAAGAAACGTTTATTTCTCTTTGAATAAAAACTTGTTGTTGAATAATGAAACCTCTTGGAAACATGAATATTTGGTATTTTAAATAAAACTTAAAACGTCTCACTTGAGTCGTTTTCTATAATTGTGACAAAGATCCACGATATAATACCCCAAAAGTCTTCCGCTATCATTATAAGTCTTCCGCTATATTGATCGATTTTGGGGGTGTTATAGATTGGCATCAGAGCTACGGTTATAGTGAACCAAGTGTTTTTGGAACATTGGACTATAACTACACTTTAAACGGGACAAAATTTTTATAAAATACCATCCTACGCCCATCGTGCCTGAGCATTCCAATAATTGGTAAAAAGTATTATTTACTTTATAGCATTTTAAATTGATTAAGATTATACTTACATTTACTAATCAGGAAATTATTACAGTGTCATGTCTTCGAACACCCACCCTATCAGCTTGTCATCAAACTCAGGAACTGAAGATGTTACTTCAGCCTATGCTACCTCACCTATGCCTATGTCTCCTGCTACAGACAGATACATGCAAAGCCAGCAATTTCTGTCGGCATCTGACACAGAGGCTTCTCCTCTGGCATCATCTGGTCTGATTCGCCGATCTAGGTAAATTAGACAACTTCAGCCGTATGAAGCAAGTACTGCTGTACCAGCACCAGCTCTTGTCATACCACCTGAATCAGTTGTGCCATCACCACCTGCACCACCTGCGATACCACCGCTACCTACTATCTTCTACAGCTAAACTACTACTGTGCCACTAACACCATCACCCATAGCATCTCCTCCACTAGCATCACCACCAGCACCTTACCGAAGTGTCCCAATATCACCTTACCAAAGGACTTACCCAATCTGCCCAACCACCTCAGAATCTTGTGTTCACCGCAAACGCCGAAGGACCCACTAGCGAGTGGATGCTCGTAGATGGTCGTTCTTGTTGCCAATCATGCGATATTGGAGATCTCAAGAAGGAACACCAACAACAAGGGAACTTGGGGAAAGTTCTTACTCCACCTCCCGAATTCTTCTAGTCACTGGGGAACTCATACATCACACCATACCATTGTTAGCTGCAAGAATGGTTCGCCACGAAGATCGACTTGATTCCATCGCTAGTATACTCAACAAGATTCCGCATGAGCTTCTAGTAACCTTTGAAGATGATATGAACAGTCTCATAGATGGTCATCTTGCAATAGAAGATAAGGTTGAAAAGTTGGATTCTTTATTTTGGGAATCAATGGAATTCATAGGAGCACTATGTGGGGCTAACACTTCAACAGAAATAATGATGGGAACTTTAGACCGAGAACTTGAAAGGATCAACACTGAGAACCTACGCCTTAGGCAAGCCCTGCTAGAATCTCGAGAAAGGGAAAGGACTTGAGATCAAACCATGGAAACCATGTCCACTGCCATTCAAGAACTCCAAAACCGCTTAGACAAAGCCTTAGGGAAACCATGAGACCATCGCCTTGTTAGTGAAATCAATGTCCTACCAATAAGAGTATCTTGTCGTGTTTTGTAAACATTTGCACAAGTATCAATAAGTGTTGTAACACCTTGACATTGATTTATGGAAAATTACTTTATCTTTATTTACGTTGCAAACTTTATACATTATATCGTAATATATTAGTTCATGCAGGTCAAACTTATTCGTACTTCCTATGTGTGTCATTCCAACATACGATAGTTACGACTTAAACCTTTTCAATGATCGAATCATTGTAACTACGACCTATATTTAACTATTTATTCCTCGATATGTATTTTCAACGTGATAAGACTATTATAAATGTTCTAATGATATACCTTATTTTATAACAGCAACATGGCTAGAACTAGGAGAACAACCACGACCGCCGCACCAACGAACCCTGAAATTATGACCCCGACAGCGATCCAGCAAGTAATTGCTGATGGTGTCAATGCCGTTTTAGCTGGACAAGCCCGTAATAGAGATGGAAATGCACCTGCACCCCGCTACTGCGCGTATAAGGACTTTATAGCGTGCCAACCAACATATTTCAAAGGAACTGAAGGAGTGTCGGAATTAGCTCAATGGTTTGAAAGAAGTGAAACTGTTTTCCAAAGAAGTGGATGCTCGAAAAACAACAAGGTAAGCTTCGCAACGGGAACACTGATGCAAGACGTTCTATCCTGGTGGAACTCTACCATTCAAACACTAGGAGCAGAGGCAACACATTAACTTACTTGGATTGAATTCAAGGCTAAAATACTAAAGAAGTATTGTCCCCGTTCCGAACTACGAAAACTTGAGGATGAGTTCCATGCCTTAATGGTGAAAGGCGTTGATTTGAGAAGTTACAACCGGAGATTTCAAGAACTCAAAGTACTATGCCCTACCATGGTACCCGATCATGAGAAGACGTTAGAGAAATATGTTGAAGGACTCCCTAGGAGTATTTAAGGAAATTTCACCTCAGTAAACCCGCCAACCTTGGAAGCAGCAATGGATCTTGCTCAGAAACTTCTAGACCGAGAAGTGAAATACAATGAGCTTAAAAAGAAATTGGATGATAAGAGAACCACCCACCATCACAGCAACAACCAACAAAGCCACAACAGTCATCACCGCAATAACAACCACCGCAACAATAATCGGAACCACCAACAATATCACAACAACCGAAGCACTCAACAGCAGAATCAAAGACAAGAGAAACCCCGAGTCTACGCCGCCACGGAAGGTGTAGGGTACAATGGACAGAAACCCCAATGTCAATGATGCAAACTTCATCACGAGGGTCGTTGTACCGTCCGGTGCGACAAATGTCGTAAGATCGGTCATCAAACCAGAAACTGTAGGATTCCGGCTACAGGAAGCAACACACAGATTGTATCACCCACTTGTTATGGATGCGGAGAAGTAGGACACATCCGGAGGAACTGCCCAAAAGGAAATGAACCAGCCAACGCCCAAGCTAGGGTATACCTTCTCAGAGATGGAAACGGACCTGATGTAGTCACCGGTACGTTTCTACTAAACCATCATAATGCTAGAGTATTGTTTGATTCAGGCGACAATAAGAGTTTTATATCAGATACGTTTGCCCCTTTACTTAATGTTACCCCCTCTAAGCTAAACACCACCTACGAAGTCGAAATGGCTGACGGGAATTTAATAGATACCAATACTATTGGTGTGTATTAATTTACACACCTTTTAGAAGACCAAAACCAGACCGAATAAGACCAAAAGCTAACCAAATATGCCAAATTTGTAGTGTTTTTGTGTTTGTGAGATGCAGGTACGGATATTACGCAAATGACGAAAAATTAATGAGAAAATAACAACACGAGCACGGGAATGGAAGAAGGTTCTAAAGTCGAGGTTGTGGAAGCTATTTTCAAGTTCGGATCAATAATCGAGCTCAAAGTGTCAAATCAATCCTTGAAGATTTATCAGTTGTCATATTTAGCCCTTGGAATTATTTTACAAAAATGGCAGAAGTGGTCCTCATGATTTCAAATTTGGAACAAATGGTCCTTAAATATCTTTATCACCAAAAGCTGAAAACATAAAAGCATAAGTCCAAAATAAAACCAAAACTCATAACCCTTTTACTAGCCCAACTCACCCTCAAGCCCATCCCTTATACTTGTAACCCAAATCCATAACCCCTAAATTAACTTGATCCATCATTTCACTTATACCCGGTCAAATCCACATCTATTTCAAGTCAAACAAAGATAAAAAATAACCCCACTTCCCTTTGTCCCCAAATTACCCAGGGGTATAGTAACTATGAACCCTAAAATGTCAATCCCTCAAATTAACCACAATTAAGGGTTAAATGATCAATTCAAGCATGTTTCTAGAAGATTGGGAGGTGTCAGAGTGTCAGAGGATCTAAAGAAGCACACGAGTGTCCACTTGGCAGTCCCTAATTGGTTGCTACACGTCACAAGGACTGATCTGACGGCTATAATGATTAAGGAATTGCTACTACATGATCAGAGGGCTCAGATGTTCACAAAAGAAGCACAAGCACACGGATTGCCAGCTTGGCAATTCGTGATACCCTCACTCCTTTCCTTCTATATATAGAGTTGTTGAGTAGCTAGATAAGTGTGGAGTTTTAGGATAGCTAAACTCTGCCAAAAATTTAGTTTGATTATAATAGTTTAGTTTAGTTGTAATTCTTTAGTTTAAATGAAATCAGTTTTTCCTTTAAATCATTTAGCATAATTGTTTTTTACTTATTATTGTTAATCTCTTTTTACTGTTTTATCATTTTATTTCATTTCATAATTGTTTACTTACAAAATCAGTTTTTATCTCATTTAATAGTTTTATAAAAATAAAAAATAGAAAAGTAAAAAAATAGCTTTTGGTTTGATTCAGCTTTCTAAAAAGCTGATAAGTGGAAATTCACATCTCATTTTAGTTTAATAGTTATTGTAAGGTTGAGTTTTGAGTTCACAATAAGTCCTTGTTCATTTCTTATAAATAGTCAAAGTTAGTCAACTGCTCTTTATTATTGGTTGCTATGGTGATTTTGTGATATGCTGAGACAGACATGGATGGTCTCTGCCTATCCTAGAGATAGGCAAGCCTAGTGAACCCCTCTATTTAGAGCTGAGGGGAAGAGCTTTTGTAAGTTTCAGTTTCAATTTTCAAATCTGATTTTTATTAGTCCTAGTTTAGATCTGTTTGTTGGATTATATACTGTTCCATTGATATATTTTGGTTTAACTTTAGTAGGAATAGTATTGCTTGAGTTTAATTGTTTTAGTGATACTGTTTCATCTGTGGTTCTGAGTATTTGATTGTTACTGTTGCATTTGATTACTGATATTGCATTATGTGTTTGATATTATAGCTTATTAGATTAGTAGTTTAGTGATATTAAGCTTGGATTGAAGTTTTAATGTGTTACTGTTAGATTAAGGAGTGTTTGGGTCAAGCTTGACTTTCTGAGTCAAACTTGGTTTAGGCCACAATTTGAATTTGATTTAGATATAATTCATTGATATTATTAGTTTAGGAGTAAATTGCATCAGTTTCTAGTTGTTTCCTAGCATTTGCATATGTGGTTTAATTTTTTAAATTCTATATCAGGTAAATTTAATCATATTAGGCTAGTTAGATTTTAGAGCATAATAGGTGTTAATCTTAGTTCTACTTAGTTCATTTTAGGCCATATGTTAGTTCTGCACTAAGTAGGATTACACCTCAGTTATCTCTATTCATTGTTTGCTCCACTTTCACTTTATGCATCAGTGGCTCCCAGGCCCAATCCTCTTCCTTTTCTGCTTCTTAACTAGCTTTATAAAAATAAATAAAAATTAGAAATAGCTTCTTTACTAGGTGGTCTGTTAGTATACAAAACAAAAAAAATCATAAAAATAGTTTGATCATCTTTTCAGTAGGCTTAAGTTTCTGTATGCCCTGCACCATTGATATAGTCCTAATTGTCATCTTTCATAAGCTCAGTTCTTGTTTGTTATTTGTGATTATAGCTCGTTTATTGGTTTTCTGAGAAGCTTGTATATATAGCTTGTTGCTTCAGTTCTTGGTTGGGACTTTCCAGCTTATTTGATTAGCTTTTGGCCTGCTTAAACCACTCC
This sequence comes from Artemisia argyi, assembly GCA_030686995.1. Taxonomy (NCBI): domain Eukaryota; kingdom Viridiplantae; phylum Streptophyta; class Magnoliopsida; order Asterales; family Asteraceae; genus Artemisia; species Artemisia argyi. The sequence continues at coordinate 179,224,759 of CM060695.1, forward strand.
TAGGCCTGCTACCTGCTGCAGTTAAGCTGTCCCAAACAGCCACTTATCAAGCTAGCTTAGAAGCTCATAATAAGCTCCTTTTGGTCTGAAATTTTGTTTTCATGTTCTTTACCAGCTTATCTTTAAGTGTTTGTGCTTAATTGGTGAATTAGAGCTTATTTAGACTGCTTATTTGTGCCTGCAAGTTGAAGGTTTACACACTTTTTGCTTTAGTAACATAGGACATGCGGCTGAGCTTTCTGGCTTACGGGCAAGGCTTATTTGAGATTTTTGAGCTGCATTAAGTTTGTTTAGGTCCATTACACATTCCCTAAGCTTTTGGTGCGATTTTACGTAGAAGTGCTTATTTTAAGTGCTTATTCAAACTTCTTATTGTATCCAAACTGCTTATTAGTGGGCTTATTTAAACTTTCTTATTTTTCCTAGTATTAGAATAATATTTTAGATTTTCCAGAATTTTTTCGGATTTTTCCTAGTTGATTTACTATTTTTCTTAATTTTCCTTTATTATTAATCATTTTTAAATCCTTTTTAATAAACAAAAATCAAATAAAAAATCAGAAAAAAGCTTTTAAAAATACAAAAATATTTTAGATAATTCTTTTATTATATTTTATATTTTTCAGAATAGATTTTATATTTTTCCCATTATTTTTTACAATTTCCTTAGTTTTTAATTACTTTTTAATTCCAAAAATAGAAAATAAATAATAACTTCGAAAAATATTTTCCTTTTTCTCAAAATTCTTTTTATTAGTTTAAGATTTTTAGAAAATTGTTTCACACTTGTAGGATCTTTTTAGAATAAAAGTCACGTTTTATTTCGTACGTTACGTTTATTTTCACGTTTGCATTTTCGTTTTTACGATTTTAACATTTGTGTATAATTAGCTTGTACATTCTGCATATTTTGTTTTTACTTGCTATTCATTAAGTTTCTCAAGACTTTTCACGACACGGTTTGGCAATCGATATTCTAAGATTCCATTCGAACCTTCGTTGGGAGAACGACCCGGGAAATACTTTCACGAGTATTTCTTCGGAATAATTATATACTATAATTTGACACACATCAAATTTTTGGCGCCGTTGTCGGGGATCGAACCCGGGTCACCCGCGTGACAGGCGGGAATACTTACCACTATACTACAACGAAAAACCTTTTGCCATTGATCTTATGCCGGTTCAACTTTGTAGTTTCGATGCTATCGTCGGCATGGATTGGCTATCCCACCATCATGCTAGGATTCACTGTGACGAAAAGGCCGTCCATATACCACTCAAGGATGAAACACTCATTGTCCAGGGCGACAAAAGCAAACCTCGTTATGGAATTATCTCATGTATGCGAGTGATAAAATACATGAAGGAAGGATGTCAGGTATTCATGGCTTGAGTTACAGAAAATAAGTCATCCGAGAAACAACTTGATGACGTTCCTATTGTTAGGGATTTTTCTGAAGTATTCCCTGAAGAATTACCTGGTATTCCACCCGCACGTCAAGTAGAATTTCAGATAGAACTAGTGCCTGGAGCGGCACCAGTGGCCAAAGCACCTTATAGGCTAGCGCCATCTGAAATGGAAGAATTGTCAGAACAACTAAAGGAATTGTCAGAAAAAGGATTTATTCGACCAAGCTCATCACCTTAGGGAGCTCCAATTTTATTTGTTAAGAAGAAGGATGGATCATTTCGAATGTGTATCGACTACCGGGAGTTGAATAAACTTACGGTAAAGAATCGATACCCATTGCCACGAATTGAAGATCTGTTTGATCAATTGCAAGGATCGAGTGTGTACTCAAAAATTGATCTGAGATCAGGATATCATCAGCTAAGAGTTCGAGAAGAGGATATTCTGAAAACTGCATTCAGAACACACTATGGTCAGTACGAGTTTCAAGTAATGCCATTCGGTCTGACCAATGCACCTGCAGTTTTCATGGATTTAATGAATCGAGTGTGCAAACCTTACTTGGATAAGTTTGTAATAGTATTCATTGACGATATTTTGATCTATTCTTGCAACAAAGAGGAACACGCGGAACATTTACGAATCATTTTAGAACTGCTCAAAAAAGAAGAACTGTACGCTAAGTTCTCCAAATGCGACTTTTGGATTAGCGCCGTACAATTTTTAGGACACATCATAGATAGTCAAGGCATTCACGTAGACCCTGCAAAAATTGAGGCTGTAAAAGGTTGGTCGTCTCCTACAAACCCCATAGAGATACGTCAATTTTTAGGTCTCGCAGGTTACTACCGAAGATTTATTGAAGGATTCTCCAAGATTGCAAAACCTTTGACTAAGCTAACCCAAAAGAATGAGAAGTACATCTGGGAAGAAAAGGAAGAAGCAGCCTTCCAGTTGTTAAAACAAAAGCTTTGTGAAGCTCCAATATTAGCCCTCCCAGAAGGAAATGAGGACTTTATAGTATATTGCGACGCATCTTATCATGGACTAGGAGCAGTTTTGATGCAAAAAAGCAAAGTAATAGCTTATGCATCCCGACAACTGAAGAAACATGAGGAAAACTACACGACTCATGACTTGGAGTTAGGAGCTGTAGTGTTTGCGCTCAAGTTATGGAGGCATTACTTATATGGCACAAAATGTACTGTGTACACAGACCACAAGAGTCTTCAGCATATTTTGGATCAAAAGGATTTGAATATGAGACAATGACGCTGGCTAGAGCTGCTCAACATTTATGATTGTGAGATACGTTACCACCCAGGAAAGGCTAATGTAGTAGCAGATGCGTTAAGCCGAAAAGAACGATTGAAACCCCTTCGAGTTAAATCACTAGGGATGACTATTCACTCACCCCTTCCATCCCAAATCCTTACCGCACAAAATGAAGCACTTAAAGACGAAAACCGACCCAAGGAAAATGTCACACCCCCAGAATAGGGTCCAGCGGAAGCATACAAGTAGCTGGGGTGTAACTCAATTGGTATTACAACACAAGTTCAAAAATGGTTTTCACTTGACTCATTTAGAATAAAATAGCTTAATCAAAAATGTTGAATTTACATTTTTAAAAGTAGTGCGGAAGTAAGCCCTTTAAATAGTTTAAAACGGTCCCCAAATGAATATCAGAGTCTTCTATGACCATGCCATGCCCTGCCAAAACCTCCAGTAGCGTGCCATTGCTTAGAACCTGAAAATACATGCTAAAGTGTCAACACGAGGTTGGTGAGTTCATAGATTTTAGTAATAAGTATTTTTCCCGTAATCAAGTATTTCCAGTAAACAAGTATTTTCGGTAAACAAGTCTTTTCCACAGCAAAACGCATAAATAGTTTAACAAACAAAGTTTCATAGCACCAGTTTAGGAAAGAATATTGATTGCACTAAGTTCAAGGCACCGAAAAGGTTTTCTAGCTATATGCAGGAGGTTACGCTTCCAAGAACTTCTAGGTAATCAAACATACCTAGGATATTGTAGGTAATCAAACATACCCAAGAACTTCTAGGTAATCAAACATACCTAGGATATTGTAGGTAATCAAACATACCCAAGAACTTCTAGGTAATCAAACATACCTAGGATATTGTAGGTAATCAAACATACCCAAGAACTTCTAGGTAATCAAACATACCTAGGATATTGTAGGTAATCAAACATACCCAAGAACTTCTAGGTAATCAAACATACCTAGGATATTGTAGGTAATCAAACATACCCAAGAACTTCTAGGTAATCAAACATACCTAGGATATTGTAGGTAATCAAACATACCCAAGAACTTCTAGGTAATCAAACATACCTAGGATATTGTAGCTACCGGTCCTTAACTTAGGCAATATTTGGCAATCAGTAAATAGTTTAAATTTATGCACTCATGTCCATGAGTAAATAGCAAGTAGGTAGCAAGTGAATAATATTGTACTCGGATAATCAACAAGTATTTAGATAAAGCTGAAAATATTTGAGTAATCAACTATGTAAAGCGAATAATGCGTTTTAGTAAAACGAGCATTGAATTCAAATAGTAAGGAGCATGTATCTTCCCCCAAAACAGTTGTAAAACAAGTAAAAGTAGGGGTTATGAACTCACCTTAGCTATAGCAATCCAAAAATAGAGTTATGAAATCGATAGAATAGGTCCAACAATCACTAGTCGCGACCTAATTATGCATATGTCTTAGTTACCGAAATCAAGTCAAGCATGCCAGTCATACACTACATTATCACTTGTACATGTCGTCATAGTATTCGTCGTCAGAAAAATGCATTTAACCAAAGTAATCTCGAGTTTAAGTCATCCACTTATTTTAGAAAAACGTAATTTGTAAATCTCGTGACTAAATATTAGTCGTCTCGAAAATATATATTTTGAAGAATCTCTAACGTACCCCATAAGTATACGTAAAGCTCTACCATTTTTATTTACGTCATCATGGCCAAAATACACTCTAAAAGGTCCAAAAGTCAATTTTATAACTTTCATCAGCTTTTGAAAATAAATAAAAAGCTGTCAACTATTATATAGTTTTGTCCAACTTCCTAAGGCCATAACTTTCGCGTCGTAGTTCCGTTTTTCAAGTTCTTTATATCCCCAGGAAGGTATTCAAGTGTACTCTAGTATTTTCAAGATCTCGGCTAGTTTAGAAATCATTAAACCTCAGTTTTCCTAGGTAGAAAATCGAGACAGATTCACTGTTTTCCGGAAAAATATAGTTTTCGTCGTAAATATTGAAAATAGCATATCTTTTTCGTTATAAGTCCGTTTTAATCCGTTCAAGCGGCCACGTTCTCGTTATTAAGTCTATTTTCTATATTTCTAGTCTAATATGGCCACCAAGATACTGAGTTTCTACAGGAGGTCGAAAAGGGCAGATTTACCATAAATAATGTCAAACTATATTTTTCTAGTGTTTACTTGCTACAACCTTTTGTCAACAACTCCAACTATGGTCCTAGGTCATCCATCAACAAGAAAAATATAGTGATCTAAACATAACCCAACAATATTTAAAGTCCTTGATCAAGATTATCCAAGTTTTCAAAGCTAACATATATATATATATGTAAAGTTTATTTTTATTTTCTTGTAGAGATTTATTAACACTTTTCTTGAGATCAAAACTTATACAAAAATGTATTTTCTTAGCAAAATATTAAAGTGGATGTAAGATGTTTAGACATGTACCAAGTGATAATCATGTGTAGCTACTTATCAAGCATAAAAATCATGAACTCATGAAGTATTAGTAGTGTAAGACTTACAAAGTGATAAATGAGATGAGATTAGTAAACACTTGTGTAACCCCAAGATTAGTACTCCAAATCCTTTGTTAAACAACCCCAAGTACTCTTGAAAATAACCACAAACTCTCCTTTTCTTCCCTTGCTCCTAGGTGGTTCGAATGGTGTATGTGTATGAGAGGTGAGTTTGTTTTTCTTGCAACTAAATGAGTAGCTAAGTTGATATGTATGTATATCTAGCCAAATGAATTTTAAAATGATCAAAAATGTCAAGACCATTTGGTCCATGTGGTGGCCGGTTTTCATGGAAGAAAAAAAAAGGCAAGGTATGGTCTAACCATGCCTCATTAATTACATGTCTCCATATAATCTCAAGTTTGAATTTTAGCTAGATTTGGTAGGTTTGATTGTGTACAATTTGGCCAAAAGTTAAGGGGGAGGGGCGGCACTAGGACAAAAATAGGAAGAAAATGGTTATTATTTGTATAAAATGTATATATTGAATGTATTGGGTAGTAAAAATATGTATCGGGTATTAGTTTGGTAGTTAACGAAAGTTATACGTAATTAAACGTAAGGTGTAAAGAATTTAACTTGGCCATTGGAAAATATTTGTGGGACTTTTGTAGTAATTTTGGAAGTATGAAAATACCTTAAAAATAATTGTTGAGAAAGTCGGGTATGCCGAGTACCACATTCTTGAATAAAATTTAATATTCGTTGAGTTTAAAATCGTAGGGTTTAAAGAATAAAATTTTATTTTCTAATAATGAATTGTGAAATAGGGAAGGAGCAAGGTACCGGAGCGTTGTGGACTAAAAGTAGTCTAAGTCTTAATATAACCAGAATTTATTCAAAAATTTAAGTCGACTCAAGTAAAAATATATGCACATAGTTTGGAAATTAAGTGTCAAGAATTTAAATTCAAGTTTAGAAAATAGTATTGACCTCAAAACGAGGAATAGTAAAATGATGAATAGTAAATGTGAAAGTTCGGGAAAATGACCAGAATTTACGGGTTGTTACAGTCTCATCCCCTTAAAAGGAACTTCGTCCCGAAGTTCAGTTTGTGTTGGTCTCTGAAGTTGAATTGGTGAAAAGATGATGATATAATCGTGTAAGCTACTGAGCTCTAACAAGGTTCAAGTCTGACGGCCACTAGGCATACTCTGTCTGAAATCGTAAATGGTTCAGTGTATATCGGGTTTAACTTTATGAATTTTTCTGAATGGTATTATGCCTTTCCTAGGCAGAACTTTCAGCATGGCTCTACCACGAAGTTGAAATTATAAGGGTTTACAACTTATCGAATTTGTAACTGATTCTTGATTTGTAGGAAATTCCTGGTTATTTCATGAATGCTTACGGTACTAGTGAGTTGGGCTTTTCAAAATTTCGATCCGTCAATGGATGTGGGCACTTCGACCAAAGAGTGCCTCAAATGGTGTAGTCTCTATGCTCGCGCAATAACTATGGTTGCCACTGAATTTGGTTTATGGCAAATGGTTAATCCAACCATTTCTAGTGTCAATCACACCCGATTTGGGCATATCTCCCTAGGTTTGAATCAATCTCAAATTCTGACCATTGGTCTACAGATGATAGGTGGTGTGGTTCCAAAGAAATCTTAATGAAATCGCTAGGAGTTGAGGTGAATCAAATTCCTTTATTAGGAATAATTGAAATGGGTATCATGAATCTTGTTTTGAAAGACTTATAGGGTTAAATCCGTAAAAGGGCGTTGTTGAAAATAATAGATTAGGATAAGGTTGCGATCCTCTGCAGGATGTCAGGAATTGAGTCTTTCTCCACCTACGGTGTTTAGTCTCCATTACTAAGGTTTTCTCCGAGTTCCATGTCATCGAATCATCCTAAGTGTATAAATGATGTAATATAGTGATTGATTTTCAAAGTTTGTTTTGAGATTGTGTTTTGTTTGTAAACCTTCCCCGAATAATTGAATCTACAAGTTTAAGCAAACGGCTTTTTAGGTAACATCCTTCTTGATGTTTCAAAATTTAGTAGTTATACAATATAGGAAAAATTTTCAACATAAGGTGGATAATATGGTTTACCAAAGATCGATGTTTAAAATTTTGTAACATTCAATAGTTTTGTAAAAGATTAGCCAAAAGGAATTTGCTTGACAAAATAAGTGCATCAGAAAAGTATTTCTTACAAGATATATATTTTGTATAACGGTAGTTTGGAGAAAATCCATTTAAAAGTGAAAGTATTAAGAGGTTAAAATAGCCAGGTAGGCATGCCTGCACAAATGCATAGGTGTCTAACATGTTTGGAATAATGTCTATTGGTGAAGACATGTTCAATCTATAGTCTTGATTAAGAGGTTGGATTTATCTCTATGGTGTGGCTTATTGAGCACTCGTATCGAAACTAATCCTGTAATTCAGTCAAGCCAATACTTTCTAGATGATAGAATTTTGGCGATCAGGCCAGTGATAGTGGTTTGAATGGTTTTATGATATATTGAGATTTCTGTTGAGTTTTGAATGGTCTTACTGTACCGAGGGATCATCCTCATAGAAGGTATGGAAAGTCTTTCCTAGGGAGGTCATTGATAAATATCCACTTATCAATATAGGGAGTAGTGAGGGATGAGTGACATCGGAATCTATAGAGTGTCACTTAATTCTTTGTATATATGGGGGTGGGGAAAAGAAATGATAGTGATGGTGAGAAGGGAAGAGACTATGACAACTGCAACAAAATGAGATTGTGACAAAAGAAAATATTGTGATATGAGTGTATTGTGCATAAATATGAAAGTTCATGAAATAAATGACTAGCTGACATGCTTCCAATCGGTGGTTTACGAAGTGATGAAAAGTATGAAGGTTCCAACAACAAGAGTATACACACACAAGAATGAAACATTTAGAAATTGAGTAGGGAATTCAATCCAGACAAAATTTTATTATAACCATTCTCAGTGTTACAAAATTCATCTCTGAGCCAGACATAGGTGGTCAGCCTATATCCCACTATCCCGGGTTGAATATAGATGACCAGTCTATCTTCCACCGAGGTTCCATGAATTTTGAAATACTCAGCTCAATTATACTAAGACTATGTCCTTCACAAATACCAAGACGTTCTGAAAGACAAAAGCAAGTGACCAAAACTCGAGGTCAAATGATGAAACTATGCAAGGAAAAACATAACGCGGTGAAATATATGATACATGAACATGTTTATATGAAAGACAGTTATAGTAATCAACTATGGTAAATGAATATAGTATATCAGATAATGAGACGCAAATCTCATTACCTAAGTCAGCAACAAACTACAAATGAGGCATCATCTTGGCAGGCAGGCACGTGACGGTCATAGGGTTAAGTTTGCGTAAAAGTAGCTATAGTCTAGGTTTTAAAAACACTTAGTTCGCTATAGCCAAAGCTCTGATACCAATCTGTCACACCCCCAGAATAGGGTCCAGCGGAAGCATACAAGTAGCTGGGGTGTAACTCAATTGGTATTACAACACAAGTTCAAAAATGGTTTTCACTTGACTCATTTAGAATAAAATAGCTTAATCAAAAATGTTGAATTTACATTTTTAAAAGTAGTGCGGAAGTAAGCCCTTTAAATAGTTTAAAACGGTCCCCAAATGAATATCAGAGTCTTCTATGACCATGCCATGCCCTGCCAAAACCTCCAGTAGCGTGCCATTGCTTAGAACCTGAAAATACATGCTAAAGTGTCAACACGAGGTTGGTGAGTTCATAGATTTTAGTAATAAGTATTTTTCCCGTAATCAAGTATTTCCAGTAAACAAGTATTTTCGGTAAACAAGTCTTTTCCACAGCAAAACGCATAAATAGTTTAACAAACAAAGTTTCATAGCACCAGTTTAGGAAAGAATATTGATTGCACTAAGTTCAAGGCACCGAAAAGGTTTTCTAGCTATATGCAGGAGGTTACGCTTCCAAGAACTTCTAGGTAATCAAACATACCTAGGATATTGTAGGTAATCAAACATACCCAAGAACTTCTAGGTAATCAAACATACCTAGGATATTGTAGGTAATCAAACATACCCAAGAACTTCTAGGTAATCAAACATACCTAGGATATTGTAGGTAATCAAACATACCCAAGAACTTCTAGGTAATCAAACATACCTAGGATATTGTAGGTAATCAAACATACCCAAGAACTTCTAGGTAATCAAACATACCTAGGATATTGTAGGTAATCAAACATACCCAAGAACTTCTAGGTAATCAAACATACCTAGGATATTGTAGGTAATCAAACATACCCAAGAACTTCTAGGTAATCAAACATACCTAGGATATTGTAGCTACCGGTCCTTAACTTAGGCAATATTTGGCAATCAGTAAATAGTTTAAATTTATGCACTCATGTCCATGAGTAAATAGCAAGTAGGTAGCAAGTGAATAATATTGTACTCGGATAATCAACAAGTATTTAGATAAAGCTGAAAATATTTGAGTAATCAACTATGTAAAGCGAATAATGCGTTTTAGTAAAACGAGCATTGAATTCAAATAGTAAGGAGCATGTATCTTCCCCCAAAACAGTTGTAAAACAAGTAAAAGTAGGGGTTATGAACTCACCTTAGCTATAGCAATCCAAAAATAGAGTTATGAAATCGATAGAATAGGTCCAACAATCACTAGTCGCGACCTAATTATGCATATGTCTTAGTTACCGAAATCAAGTCAAGCATGCCAGTCATACACTACATTATCACTTGTACATGTCGTCATAGTATTCGTCGTCAGAAAAATGCATTTAACCAAAGTAATCTCGAGTTTAAGTCATCCACTTATTTTAGAAAAACGTAATTTGTAAATCTCGTGACTAAATATTAGTCGTCTCGAAAATATATATTTTGAAGAATCTCTAACGTACCCCATAAGTATACGTAAAGCTCTACCATTTTTATTTACGTCATCATGGCCAAAATACACTCTAAAAGGTCCAAAAGTCAATTTTATAACTTTCATCAGCTTTTGAAAATAAATAAAAAGCTGTCAACTATTATATAGTTTTGTCCAACTTCCTAAGGCCATAACTTTCGCGTCGTAGTTCCGTTTTTCAAGTTCTTTATATCCCCAGGAAGGTATTCAAGTGTACTCTAGTATTTTCAAGATCTCGGCTAGTTTAGAAATCATTAAACCTCAGTTTTCCTAGGTAGAAAATCGAGACAGATTCACTGTTTTCCGGAAAAATATAGTTTTCGTCGTAAATATTGAAAATAGCATATCTTTTTCGTTATAAGTCCGTTTTAATCCGTTCAAGCGGCCACGTTCTCGTTATTAAGTCTATTTTCTATATTTCTAGTCTAATATGGCCACCAAGATACTGAGTTTCTACAGGAGGTCGAAAAGGGCAGATTTACCATAAATAATGTCAAACTATATTTTTCTAGTGTTTACTTGCTACAACCTTTTGTCAACAACTCCAACTATGGTCCTAGGTCATCCATCAACAAGAAAAATATAGTGATCTAAACATAACCCAACAATATTTAAAGTCCTTGATCAAGATTATCCAAGTTTTCAAAGCTAACATATATATATATATGTAAAGTTTATTTTTATTTTCTTGTAGAGATTTATTAACACTTTTCTTGAGATCAAAACTTATACAAAAATGTATTTTCTTAGCAAAATATTAAAGTGGATGTAAGATGTTTAGACATGTACCAAGTGATAATCATGTGTAGCTACTTATCAAGCATAAAAATCATGAACTCATGAAGTATTAGTAGTGTAAGACTTACAAAGTGATAAATGAGATGAGATTAGTAAACACTTGTGTAACCCCAAGATTAGTACTCCAAATCCTTTGTTAAACAACCCCAAGTACTCTTGAAAATAACCACAAACTCTCCTTTTCTTCCCTTGCTCCTAGGTGGTTCGAATGGTGTATGTGTATGAGAGGTGAGTTTGTTTTTCTTGCAACTAAATGAGTAGCTAAGTTGATATGTATGTATATCTAGCCAAATGAATTTTAAAATGATCAAAAATGTCAAGACCATTTGGTCCATGTGGTGGCCGGTTTTCATGGAAGAAAAAAAAAGGCAAGGTATGGTCTAACCATGCCTCATTAATTACATGTCTCCATATAATCTCAAGTTTGAATTTTAGCTAGATTTGGTAGGTTTGATTGTGTACAATTTGGCCAAAAGTTAAGGGGGAGGGGCGGCACTAGGACAAAAATAGGAAGAAAATGGTTATTATTTGTATAAAATGTATATATTGAATGTATTGGGTAGTAAAAATATGTATCGGGTATTAGTTTGGTAGTTAACGAAAGTTATACGTAATTAAACGTAAGGTGTAAAGAATTTAACTTGGCCATTGGAAAATATTTGTGGGACTTTTGTAGTAATTTTGGAAGTATGAAAATACCTTAAAAATAATTGTTGAGAAAGTCGGGTATGCCGAGTACCACATTCTTGAATAAAATTTAATATTCGTTGAGTTTAAAATCGTAGGGTTTAAAGAATAAAATTTTATTTTCTAATAATGAATTGTGAAATAGGGAAGGAGCAAGGTACCGGAGCGTTGTGGACTAAAAGTAGTCTAAGTCTTAATATAACCAGAATTTATTCAAAAATTTAAGTCGACTCAAGTAAAAATATATGCACATAGTTTGGAAATTAAGTGTCAAGAATTTAAATTCAAGTTTAGAAAATAGTATTGACCTCAAAACGAGGAATAGTAAAATGATGAATAGTAAATGTGAAAGTTCGGGAAAATGACCAGAATTTACGGGTTGTTACAGAAAAGATCTACGGTATGCCCGAGAATAAGAATGGTTTCGTGAAGAAATCCAATGGAACACTGTGTTTTAAGGACAGAAGTTGGATCCCTATGGTTGGAGGTATTCGTGAGCTCATCATGTATAAGTCCCACAAGTCAAAATACTCCATTCACCCGGGTTCCGACAAGATGTATCAGGATTTAAAGAAACTATATTGGTGGCCAAACATGAAGGCTGACATTGCAGAATATGTCGGTAAATGTTTGATGTGTTCAAGAGTAAAGGCAGAACATCAGAAACCTTTAGGTCTACTAGTACAACCAGAACTTCCTATGTGGAAATGGGAACGAATCACTATGGACTTCATCACCAAACTTCCAAGAACCTCATCTGGATATGACACAATATGGGTTATTGTGGATCGTCTCACCAAATCCGCTCATTTTCTACCCATCAAAGAAACCGATGAGATGAATACACTGGCTCAGCTGTATGTGAAGGAAATTGTCACTCGACATGGAGTACCAATTTCAATCATCTCGGATCGAGATAGTCATTTCACCTCTCACTTTTGGAAATCATTACAGAAAGCATTAGGAACTAAACTAGATATGAGTACCGCTTACCACCCTCAAACTGATGGTCAAAGTGAAAGAACTATCCAAACCTTGGAAGATATGCTCCGAGCATGCGTTATTGATTTTGGAAAAGGTTGGGATAAGCACTTACCATTAGCAGAGTTTTCATACAACAATAGTTACCACGCCTGCATAAAAGCAGCACCATTCGAAGCACTGTACGGTAGAAAGTGCAGATCGCCCGTTTGCTGGGCAGAAGTTGGAGAAAGACAACTTATAGGACCAGACCTTGTTCGGGAAACCACTGAGAAAATCGTTAAGATTAAGCAACGCTTACAAGCAGCCCGAGACCGACAGAAAAGCTACGCCGAGCTAAGAAGGAAACCTATGGAATTTCAAATAGGAGATAGAATCTTATTAAAAGTATCTCCCTGGAAGGGAATGGTACGATTTGGAAAACATGGAAAGTTGAACCCAAGATACATCGGTCCATTCAAAATCCTGGAAAGGATAGGACCCGTGGCTTATAAACTAGAACTACCCGAAGAACCTAGCCGGATTCACGACACCTTTCATGTGTCAAACCTTAAGAAGTGTTTGTCCGATGAATCTCTCGTTATTCCATTGAAAGAAATTCGACTAGATAATAACCTTGTCTTTACCGAGGAACCCATTGAAATCATGGATAGAGAAGTCCAACAACTCAAGCAAAACCGTATCCCTATTGTCAAAGTTCGTTGGGACTCCAAGCGAGGACCGAAATATACTTGGGAGCGCGATGATCAGATTCGCTCCAAGTACCCACATCTCTTCACCTAAGATACCCTTGGCAACTATCTTAGACTAGAATTCCGGGACGGAATTCCCTGTAAGAGGTAGGTAATGTAACCTCTCGTAAATTTCCCTTACGATTAGTAAATGCACACGAACAAATAAAACGATGTTACGATAATTTAACACAATTTTACGGGTAACAATTTTTTTTTTTTTTTTTTGATATGGCTTGATATTGAACCACTACAATAACTGTGATTGACCGTTTAACCAGGAACGATGCTTACACACGACCTAAATAACCTATAATTATTGCTAACTATAATTATATATAAAACGTTTATAATTATAACAATACGTTTCGTCTAAATACCGTATACTATTTATATATTCCCCGAACCTACGAAACATCCCGAGGATGCTCACTAATATTTTTGAACTTCGACACGATACTTGAAACACAACATGTGGGCCCCCAACACCCAATGGGCCACGGATACAATTTACATAAACCAAACGGACTCCTTTTTATTTCTTTCCTTCTTTGGGCCGACACAAACCACAAGCCCACTAAGCCCAAACGCACCCTTGTTATTTTTATTTTCTTTCTTTCTTTTCTGTCGCGACCACGCCCAAAACCACCCTTCTATCTTACGATTTCTACACATAACATGTACATATTTTTACTTAACTCGTTTCCCCTAGTGCCCAAGAACCACGAACAATAAAGCTTACATAAAACCTTGCTCATTTACTACCCTAGAAAACACCCAAGCAAAGCACCAAACAAACCATTTGAAAGATAAGTTTAAACGTGGCAAGTTATTCCTTGTTGCCACCCTTGCTCCCCAATTGCATCTAAACTAAGAATATGCATAACATGAAGTGTCAGGAATGAATAGATTGATATCTTACAAGATCTAGCCATGTACAAACTCGATTGGGCAACAGTTGTAGCGTTACTATTCGCCTAACATGCATACACCAACCATTGTGAACTTATCTTGTCCATACACCCTTCAAAACTCACTATAAAAGAACTCACATGCAACCTCAGTTTGTTACATGCACTCATACGTACCACATCTCACAAAAATAGTAACGAGAAGTAGTGTTGGAGGACAAACGGATCACCAAGAGTACCACGTCTCAAAGCGAACCTAGGAGACCAAGCTTGGAGCATCTTGAACCCTTGGTGGAATGTGAAGTGAACCACGAGGCCCTCGTACCATTACACGATCCCTACTGATGAGTGCTCATACACTCATCATTTTTGTCGTATTTAAACTGCCAAAACATACAAAAACAATCAAAAAAAGTTATCAAAATACTTAAATTATCCCAGGGATTGTGTTTTATGTGTTTTTTAATGCAAAATGAGCAAAAACAAATGAAAAATGATAGAAGTTTGCAATATTGGCAGTTTCAGTCCCTCGAGTTTCAAAATTTGTCAAAAATAGTCCCTGTGCATTTATTTTGAAAGAAAAGTCATCCCAAGTCCTTCAAAAATCAAAAGTTATCAAAAATGGACTTTGGGTGAAAAGTTTTGAAAATCTACATGATTGGTCCCTGGAGTTTGAAAATTTACAGAAAAGGTCCCTGGGAATTTTTAAAAGTGGAAAATGAAATCAACGGTCCTTGTATTATTGGAGATTGGCATTTTTGGTCCTTATAAGCAATTTGGAGAAATTACATTTTCAGTCCCTCAGGTTTTGGCAAATTACAAAAATGGTCCTTGTGATAACTCTTAGCCAAACCGGACCCTTAATAATCAAAAACCAAATCCAATATCCAAAAACACAAACACAAGCCGAATCATCCCAGGCCCATTCCATTCCCAGCCCACCTCCCTTTTTATAATTACCCCAGGGTCAAACCACGGTCAAACAAGACCATTTTCCCCACCAAAACTCCTCCATTTTCATGCACTGTGTCCCCCCCCCCCCCTTCCACCTTTTCACCAAACAAATCCCCCACAATAAATACCCCTCAACTACCCAACCAAACAAACCCTCCAAAATTAATGCTCCTCACCCGTCCCACTAATTCTTGCCCATTTGATTTTGGCGGCAAAAATTTAACCAATGGCCAGGATTGATTGAAACTCAAATCAAGGGTGAGGATATGGTCTATGGTCAACAAAAGAGCTTGTGAGACTCTCAAAAGGAAGCTGGGGGGCACATGGAAGGAGTGGATGCTTAGTTTTCAATAGTAGTATATATAGAAGCTTATGTAAGCCTCATTTTCTGTATTAGTGTAATTGAGAAGCTTTAATGTTTATTTTTATCATTTGTAATCTGTATTCTTAAGTAATGAAAAGTTTCTTTTAAGTTATCTCCTGTTTCTAAATTTAAAGTCCATTTAATTAATTTCAATTGTTAGTAAAAGTTAATTAAGTGATTGTGAGCTACTTATAAGTTCATATAAGCTCATCCAGTAAGTTTTCATAAGCTTTATAAGCTTGAAAAACCTTTCTTAATCCAGTTTCCTAAAATAGCCAAAAATACATAAAAAATCAAAATAAATAAAAAATTCGGTTTAGTAGAAGAAAGATGAAATGGAGTATGGTTGATTGTGGATTGCTGAGGGTATTAGTGACTTGTGGAAGTCAGTAGGTTTTTCTGTCTAACTGTTGTACACTGCTTATCTTTGGCACTTTTATGCTTCTTTGGTGTTCATAAATTAATTTATTGCTCTGAATCATATGCTTGTTAGTTGGTTGTGATAGTTGTGTAAAAATTTCATTTAATCAGTAGGAATAGAATAGTTGTCATTTATGAGTTTCATGCCAGTGTTGTTGATGTTTTATGCTTATAAGGTCTTTTGTTATGATAATATGAAGGTTGAAAACGGAGTTGAGGTTTAAAATCCTGATTTGCTTTGAAAAAGACATAACAGACACAACTATAGGGGTGTTTGGATTTGGTTGTTCCATAGGGTTAAGGGTTATTTTATTGTTGTTAGCTATAGAGACAGTCTCATGTAGGTATTATAGAACCCTTGGACCACAAAATCAGTAATAACTTCAAGTGAAAGTCAAAATTCACCATTTGATCCTTTAAGTTGTTATCTGTCAAGGATTTGAGAAAGTAATTTCATCATTTCAATTCACAAATAGGAGTTTAAGCTTAATTTAGTTTACTTGTAGTCTATTTTAACACATTGAATCAGCAGGATCAATCATAAACTCACCAAGGGCAAACTTTGTTCAAAATCTCAAAAGTCAAAAGTCAATCCTTTGGCAGAAAACCATTTTTTCCAAGAATTGTTCTGAATTTTGTGTGCATGTTCAGGCCTTCAAATTTTTACCATTTGTAGTCCCCTAGCTTGACTTTGGAATCCCATAACCCATATATTTTTATGATTTTTTTTGTACAAGTTACACAAGTCCAAACTGACCTGTAGGGGAAGTGAGTCCCTTGTGCATCAGCAGACCACCCTATACCACCACCTTTGGTGGCTCATCCTGACCACCATAGTGGGTCCCACTGGCCAATTTTGGGTTCTTTCAACCCCCCTCCTGGCCACCTTCTAGTTTTGGCCAAAGTTTTGAGCTTAGGCTCAGTGGACCCCACTTGAAATCACCCCAAAAGACTGTCCCATTTTCAGGTCAGAAATAAGAATATCCAAATGCTTATTCTGGCTTGGGAGCTTATTCAGATAGCTTATTTGTGTGAATTTAACTTAAACATGTCCAACAAAGTTGTGTGAACTAGAATCCACCATTGTGGACCCCACATAAGCTCATTTGAGGTTAATCTCTCATCTGGTCAAAGAAAGTCAACTGATAGGCTATTAAGCACTTAAAGTGCTTATTTTCTGAATTTCATAAAAAGTGTTTTTGTAAAAGTTGTTAGTTTTTAGTGTTAAAATAGTTTGGAAAAAGAAAAAACTCAAAAAACCAAATTTAATTATAGTGATAGCTTCTATTTAATAGAAATTATCTTTTTAATTTTCTTTTTAGCTTATTTATAGGCACTCTAGCATTTTTAAATTTTTATTAATTCTCTTCTATATTAAAGTAATTTTAGAAATTTTTCTAGATTTTTCTTTTGTCATTTAGTGGTTTTTAGAATTAATTTTATTTTAATTAATTATTAATTAATAATTAAGAATTAAATAGCATAATTATATTTTATTAAGTAACACCTAGTTTTTATAATTTTCCTAGATTTTATATAAGTTAAAACATTTTTAGAAATTTTTCTAAAATTTCTACTGTACATTTTCTATTTTTTAGAATATAATTTGTTTAATTAGTAATTAACTAATAATTAGAATAATAATTAGGAAATTAGTTTAAAAAAAAACATAAAACCAACTTTTTATAATTTTTTAGATTCCTGCGATGGTTAATTAGATTTATAAAAATCTTCTTAATTATCTAAGTCTTTTTAAGTAATTTTTAATAATTTAAATCAATATAATTAGTTAATTAATAAGTAATTAGTAATTAATTAATAATAAATAATTAAATAGTGTAAAAATAATTTTTCTTTTTCTAAAAATATTCTTTATTCATTAGGATTGTAAAAATAATAATTTCACACTCGTAGCCTTTTTAGTTCATCAGTTGTACTTTCTCTCACGTTCGTCAGTGTACGTTTTTAATTAAAACGTACGTTTTTAGGTTTTAGCTCGTTTCTCCTTAATCTTAATTCCAGTAATTAATCACATAGCTTTCCTAAGCTATTTCTGTTCATAATTTCCAAATAATTCTCATTACACTCCTTTTCTGTGAATAATCACCCGATCACAAAAACGCGTTCAGATACAATTCATACCTCGTCGGGGTATAACAACCTGGTGATTTCCTATATTACCCGGAGATTGAGTCTAGGCTATTTGACTTTGTTGACCATCACCTGGTCAATTTAAGTTGTCCGTTTGGAGCAAATCAAAATTTGGCGCCGCTGCCGGGGATCGAACCCGGGTCACCCGCGTGACAGGCGGGAATACTTCCCGAAACCAGATGTAAGCCTGGAGTTGTCTTTGAACCACCAGAAACTCCAGTGGACAACCCTAAATCCAAAACTTCTATTCCTTATCCATCGCGTCTCAATGAACAAAAGCTCCGTGAAAAGGCTAGTCATCAAATGGATAAATTTTTCCAAATCTTCCAAGATTTGCACTTTGACATTAGCTTCGCGGACGCTATTCTCTTGATGCCCAATTTTGCATCAACAATCAAGAATCTGTTAAGTAATAAGGAAAAACTCTTCGAGATGGCAAGAACTCCTCTGAATGAGCACTGCTCAGCAGTTCTCTTGAAAAAGCTTCCTGAAAAGCTTGGAGACCCCGGGAAATTTCTCATTCCTTGTACTTTCCCGGGTATGGTTGAATGCTTCGCCTTGGCCGATCTAGCTGCTAGCATTAACCTGATGCCATATTCTGTGTGGAAGAAACTCTTTCTTCCCGAACTCACTCCCACGTGCATGACTTTAGAGCTTGCCGATCGTTCGATTTCTCGTCCTCTTGGCATTGCCGAGGACGTATTCGTTAAAGTGGGAAAGTTCCATTTTCCGGCAGATTTTGTGATTGTTGACTTTGATGCCGATTCTAGGGTCCCTCTCATTCTTGGAAGAGGATTCCTCAGAACTGGGCACGCTCTTATCGATGTATTTGAGCATGAGATCACATTGCGTGTTGGAACGGAAGCCATTACCTTCAACCTAAATCAAACTTCGAGATACTCCTCCAATTATGACTCAGAATCGGTGAACCAAATTGATGTCATCGATATTGCTGCTAAGGAGTATGCTCAAGAGATTTTAGGTTTCATTGATGATTCTTCGAGTGAAAACCTCACTCAATCTTCTCATCCTATCATTGCCAATTCTTCTCCTTCCCTCACTTCATTTAAGGGAAGTGACTTCATCTTAGAAGAAATTGAGGCCTTTCTCAAAAGTGATTCGATTCTCGATGGACTTGATAACCAAGAGATTGACCCCGAGAGGCATATTCTCCTGCTTGAGAAATTGTTAAACGAAGATCCTTCTCCTTTTCCTGTTCTACCACAAACACTTCATAAAGAGGAAGTCAAAAATGTTGAGAAAACTAATTACTTCCCTGAGGTTGAACTTAAGGACTTGCCGCCTCATCTTGAATATGCATTTCTGGAGGGTGATGATAAATTACCCGTCATAATTGCTAAAGACTTAAGTGTTGAGGAAAAGGCTGCTCTTATAAAGGTTTTGAAGTCACATAAACAAGCAATCGCTTGGCGACTTTCCGACATCAAGGGCATTGACCCTAAATTTTGTACTCACAAGATTTTAATGGAGGACGACTTCAAACCTGCAGTCCAACAGCAAAGAAGGGTGAATCCAAAAATTCATGAGGTAATCAAACAAGAAGTTTTAAAACTTCTTGATGCCGGATTGATTTACCCTATCTCGGACAGTCCTTGGGTTAGCCCAATTCATTGTGTTCCAAAAAAGGGTGGCATTACTGTTGTAACAAATGAGAACAATGAGTTGATTCCAACTCGATTGGTTACGGGATGGCGTGTCTGCATTGACTATCGCAAGTTAAATGACGCCACCCACAAGAACCATTTTCCTCTGCTCTTTATGGATCAGATGCTCGAGAGATTAGCGGGGAATGAGTACTATTGCTTCCTCGATGGTTTCTCGGGTTACTTTCAGATTCCCATTGATCCGCAAGATTAGGAAAAAACCACTTTCACGTGCCCCTATGGAACTTTTGCTTATAAATGTATGCCATTTGGCCTATGTAATGCTCCGGGCACGTTTCAAAGATGTATGATGGCCATATTTTCCGACATGATCGGGAAAACTATGGAGGTCTTTATGGACTATTTTTCGGTCATTGGGGATTCGTTTCAATCATGTCTCTCCCATTTAGACAACATGCTCAAACGTTGTGAAGAAACAAAGTTATGTCTAAATTGGGAGAAGAGTCACTTTATGGTCAAAGAGTGCATTGTCCTCGGCCATAAAATTTCAAAAGACGGGATTGAGGTTGACAGAGCCAAAGTGGACGTCATTGCAAAATTGCCTCATCCCACAACCGTAAAAGGTGTTAGGAGCTTTTTGGGTCATGCCGGTTTCATTCGTAGGTTTGTTCAAGATTTTTCTAAAATCGCCCGGCCTATGACCCATCTCCTCGAAAAGGATGCTCCTTTTATCTTCTCCACCGAGTGCATCGAAGCTTTTGAAAAATTAAAGAAAAAGCTTACCGAGGCACCGATTCTTGTTGCCCCCGATTGGGACTTGCCCTTCGAGCTCATGTGTGATGCTAGTGATTATGCGATAGGGGCAGTCTTGGGGCAACGAAAAACAAAACATTTTCAGCCTATACACTATGCCAGCAAAACTATGACCGAGGCTCAAAGTCATTACACCACCACTGAAAAAGAATTATTAGCTGTGGTGTATGCTTTTGAAAAATTCCGGCCATACTTGATATTGACCAAGAGCATAGTGTATACGGATCACTCAGCTTTGAAGTACCTCTTTGGAAAACAAGATGCAAAGCCGAGACTACTCCGTTGGGTTCTCCTCCTGCAAGAATTTGATATCATTATTCGTGATAAAAAAAGGAGCCGAGAACCTAGCTGCTGATCATCTCTCCCATTTGGAAAACCCCCACCAAGATGTCTTCGAGAAGAAAAAAATTAATGAAACATTTCCTCTCGAGACACTCAATGCGGTTACCTTTCGTGGAGACTCGATTACCCCATGGTTTGCCGATTTCACAAATTACCATGCGGGTAACTTTGTTGTGAAAGGGATGTCGTCCCAACAAAAAAATAAATTCTTCAAAGATGTAAAACATTACTTCTGGGATGACCCCTATCTTTTCAAAATTTACGTGGATCAAGTCATCCGGCAGTGTGTGTATGGTCAGGAAGCCACTAAAATTTTAAAGGCTTGCCATGCTGGTCCCACGGGGGGCCACCACAATCCCAACTACACCGCCAAAAAGGTGTTTGATTCTGGCTTCTATTGGCCCATAATTTACAAGGATGCCCAAGAGTTAGTCAAGTCCTGTGACGCTTGTCAATGTCACGGGAACATTTCACAAAAGAACGAAATGCCTCAAAATGCAATTCAAGTTTGTGAAATTTTTTACGTTTGGGGCATCGATTTTATGGGGCCATTTCCGTCTTCTCATGGTAACAAACACATACTCGTGGCTGTTGACTACTTGTCAAAATGGGTTGAACCAAAAGCTTTACCCACTAATGATGCCCGAGTAGTGGTGAAATTTTTGAAAGCTCTTTTTGCCCGATTCGGAACTCCACGTGCTATTATTAGTGATCGTGGTACGCACTTCTGTAATGACAAATTTGACAAAGTCATGCAAAAGTACGGTGTAACTCACCGTCTTTCTACTGCATACCACCCTCAAACGAGTGGACAAGTAGAAGTTTCCAATCGGGGCATTAAAAGAATTTTAGAAAGAACCGTAGGTGAAAATCGTGCATCGTGGTCGGATAAATTAGATGATGCAATTTGGGCTTTTCGTACGGCTTACAAAACACCCATTGGGTGTATGCCTTACAAACTTGTGTACGAGAAAGCGTGCCATCTTCTGATCGAGCTTGAGCACAAAGCCTATTGGGCTCTCAAGCATGCAAATTTTGACCTCAAAACTGCGGGTGATCATAGGAAAGTTCAACTGAATGAATTAAATGAACTTCGTGATCAAGCTTATGAGAACTCTTTGATCTATAAAGAAAAGACAAAGAAGATTCATGACTCCAAAATCAAGAACCGCATTTTTAACGTTGGTGATCGAGTCCTTCTTTTCAACTCTAGACTCAAGATCTTCTCGGGAAAGCTAAAAACCCGTTGGACTTGTCCATTCACTATCGCTAAGGTTTATCCTTATGGCACCGTTGAATTATCTCAAAATGACTGTCCAAATTTCAAAGTGAATGGACATCGATTGAAGCATTACTTTGGAGAGGACATGTAACACCCCCAATTCATGGTTGCAGCGGAATTCGAACTGGGTGTTACTCGACGGCACAATAGTCACAATAATAGAAAACGAACTCCAATTGAGTCGTTTTAAAAGATTTATCATTCAAATTATATAAATATCAGAGATTACAAAATGAGGTCCCAATTGGTTCCATGTTTACAATGTATAATAAATGAGTTTTGAATGATAATAAAATTTATAGCCCTCTTGAGTATCCGTGTCCTTCCGTGCCATCCTTGATCGTCATGAACCTGAAATACATGCTTGAGAGGTCAACACAAAGGTTGAGTGATATTCATAGAGTTTGTTAAATCGATTGAACACAATATGTTGGTAGTGTGAGTTATAGGCTCACACCAATGTTTGGAAAACAAAACAGGTAGGCTACGTTATTATACGCCCGGAACATGTATTATACACTAAGCTTATGACACCATAACGTTAACGTGTACCAATATCGATCGGCAGATTTATCCCGGTAGGTACTTTGCTAACATACCTAAATCTCAAATATTAATGCATTTGTTTGAACTTAGTCAATACAAATGGGATTCGTCAATCCCAATAGGCCTATTATTAATATTCGCGCTCACTATTGCTAGTGATTAAATGGTTCATAATCAAGGATATCGGTTTAGCAAGGCTGGTACTTAGTGATAATAAAACAATCAGGTAAGCATACAATTTAAAAACATTGTGCTCGGTTATAAATAGCATGTATTTCCCCCAAGGGTTTGTAAAACGATTAAGTAATCGAAAGTGGGGCTATGAACTCACCTTAAGTAAGATAGCAAGTAATGAATGTAACGGTTGAATCGTGAAGGTTTCTACGAGCAACCTATAATAGAATGTTGTGACTTAAGATCGGAGTAAAGAATATGAAGTAGTGCCTATATATATATATATATATATATATATATATATATATATCTTGCATTTAGTCCATGATGTGGTATGATGTATAGTGTAAGTCTTTGAAAGAGAAGATTCATGAAACATGTATGTTTTGTATATCGTTTACTACCGTTCGGGCCGACATAATTCAGAAGTCATGTTAGTAAGCGTTCGAGGAGCCAGGACACTTTAACTCGTAAATCCACAACTCAACTCGACGGCTTACATAATGAACTCCTCACATGAGGCTCCCTACTATTGTAGTAGTTGATGAAATATATAGATATAAGTTTTGATCCGAAAGGTTACATATCCGATACTTGAATAAACTTAGGAAAGTTTATTTGTACATGAAGATTGTTATTAGGGGTAGTTTCACAAGTCTTGAATGACCATTTTCTCTTGGTAAAATCTCATGGTTTCCTTTAGATGAAGTAGATCCAAATTGTATGTTCAAGTTATCGCCAACTTCTCTAATTCATGTATTTGCCTTGGTAAGCTTGTATGGTCATTTCGTCATGGCCTAGCCATGACCTTTGGTCATTGTTCCATGGTCTTGAGACTCAACCTTGGCTCTAGCCATGGTTGTGGTCTTGATTTAGGTCATAAGACCCCTTTGGTCTTCATAAACCATAACTTATATGTAATGAATTTGGTCTAAAAATGGGCTGTTAAGATTTTGAAGAATTTATCACTCAAAAAGCGTTTTCAGGGCTCGAGCTTCTTTGTTCCTGAACGAAAACGTCGTTCCGGACAACTTTCGTGTTTTAACTTTTTGATGAATCCGACCAGAAGTATGACTTTCAAAACTCAAATTTGATCAGAATGGTATTTGGCAGTTTTGCCGGAAATCTTTGGTAACTTCAAATCGCCATAACTTTTGACTCGTTTACTCGTTTTAGGTGGTTCAAATTGCTATGGTTTCCTTGTTAGGTCCTCTACTGTAATATGTAATGATCCAACATCATATTTTTACCATTTTAATCAGGTCTTACCAAGAAAGTCACTAGTTTACTTGTTTTAGTAACTTGTTATAACAATCAATAACAATAACTTGTTTTGCTCACTTTTATACATCATGGACATTAATACAAGACATAATATAGCACAAATAATATGTAAATAACATGAACATGATTATTTAACAAGAATCAAGTTAGGGTTTGGCTCACAACTTTTGGCTTTCAAAGATGAAAGGAAGTTAACATGTAAGGATAGGACTTTGATAGACTTGCTTCAACCCACTTCACTTCATGCAATCTTTCTACTCTTGTAATCTTGAAAGAGAGATGATGAAAATTGAGGTGACTTGAGTGGATTCAAACTCAAGAGAAATCACCAAAGTTCTAAAGATTTGAAGTAGTTTTGATGAATCAAAACTAAACTAGGGTTTATGTATGGATATTGCACTTGATTTCTTGGATGGAACTTGAAGTAAACTAGTAAAATAAAGGGTGTTATGTGTGTGGGTCGTTCATATGGTCAAGGAGTGGGAGGAGAAGCATTTATATGCAAATGAGGAGGTTACATTGTTGACTAGTCAACACTTGGAGGGCAAGTTGAACACATGTTCACATCTCATGACACAAGGCATAAGATCAAGCCACATGGGTGGTGAATCCCCCCTCCAATGCTGTTCATGAGCTTGGAGAGCAAGGGTGTGGACTTTTCTTGGTATTATCCAAGATACTTGGTTAGTTTTGACTCCGGGAAATGCCAATCGTAAATGATTAAGCCTCAAAACGTAAAACCAGGTGTCGTAAAATTATGGAACTTGAAAGTATTGATAAACATGTCAATAAGTTCCATAATAAAATATAAAATGAGTGGTAGGTTCCATTTGGGTGTAAAACCCTGCTAAAAACTGGAAACACGGGTCTAAAACGCGTAATACGTAAAACGTACGAATATTGCGTAAAATTGAGAAAAGTAAAATGTTACTTTTCTAATGTGATAAAAATGATTTAAAATGACTTATAATGTCTAGACTGGGCTCAGTCTAGTGTCGGTTGGTATTAAATGTCTTTTAGACATCAAACCGTAAGCCTAAAAATCACGAAATGACTTATAACATCAAGGGATGATTTTTGGTCAATGGAGGAGGGAAAGAATATGTTGACTTTTTCTAAGAAGTTGAAAACTCAAATAGTCTTAGAAACGCGTTTTGTGGTCTAACGGTTAATCGCCCAAACGGTTAAGCGTGCTCATGTGAGATTAGTACAGGCTTGGGTGACCAGCTGGGAAGTCTTTGGTCATGTTTTTCTCAGTCACGATTAATTCTCAAATAAATCATGAGTGTGTCAAACATTTTTCTGATGTGGGGTCACCTGACGGGGTTGAATTTCGTTGTGCGTAGAATTTCTGATTGACGTTTTACCCTAAAACGTGTAATTCCGTGTAATTCCTTAATAACTTTCACGAAAATGAGCTTATGAATGTCAAACTTTTAATTTGCCATGGAAATGATTTATCACTCGATAAAATCAAATAAAAATCAACTTTCGGGAAAGTTTCGGGAAAAATGAATAGTAAAAATGAATAGTAAAAGTGAATAGTGAATTTCCCGGGAATAGTAATTAACCTGAAATTGCGAATTGTTACAGTCTCTACCCCTTACGGGGAACTTCGTCCCAAAGTTCTTTGTGTGTCATATGTTGGAGTGATGTCGATGAAAAGGTGTGGTTACTTATGAGGACTAGAGTCTGGAATTACCAGTGATGTAATTTGATTTGTCATTTCGGTGTATGGTGTAGGATGAGGCTTCCTTTTATGTAGGAAAGGTATGGTAATAGTCGAATATCAAAGGAAATTGATATAGCAGTCGGATATTAATAGGAATTAATATAGTAGTTGAATATCAAATAGAACTTGATATAGTTGTCAAGTATCAATAACAATTGATATAAGAATCGAATCATGGAATAAGCGTTGAACATGTGGTTGGACCAAGTCCTGTTTGAATTGTACGGCTGCCCATGCATATGGCTACATGGCTTCGCAATGAGTTTGGTACGACTGCGCATGCGTATGGTTACATGGCCCCGTAATGAGTTTGTTTGTTATTGCACTATCATTATGAAAACCAAAAGTAAATCTCGTACTAATGGAAATTGGGATAGTTGTTGCAATCATAGCCTAGTAGGTAATCTGTTGTTGTATCTAGTGTTTATTGACTTCATACTTATGTTATTTCGGATATAATTAAGCCCACTTGTTTATAATTCTTTATTTACATAGAGAGGCATCCCAAACAATGTAACTAAAGGAATATAAACGTATGGTTCGATGATTTATAATTTCTTTATTTAAATGAAAAGGCATCCCAATCCATTCAAATAAGGACATTATAAATCATCCTACTCAAGAATTCCCGACACAACATTCATACTTAGCCGGTGAGTTACAAGGTAGTGTATTATGAGATGATACTGGTGTTCCAAAAGTACAAGATGAATATTCAAACTTGTAAAGCTGATGAGGGTACTTGTGGTGTAACTAAGGATGATTTGAGCTTTAAAAGTGCATCAAAATCTGTAAATGAGCTTGTGGTTCCAACGGTTGTGAAGATAATGTTATGATATGTTGATGAATAAAAGTGTGTAGTGTATGCTTAACATTAATACTCTTAGGTATAGATGTTGAGTTTGCTTTAAAAATCTTAAGAGATTTTAAAAGTTTATGATGGAATGGTATCCTAAACAGGATGGTACTTCTACAGGATGAAGAGAATAATTGATAACTATCCCAAGATAGTAGTTCGGATTATCTCATAAATGAAAATTTTCAAGAATGAAATTAGGTAACACAAATAAGGTGTTAAGATTTCGCTGAGTGGTAAGACATTATCGTGTCTCTAGATTGTTTTAATGTATTCTGGTGGTTTATCGAGTTCATGTAGGAAATCAACCTAAACATAACCCTAGTACAACTATTCTCAGTATTTGAAAATTCTAAGTCGAATATAGTTAGTCAGACTATATTCCACTGTCCCTAGGTTAAATATAGGTGACTAGTCTATATTTAGCCAAGGTTCGATAAAAATTTCAAATACTTAAATTAGGTATACTTGTGATATGTCCGTTGCTTTCGGGAAACTGTCCACTAAACAAAGGCGATGTCAAACCCTTAAGTTGCAAGTCCCGCCCATACAAGACTTGTAACGTATGTTTTCATATTCCATTGCATAGAAGGTAGTAAGGGTAGATACGTATGGAAAGGAAGTTTTAAGTAGTTCTAAAATAGAACATACTTGGCCAGGATCACGAACTTTTAATAAGGAAGGTTTCATAAGAAAACTTTGATGAATGTAGAGAAAGTTCAGCTTTTGTCGATGATGGATTAGTTTGTCCTTTAGAAATCTCATATTTCTTGTTTTGAAATCGATAGATTGTGACGGGTTTTTGATATCATAAGAAATGATATTGATGATGTGATGGAATAATTCTAGAGACCATTTGCACAAAACACAATGTCTCGGAAGTAGGTTAGACCATTGTGCAATTCACAATGTCTGGGAAGTAGGTTAGATCATTGTGTGACTCAAAACATTTGAGAAATGATTAAGACCATTGTATCATACAATGTCTTGGAAAATGAATGAGACCATTGTATCTCACAATGTCTTGGAAAATGAATGAGGCCATTGTATCTCACAATGTCTTGGAAAATGAATGAGACCATTGTATCTCACAATGTCTTGGAAAAATGAATGAGACCATTGTATCTCACAATGTCTTGGAAAAGTGAATGAGACCATTGTATCTCACAATGTCTTGAAAAATGAATGAGACCATTGTATCTCACAATGTCTTGGAAAATGAATGAGACCATTGTATCTCACAATGTCTTGGAAAATGAATGAGACCAATGCAATCAATTACAATGTCTTGGACATATAATGTTGGAGTAGGAACATGATTGGGAGAGTGTGGCTGTGCCGAAATGCCTTAGAATAGGCATACACAGATATGTTTAGTCCATTGTTTAGATAAATGATTGAAAATAAACCGAGTTTATATATCAATATACTAATATGTTCATGTAGCATAAAATGCTTAGTGTGTATATATCAATATACTAATGCTTACGGGGAAATGCTCAATTATGTTTAGGGTACATATATCAATATGCAATTATGTTTGTGTAGCACAAAATGTCTACGGGGAAATGCTCAAAAATGGGTATATATGAATATACTAATATGTTTGTGTAGCATAACATGCTTACTAAGTCCATAATCGTCTGGAGGATGGAAGACACGGAGAGCGGAAGACTATAAAATGTTTTTGCTTGTACATGTGGTTATAGTTTAGGTCTCAATTAGACCCGTTTCTCTATAACCATGGCTCTGGTACCAATCTGTAACACCCCCAATTCATGGTTGCAGCGGAATTCGAACTGGGTGTTACTCGACGGCACAATAGTCACAATAATAGAAAACGAACTCCAATTGAGTCGTTTTAAAAGATTTATCATTCAAATTATATAAATATCAGAGATTACAAAATGAGGTCCCAATTGGTTCCATGTTTACAATGTATAATAAATGAGTTTTGAATGATAATAAAATTTATAGCCCTCTTGAGTATCCGTGTCCTTCCGTGCCATCCTTGATCGTCATGAACCTGAAATACATGCTTGAGAGGTCAACACAAAGGTTGAGTGATATTCATAGAGTTTGTTAAATCGATTGAACACAATATGTTGGTAGTGTGAGTTATAGGCTCACACCAATGTTTGGAAAACAAAACAGGTAGGCTACGTTATTATACGCCCGGAACATGTATTATACACTAAGCTTATGACACCATAACGTTAACGTGTACCAATATCGATCGGCAGATTTATCCCGGTAGGTACTTTGCTAACATACCTAAATCTCAAATATTAATGCATTTGTTTGAACTTAGTCAATACAAATGGGATTCGTCAATCCCAATAGGCCTATTATTAATATTCGCGCTCACTATTGCTAGTGATTAAATGGTTCATAATCAAGGATATCGGTTTAGCAAGGCTGGTACTTAGTGATAATAAAACAATCAGGTAAGCATACAATTTAAAAACATTGTGCTCGGTTATAAATAGCATGTATTTCCCCCAAGGGTTTGTAAAACGATTAAGTAATCGAAAGTGGGGCTATGAACTCACCTTAAGTAAGATAGCAAGTAATGAATGTAACGGTTGAATCGTGAAGGTTTCTACGAGCAACCTATAATAGAATGTTGTGACTTAAGATCGGAGTAAAGAATATGAAGTAGTGCCTATATATATATATATATATATATATATATATATATATATATATATATCTTGCATTTAGTCCATGATGTGGTATGATGTATAGTGTAAGTCTTTGAAAGAGAAGATTCATGAAACATGTATGTTTTGTATATCGTTTACTACCGTTCGGGCCGACATAATTCAGAAGTCATGTTAGTAAGCGTTCGAGGAGCCAGGACACTTTAACTCGTAAATCCACAACTCAACTCGACGACTTACATAATGAACTCCTCACATGAGGCTCCCTACTATTGTAGTAGTTGATGAAATATATAGATATAAGTTTTGATCCGAAAGGTTACATGTCCGATATTTGAATAAACTTAGGAAAGTTTATTTGTACATGAAGATTGTTATTAGGGGTAGTTTCACAAGTCTTGAATGACCATTTTCTCTTGGTAAAATCTCATGGTTTCCTTTAGATGAAGTAGATCCAAATTATATGTTCAAGTTATCGCCAACTTCTCTAATTCATGTATTTGCCTTGGTAAGCTTGTATGGTCATTTCGTCATGGCCTAGCCATGACCTTTGGTCATTGTTCCATGGTCTTGAGACTCAACCTTGGCTCTAGCCATGGTTGTGGTCTTGATTTAGGTCATAAGACCCCTTTGGTCTTCATAAACCATAACTTATATGTAATGAATTTGGTCTAAAAATGGGCTGTTAAGATTTTGAAGAATTTATCACTCAAAAAGCGTTTTCAGGGCTCGAGCTTCTTTATTCCTGAACGAAAACGTCGTTCCGGACAACTTTCGTGTTTTAACTTTTTGATGAATCGGACCAGAAGTATGACTTTCAAAACTCAAATTTGATCAGAATGGTATTTGGCAGTTTTGCCGGAAATCTTTGGTAACTTCAAATCGCCATAACTTTTGACTCGTTTACTCGTTTTAGGTGGTTCAAATTGCTATGGTTTCCTTGTTAGGTCCTCTACTGTAATATGTAATGATCCAACATCATATTTTTACCATTTTAATCAGGTCTTACCAAGAAAGTCACTAGTTTACTTGTTTTAGTAACTTGTTGTAACAATAACTTGTTTTGCTCACTTTTATACATCATGGACATTAATACAAGACATAATATAGCACAAATAATATGTAAATAACATGAACATGATTATTTAACAAGAATCAAGTTAGGGTTTGGCTCACAACTTTTGGCTTTCAAAGATGAAAGGAAGTTAACATGTAAGGATAGGACTTTGATAGACTTGCTTCAACCCACTTCACTTCATGCAATATTTCTACTCTTGTAATCTTGAAAGAGAGATGATGAAAATTGAGGTGACTTGAGTGGATTCAAACTCAAGAGAAATCACCAAAGTTCTAAAGATTTGAAGTAGTTTTGATGAATCAAAACTAAACTAGGGTTTATGTATGGATATTGCACTTGATTTCTTGGATGGAACTTGAAGTAAACTAGTAAAATAAAGGGTGTTGTGTGTGTGGGTCATTCATATGGTCAAGGAGTGGGAGGAGAAGCATTTATATGCAAATGAGGAGGTTACATTGTTGACTAGTCAACACTTGGAGGGCAAGTTGAACACATGTTCACATCTCATGACACAAGGCATAAGATCAAGCCACATGGGTGGTGAATCCCCCCTCCAATGCTGTTCATGAGCTTGGAGAGCAAGGGTGTGGACTTTTCTTGGTATTATCCAAGATACTTGGTTAGTTTTGACTCCGGGAAATGCCAATCGTAAATGATTAAGCCTCAAAACGTAAAACCGGGTGTCGTAAAATTATGGAACTTGAAAGTATTGATAAACATGTCAATAAGTTCCATAATAAAATATAAAATGAGTGGTAGGTTCCATTTGGGTGTAAAACCCTGCTAAAAACTGGAAACACGGGTCTAAAACGCGTAATACGTAAAACGTACGAATATTGCGTAAAATTGAGAAAAGTAAAATGTTACTTTTCTAATGTGATAAAAATGATTTAAAATGACTTATAATGTCTAGACTGGGCTCAGTCTAGTGTCGGTTGGTATTAAATGTCTTTTAGACATCAAACCGTAAGCCTAAAAATCACGAAATGACTTATAACATCAAGGGATGATTTTTGGTCAATGGAGGAGGGAAAGAATATGTTGACTTTTTCTAAGAAGTTGAAAACTCAAATAGTCTTAGAAACGCGTTTTGTGGTCTAACGGTTAATCGCCCAAACGGTTAAGCGTGCTCATGTGAGATTAGTACAGGCTTGGGTGACCAGCTGGGAAGTCTTTGGTCATGTTTTTCTCAGTCACGATTAATTCTCAAATAAATCATGAGTGTGTCAAACATTTTTCTGATGTGGGGTCACCTGACGGGGTTGAATTTCGTTGTGCGTAGAATTTCTGATTGACGTTTTACCCTAAAACGTGTAATTCCGTGTAATTCCTTAATAACTTTCATGAAAATGAGCTTATGAATGTCAAACTTTTAATTTGCCATGGAAATGATTTATCACTCGATAAAATCAAATAAAAATCAACTTTCGGGAAAGTTTCGGGAAAAATGAATAGTAAAAATGAATAGTAAAAGTGAATAGTGAATTTTCCGGGAATAGTAATTAACCTGAAATTGCGAATTGTTACAGGACATACCACCAATGGTTGTCCTGGATCTCCAAACTTTCCCCAAGGACAATTGAATTCAGGGATCGAGTCAAGCTAGCGACTCAATGAACAAAAACAATAGCACAATACGGGTTTTTGATGAGGCGAAAAATGAACCACTTTTAGGGGGTCATTTAAGCCCGGAATTGAATTTATTTGATCAAATATTGCCCTAAATCGTTCCTTTTGTGATTTTAGGTACTTTGGGAGAGAAATCTGGAAAAGGAAGCAATTCGGACGTTTTTGGAGCATAAAAGTGAAGAAAACGCCAACGACTTAATTTTCCATGCTGGGAACAGTGTTTGATGGCGTCAAGAAGGAAATCCTGACAGCGTCAAGAGTAAAGTCCATGACGACCCAGAAGAAACCTGAAGGCGTCACAAAAAGAGCGTCAAGAGTCAAATTCATGATGGCCTGCATAAGGTGTACACATGACGGCGTCAGATCCAGATCTAGGCAGTCCGAGGAACTATTTGGCGGCGAGATGACAGCGTCAGACATTTGTTCTTGACGCCGTCACCTTCCAAAATCTATATATAGTTTTCTATTTTTCATTCATAAAAGAGGAACTTGTGTGGAGAAACCCTAGGGCCAAACTTTGTGAACCCTAGCTCGTATTTTACAGTAAATTCAAGGGTTTTCACCCCTTGAATCCTTTCATGTGCTATTAAGATAAGTCTTCTCTTTAATTCAATCAATATGTCTATGTGTTGGTTGTCTATATCTTGTGCTTGTCTTGATTTCAACATGCTAGGCTAGATTTATCTTGTGTTTGCTTAGATCTAATGAAACTAGATGTTAATTATGTGTTGACTACTTGTTTATGGTTGTATTGGATGAATGATTTCAATGTTAGGCTTAAGAAAACTGGCAGATCTCCATTTGGTAACATGCTTGAACGTCTTAGGAAACATGAACCGATGTGTACTAGGTTTTATTGGTTATATTTAATGCATGAGTAAATTCTAATGATCCCATGTTAGGAGCTTCTTAGCCGGCTCGACATAGGAGTGAAGTAGGCACTCATAGGATTGGGGAAGTAAGTACGCCACCCCATGAACGGTATTAAGGAATAAAATCCGTCATCCATGCAACTATAACAAGTAATTAACATGTAAAAGATATCTAGGGAGTAGTGAAGTCTAAGTAAACACATTTCTCCCACTTATTGCTCAAAACTTTAGTTTAATTTTGTTTTATTTTCATTTTAGGATTTTATTTTGATTGCATCTTAGTATTGGGTTAGTTGAATAGCAACTAATTCCGCCCAAATCCTTCAAAAACCGAGATTTTAATTTGCTTTCTAAAAAAATATAAAAATACAAAAAGAATCATCGCTCATCTCTAGACCTAGTCTTTAGGTTTTCTAATCCTAGCAACACTATTCCTAGCTGAACGATCAATCCCCTGGTACTTTTCATTATACTATACTACATCGATCAGGTACACTGCCTGGTAGGGGTTGTAAGCTTCTCGAGATCCCTCGAGAGGTAAACCCCGGTGCAAACCCCACGTACCAAGTTTTTGGCGCCGCAGCCTAGGGAATAGTTATTGTCTAGGTTAGAATCTCTTTTTATTAGGTCTACTTTCTAGATTCCTATCTAGTAAGATTTTATTTTTATTTTTAGGTATTCTTTAGTCTATCTTTTCTTTGTGTCTTTGTTTGTAAAAACCTTTCCATTGACTATTCCGTTAGCCATTATGGAGAACGCGAATCCACCATACTACCTGTGGAAAACTAGAAGGGGGGTTGAATAGTTTTACGTCTTTTTAATTCGTTATAAAAGATAGTTTTAGTGTTTTCTTAGCTTTTAAAAACTTAGATTTGATAATATGTGATCTCAAGTCTTGTACAATATAAACAACTATCAATAAACAATATATAACAATGATAAGTAATGAAATAAGTAAGATATGGAAAGATCGAACCGCGAGACAAGAGATTTATAGTGGTTCGGCTACAAGGATACCTTCCTTGCCCTACTCCACTCCCCGAGCACCTAACTCGAGAGTTTTCTTCACTATATCAACAAGCTCGCTTATGGCGGAGAAAACCTTACACGCCAATTTACACACCAATTTTCACACCACAACTTCTTCACACCTAAGTCACAACTTCTACACAACTTCTTCAAATCAATCTACTTCACATCTAACTACTCCACACGTATCTTCTTCACACCAATCTAGTTACTAACTTTTCTTCTTCACACCAAGCTACTAACTAATCACACAATCTATATATCTAGCACAACTATCTACAATCAAATATTCACAACAATCTTCACAAAGAATAATGTAAATGATCTTTGATGATGCACCAACAACTTGGATGTGGAGATCACAATAAGTTGTAATACTTCTTATCTTGGGGGATAGAAGTATTCTTCTCTTGCACTTGAGATGATGAAGTTTGGATCACTTTGAAACAAAGAATTATACACTTATGATCAAAGGATAAGAGAATAGAAATATGAATCTAGATCAGAAAGTTTAGAAGTGCAAAAGGTAAGAAAATTCTGAGGGATGAACCAGTATTTATAGGGGAGAAAAATACTGTTCTGGAGCATGGCCGCTTAATTGATGGCCGGTCCCCTTAATGATTAAGGGGGCCGCCTAAGGAATTAAGGGGGCCGCCCCTTTCAGAACGTTGGTTTTTCTTGTCTTTTAGTGGGGAATATTTTTCTGGATAAAATTTGCCATTTTTGGTTGGAAATTTGAAATCATATATTTATAATGAATTAAACATATTCTTTTAATTCCAAAAGTAATTTTGTAAAAGATATAAGATGTTTAATGCATTTTATAAAAATTCTAGTGATTAGAGAAATTTCCTTTGATCATGAAATGTAATAAACCCTTTGTTTATTCATACCTTAAGTGATATGGAAGCAAAGACAAATATTAAGCACTAAAAACTTGTTTACGTTATAAGTTTTAGATTAATGAGTTTATGCTTTGTAATTATCAAAACATAGAGACATTGTTAATATGCTAACAATGTTTTAAGACATTATTTATGTCAACAATCTCCCCCTTTTTGATGATTACAAAACCTTAAACTCATTAGGTCTAAAAAATAATTTTTAGACAAGTATTTAGAGTTTAACATTCTCTTCTCCCCCTTTTTGTAAAATCAAAAAGGTTAATGCTCCCCCTTAATGTATGCTCCCCCTCATTTGAGAGCACCAAGGGAATGAGCTATGTAAATCTTGGCTCCACAAAATATTAGAAGAGAACAAGGCAATATATATGCAAAGCAATAATTATAAAAATAGATTCATTCAAGCATCATAGAAAGCATTACAACATTTAATATGCTTAAGGCATATTAATCATAATAAAACAAAACAAAAGATATAGTCCTATATTGCCTAAAAAGAGCACTTGGACTTGCTTGCAAGTCATGGTTGATTGTTTTATTTGCTTGAAGGATAACATAAGCATAAAGCTTAGTTGTTAGATGGAGAGGTATATGGAGTGGGGTATGGAGCGGAAGAGGTGGCCCTTACGATATTGTATCGTGTTAAGGGTGGAATGGGATGAGGTCGTATGAGGAGATATTCAATCCAAGAAATATCTTCACTCAAGTAAAGGAGTTGTTTTTTAAGAAAGATGCAACAAGGGCAATAGTGAGTGTGGTTTGTAACTTGATCCAAGTTGAGAGAGTGAGGAAGGAAATTGTTGTAGGGTGATGATGGAGGTTGCCCTTTGTTGTGTTGTGCAAGATGCATGGCATTGAGATCATAAAGATCATGGATTTGTGATATTTCATCACGGAACTTTTGCTTTTCCGTGGTAATGCGGAGAAAGTCATTGTGTTGATATGGATGAATTGGGTTTGTGTAGTTGGAGTTGTAGTGGGATGGTTGATCAAACTTGTATGGATCATTACAAGTGATTGAAGGATGAGATGAGTGGTTTGGCATGAAGGAAGATGTTTGGCCAATGTTGTATGGTTTGTAAAGAGGATCAAATGAATGTCCTTGTGAATTTGGTGGAAAGTTTGGGAAGTAAGTGGTTGGTGGTGTTGAGTGACTTCCAACTTCATTTGTTATGATGGATTTGTTTCGAGGGCTTTTTCTTCGCTAAACGGGTTTTTCCGTCATTCTTGCAAGCCTTGAGGCTTTTGATTTTGGTTTGTTTGGAGAAGCCATGAAGGGATGAGTGAAGAGTTTTGAGGATTGGGAGTATTTATAGTGTAAGATTTGTGTGTTTATGGATGGATAAAGTTTGTTTAGGAGATTAGGACAAAATGTGTTGGTGAAAATTGGGAAATGTAGGTTGAAATGGACTAAAAAGTAGAAA
Source organism: Artemisia argyi (assembly GCA_030686995.1). Taxonomy (NCBI): domain Eukaryota; kingdom Viridiplantae; phylum Streptophyta; class Magnoliopsida; order Asterales; family Asteraceae; genus Artemisia; species Artemisia argyi. The sequence goes on from CM060695.1 coordinate 179,261,136, forward strand.
AGATTCTGTAAACCCGACCATCAGATGGCCGGTCCCCTTAATTAGGGGGTGGTCCCCTTAATGATTAAGGGGGCCGCCTTACAAGATTAAGGGGGCCGCCCATCTGGTGATTTCTAGGTTGCCAGAATTGGGTTTTTGGCCAAAAATTTGCAGAAAGGTTGTGTGTTTGGATTAGAATTCAAGCAAGTTCAATTCCTTTAGGCAATATAGAATCTAATCTAATCAAGATATAGCATGCATGCAATAACACATAGACAAAAGAGCAAATAATCAACACATAATAAGCAAGAGGAGGTAAGTAAGAGCAAGATCACTTAAACTTCCTAAGGCACCTATCTTAGATTAAAGGCAAAGGCAATTAGTGAGTGAAAAACTAGTGATGGATCAAGATGACAACATTATTAGTGAATTTGTCCTAGTGTGTGTCTATATGCAACAAATGTGGAGTTGTGATTGTTTCGACTTCTAAATGCAAAAAGAAATAATGATCCTAAGAAACAATCCAAATGATCTCCTTGATTCAATTTTTGCTCGATCATGAATGTCAAAGACATATATTAGATTATATACATTGACAATTTATGTGAGAGTTTATGCATGATTATTAAAAACAATGTTTTTAGAATTAGACAACAATGCAAGGAAAATAATCTTCATGTGATTCCTAGATTGTGAGAATAATTTTTAGAGAAAATTGATTGGGTTTTACAAAGGAGTTTGTGCAAAGAAAATAAATCTTCCCAATCTTTAGTTTTGTGCGAAATAGATTCCTAGACTCAGAAAAGATGAAATGGAAGAAAAATAAATTTTATGCAAGTATAAATTTGTATTAATTCAATATAATTTAGTCAACTTGTTCCATCAAATCCTAAACGCAAGTGGTTGAATAATTCATGCTTAAGGGGTTTTGTGAATATATCTGCAATGTCGTCTTCCGATGCAACCTTTTCTATAGATATATTTCCTTTTTGTACATTATCCCTAAGAAAATGGTGGCGTATTTCTATGTGTTTAGTCCTAGAGTGTTGCACCGGATTTTTACTTAAATCTATCACACCTTTGTTATCGCACATAATGGGGACATTTTCTAACCTAATGTCATAGTCTACGAGAGCTTGTTTCATCCATAGTGCTTGTTGACATGCCTTTCTGGCGCTTACATATTCGGCTTCGGTGGTAGAAATAGCAAGAGCGGTTTGCTTCTTCGAAAACCAAGATGTTAGACAACATCCCATAAACGTGCAAATACCGCTAGTGCTCTTTCTATCTACGTAGTCTCCTGCATGATCCGAATCCGCACAGACGATGGTTTCTATGCCGGATCCCTTAGGATACCCTAATCCTAAGTGTATAGTGCCTTTAACGTATCGGAAGATACGCTTAACCGCTTCTAGGTGAGAGGTTTTGGGATCCTCTAGAAAACGGGCACAAAGGCAGACACTAAACATGATATCGGGTCTACTTGCCGTCAAGTATAGTAAACTACCTATCATTCCTCTATACTTGGTGTCACAACTCACCATTTCACGTCATTTACCGTTTCAGGTCATTTTCCCAAACTTTGACTTTTTACTATTCATAAATCACTATTCATCAAAACACTATTCATCATTTTACTATTCATCATTTTCGAGGTCAATTTGATATTCTGAGAAACTTTTGGGAAATTTACTATTCACTAAACACTATTCATTTCTGGAAAAGTTTTCATCATTCACTTGCATTACTCATTTCATCGTAAATTTAGTTTACGGGTATTCAAATTCGCGTAACCGGATTGGTTTAGGTGCGAATTCATTTCATTAGTGCTAAGGACACTGCATACGGACTGGAGATAGTCTGCATATCATCATAACAGCATTTTCATGTTATACCACTCTCAGGATTTTCAAATTTATATATTTGATACATTTAACGTTTTTACGTATAAGTATTTATAGTAAACGTTAACACCCGGTTTATACACGACGAATATATCTAAATATTCCCACAATGGTCCCGACATATTTTTAAATCCATTTTAACATCATAAAAGTTATAACATTCAGTTACCCAGTATTTTGGAAATTTATTTTATTTATAACGTACGCGTATGAATATAACGACGGTTTTCGTGAAAACTAAACAATAATCACCCGATCACTCAGTAAATGTACCCAACATATTTTTAATATGTTTTTAACATTATTATAAATTTATTTCATCCCGGTTAACTTCGTGAACGTTTATTTCTATTAAACCCGGTACCCGATTTTAACGAATAACACGTAATAACACTTAACGTTACACTAAATTCCTAATTAAATACCAAGTACCCCTACCCCCCCCCCCCCCCCCTTGGCTCACCATGGCTGGTCCTAAAGTCCTCTCCTAGGCAACTTTATACAAAAATCTTAACCTTGTGCATTTATAAGGATTATTATACATTATAAGTAACTAAATATCTAAAAACTCTTTTCACAAGAACACTTATCCATTTTTTTAGATCAAAAGCTCATTCTCATCTCTTCTCCATCTCAAACCACGACCAAAACCATAATCATAGATCAAGTGAAGGTTTTTCAAAAGTTAAAACACCAAAGTTGTTCCTTATACTTGCCTAATCAAGAATCAATCAAGAAAAACACAAGTAATCCAAGCATACTCATCATCTAATCATCTCATTTTATCAAGTAAGTTATCAACTTTATTTTTACATGAATCATCTTATATTTACTTGTATTTCATGAGTTCCATGCTAAAAACCATGTACAACTAGCTATACCACCATTTATTTTGTCAAAAATGGAACATACAAACCCTAACTTTTTATTTATGAATCCCCTTGCTATAATAACTTGGTTAGGAGTCCATGGCACCCTAAGAAGGTGTATGGTAGGATTAGATTAGCTATGTGGTGATTACAAGAGGTTTGGTGATGGTAGAAATTAGTTATAAACCTTGAAAACTTGATTTGGAACATGTTTTTGACATGCTGTCCCATTTTGTGAAAACCTGGAAAATCAGTAAACACCAAGGGAACTTTAGCAAAATTTTTAGAAAATACTTTCAAAAACGAATCCGTAGGCGAAAGAACGGATTAAAAAGAGTTTATAACGAAGAAGTTATGATTTTTGCAAGATTGTTGACGAAAAGTATTTTTCTGAAAAATGTTTGCTGTTGGACGTTTTTCATTGGACAAAAAGAGACTTTAGACGTAACCCGGAGGAGCCGAGATTTCCAAAATATATTACTACATACTAAGACGTAACCGTGGACATAAAGAACAAGTAAAACGGACAAGTAACGACAAAGATATTCACGTTTGAATATCGGCTAAAACCATTTTTATTTGACAGCTTTTAATAAAAATGGACACAAAAACTACGAAGTACTTTTATAAGCTAGAAATAATATTAAGTACCAAATTTTATAACTAATGTAGTATTAGTTATTACAAGTATATTTTCATCATTTCAAGGCGATATTTCAAGGATTACAACCCGAGTATTTCAACACTAACATGGAAACATACGATATATATATAAGTATATATATATTACAACTAGCTTATTATATTTTCTAATAGCAATATTTTTCCAAATTCTTGGATTATATATTTTGATAACACAAGTGTTTTTCCAAAGAGTAGAGTGGTATAGGAACATGAGCATGGACATTGATAACATCATTTGGTGATCTAAATGAGATCGTTCATCATTCATATTAGGTTGCGGCAGTTAACCGATCATTGTTGTTCACTTCATTTCATTTCAAGTATCATCAGTTGAGGTGAGTTTTCATAGCCCCGTTTTCAATTCAACATTTTTGATTGTTTTCAAATCCCACGGGGGGAATACATTGCATCAATCATTTTAGTACGAGCCCAAGTATTCAAACATGTACATTGCTTAAGTTACCTTGCCATGTGATAAGTCCCCTGTAACATCATGAACCGTTAATTTACCGTTAAGCGAGAGTGAGTGGATAGATCTATCGAGGGTGACGCCTCCATCCGTGGTAGTGATTACCAACAGTAAGCGGATGCATGTCATGTCTTTTACATTTGAATGTTTCGGCAGAACATTCAGGAGGGGCATAGAGTTTCATCAGTCATAGCTTCGGTGTCATGAGCTTAAGAGACAATGTAGCATTTTTGACATTTTTGTTGGCTTACTTTATACTTGTGGCTTATGTACATACGATTTAACTTACAAACCTATGATTATTCACCAACATTCGTGTTGACCGTTTTCGCAATGTATTTTCAGGTAACTAAGGCATTATCATATTACATGCATGGAGTCACATTAGGGTGTGCCAGGGATGACGCACTACATTTTGGATTTTTCATGCACTTGTGTAAATTATCGTTTGACATTTCCTGAACTTGTTTTCTGTAAACGTTTCAACCTTTGGGGACCTATGTTTTGTAGCACTGGATGCTTTTAAATAAATCAAACGATATGTATTTTCCAAACGACACTTTAGGTCGTTCAATATTTCCTTGTTATGGTGCTATGACAGTTACACTCCCAGGCATTCCATTCCGCTGCAAGTCAGGTAAATTGGGGGTGTGACAGATTGGTACCAGAGCTAAGGTTATAGAGAACTAGGATGTATCATTGACCCTAGACTATAACCACATCATCATAGCATCTCATCATTTCATCATAAGTGCATAATCATGATACATGTTGTTTCATGCATACCCTGTGCGAGTTATTTATACTCATATCCGTATATATATATCATTTTATTGACCTGGTTCACAAGTGACATGTCTTCAGATACTCACCCTGACATCCTTTTATCGGATTCCAACATTGAAGATGCCTTGTCATCTTCCACTACCATTATACCATCAGTTGCACTTACACCACCATTAGTACTATTGATTTGCCATAGGAACAGAGTCTTCCTATCATTCAGCCCGTACATAGAATGCCTTTTGGTAGTGTATTCAGAATTAATCTTAATGGACTTATTAGGATGCTTATTGCAAGGAAGATAGTGTGTTTTCTTTCCATCACTAGTAGGGCACTTACTACTCAGGTACTATCACCACCATCAGTTACTTCTTACACTATTGGCCTTCCCACAGTGTGTACTTTAGTTTTACCTTTTGGATGTCGCGAGGTAGCACGAAAGAGGGTAGTATTTCATTCACTGGTACCATCATTGTCATTTCCCTTTTCCATTCCCACTTGCCATGAACTAGATGACACCTAGTAGATAATACCAATAACACGGACTCAACAGAAACATCCGCAGATTCTTCAGGAATGGTTCAGAACCTACATTATCTAAGATTTGATAGATGCGCAACTTCAGACACCACTTCAGGACTATCTCGACCTTATGATGCCACAAACCTGATTTCACACAGAGGGACACCAGGAAGTCCCTAGACCAGATTTATATCCTCACTAGCTTTTACTATTATCCTAGCCACAGAAGGTGTGGAACAACAATCTAGGTTGCAATGCTGCTCAACAATCACCCAAAGGACAAGAAATGAATAGAGCCTTTGCTGCAGAACCGCACACAAAGAGAAGGTATATTGGAAAGTTACCTTACTACAACCTGTGTAATCAATATCACCAAGGTCATTGCAGTAAAATGTGTGGAATGTGCAAGAAGCAGGGTCATCAGACTGAAAATTGTAGGAAACTCACAAATCAGAAAATCCCAGGGAGTTGCTTCAAATGTGGAAACTTAGGGCATTTCAAGAATGACTTCCCGGAACTAAGGAACAAGGAAAAATCAGGAACTGGGAATCAAGACTGAATCGCTCGAGGAATAGCGTGAGTTGTTGAAAGAGGACCGTCAGGATATTAGAAACATCAAGGATAACAACAATGCTTCAGCAGGAGGAGCTTTGTTTCGATATATAAACCGTAGTTCGAGCCTTTAGGGTTGTATCTTTCCTTTTGTACTTACCGTTGGTACGATGACATGACCTAGGGGCATTAAGCACTTTCCTATCCAATGTAGTATCTATCCTTTGTTACCTAGGTGATAATCATAACCATCATTTACTCCATTTTCTATCCCGATTGCTCAGACTTCAATCGTTTCGCAACATTTTAGCATTGTCTCATCAGGAATTAGGTTGATTTTGTTTTTGACGAATTAGTAGACTATTACCATTCGACAAGATTCACCCACGTATCCAATACACCATTCAAGCTATTTTACTATCATATGGGGAAACTGTTTTACAGAAAAATTTCTGAAGTAAGCTATTTTATCACCATCCTATAAATTGATTTTCTGTCATTACACCAAGTATTTACTATTATTACGCGAGGCAATTTTTCATGTTACTTGAAAGAAAATATCAGGACACCATTTTTATAACAATGCGTTTAACACCATCTAAAACTTTTGATAAAAGTTATGATATTTTGACAAAATCCAACATCGCATCATTAGTCCTCAATTATACATAGCCTGATCACCTATGTAAAATTCAGGAAGGATTATGCCATGAAGGAAATAATTACCTTTTCAAAGGATTGATAATGACAACCTTCATCCAAAAGTTTTGTAAACAAAGGAACTCTTTCATAAACATCCCTTTTGCCGAACTATCCCTGGATACTTACCCCACCAGTCACTCATTCAGCCATTAAGTTGGATTTTCCACTGACTTCCCTAAGAGAGACTTTCCATATCAGTTACATGCAGGATTCCTCAATACAATAAAAGCAACGAAAGGATTACAGAAATACTAACCAGGACTAGAAGCATATAGTGAGAGAATTCATAACTCAACAACAAATTCTAAGATACTGCGAGACCATCCGAATCACCATCTTTAACCTAGTTGTCCAATGTTATTATTCAAGGGTACTAGTTAGACATGAGCACTGCTTACCATCCACGGACCGATGGTCAGAGTGAGAGAACTATTCAGACACTGGAGGACATGATGCGAGCGTGTATGATTGACTTTGGGAATGGTTGGGCTAACCATTTGCCATTAATCGAGTTCTCTTATAACAACAGTTACCATTCAAGTATTAAAGCAGCACCATTTGAGGCATTGTATGGTCGTAAGTGTCGTTCACCAGTTTGTTGGGCAGAAGTTGGAGAGGTACAATGCACAGGTCCAGAGATGGTTAGGGAAACAACAGAAAAGATAATACAGATTCGAGATAGGCTTGAAACAGCTAGAAGCCGACAGAAGAGCTACGCAGATGTTAGACGTAAACCATTGGAATTCCAGGTTGGAGACAAGGTCATGTTGAAAGTCTCGCCTTGGAAGGGCGTGATACGATTTGGAAAGCGTGGGAAGTTGAATCCGAGATACATTGGTCCATTTAAGATACTGGAAAGGATTGGTCCAGTAGCTTACAAGCTTGAACTACCATCAGAACTCAGCAACGTACATAATACATTTCATGTCTCAAACCTCAAGAAATGCCTTTCAGATGAGTCTTCAGTTATACCATTAGAAGAGATTCAGCTAGATGACAAGCTTAACTTTGTGGAGGAACCAGTTGAAATCATGGACCGAGAGGTCAAACAGTTAAAGCATAGTAGAATTCCGATCGTTAAGGTTCGCTGGAATTCTCGAAGAGGACCCGAGTTTACTTAGGAACGGGAGGACCAAATGCAACGCAAGTATCCACACCTTTTCACCAAACCTATTACCGAGACCAACACTAGCTGAATTCAGGGACTGAATTCCTATTTGGGTGGGCGGATGTCACAACTCACCATTTCACGTCATTTACCGTTTCAGGTCATTTTCCCAAACTTTGACTTTTTACTATTCATAAATCACTATTCATCAAAACACTATTCATCATTTTACTATTCATCATTTTCGAGGTCAATTTGATATTCTGAGAAACTTTTGGGAAATTTACTATTCACTGAACACTATTCATTTCCGGAAAAGTTTTCATCATTCACTTGCATTACTCATTTGATCGTAAATTTAGTTTACGGGTATTCAAATTCGCGTAACCGGATTGGTTTAGGTGCGAATTCATTTCATTAGTGCTAAGGACACTGCATACGGACTGGAGATAGTCTGCATATCATCATAACAGCATTTTCATGTTATACCACTCTCAGGATTTTCAAATTTATATATTTGATACATTTAACGTTTTTACGTATAAGTATTTATAGTAAACGTTAACACCCGGTTTATACACGACGAATATATCTAAATATTCCCACAATGGTCCCGACATATTTTTATATCCATTTTAACATCATAAAAGTTATAACATTCAGTTACCCAGTATTTTGGAAATTTATTTTATTTATAACGTACGCGTATGAATATAACGACGGTTTTCGTGAAAACTAAACAATAATCACCCGATCACTCAGTAAATGTACCCAACATATTTTTAATATGTTTTTAACATTATTATAACTTTATTTCATCCCGGTTAACTTCGTGAACGTTTATTTCTATTAAACCCGGTACCCGATTTTAACGAATAACACGTAATAACACTTAACGTTACACTAAATTCCTAATTAAATACCAAGTACCCCTACCCCCCCCCCCCCCCCTTGGCTCACCATGGCTGGTCCTAAAGTCCTCTCCTAGGCAACTTTATACAAAAATCTTAACCTTGTGCATTTATAAGGATTATTATACATTATAAGTAACTAAATATCTAAAAACTCTTTTCACAAGAACACTTATCCATTTTTTTAGATCAAAAGCTCATTCTCATCTCTTCTCCATCTCAAACCACGACCAAAACCATAATCATAGATCAAGTGAAGGTTTTTCAAAAGTTAAAACACCAAAGTTGTTCCTTATACTTGCCTAATCAAGAATCAATCAAGAAAAACACAAGTAATCCAAGCATACTCATCATCTAATCATCTCATTTTATCAAGTAAGTTATCAACTTTATTTTTACATGAATCATCTTATATTTACTTGTATTTCATGAGTTCCATGCTAAAAACCATGTACAACTAGCTATACCACCATTTATTTTGTCAAAAATGGAACATACAAACCCTAACTTTTTATTTATGAATCCCCTTGCTATAATAACTTGGTTAGGAGTCCATGGCACCCTAAGAAGGTGTATGGTAGGATTAGATTAGCTATGTGGTGATTACAAGAGGTTTGGTGATGGTAGAAATTAGTTATAAACCTTGAAAACTTGATTTGGAACATGTTTTTGACATGCTGTCCCATTTTGTGAAAACCTGGAAAATCAGTAAACACCAAGGGAACTTTGGCAAAATTTTTAGAAAATACTTTCAAAAACGAATCCGTAGGCGAAAGAACGGATTAAAAAGAGTTTATAACGAAGAAGTTATGATTTTTGCAAGATTGTTGACGAAAAGTATTTTTCTGAAAAATGTTTGCTGTTGGACGTTTTTCATTGGACAAAAAGAGACTTTAGACGTAACCCGGAGGAGCCGAGATTTCCAAAATATATTACTACATACTAAGACGTAACCGTGGACATAAAGAACAAGTAAAACGGACAAGTAACGACAAAGATATTCACGTTTGAATATCGGCTAAAACCATTTTTATTTGACAGCTTTTAATAAAAATGGACACAAAAACTACGAAGTACTTTTATAAGCTAGAAATAATATTAAGTACCAAATTTTATAACTAATGTAGTATTAGTTATTACAAGTATATTTTCATCATTTCAAGGCGATATTTCAAGGATTACAACCCGAGTATTTCAACACTAACATGGAAACATACGATATATATATAAGTATATATATATTACAACTAGCTTATTATATTTTCTAATAGCAATATTTTTCCAAATTCTTGGATTATATATTTTGATAACACAAGTGTTTTTCCAAAGAGTAGAGTGGTATAGGAACATGAGCATGGACATTGATAACATCATTTGGTGATCTAAATGAGATCGTTCATCATTCATATTAGGTTGCGGCAGTTAACCGATCATTGTTGTTCACTTCATTTCATTTCAAGTATCATCAGTTGAGGTGAGTTTTCATAGCCCCGTTTTCAATTCAACATTTTTGATTGTTTTCAAATCCCACGGGGGGAATACATTGCATCAATCATTTTAGTACGAGCCCAAGTATTCAAACATGTACATTGCTTAAGTTACCTTGCCATGTGATAAGTCCCCTGTAACATCATGAACCGTTAATTTACCGTTAAGCGAGAGTGAGTGGATAGATCTATCGAGGGTGACGCCTCCATCCGTGGTAGTGATTACCAACAGTAAGCGGATGCATGTCATGTCTTTTACATTTGAATGTTTCGGCAGAACATTCAGGAGGGGCATAGAGTTTCATCAGTCATAGCTTCGGTGTCATGAGCTTAAGAGACAATGTAGCATTTTTGACATTTTTGTTGGCTTACTTTATACTTGTGGCTTATGTACATACGATTTAACTTACAAACCTATGATTATTCACCAACATTCGTGTTGACCGTTTTCGCAATGTATTTTCAGGTAACTAAGGCATTATCATATTACATGCATGGAGTCACATTAGGGTGTGCCAGGGATGACGCACTACATTTTGGATTTTTCATGCACTTGTGTAAATTATCGTTTGACATTTCCTGAACTTGTTTTCTGTAAACGTTTCAACCTTTGGGGACCTATGTTTTGTAGCACTGGATGCTTTTAAATAAATCAAACGATATGTATTTTCCAAACGACACTTTAGGTCGTTCAATATTTCCTTGTTATGGTGCTATGACAGTTACACTCCCAGGCATTCCATTCCGCTGCAAGTCAGGTAAATTGGGGGTGTGACACTTGGTGTTATCTACGGACTCACCTTCATCGTCCTTTGTGAGCTTTACCTCCGTAGACATGGGAGTTTTCATGGGTTTTGAGTCTTCTAGGCCAAATTTCTTAAGCATTTCCTTAATGTACTTAGATTGGTTAAAAAATATTCCATCTTCTAATTGTTTTATTTGTAATCCTAGGAAGAAGTTAAGTTCACCCATCATACTCATCTCAAACTCATCATGCATGATTTTGGCAAATTCATCACACATGTCTTGACAAGTCGATCCAAATATAATGTCATCAACATATATTTGGACAATGATAAGATTTGGGTCTTTCCTTTCAGTGAAAAGAGTGTTATCTACCATTCCCATGGAATAATCATGTGTGGAAAACCATAAGGGGGGTTGAATTGTTTTACGTCCTTTTTAAATTTATTACCAAAATATTTTGTAGCTTATTAAAAAATTTCGATTCGATCTCAAGTGAATTCAAGTGACAACCAATATAAGCAATTCTAATCTAATAATGAAAGTATTGAAATGTAATGAAGAAAATATAGAGTTAGAAAGAACATACCACAACACGCGAATTTATAGTGGTTCGGCTACAAGGACACCTTCCTTGCCCTACTCCAATCCCCGAGTACCACACTCGAGAGTTTTCTTCATTATGTCAACAAACTCCTTATGGTGGAGAAACCTTACACACCTTGGCTTACACGAGTTAACGACACTAAGCTAAATGTCGAGTTCTAATCGTAGCTAGAACCAATCTCACAACTTCTTCAAAGGCTTCACACCTTCACAACTTCTTCAAGACTTCACACCTTCTTCACACCTTGTCAACTTCACACCTTCTTCTATGCACAACTAAGTCACAACTTCTAAACTACTTTACAACACACCTAGTTTCTACAAATAATAAATTTACACAACACTTTTACAAATATCTAACACTACTACAATATGAAACTAGCTATTCACAACACTACTACAATTAGATGGATGTAGAGGAGTGTTCTTCTTCTTGCACTTGAGTGGATGAAGCTTTGGATCACTTGGAAACAAAGACTTATAAATTATATGATCAAAGGATTTTAGATCTAGAAATGGAGGTTGGATCAGAAAGTTTATAGTGTAATAGGTGAGAAAAATGTGTGAAATGATCCAATATTTATAGGGCCAGAAATTACTGTTCTGGAGCGTGCCGGTCCCCTTAATGATTAAGGGGGCCGCCTAGTAAAATTAAGGGGGCCGCCCTCCTGAACGTTGGAAAAGTTTTTCTGGATAAAATTTGCCCTTTTTGGTTGGAAATTTGAAATCATATCTTTGTGGTTTAATATAGCTATACCAAAAATGATTTACAAATATATATAAAATGTTTATATCATTTTATAAAATGTTATGTCTTAAAACAAGGTTTCCTTTGATCATGTAATGCATAAGATGCTTAGTTTATGCATACCTTAAGTGATATTAGATGTAGAGGTAAATATTTATTACTAAATACTTGTTTACGTCTTAATCTTGACTTAATTTCATTTGAGTTTTGTGATTATCAAAACATAGGTTTATTGATAAATATTAATAACGTTTTTAGACATTATTTATATCAACAATCTCCCCCTTTTTGATGATTACAAAACTTAAGCTCATTAACTCAAAGATTAGTTTTTAAACAAGTATTTTAGTGAGTTTATATTTACTTCTCCCCCTTTATGTAGAATCAAAAAGGTTATGCCGACAATTTTCAAACGTGAAAAATTGACGGGAAGATATCTCCCCCTTGATGTGTACTCCCCCTCGTTTGGGGGCACCAAGAGAACGAGCTACGGAATGCTTTGCAACAAAAAAATATTAGAAGCACAAGTATATTCATGCAAACATATATTAGGTGATAAAAAAAATAAGCATGGTTGAAAGAAAGCATTCATAAAAGAGATGGTTGTGTCAAGACACAACATACAAGCGGCAATAAGGATTACAAGTAGAAAAGCTAGTACACAAATAAACAACTAAGAAAATACATCATCATGCAAAGAGTAAATGGTCTTCATAGAGCTTGCAAGCAAAAGGGTGGTAGAGGCTTTCTTGATTAAGCATATCAAATGCTTAATTAGGAGAGCATGATGGTGATGGTGGAGGAATGGGTGAGAATTGTGGTGGAGGAATGATTGGAGAGGATGGTGGAGTTGGTGGTGGTGGTGGGTTGGTAAGCAAATGTTCAATATATGAAAACATATATTGAATTTCATCTCTAAGGCTAAAGATGACTGTGCGGTTGTGGATGCAACAAAGACAAGTATCCCCGTGGAGATGAAAGATGAGTATCAAGAGGTGTTATTGGTGAAAGTGAGATGGTAAGATGGGTGGAGATAGGTTCTTGTGTAAGAAGTGGTGATGATACTTGTGGTGACAAGTGTGAGTTGATGTAGTCATTGATTGATGAGGTTGAGGGTATGGAGGATGAGGAAGTTCCATGAGTGGAAGGTGTTTTAGATGGTGCATTGGGTGCACTTGGGGATGAGCATTTGGGAGGAGGTGATGGGGTTTTGTTGTCTTCATTTGTTAAGTCAATGAAGAGTTGTTTTGGGGGGATGACCACAAGTTTTTGTTTCTTGGAGGCTTTGGAGTGTGAGGTGCTTGGTGGAGTCATGATGATTTAGATGGTGAATGATGAGATGAAGAATGGTGATTGTAGAGGAAATTTATAGTATGGAAATGGTGGATTTAGGTATGTATTTGAAATGGTTGAATGAGATTCTAAAATCAGTTGGGTTAAAATGGGAAATGGTAGCTGAAACTAGAGAAAGGGTTCACAAGATGCAAAAGAAAATAGTGAATCCAGTTCCAGATGGCCGGTCCCCTTAATTGTATGCCGGCCCCCTTAATAATTAAGGGGACCGCCTAGGGAATTAAGGGGGCCGCCCATCTGGTATTTTCCCAGACGACCAGAAACCCAAAATTTGCAGAATTTGGTGATTTTCAAGTGTGTTTTCCCAGCAAGCTCTATTAGAAGTATATACTCTAGGAATGATGATATATAAACATATATATATATATATATATATATATATATATATATATATATATATAACCAAATATGCATGCAAATTGACATATTGTAATCCATATTGAAAAGAAGCATAGCATAACATTAAGATAGTAGCATGATAATAGTTAAGATCTAAACATCATTCAAGAGATAAACAAGAAATAACACAAGTATTTCCGAATAAATTGAACAAATAGAAAATCATACAAATGTCTAATAGAACCAAATAATAACAAGTAGCAATACGTCAATATCTCATACTTCTTCTTCTTCTTTTAAAGCATCTTCCTAAACATCTTCCCAATGGATTTGAATCCTCCTAGAATTTCTTCATGCATTTGTTGTTGACGGTTGATGATAGACATTTGACGAGTGAAGAGAAGCTCATCGGTACGTTCATGAGGAAGAGGAATTTGATACTCGGTATCATCAATATCGGAAAGATTTTCAACAAAGGTCGTGGGGGATGGAGTACTAACACGTGAGGTGTTTTCCTCCTCATCATCGTCATCACGATGAGATGTAGAGCCACGAGGCCTAGAGTACAAAGGAACACGAGATTTTCCTTTGTCACTTCGAGAACGACGAGTACGAACACGAGTAAGTTGGTTCAAAGTAGGAAGGATATGAACGTAGTAGTCTCTTTGAAGATGTGGGTAATGTTCCATCACATAACGATAAAGTCGTGTGAGAAACATACCGTAAGGAAGATTGGCATTTGGGGTGTTTTTGGCGGACATGATTGGATGAATAAAAAGATAAGCCAAATTGTATTGCTCTTCAGCAATTACACAATAAAGCATGTGGGCAATGCTCGCCGTGACATGATCAAGGTGACCACCAGTACCAAACGCATTCTCTCGAATGAGTTCTTCCCACTTCTTCATATCTTGGCTTAGCTCTTTTAGGAGGATTTGATTTGCATGAATATCGACATTCTTCGACTTGATTACTCGACTAGTCGTACGACGTTCTAGTTCAAGCATTCAACGAATGTCATCAGGACTAGGAATCTCAGAATAGTAGGGGCCATCCTGAGGACGATATCTTTCAAGAGAGGAAAGATTCCATTCATTTGAGAAAACGGCTTGGCCGTTGTATGGGATTCGAAGAATTTGTCCAAATTGAGCAAGAGTAAGAGTGATGAATTGATTTTGAATCATGAAGGAAATGAGGATGTTACCATAGGGATCGGTTTGCACCGTCACTTGGCTATTGAAATCGAGGATAAAATGAGGAATGATTGGTTCGTTGATTTGGTAAAGACATTCAAAACGAATATTAGAGAACATTCGTTCGGTTTGATCAGATTCATAGAAAGATGGATCAACAATTCTTCCTTCGTGAATGTTTCTATTTTCAATGGGACGATAGAAACATGCAACTGAAGGAGACATGTCGGGAGTAGAAGAGACATTAGGAATGTATTGTTTGGTTTTGGAGACATCACCAACCGTGGTCTTAGGCATTTTCACCTAAACAATATAACAACAAAAATAGCATTAAGATAAAAACAACTATTATGCATATGTTATATATTTATATATATAATTATATGCAATATATGTGGAACGAAATTCTACTTCGACACAAAAAAATATTCAATGAAGTAGTTTCATAATGTTCCTTTTATTTTGATTTTAAACTCGTTTAGAATATATGATATCAAAGAATATGATATCATAATTCATTTCGAAGTAAGGCTAGATATATATTAGATTATATATCTTCCATTTCATAAGAGTTTGACACTACATAAGCTTGTTTAAAAGATTAAAATGCGAATTTTAGTTTTCAAAAATATCTTTTTCGAGATAAACCAAACGCTCCCTTAACTAAATAAAATTATCCTAAAACATCAATATATATATTGATTATATATCTTGATGACATCTATTGATTCTTGTAGTATTAACAAATTTTATGGGCTAATTTTAAGTTTCAAATAACCACATATAGTTATAGTTTGTTCATGAACCAAACGCCCATGTTGTCTTCATGAACCATTTTATGACGGATTGAAAAGTATGTTTTGATTGTTTATAACATTAAAACAATGTAATGTAGTAAGTTTTAAATAGTTTTTAAAAGTTATATCAACAATGTGCCTTTTGAAAAATAAAATTCAACAAGGGTTTATGGGCGATTAATGATTTTGACAGAATGATATGTTATATTAAATTTGAGTTGCCATACATCATCCTAATCCTATGGGAAGCATTTGGTAGTTCAATTTCTAGCTTCTATTTCACTAAAATTCGAATTAAAATAAATTTTAATAAAATGCATAATTATTGATTAGACACCAAATCGAATGAATGTGATGAAATGCATGTTAGAAAACTTACAAAAGATGTTGTTATATGTTTAGTTAACATTTGCCCCTTGCGAAACAACCCCGGATTGGTGATATGGTGGAGGATTTTGATGGTTTTGGGTGTTTTGGTTCGTACTTAGCAGTAGTGGGGAAGAAATGAATGAGCAAATGGAGTGTTTGGGAATGGAAATAAGGTGGAAAACGGATTTGGAAGTGTCAGATGGCCGGTCCCCTTAAACATTAAGGGGACCGCCCTCGATAACAAGCCGGTCCCCTTAATCTTTAAGGGGGCTGCCTTTGAAATTTTTGAAATTTCGCGGAATTAGTTTCTGGAACAAATATATTTATACGTATATAATTAGATTTATAATATATCAAAAATACGTAAACGTTTATTGGCACGATGATAAAATACTTAACAATTTTTCATTACCGTTTCGATAATTAAAAATGTCTTTGACAATTTTGGATAAAATGATCAAAGTGTTAAGTTGATGAGGGGTTTGAGGTGTGTTTGGGAATATGTGAATAAGTGTGTGTGTGTATATATATATATATATATATATATATATATATATATATATATATATATATATAAGTATAAATGTGAGTGAAAGATGGGTTGATGGGTGAGGTTTGAAAGATAATAGCGGAGATAGGATATAGTCGGCGAGAGGAGTTTGTTTCATCCATAGTGTTCACGTGCGAAGGCGTTCTTGCATGATAAAAGTCCACTTGACTCATATCCCTTCATCATCATGAGTCTTCCAAAAGAGGACTTAATAGAATAACGCGAGGGGGGGAAGGAAAGGGTTCGATAATGAACAGTTTCCTGGAGTTCTAGAAAGTCAACTAATGACGTATCTAGGTTATGTGTAAGTAATTATATATATATATATATATATATATATATATATATATATATATATATATATATATATATATATATATATATATATATATTAAGTATATATATGATCAAACAAATAGAGAGAAATAGCAAGCTATATCTATGCAAACAATGTAATCAAATAAAGCATATTTATCTAAGCATGGCAATGAGTTATGAAAGAATGGCGTACCCGGTGGTCTTCAAAAAAATCTTCAAAATCATCAAGATGATATATAGACTTTGAAAAAGTCTATGTTGAGAGAGACTTCAAGATTGCCTCAAGGAATGTTCATCTAGCCATTTGATCCCCATTGTCTCTTTGGTCCAAAGTTGTTTGGTCCGAACATGTTTAACATTTGACTAGGATGCATGAAAGGTGGTAGTATACCCCAAGGATTG
The DNA here is from genome assembly GCA_030686995.1 of Artemisia argyi. Taxonomy (NCBI): domain Eukaryota; kingdom Viridiplantae; phylum Streptophyta; class Magnoliopsida; order Asterales; family Asteraceae; genus Artemisia; species Artemisia argyi. Next base: position 179,278,525 of record CM060695.1, read on the forward strand.
TAGCTTTGTTGGTAGTTCCACATTTGATTACTATTGTTATTATAGTTTTGCCTATTTTGCTTTCTTCTAGGTTGAGGTGTTTTAGACCTAGGATTAGGATTATTTGGTTTTCTAGGTGGTGGTGTTTTAGATCTTGGCTTAGGTTTAGAAGATCCTACCTCATTTATTAAAGACGGTTTATAAAAAACTTTTACTTCTTCATTGTTGGCAAGAGGTATTTTTCAATCATTACTAAGTATATACTTAGGATTAGATTTTATAGGTGTTTGTTCATTAGGTTCATTTTCGAATTTGACATTTTTAATCTCACTTGTTGAAGCTTCATTTGAATTATATCCTAAACCGGTTTTATCTCCGGATGTTCTTTGAATACTTATTATTTTACTAAGTGAGTGACTACTATTTTCAAATTTATCAAGTTTGCGAATTTCTTCCCTAAGTATTTGGTTTTCACCTTTAAGCTCTTGACATGATTTACATTCTTCAAAAATTTCTTTACCTTTTTCAAGTTGATGTATTTTAATTTTTAGTTCTAGTACTTCATTTTCCAATTGATTGTTTATGTATTTTAGTGATTTGTTTTTGGTCATTACTAGTTGTCCTAATTTGCATAGCCTATTATATTCATTATCTAGATCTTTTTCATCTAATGATAAGCTTTCATCACTAAAATATTCGGTTTCGGAACGTACCTCATTTGATGTATTCGCCATAAGACACTTCTCTTCTTTTGTCGTTTCTTTCTCATCTTCATCACTATCACTCCAAGCGCCTCCAACAAAAGCTCTTTGATTTTGATCTCTTGTCATCATTGGACATTTTCCAATGAGGTGATTTGGATCACCACACTTGAAACATTTCCTTTCAATCTTGTTGTTCTTATCATCCTTACTCATTTGAAATGTTTTCTTTTCATCATGCGGTTGCCTTACGAATCTTCCTCGCCTTTTGAAGAATTTCTTGAAATCTCTTACGGCCATGGCGTATTCTTCGTCATCACTTTCGGAAGATGAGCTATCTTCGATACTAGATTCCTTTCTAGCTTTCAAGGCGATTGACTTGCTTTGCTCTCATTTTTCTTTGACCATTTCAGAATCCTTCTTAATGATAACTTCGTAAACTTTTAGATTTCCAATTAATTCATCAAGTTGCAATGTTGACAAATTCTTTGATTCTTCAATAGCCGTCATTTTAGCTCGCCATTTTGGATGAAGAGCCCTAAGAAACTTCCTAACAAAATTCTTACTAGAAAAATTCTCATCAAGTGCTTTTAAACTTGTGATGATAGTGTTAAATCTAGCAAAAGCATTATCAATTGATTTCTCTTTCGGAATCGTGAATTGCTCATATTGTTGAACAAGTAGATCTATCTTATTATCTTTGACTTGACTATTACCTTGGTGAGTTATTAGTAAAGAGTTCCAAATTTCTTTTGCGGTTTCACACATAAAGATCCTTTCGTACTCTTTACGTGGTAGCGCATTATAAATAACCATTTTTGCTTCATTATTTTTAGCAAGTTTTCTTTTTAAATCAGCATTTTGTTTTTCAAAAGGTACGATTTCATCTTTCTTTGTTTCGGGGTTATTTTGAATAGGTAAAAAATCACCATTAGCAATAACATGCCAAAGATCTAGATCTTTTGACTTTACATAAGTTTCGAATCGATTTTTCCAATATAAAAATCCATCACTTTCAAATAGTGGTGGTCTTTGCATAGATTGCCCTTCTAAATATTTTTCAGATTCCATAGATCGTTACAAGTTTTAAAATACAATATATTTTAAAGATCTTGCTAGACCTGGCTCCTGATACCAATTGTGGAAAACTAGAAGGGGGGTTGAATAGTTTTACGTCCTTTTTAAATTTATTATCAAAATATTTTGTAGCTTATTAAAAAATTTCGATTCGGTCTCAAGTGAATTCAAGTGATAACCAATATAAGCAATTCTAATCTAATAATGAAAGTATTGAAATGTAATGAAGAAAAGATAGAGTTAGAAAGATCAAACCACAACACGTGAATTTATAGTGGTTCGGCTACAAGGACACCTTCCTTGCCCTACTCCACTCCCCGAGTACCACACTCGAGAGTTTTCTTCACTATGTCAACAAACTCCTTATGGTGGAGAAACCTTACACACCTTGGCTTACACGAGTTAACGACACTAAGCTAAATGTCTAGTTCTAATCATAGCTAGAACCAATCTCACAACTTCTTCAAAGGCTTCACACCTTCTTCACACCTTCACAACTTCTTCAAGACTTCACACCTTCTTTACACCTTGTCAACTTCACACCTTCTTCTATGCACAACTAAGTCACAACTTCTAAACTACTTTACAACACACCTAGTTTCTACAATCAACAAATTCACACAACACTTTTACAAATATCTAACACTACTACAATATGAAACTAGCTATTCACAACGCTACTACAATTAGATGGATGTAGAGGAGTGTTCTTCTTCTTGAACTTGAGTGGATGAAGCTTTGGATCACTTGGAAACAAAGACTTATGAATTATATGATCAAAGGATTTTAGATCTAGAAATGGAGGTTGGATCAGAAAGTTTATAGTGCAAAAAGATGAGAAAAATGTGTGAAATGATCCAATATTTATAGGGCCAGAAATTACTGTTCTGGAGCGTGCCGGTCCCCTTAATGATTAAGGGGGCCGCCTAGTAAAATTAAGGGGGCCGCCCTCCTGAATGTTGAAAAAGTTTTTCTGGATAAAATTTGCCCTTTTTGGTTGGAAATTTGAAATCATATCTTTGTGGTTTAATATAGCTATACCAAAAATGATTTACAAATATATATAAAATGTTTATATCATTTTATAAAATGTTATGTCTTAAAACAAGGTTTCCTTTGATCATGTAATGCATAAGATGCTTAGTTTATGCATACCTTAAGTGATATTAGATGTAGAGGTAAATATTTATTACTAAATACTTGTTTACGTCTTAATCTTGACTTAATTTCATTTGAGTTTTGTGATTATCAAAACATAGGTTTATTGATAAATATTAATAACGTTTTTAGACATTATTTATATCAACATCATGTTTAATAAGAAAGGCTTTTAATCGATCATACCAAGCTTTGGGAGCTTGTTTGAGTCCATTCAAAGCTTTCTTTAACTTATAAACATAATCAGGTTTTGCGAAGTCAATAAATCCTGGAGGTTGTGCCACATATACCTCCTCATTGATAAAACCGTTAAGGAATGCACTTTTCACGTCCATTTGGAATAACTTAAAATCTAGGGCGCAAGCATAGGCAAGTAATATCCTAATCGATTCTAGTCTAGCTACGAGGGCATAAGTTTCGTCATAATCAATTCCTTCTTGTTGATTATAACCTTGGGCAACTAACCTAGCTTTATTCCTAGTAACTATTCCATTCTCATCTAACTTATTCCTATATACCCATTTGGTTCCTATGATGGTCATATTCTTTGGATTTGGGACTAATTCCCAAACATCATTTGCCTTAAATTGATTTAATTCTTCTTGCATAGCTATAACCCAACTTTCATCTTTTAAAGCCTCGCTAATATTCTTAAGTTCTATTGCTGAGAGGAAACAAAAGAAATTGTTTTTATCTTGGGCTTGTGACCTAAGGGTTCTTTGGTTAAGATGTCCTATTATATTATCTAATGGATGTGATCTAGATTCTTTAATATTAACAGTTTCGTTATTTTCTAAGTGAATGTATTCATTATCATTTCCTATGGGTTTCGTTTTACTAACCTCAATAGCTTCATCTTCGACTAAGTCATCATCTTCTAAAGGTAATGTTTTAGGAGGAGGTGGTGTTTCATCAAATGTTACATTTAGTGATTCCTCTACTTTCATGGAGTGTTTGTTAAGTATTATATATGCTTTGTTATTTTGTGAGTATCCTAAAAATATTCCTTCATATGATTTTGGATCAAACTTAGTGAGGTCTTAGTGTTTAGAATATAACATTTACTTCCAAATACCCTAAAGTAGCTTAAGTTTGGTTTTCTACCTCTTAATAACTCATAAGGAGTTTTTCCTAGAATTCGCCTAATTGATACCCTATTTAAAATACAAGTAGATGTATCTACGGCGTGACACCAAAATTTTTGTGGGATGGATTGTTCATTTAACATAGTTCTACTCATTTCTTGTAGTGACCTATTTTTTCTTTCTACTACGCCATTTGATTGAGGAGTACGAGGAGCGGAGAAATTGTGAGATATTCCATTTAACTCACAATATTTTCCGAATTGTACTTCGTTATCAAATTCCCTACCATGGTCCGTCCTAATGGCAACTATTGAGCATCCTAATTTATTTTGAATCATTTTACTACATATTTCGAATTTTTCAAAGGCTTGGGTTTTGTCACTTAAAAACCTAGTCCACGTGTATCGTGAGTAGTCATCTACTATAACTAAGGTATATTTGTTTCCTCCATACCTCTGCACAGCGGATGGACCGAAAAGATCCATATGTAATAATTCTAGGCACCTAGTAGTGGATACTATATTCTTAGCTTTGTGACTAGCATGAGCTTGTTTTCCAATTTTACATGCATCACAAAAATGCTTGTCATATTTTAGATTATGCAAATTTCTAACTAATTCCTTAGAGGCCAAAGATTGTATTTGTTGCATGTTAGCATGTCCTAATCTCCTATGCCACAATGTAGAGTTTTCATCTAGGGTCGTTAGGCATATCCTATCTTCAGGTTTGTTTCCTAGTTTCATAACATATATGCCACCTTTCCTAATTCATCTACCTATAATTTTTCCATTCTTAACTATTTCGCTATGCTCTTCGGTCAATGTGACTCTACATTTATTATCACATATTTTTCCTACACTAAGCAAGTTATATGTTAATTTATCTACATGCTCTACATTTTCAATAGTAAGTGAGTCTTGAGAAATCGTACCTTTGCCAATGATTTTTCCACGTAAGTCACTACCGAAAATAACATTACCTCCATTGTATGCCTTGTATGTAGAGAATAGCTTACGGTTCCCCGTCATGTGCCTCGAACATCCGCTATCTTTGATCCATTCGCCAGGTTCCAAGTCAATTCCTAAACATATTTCGTCGGTTTCTTTTGCCATAAAACACTTTTCATCTCTTGGCTTTTCAACTTCTTCTTTGTCACTATCACTCCATGTTCCACTAACAAAAGCGCCTTGATTTTCATAACCTGGTGGCTTTAGGCATTCGCCAATGAGATGATTTCGACTTCCACATCTAAAGCACTTTCTTTTCCCGTAGTTTTCACTTCTATTTCTTTGGAACGCTTTTCTTTCGTCTCATGATGATCTAGTGAATCTTCCTCGTTTCTTGAAGAATTTCTTGAATTCTCTTACGGCCATTGCGTATTCTTCGTCTTCACTTTCGTCACTTGAATCATCATCATCACTAGGTTCCTTTTTGGCTTTTAGAGCAATGGATTTGGTTTGTTCTTTCTTGACTTTGACCATTTCCGAATCTCTTCTTATGATTTCTTCATGAACCTTCAAGTTGCCAATTAGTTCATCTAGTGATAACGTCATCAAGTTCTTTGATTCTTCAATTTCCGTGACCTTAGCTCGCCATTTTGGATGCAATGCCCTAAGAAATTTCCTAACACAATTTTTACTAGAAAATGTCTCATCAAGTGCTTTTAAACTTGTGATAATAGTGTTAAACTTAGCAAAAGCATTATCAATTGATTCCTCTTCCGGAATCGTAAATTGGTCATATTGTTGTACAAGAAGATCTATTTTATTATCTTTGACTTGACTATTACCTTGGTGAGTGATTAGTAAAGAATCCCAAATTTCTTTGGCGGTTTTACAAATAAAAATTCTTTCATACTCTTTGCGTGGTAACGTATTAAAAATAACCATTTTAGCCTCATTATTTTTTGCTAATTTCTTTTTCAAATCATCATTTTGTTCGTCGAAAGATACAATTTCATTCATTTTAGTTTCAACATTATATTGAATAGGGGGAAAATCACCAAAGGTAATAATATGCCAAAGATCAAGATCTTTTGATTTCACATACGTTTCGAATCTATTTTTCCAATATAAAAATCCATCACTTTCAAATAGTGGTGGTCTTTGCATAGATTGCCCTTCTTAATATTTTTCAGATTCCATAGATCGTTACAAGTTTTAAAATACAATATATTTTAAAAATCTTGCTAGACGTGGCTCTTGATAGTTTATCCTAGTTGCTTACACCATGTGGTGGAGGTTTGATCCTTTCCCAAGCCTATGGTAATCTATTTTGCTATGACAGGCAGTGAGAGATATCTTCCATTTCCATATTGTAATTTATACTTTATTACACCCAAGAGATGTGAGTATCTAAACACTATTTGTGAGGTGCTAGTATATGACCTCCGTGCTTGTCTTTGGTCTTTAGTGGAACGATTATTTGTTGTAATTACTTTTATATTAGTGTTAAATGACCCCTAACTTGTATTTTGATTAGAATAAAAGCGCATTTGCTTGAGGACAAGCAAATCTCAAGTGTAAGGGTATATGATGAGGCGAAAAATGAACCACTTTTAGGGGGTCATTTAAGCCCGGAATTGAATTTATTTGATCAAATATTGCCCTGAATCGTTCCTTTTGTGATTTTAGGCACTTTGGGAGAGAAATCTGGAAAAGGAAGCAATTCGGACGTTTTTGGAGCATAAAAGTGAAGAAAACGCCAAAGACTTAATTTTCCATGCTGGGAACAGTGTATGACGGCATCAAGAAGGAAATCCTGACGGCGTCAAGAGTAAAGTCCATGGCGACCCAGAAGAAACCTGAAGGCGTCACAACAAGAGCGTCAAGAGTTAAATTCAAGACGGCCTGCATAAGGTGTACACATGACGGCGTCAGATCCAGATCTAGGCAGTCCGAGGAACTATTTGGCGGCGAGATGACGGCGTAAGACATTTGTTCTTGACGTCGTCACCTTCCAAAATCTATATATAGTTTTCTATTTTTCATTCATAAAAGAGGAACTTGTGTGGAGAAACCCTAGGGCCGAACTTGTGAACCCTAGCTCGTATTTTACAGTAAATTCAAGGGTTTTCACCCCTTTAATCCTTTTATGTGCTATTAAGATAAGTCTTCTCTTTAATTCAATCAATATGTCTATGTGTTGGTTGTCTATATCTTGTGCTTGTCTTGATTTCAACATGCTAGGCTAGATTTATCTTGTGTTTGCTTAGATCTAATGAAACCTAGATGTTAATTATGTGTTGATTACTTGTTTATGGTTGTATTGGATGAATGATTTCAATGTTAGGCTTAAGAAAACTGGCAGATCTCCATTTGGTAACATGCTTGAACGTCTTAGGAAACATGAACCGATGTGTACTAGGTTTTATTGGTTGTATTTAATGCATGAGTAAATTCTAATGATCCCATGTTAGGAGCTTCTTAGCCAGCTCGACATAGAAGTGAAGTAGGCACTCATAGGATTGGGGAAGTAAGTACGCCACCCCATGAATGGTATTAAGGAATACAATCCGTCATCCATGCAACTATAACAAGTAATTAACACGTAAAAGATATCTAGGGAGTAGTGAAGTCTAAGTAAACACATTTCTCCCACTTATTGCTCACAACTTTAGTTTAATATAGTTTTATTTTCATTTTAGTATTTTATTTTGATTGCATCTTAGTATTGGGTTAGTTGAATAGTAACTAATTCCGCCCAAATCCTTCAAAACCCGAGATTTTAATTTGCTTTCTTAAAAAATATAAAAATACAAAAAGAATCATCCCTCATCTCTAGACCTAGTCTTTAGGTTTTCTAATCCTAGCGACACTATTCCTAGCTGAACGATCAATCCCCCGGTACTTGTCATTATACTACACTACATCGATCAGGTACACTGCCTGGTGGGGGTTGTAAGCTTCTCGAGATCCCTCGAGAGGTAAAGCCTGGTGCAAACCCCACGTACCAGTTTTCACCCGTATCTCTGATTTCTTTCTACCATCTTAGTGTGGGGGAACGGCCAACCCCTCGCTGTTTGAAAATGTATATATGTATATAAGTTTAAAAAAAATGTGTGTATATGTAGAAATAAAGTGAAATATGGTGTTTCCACAGTTAGATTCGAATATTGGCTTTTTCCGTTCAAAGAGTCGGCATAATAGCCGGGACTTTGAATATTGAGGACAATATTCATTTCTAAGTGTGGGGGGGGGGGGGGATTCTTGCAAATTTTATCACAATATATCTTCTAGTACCCCCGTTTTTTGCCAAAATTTTCAAAAATTTTTCACTTTATTTCAAAATTTTTGTGGTTATCAGTCCGCCATGTCTAACCGACAAAGGGATTGGCTAATCCAGGAGCAAACGGCTCTTGGTAAAGATAACTCAAATCCGTTGACGGCTTGCAATTTGCCCAAAATTGTATGGTATCTCAACTCGCCATATCCTAAAAAGTGAATGAGTTGGCTAGCCCGCAAGATTATGCTTGTGGTAAAGGCAGTGGAAAAACCATAATTGGTAATCAGCTCACCAAGATGTCGACTGTGTCCGTCAAGAGTTGGCTAGTCCAGGAGCAAACGGCTCTTGGTAAAGACAAATCAAAACCATTGAAAGCTGGTGGTTTGCTCAAAATCACATGGTCATCGGTGGACCATGGTTCTTACTTGAACTAAAATCATTTGGCTACTCCGGAAGTGATGGCTTTTGGTAAAGAGATTTCAAATCCATCAAGTTTTCTAAAAGGATTGCTAGGGACTAGCAATAGTTTAGTGTGGGGGATTGATGAGTGCTCAAACACTCATCATTTTTGTCGTATTTAAACTGCCAAAACATACAAAAACAATCAAAAAGTTATCAAAATACTTAAATTATCCTAGGGATTGTGTTTTATGTGTTTTTAATGCAAAATGAGCAAAAACAAATGAAAAATGATCAAAGTTTGCAATATTGGCAGTTTCAGTCCCCCGAGTTTCAAAATTTGTCAAAAATAGTCCCTATGCATTTATTTTGAAAGAAAAGTCATCCCAAGTCCTTCAAAAATCAAAAGTTATCAAAAATGAACTTTGGGTGAAAAGTTTTGAAAATCTACATGATTGGTCCCTGGAGTTTGAAAATTTACAGAAAAGGTCCCTGGGAATTCTTAAAAGTGGAAAATGAAATCAATAGTCCTTGTATTATTGGAGATTGGCATTTTTGGTCCTTATAAGCAATTTGGAGAAATTACATTTTTAGTCCCTCAGGTTTTGGCAAATTACAAAAATGGTCCTTGTGATAACTCTTAGCCAAACCGGACCCTTAATAATCAAAAACCAAATCCAATATCCAAAAACACAAACACAAGCCCAATCATCCCAGGCCCATTCCATTCCCAGCCCACCTCCCTTTTTATAATTACCCAGGGTCAAACCATGGTCAAACGAGACCATCTTCCCCACCTTCAGGCACTGTGTTCCCCCCCCCCTTCCACCTTTTCACCAAACAAATCCCTCACAATAAATACCCCTCAAATACCCAACCAAACAAACCCTCCATAATTAATGCTCCTCACCCGTCCCACTAATTCTTGCCCATTTGATTTTGGCGGCAAAAATTTAACCAATGGCCATGTTTGATTGAAACTCAAATCAAGGGTGAGGATATGGTCTATGGTCAAGAAAAGAGCTTGTGAGACTCTCAAAAGGAAGCTGGGGCGCACATGGAAGGAGTGGATGCTTAGTTTTCAATAGTAGTATATTGATGAGTGTCTAAATACTTATCATTTTATACCAATTTGAACTGCCAAAACATCCAAAAATACTCAAATATGCATCAAAATACTTGAAATATCTTAGAAGTGTGTTTTATATGTTTCAAATGCAAAATATGCAAAAACAGATGAAAAACGTACAAAGTTTGCATAATTGGCAGTTTCAGTCCCTCAAGTTTCATAAATTGGCAAAACTAGTCCTTGGTTATTCTAAAAACTTGAAAAAGTCACCAAAGGTCCTTTTTAATCATAAAGTTACATATTTAGTCCTTTGGTGCAAAGTTTCACAAAATTACAAGTTTAGTCCCTATACTTTGGAAATTGACATAAATGGTCCCTGGGATGTTAAAAAACTTTGAGAAATTCAATTTTGGTCCTTGTATTACTAATCTTTTGCAGGAATGGTCCTTGGGTGAAAAGTTTAGTAAAATTACATGTTTGATCCCTGGAGTTTGAAAGTTTGGCAGAAATGGTCCCCGGGGTGTTTTAAAGTGCAATAAATGAAAAATTATCATTTAAGGTCCCTATACTATTCAACTTTTACAAAACTGGACCTTTTGATAATATTTTGGGAAATTACATATTCAGTCCCTCAAAAATCCAAAAATTACATAAATAGTCCTTTAATATTTAAAAATGGAAAAATATGTAATTATATTCCTTGGTTTATTCTAACATGGCAGGAATGGCCCTTTGATTAACTTTGGAAAATACCACATCAGCCCCCCCAAACTTTCAGATAATTACATTTTTGGTCCTTGTGTTTTATAACAAACAAACCAACCGGACCCTATTATATAAACCTAAACCAAAACCAAATCCAAACTAAACTAACCCAAGCCCACCCTTTTATTAAATAATAGGCCCATGTGATTTCCAGCCCAACACCTAAACAAACCCACCCCGTTTATAATAAAACGGGGTCAACCCTCCGGTCAACCCAAAACAAAACCACACCCTTACCAGTCATCCCCTCCACCTCATACCCTCCTTCCATCTCACACCTGTAAATCCACTTCCACACTTCACCTCCACCTTTCCCACTTGACTACCAGCTATCTACAACACCTTTCCACCTCATCATACCAACCCACTTCCACAGTTAATGCTTCCCCATTGCATTTCCATCAAAACCACCCAATTCCCCTGTTTTCACCACCAACTATCACCACTTGGTGTAAAATCTATCCTAACTTGTCCCTTACACTTCCACAAACAACCAAGATGCTTTAATTGCAATAAAACAGCTCATAGCCACCTTTAGGACTTTTGGCGCCAAATATGTTTAAACGGACAAGATGAGTTGCAGTGATCTAAGGGATGAGATTTTTGATGGGATTTGCTGAGAAGTCAAGTGGAAAGAAGAAAAGTCATTATATAACCAAAGGGAAGCAGTAGAGAAAATTATTAGAATAGTTTAGAATAGTCTAAATTAGTAATAGTGTAATTCAATTTCCAAATGTATTTCTTTGTTTCAGAAGCTTGTACTCAGTTCATGTAGTGTAATAACAGCTTTATCCACTTTTAATTTCAAGTTATCTCTTTAGAACTCATATTTTGCATTTTCAATTGAAATTGACATCTTCATTTGAAAGTTGTTTAAATGTTGTGTTACTATTCCATAAGACTCAATCATGCTCATTTATAAGTTTTCTTAAGGTTCTAAGTCAGTTAAATTAGTTTCCTTTCATAAATAAAAAAAAAATACTAAAAAATCATAAAAAATATAGTGTAAAATAAAAAAAAAATCTGTTTATTTGAAAGAAGAGCAATGAGCATGGTAAAACAAGGATAGCCATGGGTTTTAGAGCTTATGGGTAAGCTATAGGATGGTTAAGATGATCTTGGCTCTCAGTTTATAGCTTGGATGCAATTGTAAGTCTCATTTTCAATTTTTTTTTCTTTTACTATATAATTACTTATTAGCTGTTATATTTGGATTTCTATGTTTATTTAGTGATCTTTAATCATAATAAGTATTCAAGTTTCAGTTTTAGAGTCTAAATATCACTTAACCTTTGGAAATCTCATCATCACAGTCAATAAAGGGGTGTTTGGCACAGGAGAGCACCCTGTGCATTTGTGGAGTTTAGTGGCCAAATCTCACCAAGATATAATTCATTAGGTTCTATTAGCATAATATAACCATAAAAATCAGTCCCTTTGTGATAAAAGTCAAAAATCACCTCACCATTCTCCCCAACAGTTAACTGTTGGGAGAATTGGATTCCAAATCCACCATTTCAACTCAAGGGTTGTTCATTTAGCCTAGAGTAGCTTTATTTCATCATAGTATATCAATATCAGTCCATTAGAGCCAATAGAACATCAACAAAGTCAAAGTAAGTAGTTTTAGCAAAAGTCAACTTCACCCATTTTCAGGTTTTTACAAAAATTCCAAGAATTAATGTGATTTTTGTGTTAGGGTTTAGACTTTGAAACTTTCACACATTGTACTCCCCTACCTGATCTTTAGGAATCAAGCTTTACTTGATTTTTGTGATTTTTTGTGTGGGCCCTACTTGTGCCCAAACACAACTGCAGGGAGAACATCTCCCCTGTGCAGCAGTTACTACAGCCACACCACCCACTTTGTGGCCACCACAGTGGGCCCCACTTGTCAAAACATGGACCTTTGAACCCCCCTCCTAGTAGGCTCTTAGAATTGACCACTTGTTTGACCTGGTACTCAGTGGACCCCACCTAATTAAGCTACAAAAGTTTGTCCCAGTTTCTGAGTTCATAGAAGCACCCAAGTGCTTATTAAGTGCTTATCAGCATATTCTAAGGGCTTATCAGGCCAAATTTAGCTCTGACTTGTTTGAGTAACTTATTTAGACCAGATTTAGCCATAGTGGGTCCCACATAAGCTCATTTGAGCTTATTTCCATATTTAGTCAACCAAAGTCAACTGTGGTGGCAATAAGCTTCCACAGTGCTTATTATTAGCTTATAAAATAGTTGTTTTTACAAAAGTTGTTTATTTTTAGATATAAATTAGATTTGTAAAAGAAAAATCCAGAAAAGACAAAATAAAAATAAGTGATAGTTTCTATTTAATATAATTTAATTTTAATTTTCATTTTTAGATTTTTATTAAGTAAGTTGTGTTTTTATATTTTTATATTTTATCTTATATTAAAATATTTTTAATAATATTCTCAGATTTTTATTTTGTCCTTTAGTATTAATTAGAATTAAAATTAGTTTTATTAATAATTAATCAATAATTAAGTTTTAAATAGCATAATTAATTTTCATAAGGTAACACCTAGTTTTTATATTTTTCCTAGCTTTTATAAGTCATAAAATAGTTTTATAAATTTTTCCATAATTTTCTAAGTTAATTTAGTATTATTTGTAATTTAAATTAATTTAAATAGTTTAATTAAGATAATTAGTTTCTAATTAATAAAAAATACATAAAAAGACAAAAATATTTATTTTTATTTTTTATACTTTCTTCAAGTTCATTTTAAGTTTTAGAAATTATTTTTACAAGTTTTTAGTTTAATTTATGGTATTTATAATTTTTAGTTTGATTTAAATTAGGTTTAATTAAATAGTTAAATAGTTTTTAATTAAATAATTAATAATAAATAATAAAATAATCTAAAAAATAATTTTCTTTTTAATTTAATTTTCTTTTAAGGTTTAGTTTATAAAATTTTCATTTTTAACCCTTGTAGTTTATTTTTCTTAAAACTCACCTTTTTCTCAGTACGCAATCGCGTCTGATTTTAATTTGGTGTACGTTTAAACGTTTTAGATATCTAGGTTTACGTAACAACTCTTATAGTTTATTTAAGTCATTTTATTTTATAAAACCCTAGTTAAACACACACACACATTTTTATTCATATCCCTGTTCATTTTCACTGATCACAGATTCGTTTCTAATAAAACATCGCACACCTCGTTGGGACATTACGACCCGGGGAAACACTGTATTCCACGGAAGCATTTGCCTCAGCTGTTTGACTTTTACGGTTGACCATTTACAATTAAACGATTTTGCGTATTAGTGAACCTGAATACACGCTCATTGTATATTTATCCATCCTTATCCATATTATTATCATATAAAAACAAAATTGTTCCCGAAAACTTTTTAAAATCAGTTTTCAACGAACACAAAAAACCAAAAATATTTTCCTTATTATTATTACTAAAAAAAAATTCAAAAATACCAAAAATATTCACCTTTACACTCCTACCTATTTGATTCTTCATTTCTCATCCCCTAAACCCTATGATTCTTTCTATGTCTTATTCTTACCCTCTTGTCTATCAATGGTGTGGTAGTCCTTATAATGGTGGTAATTGCCCCAGTTGTGGCGTGGTAGAGTCAGGAAACGGGTCTGTCTATAACCAGAATCCCTATTCATTCCATCAGCTTCCACACCATGAGACACAGCAGTTTAACTGTTGTGAGTATTGTGGTGGTTCACACTACAGTTCTGATTGTCAATCAGGAGACACGCTTGTCTATGAGCAGGTTCCTGATAACAATTATAACTTAAGCACATACGACTCACAGCCACATCAGTTCAACTGTTGTGAGTACTGTGGAGGTCCTCACTTTAGCTCGGATTGTCAAACAAGGAATCCATTTCCTTGTAACAATTACGATTATTCGTTTCAAGACCAACCTCCACAGTGCCAAATGATCCAAGCAACTCCTCATAAAACTCAGCAAGACCTTTGTCTAGAGGTTCTTGACAAACTTAAAGACCTTAAGGAGGAGTTGGCTAATATGTCGTTTCACAATGCACCAAGTTTTTCTTGTGTATATTGTGGGGGTCCTCATGATAATTTCAAATGTCAACCGTATTATAAACCTGAACATTGTTCTAGTTCTGATACATCCGGTTTTGACACATTCACACCCCCACAGTCTCCACTCACTCAATATTCTCGTGATAAATCTATCGCGGAATTACTTGCAGAAGAACATGCAGCTAGAGACGAAAGAAGCATGGAAGAATTACTAGTCTTAAAACAAGCAGCTATAACACGTACCAAATTTCAAAATGCTGCTCTTCTCGATGAGGATGATGAAAGTGATGATACCTCATCAAGTTCATCAGTTGAGACTCCTTCCATGGATATACAGGGAGAAAAGAGTATGGGAGAATTACTAGCAGCAGAACAAATGGAAATTATAAAATCCATGTATGCTAGTTCTTCTCAACTCCCTGAGTCTACTGTTATCATACCCGAGGTTCCCACTCACTCTCTGAGCATGGGGGACGAGCATCTTGACACAATTCCTGCAAAGGAATCTGACGAATTCATAAAGTCTAGTGTTGAGAACCTTGTTCCAATCCCAAGTGAGTCACAGGGAATTCTTGATCATATGTGTGATATCCTTACTCCCCATGATAATCCAAATGATCAAATTGAGAATGTCTCTAATTCCAGTGATGATTGTATATCTTATGGAGACATTGAGTATGTTGAGGCATCACTGCCTCATTCTGATGTTGATCCTCTTCTTGAGGATTTCACAGAGGAACTCACTCACATCATTCCACTTCTATCTGGAAGTAATGATGATCTCTTTGACTTCGAAGCCGATCTGGAAGAGATAGAAAGTCTCTTACATAATGATCCTTCACTCAGTGCTTATCCCAACAGTCCAGTAGAGAATGTTAATCACATTGTTCCTGAAGCATTCAAAACTACTATCACCAATCCTCTATTTGAATTTGAATCTGAATTCACTTTGATTTCTGATAACCCCTTATTTGGTACTCAGATTAAGGATTTTGATGAGTCCACAACGGAACATGAGTTCACGGATTTACATCTTGTGAATGATTCTCTTTACGAGGAGTTCTCCTTTGAACTCACTCATATCATATCTCCACCGGAGTATGATAATTTCTATTTTGATCTAGACATACTCATAATATGTCTTGATCAAACGTGCTTAAAAGAGGAGATTCATGAAACAATGAATTCTCCTATTGAAGATGAGGAGTTAGTCATGATTTTCATTATGACTTTCTTTCTTTTCTTCATATATCCTGTGGCTTATCCTGTTCTTCACTCTTTCGGGAGTGAAGACATTATCTTTGATCCCGGCATTCTCATTTATAAATTATGAGCCGGGTACTTATCTCATCGGTGTGGAACTTTCACGTGCTTCAAATGTTTATCCAAATATCTTGAATGAAAGTCCGATGCAGATTGTCTCTTCCACTTCCCCATGGACAAATGAATTCGGGGTCGAGTCAAGCTAGCGACTCGGTAAATAAAAACAGTAGCATGTACTTAGGGTTTTCACCCTAAGTGTGGGGGAAATACTAACCCACATGTTGTATATATGTATATATCCTCTCTAAAAATAAAAAAAAAAAAAAAAAAAAAAAAGAAAGAAAAATGTGTGTGTACATAAACTTAAATAAAGGCTAAGAATATTTTCTTCTTACGTTCTAAGTGTTGGTTTAACACCCGGTACTTTGAATATTGAGGACAATTTTCAGTTCTAAGTGTGGGGGGAGATTCGTTATTCTAACGAATTTAAACACATGTTCCATCAAGAACCCCCATTTTAGCCCAAATTTTAAAATTTTTTCTCACTTAGAACGCAATAAATGGTTATCAGTCTGCCATGTCTAACCCACATAAGGATTGGCTAATCCAGGAGCAAACGGCTCTTGGTAAAGATAACTCAAATCCGTTTATGGCTTGCAATTTGCCAAAAATTGTATGGTTCCTCAACTCCTCATATCCCATAAAGCGAATGAGTTGGCTAGCCCGCAAGATTATGGCTTGTGGTAAAGGCCGTGGAAAATCCATAATTGGTAATCAGCTCACCAAGATGTTGACTATTCCATCAAGAGTTGGCTAGTCCAGAAGCGAACGGCTTTTGGTAAAGACAAATCAAATCCGTTGACAGCTGGTGGTTTGCTCAAAATCACACGGTTATCAGGTGTGCCACAGTTCTTACACCTGGCTACTCCAGAAGTGCTGGCTTTTGGTAAAGAGTTTTTCAAATCCATTAAGTTTTTCTCAAAAGATTGCTAGGGACTAGCAATAGTTTAGTGTGAGGGATTGATGAGTGTCTAAATACTCATCATTTTATACCAATCTGAACTGCCAAAACATCCAAAAACACTCAAATATGCATCAAAATACTTGAAATATCTTAGAAGTGTGTTTTATATGTTTCAAATGCAAAATATGCAAAAACAGATGAAAAACGTACAAAGTTTGCATAATTGGCAGTTTCAGTCCCTCAAGTTTCATAAATTGGCAAAACTAGTCCCTGGTTATTCTAAAAACTTGAAAAAGTCACCAAAGGTCCTTTTTAATCATAAAGTTACATATTTAGTCCTTTGGTGCAAAGTTTCACAAAATTACAAGTTTAGTCCCTATACTTTGGAAATTGACATAAATGGTCCCTGTGATGTTAAAAAACTTTGAGAAATTCAATTTTGGTCCTTGTATTACTAATCTTTTGCAGGAATAGTCCTTGGGTAAAAAGTTTGGTAAAATTACATGTTTGATCCCTGGAGTTTGAAAGTTTGGCAGAAATGGTCCCCGGGGTGTTTTAAAGTGCAATAAATGAAAAATTATCATTTAAGGTCCCTATACTATTCAACTTTTACAAAACTGGACCTTTTGATAATATTTTGGGAAATTACATATTTAGTCCCTCAAAAATCCGAAAATTACATAAATAGTCCTTTAATATTTAAAAATGGAAAAATATGTAATTATATTCCTTGGTTTATTCTAACATGGCAGGAATGGCCCCTTGATTAACTTTGGAAAATACCACATCAGCCCCCCCAAACTTTCAGATAATTACATTTTTGGTCCTTGTGTTTTATAACAAACAAACCAACCGGACCCAATTATATAAACCTAAACCAAAACCAAATCCAAACTAAACTAACCCAAGCCCACCCTTTTATTAAATAATAGGCCCATGTAATTTCCAGCCCAACACCTAAACAAACCCACCCCGTTTATAATAAAACGGGGTCAACCCTCCGGTCAACCCAAAACAAAACCACACCCTTACCAGTCATCCCCTCCACCTCATACCCTCCTTCTATCTCACACCTGTAAATCCACTTCCACACTTCACCTCCACCTTTCCCACTTGACTACCAGCTATCTACAACACCTTTCCACCTCATCATACCAACCCACTTCCACAGTTAATGCTTCCCCATTGCATTACCATCAAAACCACCCAATTCCCCTGTTTTCACAACCAACTATCACCACTTGGTGTAAAATCTATCCTAACTTGTCCCTTACACTTCCACAAACAACCAAGATGCTTTAATTGCAATAAAACAGCTCATAGCCACCTTTAGGACTTTTGGCGCCAAATATGTTTAAACGGACAAGATGAGTTGCAGTGATCTAAGGGATGAGATTTTTGATGGGATTTGCTGAGAAGTCAAGTGGAAAGAAGAAAAGTCATTATATAACCAAAGGGAAGCAGTAGAGAAAATTATTAGAATAGTTTAGAATAGTCTAAATTAGTATTAGTGTAATTCAATTTCCAAATGTATTTCTTTGTTTCAGAAGCTTGTACTCAGTTCATGTAGTGTAATAACAGCTTTATCCACTTTTAATTTCAAGTTATCTCTTTAGAACTCATATTTTGCATTTTCAATTGAAATTGACATCTTCATTTGAAAGTTGTTTAAATGTTGTGTTACTATTCCATAAGACTCAATCAGGCTCATTTATAAGTTTTCTTAAGGTTCTAAGTCAGTTAAATTAGTTTCCTTTCATAAATAAAAAAAATACTAAAAAATCATAAAAAATATAGTGTAAAATAAAAAAAATCTGTTTATTAGAAAGAAGAGCAATGAGCATGGTAAAACATGGATGGCCATGGGTTTTAGAGCTTATGGGTAAGCTATAGGATGGTTAAAATGATCTTGGTTCTCAGTTTATAGCTTGGATGCAATTGTAAGTCTCATTTTCAATTTTTTTCTTTTACTATATAATTACTTATTAGCTGTTATATTTGGATTTCTATGTTTATTTAGTGATCTTTAATCATAATAAGTATTCAAGTTTCAGTTTTAGAGTCTAAATATCACTTAACCTTTGGAAATCTCATCATCACAGTCAATAAAGGGGTGTTCGGCACAGGAGAGCACCCTGTGCATTTGTGGAGTTTAGTGGCCAAATCTCACCTAGATACAATTCATTAGGTTCTATTAGCATAATATAACCATTAAAATCAGTCCCTTTGTGATAAAAGTCAAAAATCACCTCACCATTCTCCCCAACAGTTAACTGTTGGGAGAATTGGATTCCAAATCCACCATTTCAACTCAAGGGTTGTTCATTTAGCCTAGAGTAGCTTTATTTCATCATAGTATATCAATATCAGTCCATTAGAGCCATTAGAACATCAACAAAGTCAAAGTAAGTAGTTTTAGCAAAAGTCAACTTCACCCATTTTCAGGTTTTTACAAAAATTCCAAGAATTAATGTGATTTTTGTGTTAGGGTTTACACTTTGAAACTTTCACACATTGTACTCCTCCACCTGATCTTTAGGAATCAAGCTTTACTTGATTTTTGTAATTTTTTGTGTGGGCCCCACTTGTGCCCAAACACAACTGCAGGGAGAACATCTCCCCTGTGCAGCAGTTACTACAGCCACACCACCCACTTTGTGGTGGTTTTGTGGCCACCTCAGTGGGCCCCACTTGTGAAAACTTGGACCTTTGAACCCCCCTCCTAGTAGGCTCTTAGAATTGACCACTTGTTTGACCTGGTACTCAGTGGACCCCACCTAATTAAGCTACAAAAGTTTGTCCCAGTTTCTGAGTTCATAGAAGCACCCAAGTGCTTATTAAGTGCTTATCAGCTTATTCCAAGGGCTTATCTGGCCAAATTTAGCTCTGACTTGTTTGAGTAACTTATTTAGACCAGATTTAGCCATAGTGGGTCCCACATAAGCTCATTTGAGCTTATTTCCATATTCAGTCAACCAAAGTCAACTGTGGTGGCAATAAGCTTCCACAGTGCTTATTATTAGCTTATAAAATAGTTGTTTTTACAAAAGTTGTTTATTTTTAGATATAAATTAGTTTTGTAAAAGAAAAATCCAGAAAAGACAACATAAAAATAAGTGATAGTTTCTATTTAATATAATTTAATTTTAATTTTCATTTTTAGATTTTTATTAAGTAAGTTGTGTTTTTATATTTTTATTAATTTTATCTTATATTAAAGTATTTTTAATAATTTTCTCAGATTTTTATTTTGTCCTTTAGTATTAATTAGAATTAAAATTAGTTTTATTAATAATTAATCAATAATTAAGTTTTAAATAGCATAATTAATTTTTATAAGGTAACACCTAGTTTTTATATTTTTCCTAGCTTTTATAAGTCATAAAATAGTTTATAAATTTTTCCATAATTTTCTAAGTTAATTTAGTATTATTTGTAATTTAAATTAGTTTAAATAGTTTAATTAAGATAATTAGTTTCTAACTAATAAAAAATCCATAAAATGACAAAAATATTTATTTTTATTTTTTATACTTTCTTCAAGTTCATTTTAAGTTTTAGAAATTATTTTTACAAGTTTTTAGTTTAATTTGTGGTATTTATAATTTTTAGTTTGATTTAAATTAGGTTTAATTAAATAGTTAAATAGTTTTTAATTAAATAATTAATAATAAATAATAAAATAATCTAAAAAATATTTTTCTTTTTAATTTAATTTTCTTTTAAGGTTTAGTTTATAAAATTTTCATTTTTAACCCTTGTAGTTTATTTTTCTTAAAACTCACATTTTTCTCAGTACGCAATCTCGTCTGATTTTAATTTGGTGTACGTTTAAACGTTTTAGATATCTAGGTTTACGTAACAACCCTTATAGTTTATTTAAGTCATTTTGTTTTATAAAACCCTAGTTAAACACACACACACACACATTTTTATTCATATCCCTGTTCATTTTCACTGATCACAGATTCGTTTCTAATAAAACATCGCACACCTCGTTGGGACATTACGACCCGGGGAAACACTGTATTCCACGGAAGCATTTGCCTCAGCTGTTTGATTTTTACGGTTGACCATTCACAAGTGGTTGACTAATAATTATCTGACCGTTTGAGGCGAATCATATATATAGAAGCTTATGTAAGCCTCATTTAGTGTATTAGTGTAATTTAGAAGCTTTAATGTTTAGTTTTATCATTTGTAATCTGTATTCTTAAGTAATGAAAAGTTTCTTTTAAGTTATCTCTTGTTTCTAAATTTAAAGTCCATTTTAATAATTTCAATTGTTAGTAAAAGTTAATTAAGTGATTGTGAGCCACTTATAAGTTCATATAAGCTCATCCAGTAAGTTTTCATAAGCTTTATAAGCTTGAAAAACCTTTCTTAATTCAGTTTCCTAAAATAGCCAAAAATACATAAAAAATCAAAATAAATAAATAAATCAGTTTAGTAGAAGAAAGATGAAATGGAGTATGGTTGATTGTGGATTGCTGAGGGTATTAGTGACTTGTGGAAGTCAGTAGGTTGGTGTCTTTGGTACCTGGTTCTTGGTTCTCTGCCTATACTCAATTGTGAGCTTAATTCTCATTTTAGCATTTTTCTGTCTAACTGTTGTACACTGCTTATCTTTGGCACTCTTATGCTTCTTTGGTGTTCATAAATTAATTTATTGCTCTGAATCATATGCTTGTTAGTCAGTTGTGATAGTTGTGTAAAAATTTCATTTAATCAGTAGGAATAGCATAGTTGTCATTTATGAGTTTCATGCCAGTGTTGTTGATGTTTTATGCTTATAAGGTCTTTTGTTATGATAATATGAAGGTTGAAAACAGAGTTGAGGTTTAAAATCCTGATTTGCTTTGAAAAAGACATAACAGACACAACTATAGGGGTGTTTGGATTTGGTTGTTCCATAGGGTTAAGGGTGGTTTTTATTGTTGTTAGCTATAGAGACAGTCTCATGTAGGTATAATAGAACCCTTGGACCACAAAATCAGTAATAACTTCAAGTGAAAGTCAAAATTCACCATTTGATCCTTTAAGTTGTTATCTGTCAAGGATTTGAGAAAGTCATTTCATCATTTCAATTCACAAATATTAGTTTAAGCTTAATTTAGTTTAGTCTATTTTAACACATTGAATCAGTAGGATCAATCATAAACTCACCAAGGTCAAACTTTGTTCAAAATCTCAAAAGTCGAAAGTCATTCCTTTGGCAGAAAACCATTTTTTCCAAGAATTGTTCTGAATTTTGTGTGCATGTTCAGGCCTTGAAATTTTTACCATTTGTAGGCCCCCAGCTTGACTTTGGAATCCCACAACCCATATATTTTTGTGATTTTTTTTTGTACAAGTTACACAAATCCAAACTGACCTGCAGGGGAAGTGAGTCCCCTGTGCATCAGCAGACCACCCTACACCACCACCTTTGGTGGCTCATCCTGACCACCATAGTGGGTCCCACAGGCCAATTTTGGGTTCTTTCAACCCCTTCCTGGCCACCTTCTAGTTTTGGCCAAAGTTTTGAGCTTAGGCTCAGTGGACCCCACTTAAAATCACCCCAAAAGACTGTCCCATTTTCAGGTCAGAAATAAGAAAATCCAAATGCTTATTCTGGCTTGTGAGCTTATTCAGATGGCTTATTTGTGTGAATTTAACTTAAACATGTCCAACAAAGTTGTGTGAACCAGAATCCACCATTTTGGACCCCACATAAGCTCATTTGAGCTTAATCTCTTATTTGGTCAAAGAAAGTCAACTGATAGGCTATTAAGCACTTAAAGTGCTTATTTTCTGAATTTCATAAAAAGTGTTTTTGTAAAAGTTGTTAGTTTTTAGTGTTAAAATAGTTTGGAAAAAGAAAAAAACTCAAAAAACCAAATTTAATTATAGTGATAGCTTCTATTTAATAGAAATTATCTTTTTAATTTTTTTTAGCTTATTTATAAGCACTCTAGCATTATTAAATTTTTATTAATTCTCTTCTATATTAAAGTAATTTTAGAAATTTTTCCAGATTTTTCTTTTGTCATTTAGTGGTTTTTAGAATTAATTTTAGTTTAATTAATTATTAATTAATAATTAGGAATTAAATAGCATAATTAGATTTTATTAAGTAACACCTAGTTTTTATAATTTTCCTAGCTTTTATATAAGTTAAAACATTTTTAGAAATTTTTCTAGAATTTGTACTGTTCATTTTCTATTTTTTAGATTTAATTAGTTTAATTAGTAATTAATTAATAATTTGAATAATAATTAGGAAATTAGTTTAAAAAAAACATAAAACCAACTTTTTATATTTTTTTAGATTCCTGTGATGGTTAATTAGATTTTTAAAAATCTTCTTAATTATCTAAGTCTTTTTAAGTAATTTTTAATAATTTAAATCAATATAATTAGTTAATTAATAAGTAATTAGTAATTAATTAATAATAAATAATTAAATAGTGTAAAAATAATTTTTCTTTTTCTAAAAATTTTCTTTATTCATTAGGATTGTAAAAATAATAATTTTACACTCGTAGCCTTTTTAGTTCATCAGTTGTACTTTCTCTTACGTTCGTCAGTGTACGTTTTTAATTAAAACGTACGTTTTTAGGTTTTAGCTCGTTTCTCCTTAATCTTAATTCCAGTAATTAATCACATAGCTTTCCTAAGCTATTTCTGTTCATAATTTCCGAATAATTCTCATTACACCCCTTTTCTGTGAATAATCACCCGATCACAAAAACGCGTTCAGATACAATTCACACATCGTCGGGGTATAACGACCTGGTGATTTCATATATTACCCGAAGATTGACTCTAGGCTATTTGACTTTGTTGACCATCACCTGGTCAATTTAAGTTGACCGTTTGGAGCAAATCACCTACACTCGTTTTACTCCACCTTTTAGAGGTGAGGTGAGGCCTTGAAACCTTATTTCTATATATATACATACGTACGTTCACGTTTTTGCACAAACACTTTATATCTATAAGTCATAAAATATAAAAACAACACATATGTTTTATACGTCGTACTATTATTTGGTTAAGTCATTAATGAGAACATATAATAACCTTGAACTTATATTAACGTATACACCATAAAAATCACACGTTTCTAAGTCACGTTGGACCTATACGATAAATACTTAAAGACTTAGTTTGTTTTTCAAGTTTTATAGTTTTTACGTATTGAGTTTGGCTTACACTTTGACCTCGCCATTTTAATATTCGACACATGACCACCTATTAATTTTGTACGAACTAATTGTCTACCTAGTATACAAACGAGAATGATAAATAATTCGATCTAGTAACTTGATTTTGTCACTTGTACGAGCCTAAAGCAAAGCGTGAATTCATAAGATTTTTCAGAAATTAAAAACTTTACATGGGCCGTTAAGCCCAAAAAGCTAGTTTTAGCTTATTACGATAAGCTAGGTGAAAAAGCTTTTTTGAAATGATATTAGAACTTAAAAAGATGGATTTTGATAAACCCAAAGCTCCCCAAAACCCTTTGGATCGAAAAATGTTAACGGGCCTTAATATTGGACTCGTTGAGCCCATTTTGTGAAAAATAATGAAAATAAGCTAATAAGCTGTTGAGATAAGCTATTCTACATATTCTAAGCTTATTGAAATAATAAAAATGTTAAGTTTTGAATTTGGTAATTTTTGGACTAAATTTGCAAAATTTCGTTAACTAGGGACTAAAAGTGTCAAACGTATAAACTTTGGGTAAAAAGTGTAAAATCTATTTTCTAAGGATATAAACTGTTAATATTGAAACTTTGGATTGAAAAATGTAAATATTGATATAATTGGACCTAAAACGTAAATATATATAATTTTGGACTAACGACGTAAATATTTTCCGTTAAGGGTAAAAGGTGTAAATTGGAGAAACTTAAAGGATTAAATAATAATATTGATTTTTAAATAATAAATTTTATATATAATTATGTATATATATATATATATATATATATATATATATATATATATATATATATATATATACATATAAAGTTTATATAACGATAATTAAATTTTAGACGATAAAACAATACGTAACCATTATCTATTTTATCTACGATGTAACACATCGCCTATGCACATTATGGATTATTCGTAATTAATAATAAACGTTCACAATAAAACGAGACTTAAAAACTGAAACTTGCCATATCCTTTAGGTTGTGTGTGAAGCCATTGCCTTGCATCGTTGAGATTACGTTTGTTCTACTGTACTACTAAGGTGAGTTCATAGCTCACATTTAACTTGTTTTGTGGGGGGGGGGGGGGGGGGGATACATGCTCAAAAACCGAACATAAGTCTTTTCCTGATATTATTATTGCTTAAGTAGCTATTGCCAAAAGTCCCTCGATCATGAACCTTAATCACTTAAAGGGTGAACGTAAATAATTGTGAATAGATCTATTTGGGATTGACAATCCCCATTTGGTTGCTAGATGAAAGACACCAAATGCACTTTATTTAATATCATAGGTTATTGGCAAATACCTATCTTGGGGGCAATTTATTTCACATCATTATTACGGATAATTTTGATGTCTGTTGAATCGTTGAGTGTCATGAGCTTAAGGCAATAATGAATGTGATTTCTAACTTGTTTATTCGTATCTATATACAATAAGCACCTATCTCTTGTGTTCAAACTCTTAATTAGAAACCTATGAATTTCACTCAACTTTTGTTGACTTTAAGCATGTTTATCTCATGTAACTAAATGGAATGGATGGTAAAGGCACGAAGTGGGCAAATAAAGAAACGTTTATTTCTCTTTGAATAAAAACTTGTTGTTGAATAATGAAACCTCTTGGAAACATGAATATTTGGTATTTTAAATAAAACTTAAAACGTCTCACTTGAGTCGTTTTCTATAATTGTGACAAAGATCCACGATATAATACACCAAAAGTCTTCCGCTGTCATTATAAGTCTTCCGCTGTATTGATCGATTTTGGGGGTGTTATAGCTTTGAAGTTGAGAAGACCTTGAAGCCTATAAGTTGTGAAGTAGTATATATCTTGGAGTAGTGGTTAGGACTTAGTAGTGAAGGTGTGAAGAAACAAGTGGCGTGAAGAAAAAGAGTTAGGAAGTAGTAAGTTGTGAAGAAGCTAGGGGCGAAGTAGTAAGTTGTGAAGAAGCTAGGAGCGAAGTAGTTAGTTGTGAAGAAGCTAGGAGCGAAGTAGATAGTTGTGAAAAAGCTAGGAGTGAAGTAGAAAGGTGTGAGGAAGAATTAGTGTGAAGAAGTTGTGTAGAAGTTGTGATTGTGTTGTGACGAAGATGTGGTGTGTTATTTGGTGTGTAAGGTTTTCTCCGCCATAAGAGATGTTTTTGATCTGGTGAAGAAAACTCTCGAGTAGGTGACTCGGGGAGTGGAGTAGGGCAAGGAAGGTGTCCTTGTAGCCGAACCACTATAAATCTTTTGTCTCTCGGTTTGATATTTCCATCTCTCACTTTTTTATTAGTTATTTGTTAGCATTTCATACATAGTTATAATTGCTTTTGTTGTGCATATATTGATTTCACATAAAGATCAAACTAAAATTCATTCATAACATTAATTTTACAAAAAGAAACCAAGTACATAAACTTATATTAAAACTCTTATACATATATATGCTTATATATGATATTTGAAATTGTAAATCCTTTCTCAACATTATATATAAGTAGTGTTTATACAAAATCGTAAATAAACTAGTATCTATATTTTTGCATAAAAGAATTTTGAAAATTACGTCTATTCTTTAGAAGCTAACTTTTATAAAACAAATAAAATGAAAAAGACGTAAAACTATTCAACCCCCCCCCCCCTTCTAGTTTTCCACAATTGGTATCAAGAGCCACGTCTAGCAAGACTTTTAAAATATATTGTATTTTAAAACTTGTAACGATCTATGGAATTCGAAAAATATCTAGAAGGGGAATTTACGCAAAAACCACCATTATTTGAAAATGATCATTTTCTTGAATGAAAAAATAAATTTGAAAATTATGTGAAATCAATAGATGTTGATCTTTGGCATATCATTTCAATTGGTGATCTTCAACCAACCAAAATGGATTTTGAAAACCAATATAAAAATCTTCAAACAAAGATTGATAAAAATACTAAAGCTAAATTACTTATTTTCAAAACGCTACCAAGAGTTAAATATGAAAGATTGTTCTTTTGTAAAACGGCAAATGATATTTGGAAATTTCTTTTAAAGTTTCACCAAGGGAAATGTAAAATCAAAGATGATAAACCTGATGTTGCACAAGAATTAGTTACTCTAGAAAATTTAATTGATAAATATCTAGTTGAAATAAACACATGTACTACTAGTTCAAATGTGATCATTGAAGGTAGCAATAATGAAGAAAATGATGAATATATGGCTTGTGAGAATATTCAAACAAATGTGAATACAAGTATTGATGGCAAGGACTACATGCTTCAAGATCTAAGCAAGACTACAAAGAAAACATGGAGCAACATGGACGATGTAATTGATCACCGTATAGCATGTGAAGAATGTACAACTACAAATGAGGTACAATCTGAAACTAAACATTTTTGCTATGATCAATTTATATTAGAATTCTCAAAATAGGAAAACAACTTCAAACATTTTTGCAACACTGACTCAAAAATGAAAACAATTTTGAAAACAATTTTGAAAAGGAAATAATTTTAGAAGATAAAATGTCTAGACTTGAAAGTAATATTGAAATTGATCTTAAATGTAAATATTGTCAAGACTACAAGCATGAAATTAAAATGGAAAATGAAAAAGCAAAAATGTTAGCCAAATTTGAAAATAGTTCTAGATCTTTAAAATATTCACTTAACATTCAAAAGTCATTTTATGATAAAATCGGTTTAGGATTTATTGAAAATGATTCTTTAACAAATATATCAAAACAAATAAAATTTGTTAAATCTAGTAGAGAAATTTAGAATTAATATTATTCACATTCATTGTTTACTACTCTTGTCAAGAAAGTCATTGTTTGTTAGTTAAAGCAAACTATTGATGAACTCTTGTACTTCTCGGCGACATCCTCATCATATGCATTCAAATGCAATGGATGTTCTCTACTAACCATCTCGGACCCATGAGAATCCGAGTACCAAGCTCTTTGTCATGTTTAGGTAATTAACGAACGAAGGGATTACTTCTTTTTGGATCGCTCTCTTCGCTTTCTTTCATTTGATGACTATTGGTTCCTATTACTCTATTTCACATTCTACACACGATGTGCCTATGACGTTGTTGTGGTCATATATTGTTTTTGGCGGTTTGTTCTTCACTTTTGGAGCATTGATCTTTTGGAGCATTGATCTTATTGGTGTGATCGATTTAGTATTTCGGATCAATCCTCCTTGATCTTTATTGCGTTGGGATTTTACTCTGCTTTTTCGACATGCTTTGGGCAAACTTTTAAGATGTCTTCTATTACTCTCATGCCCACTCTTAATGAAAAGCTAGACATGAGGTAAGTTTTCTTTTCAAAAACATGTCAATATTACATTATATTAGAGTATGCTATAATTAGTATGTTAATATGATATAATTTATAAGTTGCCATGCTTTTAGATCATTAATACTAATATATGTATACATGATATTAGGCTAGTTAACCCTCTTGTTATCAAAATTAAATTATCATGTTTAAAAACTCTCTCTTTGAATAATAATCTTTCAAATATCTATATCATTTTTCTTCAAACAACATGCTTAACTATAAGCTACCATAACTTTATCTTAATCAAAAATCAAGATTGAAAATGTTTTTTTGTTATGAAGCAAAAATCAATCTATTTCATTCTAGTGCACACTTAAATCCACTTTCAAAGCATTGTTGAATAAAACTAAAAATGTTTTATTAAAAACATATTTGATCATCTCACATGTGTCATACACCTCTATGGAAATGACATTTACAATTTAATCAAATCATTTCTTGAGAATCATGGTTAGCCCATATGGATCTTGTTTGTAACAAGACTTGAAGTCCATATAATCATATCCTCCTACTTGTTACTTGTAAGCACTCATCAATATGTTTGCACTAGCCTACATATTATCATTTTCATATAGTTGCATATTTAACTAGTTTGCTTTATTGCTTCCTTGGTTGCCTATCTTAATTGATCAATTAGTAGATTGCATGATTATTAGAAATTAATTGTCTACTTTACTTATTTCTATAACACTCTCTACATTCATGAATAGTATGCCCTATATTGCCTCAAAGAGTTGAACTTGCTTGAATCCAAATCCAAAAACACAACCTTTTTGAAAATTTTCTGCCAAAAACCCATTTCTGGCATTCTGGGAATCAGCAGATGGGCGGTCCCCTTAATTATATAAGGCGGCCCCCTTAATTTTAAAGGGACCGGCCCTTAATTAAGGGGATCGGCCATCTGATGGTCGGGGATACTGTTTTCTTTATCACTTTTTGACCCATTTCACCCTATGCTTCCCAAAATTCACAAACATATTTTGTCACATACTATCCCTCAAAATTTACCTTCCTAAACCACATTTCTCATACACTATAAATACCCTCTTCCCATCATTAATGCCATCACACCCAAACATGTCATCTCCTAACAACCAAAAACCAGAGATTTCAAGAACCGCAAGGATCTTCGTCAAACCCGTTTGGAAGAGGAAACTTGATTCTTGTCATAACTCAAGTGATTTTGTTCCAAGTCAACCAACAACTAAACCTCAAACCCACACTAATGACTCATCTCACAACCTATCATCCACTCATGCCCTCATTAATGCTTCTTCTTATGATGAGCATGCTCAATCCCAAAACAACAATCCCAATCTCTCAATCAATACTTCACATGTTGCTCATTCAACAAAAACACCATCCACTCATGAAGAACCTCTTCCACCCATTTCATGTTTTCATGACTACCCAAGCTCAACCATGTCTCCACCACCAATAGTACCACCACCACATCCTACAACTTCACATGCCACTCCTTTGTTGCATGTTCAAACCTTCACCCAAGACAACTATCATGTTCCACCACCATCACCTTCCTCCGAACACTTGAAGTTCGTTGAGGAGCTAAAAGAGGCTCATGAGCTTAGTGCTCTTTTAGCATTACATCTTGCTCAACGCAATTTGGATCCACCTCAATCAATCTCACCATCATCACCACACAACATCAACCAAATTGAGAAGCATGTTAACAATTGTCCTTGTTGCATCTTCCTCCAACAACAAACCATTGCATTGAATGAGCACTTTACTTGGATTGAGTATCTTCTCACTAGATGTCAACAAACATCATCACTTGAACAACATCAAAACCCTCAGTCAACAAACCCAACTTCAAATCCACCACCTCCAAGCTCCACATCTCCAAACTCACAAAAACCTATGCAACCAAAAGTTTACCTCCATTAAATGACCAAGCATTTTATATGCTTATGTTTTTCATTTTCAAATAAAACACTTCAACCATTTTGGGATGCAAGAAAGTTTAGTGACACTCTTTGTTGGCAATTAGGATGTTCTACTTAGTTTAGAATTCTATCTTTATGGCCTATGTAACAATGATTATAGGTTGACATAATCATTTTGTATTAATGAATGATTTAATATATGTTTAAAACTCTCTTTTACCATGCTTATTATTAGTTGGTATTATGCTATATGTATTTGCTTGTGCCATGCGTGTGCTTCTAATATTTTTCTTGCAAGAATTCCATAACTCGAACCCTTGGTACCCTCAAACGAGGGGGAGCATACATCAAGGGGGAGCTTTCCTTTTATTGGCTTAAACCTTTTTGATTCTACAAAAAGGGGGAGAAGTGAATATAAACTCACTAAATACTTGTCTAAAAATTAATTTTTGGATTTAATGAGTTTAGGTTTTGTAATCATCAAAAAGGGGGAGATTGTTGATATAAATAAATGACTAAAACGTTATTCATATCTTTCGATATCTCTATGTTTTGATAATCACAAAACGAAAACACATCAAACCAAAAATCATGACGTAAACAAGTATTTAGTAGTAAATAATCACTTTCACCATCTTATCACTTAAGGTATGAATAAACATTGTGTTTAATGCATTATAAGATTAAAGGGGTATTTAATTAACTAATACAAAGTTTATTTAATTATATAAACATATTATATATTTTTGAAAAACACTTTTGGTAATAAAGAAAAATGTTTTAATCATACTAAATATATGATTTCAAATTTTTAACCAAAATCAGTTAGTTTTTCACCAAATAAACTTTTCCCACTAAAAGACAAGTTTTCTGGCCGTTACAGCTGGGCGGCCCCCTTAATTATAAGGGGCGGTCCCCTTAATTTTAAGGGGGCCGGCCTTGATTTAAGGGGACCGGCCACGCTCCTCTGTCAGAATTTGTTGCCTATAAATACCACCTTAAATCTGGAATTTTTCTCACCTTTTTGCACTCAAAACTTTCTGATTCAAACCTCCATTCCAATCTTAAAAATCCTTTGATCATATAATTCATAAGCCTTTGTTTCCAAGTGATCCAAAGCCTCATTCATTCAAGTGCAAAGAGAAGAATACTTCTATTTATCAAGACAAGGAGTATTACAACTTAGTATCATCTTGCTATCTAAGTTGTTTGATCATTTCATCTTGTATATCATTCATTCTTTGGTAAATATAGTGTATACATTGGTTAGTTAGATTTAGATATAGGATCTAGATTTATTGAAGGTGTGAAGTAGTACTAGAAGTGAAGAAGTAGAAATGGATAGGATTAGTGATAGAAGAAATAAGTAGTGGTAGTATATTGAAGTGGAGATAGTTGTGAAGATGATACGTGGGGATCGCACCAGGCTTTACCTCTCAATGGATCTTGAGAAGCTTACAACCCCCACCAGGCACTGTACCTAATCGTTGTAGTATAGTATAGTGACAAGTACCGGGGGATTGATTGTTCAGCTAGGAATAGTGTCGCTAGGATTAGAAAACCAAAATACTAGTTCTAAAGATGAGGGATGATTATTTTTGTGTTTTTTTATATTTTTTAGAAAGCAAGTAAAAATCTCGGGTTTGAAGGATTTGGGCTGAATTAGTTGCTAGTCAACTAACCCAATACTAAAGATGCAATCAAAATAAAATACAAGAAATGAAAACAAACTAAATTAACTAAGGTTGTGAGCAATAAGTGGAGAAGTTGTGTTTACTTAGATTTCACTACTCCCTAGATATCTTTTACACGTTAATTACTTGTTATAGTTGCGTGGATGACGGATTGTATTCCTTAATACCATTCATGGGGTGGCGCACTTAATTCCCCAATACTATGAGTGCCTACTTCACTCCTATGTCGAGCCGGCCAAGAAGCTCCTAACATGGGATCATTAGAATTTACTCATGCATTAAATACAACCAATAAAACCTAGTGCACGTCAGTTCATGTTTCCTAAGACGTTCAAGCATGTTACCATTTGGAGATCTGCCAGTTTTCTTAAGCCTAACATCGAAATCATTCATCCAATACAACCATAAACAAGTAATCAACACATAATTAACATCTAGGTTTCATTAGATCTAAGCAAACACAAGATAGATCTAGCCTAGCATGATGGAATTAAGACAAGAACAAGATATAGACAACCAACACATAGACATATTGATTGAATTAAAAGAATACTTATCTCAATTACACATGAAAGGGTTCAAGGGCTGAGAACCCTTGAAAAACCTGTAAAATTCGTACTAAGTTCGGCCTTAGGGTTTCTCCAAAACTTCTCCTTTTTTTTATGAATGAAAATTAGAAAACTATATATAGGAAATTGAGGCTGACGGCGTCAAGACCAAATTGGTGACGCCTTCATCTCGCCGCTAAAAGAATTCTCGGACTGCCTTGATCTACTTTTGACGCCGTCACGTTATAACATTTTCCAGGCCGTCACGCATTTTACTCTTGACGCTCTACCTCGTGACGCCTTCAATTCTGTACTGGGCCGTCATGAAAATTACTCTTGACGCCGTCAGAATTTCCTTCTTGACGCCGTCACCTACTGTTCCCAGCAAGGAAAATTAAGACTTTGGCGTTTTCTTCACTTTTATGCTCCAAAAATGTCCGAATTGCTTCCTTTTCCAGATTTCTCTCCCAAATTACCTAAAATCACAAAAGGAACGATTTAGGGCCATATTTGATCAAATAAATTCAATTCCGGGCTTAAATGACCCCCTAAAAACGGTTCATTTTTTGCCTCATCATATACCCTTACACTTGAGATTTGCTTGTCCTCAAGCAAATGCGCTTTTATTCTAATCAAAATACAAGTTATGGGTCATTTAACACTAATATAAAAGTAATTACAACAAATAATCATTCCACTAAAGACCAAAAACAAGCACGGAGGTCATACACAAGCACCTCACAAATAGTGTTAGATACTCACATCTCTCGGGTGTAATAAAGTATAAATTACAATATGGAAACGGAAGATATCTCTCACTACCTGTCATAGCAAAATAGATTACCATAGGCTTGGGAAAGGATCAAACCTCCACCACATGGTGTAAGCACCTAGGATAAACTATCAAAGAGGTCTTTTAAAGGGTTGTAACGTTAGGTGTAGGGATATGAAATACACAGTTTTGTTGGATAAAGAAAGTTTTACTGGTGGCGAGCTAACAATCTTGGTTAATAACATGCACAATATGGCGTTGCTAAGCCAAGACTAGACTCGACTTATGCTAATAAATGAAAAATAACAAAAACATAAAATGAACATAGAATAAAAAGGGATGGTAGTCCGTATGTTTTTTCTCTTTTTCTTTTTCTAATTTTTTTTTCTTTTTCTTGCTTTTTTTGATTTTTTTTTTTTTTTTTTTTTTTTTTTTTTTTTGCATACACTCTTACCCTACCTTCCAAAATAATACATCATAGGGAATGAACATTTCCCTAACACTTGAATTTTTACATACTTTACAATAAAGTAATCTAATGACTCGAATTAAGATAATCAAAACACTTGGAGTACTTTTAAGATTAACGTACATATGGGGGTAATATGATGTTCTTCCCCATTACTCCATAAAATAAGTACTTTACCCATGAGTCCCAATCGTCCCAAAACAATATGTACAAGGATATGACTCGACTTAGCAACCATGTAATCAATTAGAAAGTTAACTTAGGGTTTAACAAATAACAATAATGCACTAAAGATGAGTGCATACACGGAAGGCTAAGGCGATTTGGTTGTACATTTATGTGGGGTGTAACAAATTCTTCCTTTAAGTAAAATGCTTAAAGTTAGAAACGAAAAGATAGACTCGGAGGGGTGTACTAGGGGTTTCGTGTACTAAAAATGAGTACAACGCTAAGGTGTGGGAAAAATTAGTTGACTTAACTAGCCAAGTAATATGACTTAAATGGTCAAGTAATCATGATACGGGTTTAACACAAGGGTGATCCTAATGCCTCTTATCATGTAGTAAATCCTACTACACGAATGTAGTCTCACTAGCGGTCTCGGGATGCATCACTAACGCAAGTTCTAGAATCTAAATGCTACCGGTACACTCATAAGCACTAATAGTAAATGCTTTTCCTATCAAATCTAAAGGCGAATCTCACATATGTGGGTGGAAAATTTTTCTGAATATACGGTTATGTGCTAGTCATACAATCTCCTATCCATGAGACGCTTGCTGTGGCTAAAATTGCACTAACAAGTATTTCTCATAGTTTTATTACACATCTACCATTAAACAAAACAAACTCAAGCGAAAGTGTGTATGTAAGGTATCATCATTTTACCCTCCCCTTACACTTAAGATGAACATTGTCCCCAATGTTCAAGTAAAGAATGTAAAAGTGAAAAAAGTAAAAAGAATGAAATCAAATACTCACCTGATTCGCCCGGTATGGATAATAAGGTGGCTAGGTTAAATCTTCCTCCAAGAAAATGAACAATCAAAGCTTCCTTTCCAGAATATAAATCATCTTCTTGTCATACATAACCTGTAAATCCTGAAAAAATAGACAAGACAACCTCGCATAAAATCGGCGGCAACCTATATAAGTTACTAAATCCTAGAAAACAAAATAAGATATAATGCTTGTGGAATGAAGTTTGCAGATTTCCTGGAGATTATAAAACTTAATAATTCACAAAAACCATAAGACTCAGTTAGAAAAACAAAACCGGTAAAATTTCTAGATTTTTACACGTGACAACGTCAAGAGTTAACTCGTGACGCCGTCAGAAGTGACCTGCAGAAATTCTTATGTTAAGTTTCTGGAAAATTTCTGGAAAAACTTGGTCTCACTTCCTGGAAAATCCTGCAAAACTTCATTATGACTCAATACAAGCATGTAACTCTAACAAATACGAATATACATGTTCATTTAATATTGTAGAGAATCATGATCGGTTTGTTTCTTAAAAACATATTTGGGGTTTCCCCTTACACTTATCTTTTGCAAAAATACTTTTAGGTGGAGTTAAGACTAGGCCAAAACAACAAAGTAAAGTATTTCCACTATTTAATTGAGAAACATGATCTACCAACAATAAAAATAAAGCATGCATACGGAAGTAAATAACAAACAAACAAAATAAAATCACACAAAGCATGGGTTGCCTCCCAAGAAGCGCTTTTCTTTATTTACGAGTCTTGTAGCTAGACTCAAGGTCATGGGTTACTACGTGACCTCATCCCTTGAAATGATATACCCCATGTAGTTGTGATCATTACTGTTATGGTGGTAGTGCCTTAACCTATCGATACTTGCAATCACCATTCCACCTACTTCACTTCTCAAGTTAGCCATCCCATTTTGGCTCACGCTCTCAAGTGTGAAAGGCCCATACCACCAAGGACTTGGTTTATCGGGTGGTATTGTTGTTTCCAAGTGTCTCAAGAGTACCAAGTTCCCTTCCTCAAATGGTGCATGATTTTCTGCGGGTTGAGTATGTTCGAATTCGACCTGAACCTTATTCATTTTGCTTCTTTCATATTTAGCCTCCTTATAACTTTTGATTCTTGCCTCCCATGCAAGAATTTTATTCTGAACACGAATGGGTGTCGTGTCAATGTTGTTTTTGATCTTTCTCCAACTCAAATTCTCATGCCCACTTCGCGGAGTCATGGGGAAGCTAATCTTTCTTTTTCCAGATATAAGCTCAATTTTCCTACCTTCGTACTTAATGACAGCTTTGGCGGTGGCGAGGAATGGTGCCCCAAGGATTATTGGCATGCATCCATCTCCTTTATCATCCGTGATCATAAAATCAACGGGGTACATGAACCCTGCGACATTAACTAATACATCTTCTGTGATTCCTAGGGGGTATACATACGAGTGTCCAGTGAGGGACAACCTAACACGAGTAGGGGCTGGTATTTTTGACGTTAGTTGGATGTAAATAGTTAGGGGCATAAGATTTACTTCCGATCCTTGGTCGGCGAAAGCACTAAGATATTTCAAATCCCCGATGCTAGTTGGTATCTCAAAGTTCCCACACGCTATCTGCTTAGTAGCCACTTTTTGTACCAATAGCCTCTCGAATACTGATCCCCTAGGTAACGTATCATACTCATCTTCTGCCTTTTCCTCTTTCTCAGAACCTTGTTTGGAAGGTTGGTTACGCCCGTCACCCTTAATCCAATTTGTTATGGTGTTTTCGTTTATATCATGTTTCAGGTAGTGACTCAAGGGTTGGGATTTTGGTGGTTTCTCTAAGGTCTATTTAGTAGGGGCTTCTACCTTCTCGTTATCCTTGTGGACAATTGTGATGGAATTAACAAATTGGGTAGTGGGAGTGGCGCTTTCTTTCCTTAGTAGCATTCTTTTGGGGGTTCTCTGGTTGGCATACTCCTCTAATAGACTCATCATCTCATTCATTTTCTCCTGCATCTCCTCTTTTTGCTTATAGACTGCTTCCTCGAATCTAGCAAGCCGATCTGAGTGAGTTGCCATATATTCTCTCATCCTAGCTTCAAACTCCGAGCTAAGCTCCTCGGGAGGGGAACAAGGTGGGGCATAGTTTTGAAAAGTCTCAACATTTTCTCTAGAGGGTGACTCAGATAATGGTGTTGAAGTTGGTTTCGAGACAGAATTGGCAGTAGCCCGTTTAGGACTTAAAGGTCTCCTTTGCCTTTCCTCAAAATAGTCAACTTTTGCCTCAAGTTTGCATAGGAGTTCATCGGGGATTTCGGTGGTTCCTCCAGATGTTGAGACTGCATTGATGGCCGCTTTTATTGTATGATTAAACTCCTACATCTCATGATTATCAGCGGCGAGCTCCTCGATAATTGCCCAAGACTCCTCGGTGTTCTTATCACGTAGTTTACCTCCCGTGGCCCTATCGATTGTGCGCTTAGTGTGATAGTCAACATGGTCGTAGAAAATCTGAACTAATAACCAAAGGTTTATACCATGATGAGGGACCTTATGGAGGAGATCCTTAAAACGGGCCCATGCTTCGTAGAAAGTTTCACCCTGATGTTGTTCAAACATCAAAATGTCATTTCTAAGCATTGCAGTCTTCCCTGGTGGAAAGAATTGAGTAAGGAAGCGATTGGTGAGATTATCCCATGTGGTGATGGATCCCGCGGGTAAACGCTCAAGCCATTGACTAGCTTGATCCCGTAGAGAGAATTGGAATAGGCGTAATCGGGTTGTCTCTCTAGTTTCAACATCTAGGTCTATGGAATCTACAATTTTTAGGAAGTCCTTAAGATGTTGGCTTGGATCTTCGGAACGAAGTCCATGGAATGCACATCCGCTTTGCACCAACCAGATGGTGTCGGATTGCAAGGGAGTCACATTGGCTCCGATGAGCTCAATGGTGTTTCGGTAGCCTTGGTGGCTAGGTCGGGAATACTCTTCTAAGGTTCGGGGCCTAAGAGGTTCTAGTGGTGGGTTTTGTTGTGGTGGGATGATGGGTTCAAAGATGGGTCCATGATGTCGGGTGGTGAAGAGTTACGAACAAAAACACAAAGAAATAAGATAGACTAAAGAAAACCTAAAAAGAAAAATAAAATCTTACTAGAAAGGAATCTAGCAAGTAGACCTAATAAAAAGAGATTCTAACCTAGACAATAACTATTCCCCGGGCTGCGGCGCCAAAAACTTGATACATGGGGATCGCACCAGGCTTTACCTCTCAATGGATCTTGAGAAGCTTACAACCCCCACCAGGCAGTGTACCTGATCGTTGTAGTATAGTATAGTGACAAGTACCGGGGGATTGATCGTTCAGCTAGGAATAGTGTCGCTAGGATTAGAAAACCTAAATACTAGTTCTAAAGATGAGGGATGATTATTTTTGTGTTTTTTTTATATTTTTTAGAAAGCAAGTAAAAATCTCGGGTTTGAAGGATTTGGCCGGAATTAGTTGCTAGTCAACTAACCCAATACTAAAGATGCAATCAAAATAAAATACAAGAAATGAAAACAAACTAAATTAACTAAGGTTGTGAGCAATAAGTGGAGAAGTTGTGTTTACTTAGATTTCACTACTCCCTAGGTATCTTTTACATGTTAATTACTTGTTATAGTTGCGTGGATGACGGATTGTATTCCTTAATACCATTCATGGGGTGGCGCACTTAATTCCCCAATACTATGAGTGCCTACTTCACTCCTATGTCGAGCCGGCCAAGAAGCTCCTAACATGGGATCATTAGAATTTACTCATGCATTAAATACAACCAATAAAACCTAGTGCACGTCAGTTCATGTTTCCTAAGACGTTCAAGCATGTTACCATTTGGAGATCTGCCAGTTTTCTTAAGCCTAACATCGAAATCATTCATCCAATACAACCATAAACAAGTAATCAACACATAATTAACATCTAGGTTTCATTAGATCTAAGCAAACACAAGATAGATCTAGCCTAGCATGATGGAATTAAGACAAGAACAAGATATAGACAACCAACACATAGACATATTGATTGAATTAAAAGAATACTTATCTCAATTACACATGAAAGGGTTCAAGGGCTGAGAACCCTTGAAAAACCTGTAAAATTCGTACTAAGTTCGGCCTTAGGGTTTCTCCAAAACTTCTCTTTTTTTTATGAATGAAAATTAGAAAACTATATATAGGAAATTGAGGCTGACGGCGTCAAGACCAAATTGGTGACGCCGTCATCTCGCCGCCAAAAGAATTCTCGGACTGCCTTGATCTACTTTTGACGCCGTCACGTTATAACATTTTCCAGGCCGTCACGCATTTTACTCTTGACGCTCTACCTCGTGACGCCTTCAATTCTGTACTGGGCCGTCATGAAAATTACTCTTGACGCCGTCAGAATTTCCTTCTTGACGCCGTCACCTACTGTTCCCTGCAAGGAAAATTAAGACTTTGGCGTTTTCTTCACTTTTATGCTCCAAAAACGTCCGAATTGCTTCCTTTTCCAGATTTCTCTCCCAAAGTACCGAAAATCACAAAAGGAACGATTTAGGGCAATATTTGATCAAATAAATTCAATTCCGGGCTTAAATGACCCCCTAAAAAGGTTCATTTTTCGCCTCATCAGAAGACAAAGAACTTGAAGCTTTGAAGTTAAGAAGACCTTGAAGCCTAGAAGTTGTGAAGTAGTATATATATTGGAGTAGTGGTTAGGACTTAGTAGTGAAGGTGTGAAGAAACAAGTGGCGTGAAGAAAAAGAGTTAGGAAGTAGTAAGTTCTGAAGAAGCTAGGAGCGAAGTAGTAAGTTGTGAAGAAGCTAGGAGCAAAGTAGTTAGTTGTGAAGAAGCTAGGAGCGAAGTAGATAGTTGTGAAGAAGCTAGGAGTGAAGTAGAAAGGTGTTAGGAAGAATTGGTGTGAAGTAGATTGGTGTGAAGAAGTTGTGTAGAAGTTGTGATTGTGTTGTGACGAAGTTGTGGTGTGTTATTTGGTGTGTAAGGTTTTCTCCGCCATAAGTGAGGTGTTTGATCTAGTGAAGAAAACTCTCGAGTAGGTGACTTGGGGAGTGGAGTAGGGCAAGGAAGGTGTCCCTGTAGCCGAACCACTATAAATCCTTTGTCTCTCGGTTTGATCTTTCCATCTCTCACTTTTTGATTAGTTATTTGTTAGCATTTCATAAATAGTTATAATTTCTTGTGTTGTGCATATATTGATTTCACATAAAGATCAAACTAAAATTCATTCATAACATTAATTTTACAAAAACAAACCAAGTACATAAACTTATATTAAAACTCTTATACATATATATGCTTATATATGATATATGAAATTGTAAATCTTTTCTCAACATTATATATAAGTAGTGTTTATACAAAATCGTAAATAAACTAGTATCTATATTTTTGCATAAAAGAGTTTTGAAAATTACGTCTATTCTTTAGAAGCTAACTTTTATAAAACAAATAAAACGAAAAAGACGTAAAACTATTCAACCCCCCCTTCTAGTTTTCCACATATCATGTGCAGTATGTCCCAGAATATATTGAATACTCTGAAACTTTCATCTTCTCTATGAAAAATTAGGTAATCCCCTTCAGATGATTCTACCACAGAAAATGTAGAAATCTTAGACCTTTTCTCAAGAACTTCTGTTTTCTTTGGATTCTCAAAATCCACAACTCTAAGATAATTCCTTAGCTCATCAACAGTGTCTGATCTTAACATCTTGAGCTTCTTTGATAACTGATCATCTTGAGTTGCTCTCTTTCTTTTCAAACTTCTTTTGGCATCTTTTGTGTCCAGAATCTCTGTTTCCTTTTCATCATCATAAGACTTAATACTATCAACATGCTTCTTAATTGACTCCAGAACAGCATCATATAGTATCTTTACTTCTGGATACCTTAACTTTTGTAATCCTTTGTATCCTTGACCCTTCAAAAAAGTTATCATAGAATTTCTTTCTTGAGCTTTAGATGGTGGCCTTCTTTCTTGAACAACTGGCTTCCTTAATTCTCTTAAAAATTCAGCATCATAATCAGCTTGCAACTTTCTAGCAACTTCTTCATTCTTAGCTAT
This sequence comes from Artemisia argyi, assembly GCA_030686995.1. Classification (NCBI taxonomy): domain Eukaryota; kingdom Viridiplantae; phylum Streptophyta; class Magnoliopsida; order Asterales; family Asteraceae; genus Artemisia; species Artemisia argyi. The sequence goes on from CM060695.1 coordinate 179,319,263, forward strand.
CTCAAAATCTCTTAACTGTGCTATAGTGAACTTCTTCTTCTTCTTCTTAGATACTTTCATAATCCCTTTTCCTTTGTCTTTAGGATCCAATTCCTCAGATTTAGAAGAAAATTGTGAGACTTGAGCCTGTTCAACACTAGGAATACTTATACCTCTTGATCTTGAGATGTTGAGCATAATCTGAGCAATAGTCTCATCATCACTAGTAGTATGTTTCTTTATTTCTTCTTGCTGAATTGAAGGACCATCTCCTTTATCAAAAATTCTTGTAGAAGGAGTAGCTTCATCAACTTTCAAAGTAGCAGTACCTTGATCCAGAGTACTTTGCACACCAGTACTTTGAGCATTAGTAACTTGAATATTATTATTCTAATCAGTAATACTTTGAATATCATCACCTTTAGCTCCAATATCTTCAAAATCCTTTTCTTTATCAACATCCGCATCTTCAATGTTAATAATTTCTTCTTCAATATTAACTTGCTTAGCTTCATCTGTCTGATTAACTTTAAAAGGTACTTCTTCTTCATAATGAGTATCTTTTGTTGGATCATGATGAGGTGCAGCATCTTCATTCAAATTTTCTTCTACTACAGTCCTTCCCAATGTGAATGAAGATTGCTTCCCAAGCTTCTTTTTCTTAGACTTAGAAGCCTTCTTGGATGTCTGACCACTCCTTCTGTGTTGCTTTACCCAAAGCCTATGATGCTTAACAAGCGGCCAAACTGAATGTCTCAACCTTTTCAACTTAGTCTTCAGCTTTAAAATTTGATCAGCTTGAGCATTAACCACCTTCTTCAACCTTATGAATTCCCTTGTCAAAGCATAAGTATCCAGCTCTCCCTCATCTCCTCCAGATGTTTGAGACTCATCTGTTGAAGTATAATCATTGGGAGATGGTGGTTTATTCAAATCTTGTTCTGTATCAGTATGATCAATACCTTGTAGAGAAGCAGTACTTTCCCTTGAAGCAATATGGTGAGAAGTACTTTCTCTTGAAACAGTTCTTTCACTTGAAGCAATTTGTGGAGGTGAAGCAAGAAGTGGTGTTGGAGTATGTGCTGAGTCAGAATGGTCAGAATGCTCAGATTCACTAGCTGCATCAGCTGCATCTCGAACTGCCTGTGCTACCCCCAATATATGAGCTGTCAAAGGTGTGTGGTGCCTAGAAAACTTAACACCCTTGTTAGTCATAAAGGTGAAAACCTTTGCAGGAAGTACAACAGTGGGTAAAAAATGTTGAGGTTTTGAAACATCCTCAAGCTGTTTGTTCAAGAATAACTGAACAAATCTAGGATACATCAAAAATGGTGAACCATTATTGATGTGATTAAGCATACCATCAAGAATCATATATGAGAAATTGAATGGTTGATTGGTAGCTAATCCTAATAAGCATCATGAATCCAAGGGCCAGTGATGTCAGGATTGACCAAAAGAGCATAGTTGATTGATGACCCAGTGAGAAAATCAATGACACCATGAAAATGAACATTATTTGGTGTCTTTTCCAAATTGGCAATCATGTTGTGTTTGCTAACTGTCGGACGATTTTCCATTGTTTGTTTGTGGAAGAATATGGTGATCAGCGATGGAGATGTTGTAGATTGAATAGATGAAAAAGAATAACGATGAGGGTAATTTTAGATGCAAGAGATAAGTGGATTGAGAGATAATATTCAAAGAATCACGGAACATTAAATGCTTTTACCGTTATTTTTGGCATTTATCTCCTCCGTATATTTTTCAAATTAATTACTCCCTCTTTTTGATCGTTGGAACAGTACCCTGGCAAAACAGTACTTTCCACTAAGCACTAAACAATACTTTCAATACAAACATTAAGCAGTACTTTACTCAAAAGTACTTTCTGATACGTGGGAATCGCACCAGGCTTTACCTCTCGAGGGATCTCGAGAAGCTTACAACCCCCACCAGGCAGTGTACCTGATCGTTGTAGTATAGTATAGTGACAAGTACTGGGGGATTGGTCGTTCAACTCAGGAATAGTGTCGCTAGGATTAGAAAGCCTAAAAGCTAGGTCTAGAGGTGAGGGATGATTCTTTTTGTATTTTTATATTTTTATAAAAGCAAATAAAATCTCGGGTTTTTGGAAGAGTAGGCGGAATTAGTTGCTAGTTAACTAACCCAATAACTAAAGATGCAATCAAAATAAAATAACAGAAATGAAAATAAATCTAATTAAACTAGTGTGGTGTGACAATAATGGGGAAAGTTATGTTTACTTAGGTTTCATTACTCCCTAGATATCTTTTACAGGTTGATAGCTTATTAAAATTGCATGGATGACGGGTCGTATTCCTTAATACTAGTGGTAGGGCTGTGTACAATATTCCCTAACTCTATAGGATCCTACTTCACTCCTATGTCGAGCCGTTAAAAGCTCCTAACATGGGATCATTAGAATTCTCCTACGCATTAAATGCAACCAAAAATTATAGTACACCTCTGACCATGTTTCTTAAGACGTTCAAGCATGTTACCAATGGAAGTCTGCCAGTTTTCTTAAGCCTAACATCGAATACAATCATCCGTAACAACTATAAACAAACAATCAACCCATAATTAACATCTAGGTTTCATTACATCTAAGCAAACACACAAGAGATCTAGCCGAGCATGTTAAATTGAAGACAAGTGTAAGATATATATTCAAGCAACACATAGACATATTGATTGAATTGAAAGAGTACTTATCTCAAATTGACATGAAAAGTTCAAAGGGTTGAAACCCTTGAAAAAGCTGGAAAAATTCGTGTCACAACTCGTAATTTTCGGTCATTTTCTAAACCTCGACAATTTACTATTCACAAGTTACTATTCATCGATCACTATTCATCGTTTTCGAGGTCAATTCGACATTCTGAGAAGCGTTCAGAAATTTTACTATTCACTTGACACTATTCATTTCCGGAAGAAATATCACTATTCACGTGCATTACTCATTTCATCGTAAACTTAGTTTACGGGTATTCAAAATTCGCGTAATCGTATTGGTTCAGGAGCGAATTCATGCATTATCATTGGGACATCTCATACATACTAGAAATAGTCTGCATATCACCATTATGGCACTTGCATACTATTCCACTCGTAGGATAATTTAACTAATACTTTTGGTATAAGTAACTTTTACGCATAATTATTTCTATATAAACGTTAACAAACGATTAATAATGTGGCTAACACGTCCGACACTCCCGACTATGATCCTAATATATTTTTATATTCATTTTAATAATATAAAAATTATTATATTAATTTACCCGGTATTTTGGAAATTTACTTCAATTAATATCGTACGTCTAATTTAAACTACGACGGTTTTCGTGGAAACTAAACAATAATCACCCAAACTCTCCATACTTGTACCCAACATATTTTTACAACTTTTACGACTTTATTATGTTCCGAAAAACTTTGATAAAATTTATTTCTAACAAACCCGGTACCCGATTACACCTAAAATTAACCAAATACTACACAATATTACCACTAACTTTCTAATTAAATCACCCAACATCCCCCCATTTTCCCTCCTTTGTGAACCGCCCCCCCCCCCCCCCCCCCCCCCCCTTTTGGTCCTAATGAGCTAAACACTCACCAACTCACTTAAATGCAAACCTAACTTTTGTCTCCTAAGTATATATTAAACCTTTTCATCCATTTTCTCACAATTATCATTCAAAGTGCAAGTAAACTATTTTTTTCTCTCATTTTCTCTTTGGTGTGAATCGATCTAGGGTGATCAAGAAGCAAGAACAACAAATTTTCCAAGATCAAGATATAAACTTGTTCACTTAGTCATCCTTGTTGGAGTTTTGAAATAGAAACTCAAGGATTAGTAGGTTTTCATCATCTAAACTCCCTAAACCTTCAAAGTAAGTTAACAAACTCATTTTTATAATTTTTACAAGTTATTACTATGATTATATACTTTTCTTACAAGAACTCATGCATATAATAGCTTATACCACTTTATTTTATAAACTTTTAACTTTTGAACCTTAGAAAGTGTTTGTTGTTAGATCTTTGTTAGATCTACTTGGTTATGATGTTTAGGAACCCATGACACCCTAAGAAGGTGTATGGTAGGATTAGACTAGTTTTGTGGTGATTGAAAGTGGTTTGATTGAAGATGGAACTAGATTAGAACCCTAGAAATGGTTTTTGAAACTACATATTGACCTACTGTCCCTATTTTTATTTCGTGGGAAAATCAGTAATTGATGGGTAATTTCTGACCAAAGATTTAGAAAATACTTTCAAAAACGAAACTTTAGGCGAAAGAACGGATTAAAACGAGCTTATAACGAAGAAGTTATGATTTTTGCAAATTAATTGACGAAAACTATTTCCTGAAAAACTGCATGCTGTTTGGAAATTTTCGACGGACAAATGGAAGCGTTAAACGTAATCTAGAGGAACCGAGCTATCGAAAATATATTACTACATACTAAAACGAATCCGTGGACATAAAGAACAAGGAAAATGAGCTTAAAACGACCAAGTTATAACCGTTTTAACATCGTCAAACTATATATATATATATATATATATATGGACACAAATAAAAATAATAACTTACGCACTAAATGGTATATTTTTTAGAAATGTTACTAAGGACTATATTCTTAACAAATGAATACGTATGGCCCAAGAGAATATTTATACGACTTAACAACGTTATCTTAAGGTTTTCGATACAAGGAATTTAATGCTAGCATTTTCATACGAGATAATACGACAAGTTATATACTTCTATATATGGACTTATTTTCCTAAGTATGGAAACTATTTTACTATGACGATAACTAGTATTTCCAAATTACGAGTGGTATGGGTATCATGTGCATGTGCATTCATTTCATTACGGCTTGATCTTAATTAGATCGCGATTATTCATTTAGGTTGCGGCTAGTGTTCGCGCCTCATTGTCCCGACTACTTTTACATCATTGTACCATCGTTGTACCATCCTTTCGAGGTGAGTTCTCATAGCCCCGTTTTTAGTACTTATTTGATTTTAAATCCCACGGGGGAGAATACATTGCACAATTATATTTTTTTGTACATGCCCAAGTATTAAATTCCATACATTGCTTAAGTTGTTAGTACTATCACTTCAAGTCCCCTTTATTATCATGGACCGTTAATTATATTGCCAAGCGAGAGTGAGTGGATAGATCTATCGAGGGTGACGCCTCCATTCGTGTTTGGGTTGCTCCATAAGGAAAACGAATGCATTTCATGTCTAATTATAGTACGAGTGCCTGATAAACACTCCTTTGGGGCCAATTTTAGTACGTCTAGCTTCGGGGTCATGAGCTTAAGATCAATGTAGCATTTTGACATATTGTCATCTTGCTTTTACTTTTACTGTTACTTGTGGCTATTGTACATACGATTTAACTTATAAATCTATGATTATTCACCAACTTTATGTTGACCGTTTTTCGCAATGTATTTCTCAGGTTATTAAGGTAGCTCATGTTGCATACATTTGGACCTTCATGGAGTCGCGGAGTCGACGCGTCTCACCATATTTTCTGCACTTATGAAACGTTTGATCTTGTTGAACTTATTTTAACTATTTTGGCGAACTCTTTTGGGACCTAAGCTTTGTAAACTCTGAATGATTTGATGATCAAACGCTGTATTTTCTAAACGACACTTTAGGTCGTTCAATATAACTGTAACTATGGTGCTATGACAGTCACCCCCAGGTATTCCATTCCGCTGCCATTCAGGTATTTTGGGGTTGTGACAGATTGGCATCAGAGCTAAGGTTATAGCGAACTAGGATGTATCTTGGACCCTAGACTATAACCACATCATCATAGCATCTCATCTTTTCATCATAGGTGCATATTCACTATACATGTTGTTTTACGCACACACTGTTCGAGTTATTCATACCCATACTCACATATATATATATATGATTATTTTGACCTGGTTCACAAGTGACATGTCTTCAGATACCCGCGCTATTATCCTTTCGTCGGATTCCAACATTTAAGATGCCTTGTCATCTTCCACTACCATTATACCACCAGCTGTACTTACACCACCATTAGCACTATTGAATTGTCATAAGAGCAAGGTTCTCATTCAGCCTATACATAGAATGCCGTTTGGTAGAGTATTCAGACTTAATTTTAATGGACTTATTAGGATGCTTATTACAAGGGAGATAGCATGTTTTCTTTCCTTCACTAGTATGACGCTTGCTACTTAGGTACTACCACCACCGTTGGTTACTTATTACACTGTTGGTCGTCCCATAGTGCGTACTTCAGCTTTACCTCTTTGATGTCGCGAGATAGCGCGAAAGAGGGTAGTATTCCATTCACTATTATCACCATTATCTCCTAACTCATCACTGGGATTTCATCGTCATCAATGTTATTCTCATCCTTTAGAATACCACCATTGTTAGTTTCCTTTTCCATTTTCACTTGCCATGAATTAGATAACGCCTTGTGGATAATACCAAGAATTACGGACTCAACAGGAACCTCCGCAACGCCAGGAAGTCTCTAGACTAGACTTATATCTTTACTAGCTTTTACTATTATCCTAGCCATGAGAGGTGTGGCATAGTTCGAAGAAACTTGTGGTAGTTTGATTGTTGTTCAACAGAATCACCAAGTGTTGACTCTACCATATGGATATGGTTGTGCTATCTTTGATATCGGTCCATGTAGACCAAAAATTTCATGTGTTATTCATGAGTTATGAATATGATGATTTTTATTACCTATAGATTCTCATGGATTCTTATGATTTTATGGAAATAGATTTAAGCAAACCACTCCAAGCATGACACAAGCTACTGTTGGAAAATCCATTGCCAGGAACGTAACTACCGCCTTCACCAAGGAACTTACTCACGTGGAATTTATGGGCTGTAATCCTCCCTTCTTTAACGGAATTAGAGACACAAAGAAATTTCTCAAATGGTTCGAAGAAATAGAAACGATATTTCGATGTGGCGACTGTCGCAAGGAAGACAAGGTTAAGTTCGCCACATGCACTTTTCAGAATCTTGCCCAGGAATGGTGGACCACACATGTTAAGATAGTAGGAGTTGATGATGCTTACTCACGCTCTTGGGAGGAACTAAGAAAGATGATGGGTATAGCCTTTTGTGTAAGAAGTGAATTACGAGCAATAGAACAGGAAGCACTAAACCTTACCATGGTAGGAGATGATGTTGTCAGGTATACTGCTCAGTTTTATGAATTAGCTCGTCTAGACCCTGCAATTGGTGAACCGGAAATTAAGAGACTTGAAAGGTACGTCGGAGGACTTTCTCCTGAAATTCGTAGGATGGTCATCGCATGTGAACCCAATGCCATGTCTGAAGCTATCCAGATGGCAATCGAAGCAAAGGAACTCATAGTTCGCGACAAGACATCAGGAGACAATAATAACAACAAGAGAAAATGGGTCGGTAATCAGGATGCTAATGCTACTCAACGACCATTTAAGATACAACACGTGGTGGAGACCTTTGCTGCTGGGTCAAGCCAAAAGAAAGGATATGTAGGTAAATTACCCGAGTGCAACAAGTGTCAGTTTCATCACAAAGGATCTTGCCCCTCTCAATGTGGAAACTGCCAAAAGGTCGGACACAAAGCCAAGGATTGCAAGACTCCCACCCTCACAAAGCATCAGGAACTTACGGTAATCTGCCGTGAATGTGGAGTAGTGGGACACTTCAAGAGTGAATGCCCGGTGTTGAGAGACCGGAACTGGAGGAGGCATTTCATGTTGTAAAACCATAGTTTGAGCCCTCTAGGGTTGTACTTTCTTTTGGTACTTTCCATAAGTACGTTGATGTAACCTAGTTGTATTAAGCACTTTCCTATCCAATGTAATGACTATCTTTTGTTACCTCTATGATAACCATAACTTTCGTTTACTCCGTTTTCTATCCCAATCGTTCAATTTTCAATCGTTTCGTAACATTATGTCATTGCCTTATTAGAGATTAAGCCGATTTCGTATTTGACGGATTAGTAGATTATTACCATTCCATAGGATTTACCCATGTATCCAACACACCATTCAACGAATTTTGTTTCAACTATTTTACTACCCTATGGGGAAATTGTTTTACAGAATTTCTAAAGTATGCTATTTTGTTACCACTCTATAAACTGATTTTTCCGATATTACGCCAAATATTTACTAGTACTACGCGAAACAATTTTTATATTACTTTGAAAGGAAATATCAGGATACCATTTTTGATAAGAATGCGTTGAACACCTTCTAAAACTTTTGAGAAAAGTAATATTATTTTGACTAAATCAAGCATCGCATCATTAGTCCTCAACTATACATAGCCTGATCACCTATGTATACTTCAGGAAGGATTATGCCATGAAGGAAATAGTTACTTTTTAAAGTATTGCTAATAACAATCTTCATTTAAAAACGTTTTAAACAAGTAAACTCTTTTATAAGTATCTTTTTCTGACAAACTCTCCCTGGATACTTACCCCACCTGTCCCCCACTTAACCATTAAGTTGGATTGTTCCATTGACTTCTCTAGGAGAGACTTTCCATATCAATTACAAGTAGAATTCCTCGATACCAGAAAAACAATAAAAGGATTACGGAACTATTAAACCTAGACTAAGAAAATTCATAATCCAACAACAATCCTAAGATACCACGAGACCATCCGACTCACCATCTCTGACCTAGTTGTCCAATTTATTTATTCAAAGGTACTAGCTAGACTGAGCTATAGGATCGAACACATTGTGAAGGTACGCTAAGCAACACCATGGGAATAAACCAAGCCTCCTAACCGATACTGTAGAGCGATTTGATTAAACATGACCTCATCGAAACGCAAACTTCCCTATAATAAGTCTCCCCAAGGAAAATTGATTTGAGTTAAGGGTATCGATATAGATTCCCTTAAGGCATTGTGTTCTCAAGAAATTGTAAATAACCTCACCTATACATCAAGAGAGGCATCAGGCCCAAGCATATCTCCCCAGCTACATGTGAAGACAATACGGTAATTCATCGACATAGTACCAATTGAAACCCTCATATTGCCAGCAGGATGGCAATTTCAACAATAAACCATCTCAAGACTTAAGTTGGTTGAATACCTAGGCTTGTAGTTCTGCCCGATAACCCCCAATAGGCACCATCCAATAACAGGAACCGAACATCAGACATCTATGCATTATGCGAACATTACCTATCCTACTGTTTTATCCTTGTTAGTATTTTCACTTTAAGTAAAGTCGATTTAAAAATTATGTTTATACAAATCACATATCTTGTAGAAAATAATTTTTGAATTACCTATTTTGAACAAATACGATCCTTTTAATCAATATTTAGCTAAACCATTGTACAATGGGAAATATATAACCATCAAACTTTGGTAAACAGTCCTATTCACAACATGTTTGAAAACCGCGTCACATTTCTTAACTATTGAATTTTGAATCATCAAGAAAGATATTATTTAGCAAACCATTTGCTCCATTTTCTAAATTCGGTTATTCAGAAAAAGATTTCGACCAAAAACTCAAAAATCACGAGATAAATTTTGAAAACCAATCACCATGCTACGTCGTTTATGCATTTAGGGCTTTGTGATTTGACAATAAGGAATATTGGAATATGTGATGAAGGAAATTAGGAGGAACACCATAGAACGATTACAAATGTCAGTAATGAAGACCAAGCACAGTAGGCAAAGAATGACACATGTCTTAGCAATCGATTAGACTAAAACACGATGAATCAAAATTATTACCCATATTTTATCTTCTTCGAATAACGCCGAATTCGGATGACGTAACGTTGTAGAATTAATCACCAGATTCATTGTAACCATTTCAACTATTCCCGATAAAGGTGATCGAATCACCTCAGACTTCTAACAATCATTCTAAGATTTCCTTCGGAACCTCATTAAGATGTAAACACCGCCTATCATCCTCAGACCGATGGTCAGAACGAGAGAACGATTCAAACATAGGAAAGTTATACTCAGAGTATGAGTGATTGACTCTAGAAATGGTTGGACTAACCATTTACCATAAATCGGATTCTTTTACAACCATAGCTATCGCGCGAGCATAGAGACTACACCATTTAAGGCACCTTATGGTCGAAGTACCAATTACCCGTTTACAGACCGAAATCGGAAAGTTAAATTCACTGGTCTAGAACTAAACCATGGAACAACAAAGGAAATTTCACAAGTCAAGAACCAGTTACAAGCAACGAGAAACTGGTAGAAGTTAGGTTGGTACATGACGCACATCATACGGATTGGGTATCCTTGAACAGCAAATTAACTAGATTCACGTGAAAGAACGAACTAAATTGAAAGCTTTGCCTTGGAGAGGCATGATACGATTTTAGTAACACGAGGGATTTAACCTTTAGTATATTGGACCATTTAAGATTCATTTTAGAATCGACCAACTGACACATAAGATTAGAGTTCTGACATAGTTCAGCAACATATATTACCCATATTACATTATAAACCTGAAGAAGCACTGATCATCTATTGACGAACCGAACTCGGAAAAAGCCAAACTCACTATTCCAGTAGGCATTCATGAAATAACCAGAAATTTCCTACAAGTCAAGAATCAATTACAAATTCTATAAGTTGTAAACCATTAAAACTTCAAGTTGGTAGCCAGATCATGTTGAAAGTTCTGCCTAGGAAAGGCATGATATCATTCAGAAAACTGGGAAAGTTAAACCCGATATACACTGGACCACGTAATATTTCAGACAGAGAAGGCCTAGTGGCCGTCAGACTTGAGCCTTGTTAGAGAACAACCGGATTATACAACCATGTTTCACCTATTCAAATCCCAGGAAATGACTTTCAGATTAGTCACTCGTAATCCCATTTGGAAAGAAATACAACCCAAAGACAAACGTAAACTTGGTAAGAGAACCAGTAGAAAGCATGGACCGTGAGGTCGAACGGTTGAAGCAAAGTCGAATTCCTATCGTGAAAGTTCGCTGGAATTCTTGAAGAGATCCCGAATTTACTTGGGAATGGGAAGACCAAATGCAACTCAAGTATCCACGTCTTTTTACCAAACATACTTCAGAGACCAACCAAAACTGAACTTCGGGACGAAGTTCCTGTTAGAAGGGAAGACTGTCACAACTCGTAATTTCCAGTCATTTTCTAAACCTCGACAATTTACTATTCACAGTTACTATTCATCGTTTTCGAGGTCAATTCGACATTCTGAGAAGCGTTCAGAAATTTTACTATTCACTTGACACTATTCATTTCCGGAAGAAATATCACTATTCACGTGCATTACTCATTTCATCGTAAACTTAGTTTACGGGTATTCAAAATTCGCGTAACCGTATTGGTTCAGGAGCGAATTCATGCATTATCATTGGGACATCTCATACAGACTAGAAATAGTCTGCATATCACCATTATGGCACTTGCATACTATTCCACTCGTAGGATAATTTAACTAATACTTTTGGTATAAGTAACTTTTACGCATAATTATTTCTATATAAACGTTAACAAACGATTAATAATGTGGCTAACACGTCCGACACTCCCGACTATGATCCTAATATATTTTTATATTCATTTTAATAATATAAAAATTATTATATTAATTTACCCGGTATTTTGGAAATTTACTTAAATTAATATCGTACGTCTAATTTAAACTACGACGGTTTTCAGGGAAACTAAACAATAATCACCCAAACTCTCCATACTTGTACCCAACATATTTTTACAACTTTTACGACTTTATTATGTTCCGAAAAACTTTGATAAAATTTATTTCTAACAAACCCGGTACCCGATTACACCTAAAATTAACCAAATACTACACAATATTACCACTAACTTTCTAATTAAATCACCCAACATCCCCCCATTTTCCCTCCTTTGTGAACCGCCCCCCCCCCCCCCCCCCTTTTGGTCCTAATGAGCTAAACACTCACCAACTCACTTAAATGCAAACCTAACTTTTGTCTCCTAAGTATATATTAAACCTTTTCATCCATTTTCTCACAATTATCATTCAAAGTGCAAGTAAACTATTTTTTTCTCTCATTTTCTCTTTGGTGTGAATCGATCTAGGGTGATCAAGAAGCAAGAACAACAAATTTTCCAAGATCAAGATATAAACTTGTTCACTTAGTCATCCTTGTTGGAGTTTTGAAATAGAAACTCAAGGATTAGTAGGTTTTCATCATCTAAACTCCCTAAACCTTCAAAGTAAGTTAACAAACTCATTTTTATAATTTTTACAAGTTATTACTATGATTATATACTTTTCTTACAAGAACTCATGCATATAATAGCTTATACCACTTTATTTTATAAACTTTTAACTTTTGAACCTTAGAAAGTGTTTATTGTTAGATCTTTGTTAGATCTACTTGGTTATGATGTTTAGGAACCCATGACAACCTAAGAAGGTGTATGGTAGGATTAGACTAGTTTTGTGGTGATTGAAAGTGGTTTGATTGAAGATGGAACTAGATTAGAACCCTAGAAATGGTTTTTGAAACTACATATTGACCTACTGTCCCTATTTTTATTTCATGGGAAAATCAGTAATTGATGGGTAATTTCTGACCAAAGATTTAGAAAATACTTTCAAAAACGAAACTTTAGGCGAAAGAACGGATTAAAACGAGCTTATAACGAAGAAGTTATGATTTTTGCAAATTAATTGACGAAAACTATTTCCTGAAAAACTGCATGCTGTTTGGAAATTTTCGACGGACAAATGGAAGCGTTAAACGTAATCTAGAGGAACCGAGCTATCGAAAATATATTACTACATACTAAAACGAATCCGTGGACATAAAGAACAAGGAAAATGAGCTTAAAACGACCAAGTTATAACCGTTTTAACATCGTCAAACTATATATATATATATATGGACACAAATAAAAATAATAACTTACGCACTAAATGGTATATTTTCTAGAAATGTTACTAAGGACTATATTCTTAACAAATGAATACGTATGGCCCAAGAGAATATTTATACGACTTAACGACGTTATCTTAAGGTTTTCGATACAAGGAATTTAACGCTAACATTTTCATACGAGATAATACGACAAGTTATATACTTCTATATGGACTTATTTTCCTAAGTATGGAAACTATTTTACTATGACGATAACTAGTATTTCCAAATTACGAGTGGTATGGGTATCATGTGCATGTGCATTCATTTCATTACGGCTTGATCTTAATTAGATCGCGATTATTCATTTAGGTTGCGGCTAGTGTTCGCGCCTCATTGTCCCGACTACTTTTACATCATTGTACCATCGTTGTACCATCCTTTCGAGGTGAGTTCTCATAGCCCCGTTTTTAGTACTTATTTGATTTTAAATCCCACGGGGGAGAATACATTGCACAATTATATTTTTTTGTACATGCCCAAGTATTAAATTCCATACATTGCTTAAGTTGTTAGTACTATCACTTCAAGTCCCCTTTATTATCATGGACCGTTAATTATATTGCCAAGCGAGAGTGAGTGGATAGATCTATCGAGGGTGACGCCTCCATTCGTGTTTGGGTTGCTCCATAAGGAAAACGAATGCATTTCATGTCTAATTATAGTACGAGTGCATGATAAACACTCCTTTGGGGCCAATTTTAGTACGTCTAGCTTCGGGGTCATGAGCTTAAGATCAATGTAGCATTTTGACATATTGTCATCTTGCTTTTACTTTTACTGTTACTTGTGGCTATTGTACATACGATTTAACTTATAAACCTATGATTATTCACCAACTTTATGTTGACCGTTTTTCGCAATGTATTTCTCAGGTTATTAAGGTAGCTCATGTTGCATACATTTGGACCTTCATGGAGTTGCGGAGTCGACGCGTCTCACCATATTTTCTGCACTTATGAAACGTTTGATCTTGTTGAACTTATTTTAACTATTTTGGCGAACTCTTTTGGGACCTAAGCTTTGTAAACTCTGAATGATTTGATGATCAAATGCTGTATTTTCTAAACGACACTTTAGGTCGTTCAATATAACTGTAACTATGGTGCTATGACAGTCACCCCCAGGTATTCCATTCCGCTGCCATTCAGGTATTTTGGGGGTGTGACAATTCGCCCTAGGGTTTTTCCCTCAAAGTTGCACACTAATGAATGAAATTAGGAAAACTATATATAGATTATATAGGGTGACGGCGTCATGAAGAAATCGGTGATGTCGTCAACTCGCCGCCCATAATGAAATCGGATTGCCTAGATCCACTTTTGACGCCGTCATGTGTGATTTTGTTCTGGGCCATCACTAATGTTAGGACCATGACGGCCTTGGGTGACGCCGTCATCTCCAATGCTAAAAACTCTTCTGGACCATCATGGAATTTGTCCACATCCACCTCTTGTATTACTCTTGACGCCGACATGTAGAAGCATGTGACGCCGTCAGGTACTGTTCCCAGCAAGAAAAATTAAGACTTTGCCGTTTTCATCACTTTTACGCTCAAAAAACGTCCAAAATGCTTCCTTATCCAGATTTCACTCCAAAAGTCCCTAAAATGCCAAAAGAAACGATTTAGGGCAATATTTGATCAAATAAATTCGAATTCGGGCTAAAATTACCCCTTAAAAACGGTTCATTATTCGCCTCATCAAATACCCTTACACTTGAGATTTACTTGTCCTCAAGCAAATGCGCTTTTATTCTAATCAAAATACAAGTTATGGGTCATTTAACACTAATATAAAAGTAATTACAACAAATAATCGTTCCACTAAAGACCAAAGACAAGCACGGAGGTCATACACTAGCACCTCACAAATAGTGTTTATATACTCACATCTCTTGGGTGTAATAAAGTATATATCGCAATATGGAAATGGAAAACATCTCTCACTACCTGTCATAGCAAAATAGATTACCATAGGCTTGGGAAAGGATCAAACCTCCACCACTTGGCGTAAGCACCTAGGATAAACTATCAAAGAGGTCTTTCAAAGGGTTATAATGTTAGGTGTAGGGATATGGAATACATGGTTTTGTTGAATAAAGGCAATATTTATTGGTGGCGAGTTAATCATCTTGGTTAACTACATGTACAATATGGCGTTGCTAAGCCAAGACTAGACTCGACTTAAGCTAAAAATAACAAAAACATCAAACAAACATAAAATGAAACGGGATGGTAGTCCGTATGTTTTTTCGTTTCTTTTTTTTTTATTTTTCTTAATTTTTCAATTTTTTTTTTTTTTTTTTTTTTTTTTTTTTTTTTTTTTTTTTGCATACGCTCTTACCCTACCATCCAAAATAATACATCATAGGGAATGTACATTCCCCTTACAATTGAATTTTTACATATTTTACAATAAATTAATCTAATGACTCGAATCAAGATAATCAAAACACTTGAAGTACTTTTAAGATTAACGCACATATGAGGGTAATAAATGATGTTCTTCCCCATTGCTCTATAACACAAGTACTTTACCCATGAGTCCCAATCGTCCCAAAACAATATGTACAAGATATGACTCGACTTAGCAACCATGTAATCAATTAGATAATTAACTAAGGCTTTAAACATGTAACAATAATGTACTAAAGATGAGTGCATACACGGAAGGCCAAGGCGATTTGGTTGCACATTTGGGTGGGTTGTAAGATGCTTAAAGTTAGAAACAAAAAGATAGGCTCGGAGGGGTGTATTAGGGGTTTCATGTACTAAAAATGAGTACAACGCTAAGGTGTGGGAAAAATTAATTGAAGTTACTAGCCAAGTACTATGACTTAAATGGTCAAGTAATTATGATACGGGTTTAACACAAGGGTGATCCTAATGCCTCTTATCATGTAGTGAATCCTACCACACGAATGTAGTCTCACTAGCGGTCGCGGGATGCATCACTAATGCAAGTTCTAGAATCTAAATGCTACCGGTACACTCATAAGCACTAATAATGAATGGTTTTCCTATCAAATCTAAAGGCGAACCTGATGAGGTGAAAAATGAACCATTTTTAGGGGGTCTGTTGACATAAATAATGCCTAAAAACATTATTAACATGTTATCAATATCTCTATGTTTTGATTATCACAAAATATAAACTCATAGAACTAAAACTTATGACATAAACAAGTATTTAGTGATTAATATTTCTCTTTACATCCAAATCACTTAAGGTATGAATAAACAAAGTGTTTAGTGTATCTTATGATCAAAGGAAAGTTTAATTAAGCATTACAAAGTTTATTTAATTATATAAACATATTATATATTTTTGAAAAACACTTTTGGTAATAAAGAAAAATGTTTTATTCATACTAAATATATGAATTCAAATTTTTAACCAAAATCAGTTAGTTTTTCACCAAATAAACTTTCCCCACTAAAAGACAAAGAATCTGGCCGTTTCAGCTGGGCGGCCCCCTTAATTATAAAGGGCGGTCCCCTTAATTTTAAGGGGGCCGGCCATGATTTAAGGGGACCGGCCACGCTCCTCTGTCAGATTCTGTTGCCTATAAATACCACCTTAAACCTGAATTTTTTCCTCACCTTTTGCACTACAAAACTTTCTGATCTAAATCCAATTCTCCATTCTTTTATCCTTTGATCATAAGTATATAAATTCTTTGTTTCAAAGTGATCCAACCTTCATCCTCTCAAGTGCAAGAGAAGAATACTTTTATCCCTCAAGACAAGAAGTATTACAACTTGTTGTGATCTCCACATCCAAGTTGTTGGTGTATCATCAAAGATCATTTACATTATTCTTTGTGAAGATTATTGTGAATATTTGATTGTAGATTGTTGTGTTAGATATTGATTGTGTGATTAGTTAGTAGCTTGGTGTGAAGAAGATAAGCTAGGTATTAGATTGGTGTGAAGAAGATAAGTGTGGAGTAGTTAGTTGTGAAATAGATAGATTTGAAGAAGTTGTGTAGAAGGCGTGACTTAGGTGTGACGAAGTTGTGGTGTGAAAAGCGGTGTGTAGATTGGTGTGTATATTGGTGTGTACGGTTTTCTCCGCCATAAGGGAGCTTGTTGATATAGTGAAGAAAACTCTCGAGTTAGGTGCTCGGGGAGTGGAGTAGGGCAAGGAAGGTGTCCTTGTAGCCGAACCACTATAAATCTCTTGTCTCGCGGTTCGATCTTTCAATCTCTTACTTATTTCATTACTTATCATTATTATACTTCGTGTAGTATTAATTGTTTATATTGTACAAGACTTGAGATCACAAATTTTCGAATCTAAATTTTTAAAAGCTAAGCAAAACTCTAAAACTAATTTTTTTATAACTAAGGAAAAATACGTAAAACTATTCCACCCCCTTCTAGTTTTCCACAATTGGTATCAAGAGCTACGTCTAGCAAGATTTTTAAAATATATTGTATTTTAAAACTTGTAACGATCTATGGAATCTGAAAAATATCTAGAAGGGCAATCTATGCAAAGACCACCACTATTTGAAAGTGATGGATTTTTATATTGGAAAAATAGATTCGAAACGTATGTGAAATCAAAAGATCTTGATCTTTGGCATATTATTACCTTTGGTGATTTTCCTCCTATTCAATATAATGTTGAAACTAAAATGAATGAAATTGTATCTTTTGAAAAACAAAATGATGATTTGAAAAAGAAATTAGCAAAAAATAATGAGGCTAAAATGGTAATTTATAATGCGTTACCACGCAAAGAATATGAAAGAATTTTTATGTGTAAAACCGCCAAAGAAATTTGGGATTCTTTACTAATCACTCACCAAGGTAATAGCCAAGTCAAAGATAATAAAATAGATCTTATTGTACAACAATATGAACAATTTATGATTCCGGAAGAGGAATCAATTGATAATGCTTTTGCTAAGTTTAACACTATCATCACAAGTTTAAAAGCACTTGATGAGACATTTTCTAGTAAAAATTGTGTTAGGAAATTTCTTAGGGCATTGCATCCAAAATGGCGAGCTAAGGTCACGGCAATCGAAGAATCAAAGAACTTGATGATGTTATCTCTAGATGAACTAATTGGCAACTTGAAGGTTCATGAAGAAATCATAAGAAGAGATTCGGAAATGGTCAAAGTCAAGAAAGAACAAACCAAATCAATTGCTCTAAAAGCCAAAAAGGAACCTAGTGATGATGATGATTCAAGTGATGAAAGTGAAGACGAAGAATATGCAATGGCCGTAAGAGAATTCAAGAAGTTCTTCAAGAGACGAGGAAGATTCATTAGATCATCACGAGACGAAAGAAAAACATTCCAAAGGAATAGAAGTGACAACTACGGGAAAAGAAAATGCTTTAGATGTGGAAGTCCAAATCATTTCGTTGGCGAATGTCTAAAGCCACCGGGTTACGAAAGTCAAGGTGCTTTTGTTAGTGGAACATGGAGTGATAGTGACAAAGAAGAAGTTGAAAAGCCAAGAGACGAAAAGTGTTTCATGGCAAAAGAAACCGACGAAATATGTTTAGGAATTGACTTGGAACCTGACGAATGGATCAAAGATAGCGGATGTTCGAGGCATATGACGGGGAATCGCAATCTATTCTCTACATACAAGGCATACAATGGAGGTAACGTTATTTTCGGTAGTGACTTACGTGGAAAAATCATTGGCAAAGGTACGATCTCTCAAGACTCACTTACTATTGAAAATGTAGAGCACGTAGATAAGTTAACATATAACTTGCTTAGTGCAGGACAAATATGTGATAATAAATGTAGAGTCACATTTACCGAAGATGATAGCGAAATAGTTAAGGATGGAAAAATTATAGGTAGAGGAATTGGAAAAGGTGGCATATATGTTATGAAACTAGGAAACAAACCTGAGGATAGGATATGCCTAACGACCCTAGATGAAAACTCTACACTATGGCATAGGAGATTAGGACATGCTAATATGCAACAAATACAATCGTTGGCCTCTAAGGAATTAGTCAGAAATTTGCCTAATCTAAAATATGACAAGCATTTTTGTGATGCATGTAAAATTGGAAAACAAGCACATGCTAGTCACAAAGCCAAGAATATAGTATCCACTACTAGATGCCTAGAATTATTACATATGGATCTTTTTGGTCCATCCGCTGTGCGGAGCTATGGAGGAAACAAATATACCTTAGTGATAGTAGATGACTACTCACGATACACGTGGACTAGGTTTTTAAGTGACAAGACCCAAGCCTTTGAAAAATTTGAAATATTTAGTAGAATGATTCAAAATAAATTAGGATGCTCAATAGTTGCCATTAGGACGGACCATGGTAGGGAATTTGATAACGAAGTACAATTCGAAAAATATTGCGAGTTAAATGGAATATCTCACAATTTCTCCGCTCCTCGTACTCCTCAATCAAATGGCGTAGTAGAAAGAAAAAATAGGTCACTACAAGAAATGAGTAGAACTATGTTAAATGAACAATCCATCCCACAAAAATTTTGATGTCACGCCGTAGATACATCAACTTATATTTTAAATAGGGTATCAATTAGAAGAATTCTAGGAAAAACTCCTTATGAGTTATTAAGAAGTAGAAAACCAAACTTAAGCTACTTTAAGGTATTTGGAAGTAAATGCTATATATTAAACACTAAGGACTATCTCACTAAGTTTGATCCAAAATCATATGAAGGAATATTTTTAGGATACTCACAAAATAGCGAAGCATATATAATACTTAACAAACACTCCATGAAAGTAGAGGAATCACTAAATGTAACATTTGATGAAACACCACCACCTCCTAAAACATTACCTTTAGAAGATGATGATTTAATCGAAGATGAAGCTATTGAGGTTAGTAAAACAAAACCCATAGGAAATGATAATGTAGACATTCACTTAGAAAATAACGAAACTAGTAATATTAAAGAATCTAGATCTCATCCATTAGATAATATAATAGGACATCTCAACCAAAGAACCCTTAGGTCACAAGCCCAAGATAAAAATAATTTCTTTTGTTTCCTCTCATCAATAGAACCTAAGAATATTAGCGAGGCTTTAAAGGATGAAAGTTGGGTTATAGCTATGCAAGAAGAATTAAATCAATTTAAGGCGAATGATGTTTAGGAATTAGTTCCAAATCCAAAGGATATGACCATCATAGAAACCAAATGGGTATATAGGAACAAGTTAGACGAGAATGGAATAGTTACTAGGAATAAAGCTAGGTTAGTTGCCCAAGGTTATAATCAACAAGAAGGAATTGATTATGACGAAACTTATGCCCATGTAGCTAGAATAGAATCGATTAGGATATTACTTGCCTATGCTTGCGCCCTAGATTTTAAGTTATTCCAAATGGATGTGAAAAGTGCATTCCTTAACGGTTTTATCAATGAGGAGGTATATGTGGCACAACCTCCAAGATTCATTGACTTCACAAAACCTGATTATGTTTATAAGTTAAAGAAAGCTTTGTATGGACTCAAACAAGCTCCTAAAGCTTGGTATGATCGATTAAAAGCTTTTCTTATTAAACATGATTATTCCATGGGAATGGTAGATAACACTCTTTTCACTAAAAGGAAAGACCCAAATCTCATCATTGTCCAAATATATGTTGATGACATTATATTTGGATCGACTTGTCAAGATATGTGTGATAAATTTGCCAAAATCATGCATGGTGAGTTTGAGATGAGTATGATGGGTGAAGTTAACTTCTTCCTAGGATTACAAATAAAACAATTAGAAGATGGAATATTTTTTAACCAATCTAAGTACATTAAGGAAATGCTTAAGAAGTTTGGCCTAGAAGACTCAAAACCCATAAAAACTCCCATGTCTACGGAGGTAAAGCTCACAAAGGATGATGAAGGTGAGTCCGTAGATAACACCAAGTATAGAGGAATGATAGGTAGTTTACTATACTTGAAGGCAAGTAGACCCGATATCATGTTTAGTGTCTGCCTTTGTGCCCGTTTTCAAGAGGATCCCAAAACCTCTCACCTAGAAGCGGTTAAGCGTATCTTCCGATACGTTAAAGGCACTGTACACTTAGGATTATGGTATCCTAAGGAATCCGGCATAGAAACCATTGTCTATGTGGATTCGGATCATGCGGGAGACTACGTAGATAGAAAGAGCACTAGCGGTATTTGCACGTTTATGGGATGTTGTCTAACGTCTTGGTTTTCGAAGAAGCAAACCGCTCTTGCTATTTCTACCACCGAAGCCGAATATGTAAGCGCCGGAAAGGCATGTCAACAAGCACTATGGATGAAACAAGCGCTCGTAGACTATGGCATTAGGTTAGAAAATGTCCCCATTATGTGCGATAACAAAGGTGTGATATATTTAAGTAAAAATCCGGTGCAACACTCTAGGACTAATGTACAAAAAGGAAATATATCTATAGAAAAGGTTGCATCGGAAGACAACATTGCGGATATATTCACAAAACCCCTTAAGCGTGAATTATTCAACCACTTGCGTTTAGGATTAGGAATGATGGAACAAGTTGACTAAATTATATTAAATAATTTCAAATTTATACTTGCATGAAATTCATCTTTTTTCCATTTCACCTATTCTGAGTCTAGGAATCTGTTTCGCACAAAACTAAAGATTGAGAAAAGCTAATTTCTTTGCATAAACCGTTTTGTAAAACTCAATCACTTTTCTCTAAAAATTATTCTCACAATCTAGGAACCCCATGAAAATCATTTTCCTTGCATTGTTGACTAATCCTAAAAACATTCTATTTCAAAATCATGCATAAATTCTCACATAAATTGTCAAGATATATAATGTAATATATGTCTTTGACATTCATGATCGAGCAAAAATTGAATCAAGGAGATTATTTGGATTGTTTCTTAGGATCGTTATTTCTTTTTGCCTCTAGGAGTCGAAACAATCACAACTCCACATGTGTTGCATATAGACACTCACTAGGAAAAATTCATTAATAATGGTGTCATCTTGATCCATCATTAATTGTTCACTCACTAATTATCCTTGCCTTTAATCTAAGATAGATGCCTTAGGAAGCTTAATTATGCTTACCTTTATTTGCCTCCTCTTGATCATTATATGTTGATTATTTGCTTTTGTGTTTATGTGTTTTTGCATGCATGCTATATCTTGATTAGATTAGACTCTATATTGCCTAAGACAATTGAACTTGCTTGAATTCTAATCCAAACACATAACCTTTCTGCAAATTTTCTGCCAAAACCCAATTCTGGCAACCTGGAAATCACCAGATGGGCGGCCCTCTTAATTTTGTGAGGCGGCCCCCTTAATGATTAAGGGGACCGCCCCCTAATTAAGGGGACCGGCCATCTGATGGTCGGGTTTACATAATCTTTTCTGCTTTTTAGCCCATTTCAACCTACATTTCCTATTTTTCACCAACACATTTTGTCCTAATCCTCCAAACAAACCTTATCCATCCTTAAACACACAAATCTTACACTATAAATATCCCCAATCCTTAAAGCTCTCCATTCATCCCATCATGAACTCTCCAAACAAACCAAAATCAAAAGCCTCAAGGCTAGCAAGGATGACGGAAAAACCCGTTTGGCGAAGAAAAAGCCCTCGAAACAAATCCATCATCACAAATGAAGTTGGAAATCATTCCTCACCACCAACTTCTTATTTCCCAAACTTTGCATCAAACCAACAAAGTCACTCATTTGATCCACTTTACAAACCATACAACATTGGCCAAACATCTTCCTTCAAGCCAAACTACACCTCTCAACCTCCAACAACTTATCATGATCCATGCAAGTTTGATCAACCATCAAACTACAATTCCAACTACATAAACCCAACTCATCCATACCAAACCTATGATCCCCTCCACATTGCCACGGAAAAACAAAAGTTCTGTGATGAAATAAACCAAATCCATGATCTTAGTGATCTCCTTGCTATGCATCTTGCACAACGCAACAAAGGGCTACCTCCATCATCACCCTATGCAAATTGCCTTCCCCACTCTCTTAACTTGGATCAAGTTACAAATCACACTCACTTTTGCCCTTGTTGCATATTCCTTCAAAAACAACTCCTCTACTTGAGTGAAGATATTTCTTGGATTGAATATCTTCTCACTCGCAATCATCCAATACCACCCTTAACACGATACAACATCGTGAGATCCACTTCTTCCATTCCACACTCCACTCCATATCCCTCTCAATCAAACATCTAAGCTTTATGCTTATGTTTCTCTTCAAGCAAATAAAACAATCAACCATGGGTTGCAAGCAAGTCCAAGTGCTCTCTTAGGCAAAATAGGACTATGTCTTTTCTTTTGTGTTATTTTTTTAATATGCTCCAAGCATATTGAATGTTGTAATGTTTATCATTTCTACAATGCTTGAATGAATCTATGTTTAGTTGCATAATTGTTGCTTTGCATATATGTGTATCTTGCTCTCTTCAAATATTTTTGTAGCAAAGATCTCCATTGCTCATTCCCTTGGTGCTCTCAAATGAGGGGGAGCATACATTAAGGGGGAGCTTTCTACCCGTTTAAACTTCCCTCACGGAGCTTACTCGGCTTAACCTTTTTAATTAATACAAAAAGGGGGAGAAGAGAAATATAAACTACATAATACTTGTCTAAAAACAAGTTTTAGATATATTGAGTTTAACGTTTTGTAATAATCAAAAAGGGGGAGATTGTTGACATAAATAATGCCTAAAAACATTATTAACATGTTATCAATATCTCTATGTTTTGATTATCACAAAATATAAACTCATAGAACTAAAACTTATGACATAAACAAGTATTTAGTGATTAATATTTCTCTTTACATCCAAATCACTTAAGGTATGAATAAACAAAGTGTTTAGTGTATCTTATGATCAAAGGAAAATTTAATTAAGCATTACAAAGTTTATTTAATTATATAAACATATTATATATTTTTGAAAAACACTTTTGGTAATAAAGAAAATTGTTTTATTCATACTAAATATATGAATTCAAATTTTTAACCAAAATCAGTTAGTTTTTCACCAAATAAACTTTCCCCACTAAAAGACAAAGAATCTGGCCGTTTCAGCTGGGCGGCCCCCTTAATTATAAAGGGCGGTCCCCTTAATTTTAAGGGGGCCGGCCATGATTTAAGGGGACCGGCCACGCTCCTCTGTCAGATTCTGTTGCCTATAAATACCACCTTAAACCTGAATTTTTTCCTCACCTTTTGCACTACAAAACTTTCTGATCTAGATCCAATTCTCCATTCTTTTATCCTTTGATCATAAGTATATAAATTCTTTGTTTCAAAGTGATCCAACCTTCATCCTCTCAAGTGCAAGAGAAGAATACTTCTATCCCTCAAGACAAGAAGTATCACAACTTGTTGTGATCTCCACATCCAAGTTGTTGGTGTATCATCAAAGATCATTTACATTATTCTTTGTGAAGATTGTTGTGAATATTTGATTGTAGATAGTTGTGTAAGATATTGATTGTGTGATTAGTTAGTAGCTTGGTGTGAAGAAGATAAGCTAGGTATTAGATTGGTGTGAAGAAGATAAGTGTGGAGTAGTTAGTTGTGAAATAGATAGATTTGAAGAAGTTGTGTAGAAGGCGTGACTTAGGTGTGACGAAGTTGTGGTGTGAAAAGCGGTGTGTAGATTGGTGTGTAACAATTCGCATTTTCAGGTTAATTAATTTTTCCCGGAAAATTTCACTATTCACTTTTACTATTCATTTTTCCCGAAACTTTCCCGAAAGTTGATTTTTATTTGATATTCTCGAGTGATAAATCATTTCCATGGCAAATTAAATGTTTGACATTCGTCAGATCATTTTCTTGAATGTTATTAAGGAATTACACGTTTTAGGGTAAAACGTCATTCAGAAATTCTACGCACAACGAAATTCGACCCCGTCAGGTGACCCCACATCAGAGAAATGTTTGACTCACTCATGATTTATTTGAGAATTAATCGTGACTGAGAAAAACATGACCAAAGACTTCCCGGCAGGTCACCCAAGCCTGTACTACTCTCGCATGAGCACGCTTAACCGTATGGGCGATTAACCGTTAGACTACAAAACGCGTTTCTAAGACGATTTGAGTTTTCAACTTATTAGAAAAAGTCAACATATTTTTCCCTCCTCCATTGACCAAAAATCATCCCTTGATGTTATAAGTCATTTCGTGATTTTTAGGCTTACGGTTTGATGTCTAAAAGACATTTAATACCAACCGACACTAGACTGAGCCCAGTCTAGACATTATAAGTCATTTTAAATCAATATTATCCTATTAGAAAAGTAACATTTTACTTTTCTCAATTTTACGCAATATTCGTACGTTTTACATATTACGCGTTCTAGACCCGTGTTTCCAGTTTTTAGCAGGGTTTTACCACCCAAATGGAACCTACCACTCATTTTATATTTTATTATGGGACATATGGACATGTCTAACAATACTTTAAAGTTCCATAATTTTACGACACCCGGTTTTACGTTTTGAGGCCTAATCATTTACGGTTGTCATTTCCCGGAGTCAAAACTCTTCCTAATACTTAGGATAATACCAAGCAAAGTCCAACACTTCCTCCCCAAGTTTAGGAACCGACCTAGGGGGGGGAATTCAGCCCTTGTGTGTCTTGATCTCATGCTAGGAGCCTTAGGATGATTACATGTGTTCACCTTGGCCTCCAAGGTTGGACTAGTCAACTAAACTAACCTCCTTAAGACCCTATAAAAGCCCCCCCATCCCCCATGTTGCCGTGCACCATCCAACACCAAAACCACACCATCCTTTGCTCATTTCCTTCTAGTTTCATGCATGATTCAAGTGCTTCTTCAAGGTTGAAACTCTAGTTAGGTTATCATTCATCAAACACTTCCATAACCTCATATACTTGGTGATTTCTCTTGAGTTTAAATCCACTCAAGTCACCTCAACCTTCATCATCCATCTTTCAAGATTACAAGAGTAGAAAGATTGCATGAAGTGAAGTGGGTTGAAGCAAGTCTATCAAAGTCCTATCCTTACATGTTAACTTCCTTTCATCTTTGAAAGCCAAAAGTTGTGAGCCAAACCCTAACATTATTCTTGTTAAATAATCATATTCATGTTATTTACATATTATTTGTGCTATATTATGTCTTGTATTCATGTCCATGATGTATAAAAGTGAGTAAAACAAGTTATTGTACATGATTGATAAGACAAGTTACTATAACAAGCAAACTAGTGACTTTCTTGGTAAGACCTGATCAAAATGGTACAAATATGATATTTGATCATTACATATTACAGTATAGGACTTAACAAGGAAACCGTAGCAACTTGAACCACCCAAAACGAGTATACGAGTCAAAAGTTACGCCCATTTGAAGTTACCAAAACTTTGCGGCAAACTGCCAAATACCATTCCGATCAAATTTGGGTTTTGAAAGTCACACTTCTGTTCCGATTCATCAAAAAGTTAAAACACGAAAGTTGTCCGGAACGACGTTTTCGTTCAGGAGTAAAGAAGCTCGAGCCCTGAAAACGCGTTTTGAGTGATAAATTCTTCAAAATCTTAACAGCCCATTTTTACACCAAAGTCATTACATATAAGTTATGGTTTATGAAGACCAAAGGGGTCTTATGACCTAGAATCAAGACCACAACCATGGCTAGAGCCAAGGTTGAGTCTCAAGACCATGGAAAAATGACCAAAGGTCATGGCTAAGCCATGACGAAATGACCATACAAGCTTACCAAGGCAAATACATGAACTAGAGAAATTGGCGATAACTTGAACATACAATTTGGATCTACTTCATCTAAAGGAACCATGAGATATTACAAAGAGAAAATGGTCAATCAAGACTTATGAAACTACCCCTAATAACAATCTTCATGTACTAATAAACTTTCCTAAGTTTATTCAAATATCGGACATGTAACTTTTCGGATCAAAAGTTATATCTATATATTTTATCAACTACTACAATAGTAGGGAGCCTCATGTGAGGAGTTCATTATGTAAGCCGTCGAGATGAGTTGTGGATTTACGAGTTAAAGTGTCCTGGCTCCTCGAACGCTTACTAACATGACTTCTGAATTATGTCGGCCCGAACGGTAGTAAACGATATACAAAACATACATGTTTCATGAATCATTACTTTCAAAGACTTACAATATACATCATACCACATCATGGACTAAATGCAAGATATATATATAGGCACTACTTCATATTCTTTACTCTGATCCTAAGTCGCAACATTCTATTATAGGTTGCTCGTAGAAACCTTCACGATTCAACCGTTACATTCATTACTTGCTATCTTACTTAAGGTGAGTTCAAAGCCCCACTTTCCATTACTTAATTGTTTTACAAACCTTTGGGGGGAATACATGCTATTTTTAACCGAGCACAATGTTTTTAAATTGTATGCTGCCTGATTGTTTTATTATCACTAAGTACCAGCCTTGCTAAACCGATATCCTTTATTATGAACCATTTAATCACTAGCAATAGTGAGCGCGAATATTGTGAATAGGCCTATTGGGATTGACGAATCCCATTTGTATTGACTAAGTTCAAACAAATGCATTAATATTTGAGATTTAGGTATGTTAGCAAAGTACCTACCGGGTTAAATCTGCCGATCGATATTGGTACACGTTAACGTTATGGTGTCATAAGTTTAGTGTATAATACATGTTCCGGGCGTATAATAACGTAGCCTGCCTGTTTTATTTTCCAAACATTGGTGTGAGTCCATAGCTCACACTACCAACATATTGTGTTCAAACATTTAACAAACTCTATGAATATCACTCAACCTTTGTGTTGACCTCTCAAGCATGTATTTCAGGTTCATGACGATCAAGGATGGCACGGAAGGACACGGATACTCAAGAGGGCTATAAATTTTATTATCATTCAAAACTCATTTATTATACATCGTAAACATGGAACCAATTGGGACCTCATTTTGTAATCTCTGATATTTATATAATTTGAATGATAAATCTTTTAAAACGACTCAATTGGAGTTCGTTTTCTATCATTGTGACTATTGTGCCGTCGAGTAACACCCAGTTTGAATTCCGCTGCATCCATGAATTGGGGGTGTTACATGGTGTGTACGGTTTTCTCCGCCATAAGGGAGCTTGTTGATATAGTGAAGAAAACTCTCGAGTTAGGTGCTCGAGGAGTGGAGTAGGGCAAGGAAGGTGTCCTTGTAGCCGAACCACTATAAATCTCTTGTCTCGCGGTTCGATCTTTCCATCTCTTACTTATTTCATTACTTATCATTATTATACTTTGTGTAGTATTAATTGTTTATATTGTACAAGACTTGAGATCACATATTTTCGAATCTAAATTTTTAAAAGCTAAGCAAAACTCTAAAACTAATTTTTTTATAACTAAGTAAAAAGACGTAAAACTATTCAACCCCCCTTCTAGTTTTCCACAGGGTCATTTAAGCCCGAATTCGAATTTATTTGATCAAATATTGCCCTAAATCGTTCCTTTTGTCATTTTAGGTACTTTTGGAGTGAAATTCAGAAAAGAAAGCGTTTTGGACGTTTTTGGAGCATAAAAGTGAAGAAAACGGCAAAGTCTTAATTTTTCTTGCTGGGAACAGTACCTGACGGCGTCACAAAATTCTTAATGACGGCGTCAAGAGCAAATCAAGAGTTGGGAGAGGTGACGGCCAAGTGAAAATGTGACGGCGTCACCATAGGCCGTCACGGTTCAAGAATGGACGACGGCCTAGAGCTAAAAATACACATAACGGCGTCAGATGTGGGTCTAGGCAATCCGATTTTATTATGGGCGGCGAGTTGACGGCGTCAGAATTTCCTTCTTGACGCCGTCACCCTGTATAATCTATATATAGTTTTGCAATTTTCATTCATTAGTGTGTAACTTTGAGGGTGCAACTTTGAGAGAAACCCTAGATCCGAATTTCACAGCTCTTTCAAGGGTTTTTACCCTTTGAAACCTTATCTTTAATTGAGATAAGTACTCTTTCAAGTCATTCAATATGTCTATGTGTTGTTTGAATATATATTATGCTTGTCTTCAATTTAACATGCTAGGCTAGATTTCTTTTGTGTTTGCTTAGATGTAGTGAAACCTAGATGTTAATTATGGGTTGATTGTTTGTTTATAGTTGTTACGGATGATTGTATTCGATGTTAGGCTTAAGAAAACTGGCAGACTTCCATTGGTAACATGCTTGAACGTCTTAGGAAACATGATCGGAGGTGTACTACGATATTAGGTTGTATTTAATGCATAGGAGAATTCTAATGATCCCATGTTAGGAGTTTTTAACGGCTCGACATGGAGTGAAGGAAGATCTTATAGAGTTAGGGAATATTGTACACGGCCCTACGACTAGTATTAAGGAATATGACCCGGCATCCATGCAACTGTAACAAATGATTAACCTGTAAAAGATATCTAGGGAGTAATGAAATCTAAGTAAACACAACTTTACCTATCATTGTTCACACCACAATAGTTTAATTAGATTTATTTTCATTTTTGTTATTTTATTTTGATTGCATCTTTAGCTATTGGGTTAGTTGACTAGCAACTAATTCCGCCCACTCCTTCAAAAATCGGGATTTTACTTGCTTTTATAAAACTTAAAAAATACAAAAAGAATCATCCCCACCTCTAGACCTAGTTTTTAGGATTTCTAATCCTAGCAACACTATTCCTGAGTCGAACGATCAATCCCCCGGTACTTGTCACTATACTATACTACAACGATCAGGTACACTGCCTGGTGGGGGTTGTAAGCTTCTTGAGATCCCTCGAGAGGTAAAGCCTGGTGCGATTCCCACGTATCAAGTTTTTGGCGCCGCAGCCTGGGGAATAGTTACTGTCTAGGTTAGGATTTCTTTTTACTAGGTCTACTTGCTAGATTCCTTTCTAGTAAGATTTTATTTTTATTTTTAGGTTTTCTTTAGTCTGTCTTGTTTCTTCGTGTCTTTGTTCGTAACCTTTACCATCCGACATCATGGAAGGTGGTAACATCTTTGAACCCATCAACCCATCGATTTAAAACCACCCACAAAACCCACCATTAGCCAACCAACCTCCTAGGCCCCGAAACTTAGGAGAGTATTCCCGTCCTAGCCACCAAGGCTATCGAAACACCATTGAGCTCACCCAAGGAGCCAATGTGTCCCCTTTGCGATCCGACACCATCTGGTTGGTGCAAAGCGGATGTGCATTCCATGGACCTCGTTCTGAAGATCCTAATCAACATCTTAAGAATTCTTAAAAATCGTAGATTCCATAGACCTTAATGTTGAAACTAGAGAGTCAACCCGATTATGCCTATTCCAATTCTCTCTACGTGATCAAGCTAGTCGATGGCTAGAACGTTTTCCCGCAGGATCCATCACCTCATGGGATGATCTCACCACTCGTTTCCTTGCTCAATTTTTCTCACCGGGGAAAACTACGATGCTTAGAAATGATATCTTGATGTTCCAACAATGTCAAGGTGAAACGTTCTACGAAGCATGGGCTCATTTCAAAGACTTACTCCAAAAAGTCCCACATCATGGTATAAATCTTTGGCTATTAATTCAAATCTTCTATGACTATGTCAACTTTCACACCAAACGCACTATTGATCAAGCTGCCGGAGGTAGATTACGTGATAGGAACGCCGAGGAATCTTTGGAAATTATTGACGAACTTGCCTCCGATAATCAAGAATTATGGGAATTTAATCATGCTATAAAAGTGGCTATCAACGCAATCTCGACACCTGGAGAGACTCATCAAATCTCCGAAGAACTCCTTTGCAAACTTGAGGCAAAGGCTGATTATTTCGAGGAAAAACAAAAGAGACCTTTAAGTCCCAGACGGGCAACTGTCAGTTCTGTCTCAAAAATGATCCCAAGGCCATTATCTGAGTCATCCTCGATCCAGAGAGAATGTTGAAGCCTTTCAAAATTATGCCCCACCTTATTCACCTCCTCAAAACCTCAGCCCGGAATTCGAAGCTCGAATGAGAGAGTATATGGCAACCCATTCTGAGCGGCTTGCTAGATTCGAAGAAGCAGTTTATAAACAAAAGGATAAGATACAAGAGAAAATGAAGGAGATGATGAGCCTAGTGTTGGAGTACGCAAGCCAGAAAACCCCAGAAATGACGTTACTAAGAAAGGAAAGCGCTACCCCCACTACCCAGTTTGTTAATTCCATCACAATTATCCATGAGGATAATGAGGAAAAAGAAACCTCTAGTGAACTAACCAATGATGAACTGCCAAAATCCCAATCATTAGGTTACTACCTAAAACATGATATAAACGAAAACACCATAACAAATTGGATAAAAGGTGACGGGCGTAACCAATCCTCCAAACAGGTTTCAAAAAAGGAGAAAGAGGGGGAAGATGAGTATGATACATTACCTGGGGGACCGGTGTTCTAGAGACTACTTGTACAAAAAGTAGCTACTAAGCAGATGGCTTGTGGGAACTTTGAGATACCAGCCAGCATTGGGGATTTGCGATATCTGAATGCTTTCGCTGACCAAGGATCAGAAGTAAATCTTATGCCCCTAACTATTTACACTAAACTAACCTCTGAAATGCCAACCACCACCCGTGTTAGACTATCCTTCGCTGGTCACTCTTATGTGTACCCTTTAGGAATTGCAGAGGATGTGCTGGTCAATGTTGCAGGATTCATATATCCCGTTGATTTCACGGTCATTGATGATAAAGGAGGTAGATGCATGCAATAATCCTTGGGGCACCATTCCTCACCACCACAAGAGCTGTTATTAGGTATGAAAAGGAGGAAATTGAGCTTAAGTCGGGGAAAAGAAGGATTAGCTTTCCCATGACCCCACGGTGTGCACAAGGAAGCTTGATGAAGAGAAAGCTCAAAAACAACATTGACACATCGCCTAATCGTGTTCAAGAAAAGATTCTTGCATGGGAAACAAGGATCAAAAGCTACAAAGAAACTGAGCATGAGAGAGACAAAAGCTGCAACAAAGTTCATGTCAAGTTTGAATGTAGTCAACCAACGGAGAATCATGTACCGTTCACGAAAAGAGACCTGGTACTCTTAAGAAACTCAGGGATAATAGTACCTCCCGATAAACCAAGTCCCTGGTGGTATGGACCATTCACAATTAAAGGCATACGTCAAGATGGGATAGCTAACTTGAGCAGTAAAGGAGGAGGAAAGGTGACTGCGAGTATCGATCGATTGAAACACCACTACCACGACAGTGGGGATCATAATTATATGGGATACCTCATCTCGAGAGATGAGGTCACATGATAGCCCATGACCTTGAGTCTAGCTACAAGACTCATAAATAAAGAAAAGCGCTTCTTGGGAGGCAACCCATGTTTTGTGTGATTTTATTTTGTTTGATTGTTATTTGCTTCCGTATGCATGCTTTATTTTTATTGTTGGTAGATCATGTTTCAAACTAAAATTGTGAAAATGCTTTATTTTGTGGTTTAACTTCGTCTTAACTTCAAATAAAGGTATTTTGCAAAAGATAAGTGTAAGGGGAAACCCCAAATTTGTTTCTAAGAACGAAATTGATCATGATTCGCCACAATAATAAATGAACATGTATATTAGTATTTGTTAGAGTCAAATGCTTGTATCGAGTCATAATGATGTTTTACAGGATTTTCCAGGAAGTAGGACATAAGTTTTTCCAAAAATTTTCCGGAAACTTAACGTAAAGATTTCTGCAGGTCACTTCTGACGGCGTCATGAGTTAACTCCTGACGGCGTCATGTGCAAAATTCTGGAAATTTTGCTAGTTTTGTTTTTCTAACGGAGTCTTAAAGTTTTTGTTAATTCTTTAGTTTTATAAACTCCAGGAAATCTGCAAACATTCATTCCACAAGCATTATATCTTACATTGTTTTCTAGGAATTGTTAGTATATATAGATTGCCGCCGATTTTACGCGAGGTTGCTTTGTTTATTTTCTCAGGTTTAACAGGTTATGTATGACAAGAAGATGATTTATTTTTCTGGAAGGGAAGCTTTGAATTTTCATTTTCTTGGAGGAAGATCTAACCTTGTTACCGCACTATCCACACCGAACGAATCAGGGGAGTATTTGATTTCATTCTTTTACCTATTTCACTTTTACATTCTTTAATTGAACATTGGGGACAATGTTCATCCTAAGTGTAAGGGGAGGGTAAATGATGATACCTTATAGGATACTATTGCACTTGAGTTTGTTTGTTTGATTGTAGGTGTGTAATAACACTAAGAGAAATACCTGTTAGTGTAATTTTAGCGCCAAATTTAAAATTTTTTACAACATTTAGGAGTGAAACTTTAGCCTTAGCAAGCATATCATGGATAGGAGATTGTATGACTAGCACAAAACCGTACCATTCAGAAAAATTTTCCACCCAAATATGTGAGGTTCGCCTTTAGATTTGATAGGAAAACCATTTACTATTAGTGCTTATGAGTGTACCGGTAGCATTTAGATTCTAGAACTTGCGTTAGTGATGCATTCTGAGACCGCTAGTGAGACTACATTCGTGTAGTAGGATTTACTACATGATAAGAGGCATTGGGATCACCCTTGTGTTAAACCCGTATCATAATTACTTGACGATTTAAGTCATATTACTTGGCTAGTAAAGTTAATTAATTTTCCCACACCTTAGCGTTGTATTCATTTTTATTACACGAAACCCCTAGCACACCCCTCCGAGCCTATCTTTTTCGTTTCTAACTTTAAGCATCTTACTTAAAGGAAGAATTTGTTACAACCCACTTAAATGTACTGATACGTGAGAATCGCACCAGGATTTACCTCTCGAGGGATCTCGAGAAGCATACAACCCCCACCAGGCAGTGTACCTTGTGGAAAACTAGAAGGGGGGGTTGAATAGTTTTCCCCTCTTTTTAATTCAATTGTTTATTTGAAAAACCTTCAATTAGAGTTTAGTGTGAAAACAACATATAATCGATATGATCGGTTATATATGTACACTTATGAATTAGTTTTCGAAACTTAGTTTTTTGAATGAAGCTTTGGTCGATCTTTATGTGAATACGTTTTCCTTTTGAAATCTTAAAACGTTTTGTATCAAATTATTGATTAAGTTAAATTTGATATGAGAAGTGTTAATAATATATATATAAGTCCATTAGACAATACCATACAATTTTATATCCTATCATAATATTAACTTGTAACTACATCACAATCAATCATCATGATAATATAAGCAACAATCAACACATATTTGCAAGCATAGATATAACGCGATAAATGCAAGAATGAAAGTAAAAAGATAGGAGAAAGAGGATGCAAACCGGACACGATGATTTATAGTGGTTCGGCTACAAGGACACCTTCCTTGCCTTACTCCACTCCCCGAGTCACCTACTCGAGAGTTTTCTTCACAACTAAACAAGCTTCCTTTTGGCGGAGAAAACCGTACACAACTTTTGCTTACACTATTTAACGACACTAAGCTAAATGTCGAGTTCTAATAGTAGCTAGAACCAATCTCACACCACAACACACCTTTTTCACAACACTACTACTACACTACTTATCACACCTTCACTACTTCTTCTTCACAACACACCTATTTCTACAAGGCTTCACGACTTCTTCATGGCTTCACGACTTCTTCACTACTTCACAACTTCTTCTACACTCCACTACATACTCACACATCTATTACTTCACACCTACATAACTTCTCCACACTACTACTTCTTCACACAACTTCTTACTCACTCATAAACTCACTACTAAGTAAGATCATCTTGATCTACTTATTACATATACAAAGCTCACAACTTATCATAAGCACTAACTACATCTTTGGCTTTATGATGGGGAGGATTCTTCTCTTGCACTTTGAGTTATGAGAGATTGGATCACTTGAAACAAAGATTAATAATCTTATGATCAAAGGGTTTTAGAAGGATGTTTAGAGAGAATTGGATCTGAAAATATTTGTGCAAAAGGGTAAGAAAAATACCAGGTTTGAGGTGGTATTTATAGGAGAAGATTTCTGACAGAGGAGCGTGCCGGTCCCCTTAATTGTATGGCCGGTCCCCTTAATTATTAAGGGGCCGCCCATAATTAAGGGGGCCGCCCTACTGAAACGGCCAGAAATCTTTGTCTTTTCTGGTGAAAGTTTATTTGGTGAAAAACTAACTGATTTTGGTTAAAAATTTGAATTCATATATTTGTTATGAATTAAACATTTACCTTTAATTACCAAAATTGTTTTTCAAAATATATAACATGTTTATATCATTTTATAAACTTTGTAATGTTTAAATAAAATCCCTTTGATCATAAAATGTATTAGACATTTGTTTGTACATACCTTAAGTGATTGTTGAGGCAAACCCGAGACGTTGAGATGTCGAGGCTTGTTGACGTAAGAATGCAAAGATAAATTGTGATCACAAGTAACTTAAGCACTTTACGTTATATGTTGTAACTTACATCTTTGTCATCATCAAAACATGAAGAGAATGTTTAGATTAAATATAGTAATATTCATGCCAACAATCTCCCCCTTTTTGATGATGACAAACTATGTAAACTATAACTCATAGTAAAATGTATAAGTTACTTGTTTACACTTCTTCTCCCCCTTTTGTCAAAGCAAAAAGGTGGACACTTAGACGAGACTTCAGCTACGCTTGAACCCTTGAGAAAGAATGTAAAAGGCGAGCATGCATCATCGTAAGTGAAGCCTTGATCCAATCAACCTTAATGCTCCCCTTGGTGTATGCTCCCCCTTGGTGTACACTCCCCCTTGGTGTATGCTCAAAACTAGTTTTGGCTACCAAAGAATCGAGCGATGAAGTAATCCTTCAAAACAAAGTTAGTAGACAAGTGCAAATATATATAATGATGATGATAGGTATATGCATGATACTAATAGGGGAACAATATATGGACGTAATAGGTATATGCACAAAAAAAAAATGACACATGTAATTATTGTTTTAAAAACAACAACCTAACTTCCTAAAAAAAAATTGCCATGACCAAAGCTTAAGACATGATAATGATTGGAACCTAATGAAAAGATTCTACCGACATATTTTGGCAAAAGATATCAAAACATATATTCTAAAAAAAATGATAATGATGCCTTCTTTTAAAGAGGTAGAAAAATAAAGAAGGATGAGCATGAATGAAAAGGGAAGGTAATGACAAAAGGTTGACAAATATGGTTTAGATTAATATAACATTTGACAAGGGTGGATAATTTGGAATCAAGGGATCTTTAGGTGTTTTGTTGGTTGACGACCGAAAATGGATATGTGAATGAGGTGGTGATGGCTTGACAACACTTGAAGCTTGGATATCTTCTTTGTGTTCTTCACTTGCTAGGAAGTGGAAAAGATGCATTTCATAAAGAAATTCGCTTGACTTTTAGGGGTGTAGATTTAGGAGCGGAAGAGGTTGATTGAGAGTTTGGATGTTGTTCAAGTGATGATGTTTGTTGAGATCTTGTAAGAAGATACTCAATCCAAGTGAAGTGCTCATTCAAGGCAATGGTTTGTTGTTGAAGGAAGATGCAACAAGGGCAATTGTTGACATGCTTCTCAACTTGGTTGATGTTGTGTGGTGATGATGGTGAGCTTGATTGGGTTGGATCCAAATTGCATTGCGCAAGATGTAATGCTAAAAGAGCACTAAGCTCATGAGCCTCTTTTAGCTCCTCAACGAACTTCAAGTGTTCGAAGGAAGGTTTGAACATGCAACATAGGAATGGCATGTGAGGTTGTAGGATGTGGTGGTGGTACTCTTGGTGGTGGAGACATGGTTGAGCTTGGGTAGTCATGAAAACATGAAATGTGTGGAAGAGGTTCTCCAAGAGTGAGTGGTGTTTTTGTTGAATGAGCAACATGTGAAGTATTGATTGAGAAATTGGGATTGTTGTTTTGGGATTGAGCATGCTCATCATAAGAAGAAGCATGAATGAGGGAATGAGTGGGTGATAGGTTGTGAGATGAGTCATTATTGTGGGTTTGAGGTTTAGTAGTTGGTAGAGGAATATATGTGAGTGAGGGTGTTTTCCCTTCCCATTAAATTCGTGCTCATCCGGACATAGAGTTAAGCATGTAAAGGCATACAATCAAATCACATAGGAGCAAATAAACATCTAGAAACAACATATATGCGATGCCATAAATCTAGGAATGAAAGAATCTAATGAGAAGCAAAATTCATAAAAGTAAACTAGCGTTAGGTATATATAGGAAGAGCAATTTAATCAAGTTGGAGAATGAGTATGAGACTATTACTAGTGGTGCTCAATTCAGGCTAAACACGACCATTTTTACGGGTTACACACACCCAACTTCTCACATAGAAGCAATTCAACCGTTAGGTTAAATTGAATTTCTAGTCAATAGATTCTCCAGTAGTCATTCTCTTTTTAGAAGAAATTGAGTTCCTAAATTTACCTATCGAAGATTACCAAACATGAAGTTTGCTTGATTCACTAATACTTGGCTTAATGTGACTCAAACATCATGTTTTAATGAAGGTAAATCTAGATGATGTATTTTATTCACGATCCTAATAGAGACGTGTTGAATGTTTAGATAAGAGTAAACAAAAAGTTTTAATCTTTTCTTCATGATTTACCGGTTGTTTGGTTTTGATGACATATTACTTGATTTAATAACTGTGCTAAACTTAAGAGTGCACCTTAGCATCTCTTGTGAAATGAATCTCATTAAGATTATTTATCTTAAATGAGTTTGTGATTCTCAAATGATATCAAAACTAGACATTAATATATTTTTAAACAAATATTATTTTCTATGATTTTTGCCAATGTTATATATCATACTTTAACAAGTATTTGAAAAAAAAAATAATTTGTTTATGGATTGTGACAAGTTATTTTTCACTTCTAATAACTTATATTATTTCAAAAAGGAAAGTGTAGTGCATTATCTTGTAACACAACAATTCATGCTACAAAGAAAATGAAATACATAGAATATATAATGTGTATTATTCTTAAATATGTATTTTGTCTTGAAGTGACGATTTTAAGTAGTGTGAGCAAAGTTTACATATGTTGTTAGTTTTCTCATGTTTGGTTTTTCGGATATGACACATTTATCCATTGCATTGCAATGTAAATTGCTTGAATATTTCGGACGAAACATCCAAGTCGTCAATCCTACTTCATTGTATATTTTATAAATGTGTTTAAAATGTTATTCTAATATTTGGAACACTATTATTGGACAAGTAGATTCAATATGACATTATCAATACAAGTGTGAGTTATGATCCAATGCACACTCTTTTCATCTACAAAGGATGTAACTATTTTCATATCAATCTAGTGTGATTAAGTATGTAGATTTAAGACTATATCTTTTGTTGTAATTTGATATAATATTGAAGCTAAACAAATAGCAATCCAATTTCTTGTCCACACTCAAAAACACGTCAATTAGATTTGATGAATATATCAACCATAATTTGAATAATGAATTGATATAATATCAAGATCTTTCTTGACCCTCACGGACACTCATTTGAAATAAATAAACATTTTGATAGTGTGTTCCATTAATCCTAAGATTATTTATTAGTGAATGATTGAAAGTTGACTTATTATTTCATAATTGTTATATGCTTTGTTTTTGTGAAAGACTCTTCATTTTTACTTATTATGAACACACTTAGATTTTGAAAATACTTTTTTTTTCTTTTATATAACTATTAATGTTTTACAATGATTCAATTTCTCTTATTAAACATCTTAAGGTAAAACAAGCTAATTTGTAGAAAATATTTAAGTGTGATGTGAAGAGTAGATTAAATTGTTTGAAATGTTTAGGTGACTAGATTGAACTCATTTACAAGATGTTTGAGTAACATTAAGCCATCTATACCTATATGCAATGCAAGCATATTATAACAATCCTAACGCAAGAAATCTAGCATAAGATCTAGTTAAGTATAAATCGGCAAACTAGCTATACACTAATAGGGCACATATGCATAGATATATACATAGCTAAACTTCAAATAGCAACAATCATTTAATATACTCAATTAAGAAAATAAAATCACAAAGAAGTTCACATAACACATAAAACACTTGTCGTCGTTTTGTGTATTATATACACCAATGTTTACTTAGCTCGAATTTATTTGAAAATAAAATAATTTCCTCCCATTCTATAATTTAATTAAGATCAATATTTTGAAAACATAAATACTTAATTTTTCAAAAGTATATCAACTAGGAATACCCGACTTGAAGGAAAAGGTAAAACAAAAGTTTTACGTTAAAACAAAACACAAATTTTTGACCACCGTATAGTATTTTGACTTTCTTACTTATTTAAGTTTGTAATGGTTACTTGTAAGTATTTTTAAATGAAAGTAGACTCAATTACCTTTAAAACGCCGGGTGGCACGACTTCTACGGAGTTACGGTTAATTTTATATGATTTTTCAAAGTTTTTGAAAAACTGTCGAACAGACAGGCGGACCCCTTAAATAATTAAGGGGACCGCCCAGTATTTAAGGGGGCCGCCCAGACAATTAAGTGGGCCGCCCATCTGGTACTCAAAATTTCATTTTTTGTAAAAAAATTGTTTTCTGACTTTTCGAAAAGGTGTGTGACTTTCTGATTTTGATACCGAACATATAACACTTATTTTAAGCATAATATTATTTCGAGCTAGTATAATTAGTGTATATATCATCAAAACTAATACAAGTTAATCAACAAAACACTTTTCATATTTAATCCTCCTTAATGGATAATTTGATACATGGATCGTACTCAATTTTTAAAACCATTTGTTTTGAAAATTTGAGCGACGTGGCCCTGGTACCAATTGTGGAAAACTAGAAGGGGGGGTTGAATAGTTTTCCCCTCTTTTTGATTTTATAAAAACTTGGTTTCAAAATGTTGATTCAAATTTATTCAATTGTTTGTTTGAAAAACCTTCAATTAGAGTTTAGTGTGAAAACAACATATAACCGATATGATCGGTTATATATGTACACTTATGAATTAGTTTTCGAAACTTAGTTTTTTGAATGAAGCTTTGGTCGATCTTTATGTGAATACGTTTTCCTTTTAAAATCTTAAAACGTTTTGTATCAAATTATCGATTAAGTTAAACTTGATATGAGAAGTGTTAATAATATATATAAGTCCATTAGACAATATCATACAATTTTATATCCTATCATAATATTAACTTGTAACTACATCACAATCAATCATCGTGATAATATAAGCAACAATCAACACATATTTGCAAGCATAGATATAACGCGATAAATGCAAGAATGAAAGTAAAAAGATAGGAGAAAGAGGATGCAAACCGGACACGATGATTTATAGTGGTTCGGCTACAAGGACACCTTCCTTGCCCTACTCCACTCCCCGAGTCACCTACTCGAGAGTTTTCTTCACAACTAAACAAGCTCCCTTTTGGCGGAGAAAACCGTACACAACTTTTTCTTACACCATTTAACGACACTAAGCTAAATGTCGAGTTCTAATAGTAGCTAGAACCAATCTCACACCACAACACACCTTTTTCACAACACTACTACTACACTACTTATCACACCTTCACTACTTCTTCTTCACAACACACCTATTTCTTCAAGGCTTCACGACTTCTTCATGGCTTCACAACTTCACGACTTCTTCACTACTTCACAACTTCTTCTATACTCCACTACATACTCACACATCTATTACTTCACACCTACATAACTTCTCCACACTACTACTTCTTCACACAACTTCTTACTCACTCATAAACTCACTACTAAGTAAGATCATCTTGATCTACTTATTACATATACAAAGCTCACAACTTATCATAAGCACTAACTACATCTTTGGCTTTATGATGGGGAGGATTCTTCTCTTGCACTTTGAGTTATGAGAGATTGGATCACTTGAAACAAATATTAATAATCTTATGATCAAAGGGTTTTAGAAGGATGTTTAGAGAGAATTGGATCTGAAAATATTTGTGCAAAAGGGTAAGAAAAATACCAGGTTTGAGGTGGTATTTATAGGAGAAGATTTCTGACAGAGGAGCGTGCCGGTCCCCTTAATTGTTAAGGGGGCCGCCCATAATTAAGGGGGCCGCCCTACTGAAACGGCCAGAAATCTTTGTCTTTTCTGGTGAAAGTTTATTTGGTGAAAAACTAACTGATTTTGGTTAAAAATTTGAATTCATATATTTGTTATGAATTAAACATTTACCTTTAATTACCAAAATTGTTTTTCAAAATATATAACATCTTTATATCATTTTATAAACTTTGTAATGTTTAAATAAAATCCCTTTGATCATAAAATGTATTAGACATTTGTTTGTACATACCTTAAGTGACTGTTGAGGCAAACTCGAGACGTTGAGATGTC
This sequence comes from Artemisia argyi, assembly GCA_030686995.1. Lineage (NCBI taxonomy): Eukaryota > Viridiplantae > Streptophyta > Magnoliopsida > Asterales > Asteraceae > Artemisia > Artemisia argyi. The sequence goes on from CM060695.1 coordinate 179,360,736, forward strand.
GAGGCTTGTTGACGTAAGAATGCAATGATGAATTGTCATCACAAGTAACTTAAGCACTTTACGTTATATGTTGTAACTTACATCTTTGTCATCATCAAAACATGAAGAGAATGTTTAGATTAAATATCGTAATATTCATGCCCTTACACTTGAGATTTTCTTGTCCTCAAGAAAATGCGCTTTTAGTCTAATCAAAATACAAGTTAGGGGTCATTTAACACTAATATAAAAGTAATTACAACAAATAATCGTTCCACTAAAGACCAAAGACAAGCATGGAGGTCATATACTAGCACCTCACAAATTATGTTTAGATACTCACATCTCTCGGGTGTAATAAAGTATATATCACAATAAGGAAATGGAAAACGTCTCTCACTACCTGTCATAGCAAAATAGATTACCATAGGATTGGGAAAGGATCAAACCTCCTCCACATGGCGTAAGCACCTAGGATAAACTATCAAAGAGGTCTTTTAAAGGGTTATAACGTTTGGTGTAGGGATATGGAATACACGGTTTTGTTGGATAAAGGCAATCTTTATTGGTGTCGAGTTAATAATCTTGGTTAATTACATGTACAATATGGTGTTGCTAAGCCAAGACTAGACTCGACTTAAGCTAATAAATGAAAAATAACAAAAACATAAAACAAACATAGAATGAAACGGGATGGTAGTCCGTATGTTTTTTCTCTTTTCTTTTTCTATTTTTTTTTTTTCTTTTTCTATTTTTTCTCTTTTCTTTTTCTACACATATGGGGGTAATGTATGATGTTCTTCCCCATTACTCCATAAAACAAGTAATTTACCCATGAGTCCCAATCGTCCCAAAACAATATGTACAAGGATATGACTCGACTTAGCAACCATGTAATCAATTAGATAATTAACTAATGGTTTAAACAAAAAACAATAATGCACTAAAGATGAGTGCATACACGGAAGGCTAAGGCGATTTGGGTGTATATTTAAGTGGGTTATAACAAATTCTTCCTTTAAGTAAGTTGCTTAAAGTTAGAAACGAAAAGATAGGCTCGGAAGGGTGTACTAGGGGTTTCGTGTAATAAAAATGAGTACAACGCTAAGGTGTGGGAAAAATTAGTTGACTTTACTAGCCAAGTGATATGACTTAAATGGTCAAGTAATTATGATACGGATTTAAACACAAGGGTGATCCTAATGCCTCTTATCATGTAGTAAATCCTACTACACGAATATAGTCTCACTAGCGGTCTCGGGATGCATCACTAACGCAAGTTCTAGAATCTAAATGCTACCGGTACATTCATAAGCACTAATAATGAATGCTTTTCCTATCAAATCTAAAGGCGAACCTCATATATTTGGGTGGAAAATTTTTCTGAATAGTACGGTTTTGTGCTAGCCATACAACTCCTATCCATGAGACGCTTGCTAAGGCTAAAGTTTCACTCCTAAATGTTGTAAAAATTTTAAATTTGGCGCTAAAATTACACTAACAAGTATTTCTCTTAGTTTTATTACACACCTACCATCAAACAAACAAACTCAAGTGCAAAAGTATACTATAAGGTATCATCATTTACCCTCCCCATTCACTTGGGATGAACATTGTCCCCAATGTTCAATTAAAGAATGTAAAAGTGAAACAGGTAAAAGAATAAAATAAAATACTCCCCTGATTCGTTCGGTGTGGATAGTGTAGTAATAAGGTTAGATCTTCCTCCAAGAAAATGAACAATCAAAGCTTCCCTTCCAGAAAAATAAATCATCTTCTTGTTGTATGTAACCTGTTAAACCTGAGAAAACAATCAAGGCAACCTCTCGCAAAATCGGCGGTAATCTAAATATACTAATAAGTCCTAAAAAACAAATTAAGATATAATGCTTGTGGAATGAATGTTTGCAGATTTCCTGGAGTTTATAAAACTAAAGAATTAACAAAAACTTCAAGATTCCGTTAGAAAAACAAAACTAGCAAAATTTCTAGAGTTTTACACATGACGCCGTCAGGAGTTAACTCATGACGCCGTCAGAAGTGACCTGCAGAAATCTTTCGTTAAGTTTCAGGAAAATTTCTGGAAAAACTTATGTCCTACTTCCTGGAAAATCCTGCAAAACATCATTATGACTCGATACAAGCATTTGACTCTAAACAAATACTAATACACATGTTCATTTAATATTGTGGAGAATCAAGATCAATATCGTTCTTAAAAACAAATTTGGGGTTTCCCCTTACACTTAGCTTTTGCGAAATACCTTTATATGAAGTTAAGACGAAGTTAAACAACAAAATTAAGCATTTTCACAATTTAGTTTGAAACATGATCTACCAACAATAAAAATAAAGCATGCATACGAAAGCAAATAACAATCAAATGAACAAACAATAAAACAAATAAAAAGGGGCTTGGGTTGCTTGCTGAGAAGCGCTTGTTTTTGTTCGAGTCACAAGCCTGACTCTACCCTTATTTAACAGAAATTGGGGAGGTTTTCCCTACACTTAGGATTAAGTGCGGGTGGAAGTAGTGATACACACCCTTAGGGTGGAAATATGCCTCGTGAGGAACGTGTGGTGGATGAATTATATGCTCAAAGGGGTGTGCTATCATCATAACCTTACCAAATTCAATCGGGTTAATAGGTGGATTAAGATTTTCTCCTAGAAAGGGATCATTTTCAATCAACTTCAAGAGACTACTAGTTGGGGATCCATCTTTACCTAATAAACCCGGTTTAAACCCATAATGTTTCTTGCGATCAATCATAAATGGGTGATGTAAGCATGTAAGGTCATTTTCCACTCCTATATTGGCTTCCTCTCTACTAGGCTTAGAGTCCACTACCTTTATCCTAAGACTACCCGAACTACATGGGTTGATGGGTGGGTCGGCTCCTCTTTTGTCTCCTAGATGTATATCTAAGGATGGAAAGTTGTGTGAAGATTGAGGTTCTGGTTCATCAACACTAGGTAATTCCCTAGAACTAAGAGTAAGGTTATCACTACAAGTATTCAAACCTATATCCTCTAGTGGTGTTTGGTACAAGGGTTCTACCTCTATTGGGTCTCCTATATTCTCTTCTACTTCTTCCGGGTAAGTCATGAGTGGTGTGTATTCCTCAAGTAATGGTGGTAGTTGTGGGGAACTTTGTAGGTTTGTGTTATTTACCTCATCCTTCCTTATCTCAACATCACCTATATCCTCATCACGTGTTTTAGTAGAATCTAACCTAAACATGTTCCTAAGTATCTCAAATCCTTCTCTAGCTATTTCAAGTTCTAAGTCTGATTCATAAGAACCTTCCTCAATAACTTGATAACAATGTTCAATTTGCCTAAAGGATTCATCTTTTTGCTTAATATGATCATGTTTGGCTAAATCCTCCTTAATTGTTTCCTCAAGTTGTGATGTATACAAACCCATCAATTCATTGAACTCATGGTTTACGGTTAGGTGGCTTTCCTCAAAATTTTTCCAAAGGGTCTTACTAAAAGGAATTGATCCTAACAATGATTGTTTAATATAGGCCACACATGCGCATAACTCATCAAAACTATCAAACTTTACACCCATCTCCTCTTGTATATAGCTAAGATCACTTAAAAATTCATTAGAACAACAGGAAGCAAATCTATCCGAGTAAACTAATTGTTCCTCTATTGTTAATGATCTAAATGGAATCTCATCCACCATGAAGACAAATGAAAATGGTTTTACAAACAAAGGACACAAAGAAAAAGATAGACTAAAGGAATCCTATATAAATAAAAATAAAAATCTCACTAGAAAGGATTCTAGTAAGTAGACCTAATAAAAAGAAATTCTAACTAGACAATGACTATTCCCCGGGCTGCGGCGCCAAAAACTTGATACGTGGGAATCGCACCAGGCTTTACCTCTCGAGGGATCTCGAGAAGCTTACAACCCCCACCAGGCAGTGTACCTGATCGTTGTAGTATAGTATACGGACAAGTACCGGGGGATTGATCATTCAACTCAGGAATAGTGTCGCTAGGATTAGAAAGCCTAAAAACTAGATCTAAAGGTGAGAGATGATTCTTTTTGTATTTTTTATATTTTATAAAAGCAATTAAAATCTTGGGTTTTTGGAGGAGTGGGCGGAATTAGTTGCAAATCAACTAACCCAATAACTAAGATGCAATCAAAATAAAATAACAGAAATGAAAATAAATCTAATTACTAATGTGGTGTGAACAATAATGGGGAGAATTGTGTTTACTTAGATTTCATTGCTCCCTAAATATCTTTTACAGGTTGATAGTTTGTTACAATTCATGGATGACGGGTTATATTCCTTAATACCATGCGTGGGGTGGCGTACGTACTTCCCCAACTCTATAAGCTCCTCCTTTACTCGTATGTCGAGACTGCAAGAAGCTCCTAACATGGGATCATTAGAATTCGCTCATGCATTAAATACAACCATAATAACCTAGTACGCATTGGTTCATGTTTCTTAAGACGTTCAAGCATGTTACCCTATGGAAGTCTGCCAGTTTTCTTAAGCCTAACATCAAAATCATTCATCTGTGACAACTATAAACAAACAATCAACCCATAATTAACATCTAGGTTTCACTACATCTAAGCAAACACACAAGAGATCTAGCCTAACTTGTTAAATTCAAGACAAGCGTAAGATATATTCAAACAACACATAGACACATTTAATGAATTGAAAGGATACTTATCTCAAATTGACATGAAAGATTTCAAAGGGTAAAAACCCTTGAAAGAACAGTAAATTCGTGCTAGGTGTTGAAACTATAAGACCTTGATAGATCTTCTTGAGCACTCTAGAATCGTTAGTAATGTCACTGTAATCAATAACACACTAATAGACAATCTCTGCAACTTGTATTTATAAAGCGGAAACAAAACACAAGCTTGATACTAAGAACTCTTGATCCTCTATGGATCTTTTAATTATAATAAGAGTATTCACTAAAAGTTATTCAAAACATAAACATGTGTTCCTTTTATACACAAGGAACCCTAAACCGTTTCACAAGAAACGTATATTCTAAAACTTCTAAAAGATATGCATTATCACTTCCTAAATAAACTCATGCATATCCAAACTATATTACATAAAATACGGAAATACTATATCCGCATAAACTAATAATACTGAACTATGTCTTTAGCAGATATACTGCTTCAGCAGGAACTAACTCTTCAGCAGTATCCTTCAGCAGAAACAGCAGCAGAATCCTTACTTCACAGAATTCCCAACAATCCTCCCCTAATCTTGAATTTGACCTGGTTAAGTTCAAGATTCTTGATAGATCTTCAAAATAACATACCAAGAGGATTGTAATAGCACCAGCAAAGAATCATCTTCAGCAGAATCTCTATGATCTTCAAAATACTTGAAAATTCCATTCTTTGCAGCAACAAATGACTTAATGTACATCAAAACAAATTAGTTTCATACTATTCTCATCACTTCCAGGTGTGTTAACTCCTGAGAGAGGTAAATCATTGAAAATAATGGATTTGATGTCTCTTTACCAATAGCCATCACTACTGGAGTAGCCAAGTGTTCAAAGGTACACTGATAACCACATGATTTTTAGCAAATCATCAGCTATAAACGGATTTGAGATGTCTTTACCTGTAGCCGTTTGCTCAGGACTAGCCAATTATTTTGATGAAAATCATCTTGGTTAACTGATTACCAAATATGGTTTTTCACTGCCTTTACCACAAGCCATATACATGTGAGCTAGCCAATTATTCAGAATCCATAAAGGAAAAATCCATGGTCAATTGACAACCATTTCAACTACTCAGCAATAAAGCATGGGTGAGTTGAAAACCCTATGGTTTTGAGCAAACCATTACAGCTATCAACAGATTTGATATGTCTTTACCAAAGTTGTACCCTTTGGACTAGCCAACTTTGTGATGGAATAGTCAACATCAGGTAAGTTGATAACCAAACCTGCATACAAATACTATACAATAAGATGTTAGTTTTCTTTTCTTTTTTTTTTTTTTAATAAAATAAAATAAAACAAATATACAATATGATATCCCTATTCAGATGCTGCTCTGGAAGTCTTAATCCTTTGTTTGAAAACCTTCACCAAAGATTCAGCAAACAATCTTGTATTTCCAGCTGGATCAGAAGGAATCTCCAACTTCTGTTGTAACATTTTCTCCATCAGAGATACCTTCAGAGGATATCTGTTGGTAAGATCCATAATAATCCTCAGACCAGTGGTAGTTTCCAACACATGAACATAAGGCATAGGATAGAACTTCCAACTCTGAACTTTCCATCTCTGATTGTTCTTCCAGATATCATAGCTTGCACCATTGGGAGTAGAAGAATCAAACAACACTTGAAGATCACCCAACAAATACAATCCAGATCCTTCAGGAGTATGAGTTGCATAGTACTTAATAACCAACTCATATAGAGTGACTAAATCTTGATGATTCACAAGATGAAGAATCTGTTGAAGAAATGTAAAGGATATGGAAGTTTTATTCAATCTGTAAATGGTATTCACTTAACCATCTTTACTTAACTCCCAATGAACCAAAACATCTCTAGTTCCTTCAGGCCAATCATCAGAGGATCCTTCCCTTATAAATGAAGCATCAGAATCATTCACATTGATTAGACTTTGTTTTGAATGTGAAGATCTGACTTTAGCCATTCTCTTGCCTCTTCTTCCAGGAACATAAATAGCATCATGAACTGCTGCTGCATCAGAATCAACTTCTGCAGCATCAGTTTCCACTGATGGAGTATCCAATAGTTCATCAGTAGAATCTTGAGAAGATTCAAGTGTAGCAGAGGCATATTGTTCATCCATAGCCTTCCTTATTTGTTTGTTTCTAGCAGCTTGAATTTCAACTTCTCTTGTCTTCAGTTCATGAAATCTTGCAAGCTCAGCTTTTTGTTCAGCTTCTTGTTCCTCAACCAACCTCCTAGCAGTCTCTTCACCCAATCTTTCCTGCTCCAATTGTTTCCTAGTTCTCTTTCTAGTTGGAGGATCTGACGTCACCACTTTTGCTTTACCTTTATCCACACAAGATGAAGCAGCAGAATGTGGTACATCAGCAAAAGGATCAGGTAAAGATACCTTTTCAGCAACAATAGGAACATTAACAGATGAAACAGCATCAGCATTGAGGAGAGGAATATTCTTGGAAGCACCCATTCCAGCCTGTTCATTTCTAGTCTTGATTATATTATAAATCTCAACCAGTTTTTCATATGGAAGTCCCCACACTTTTGTTTTAGACTAAGCAGAATTAAATAATGAGCTGCCTTGACTTCTCACATATGTTCTCATATAATCTCTCTGCTGTGCTTGAGTCATAGGTTTATCTCTTTTAGCTTTGGCTTTTAACTCATCTGCTACCTTCTTCCTCATCTTTAACACTTTCACAATCTCAGAATCATAGTCTTTCTCCTCTACCCTTTTACCAATAATATCAGCAGCTACATCAGGATTATTAAGCATTAGTTATCCAATCTGCTGCCAATCTGACTCATCAAACTCTAGAACAGCTGCATCCAATTCCCTTTGTCTTTCAATGGGTAAGGTAGAAACATATCTTTGAGTGACTGTATCTAATTCTGCATCAAACTTGGTTTGTTCTTCCTCAGCTAGATTAGCACTCTTCTTATAATCTTCCCATTCTTGAAATAGTTTTTCTTGTCCAGCTCTGTCTTCTGCTATTACAAGCTCATCCAAATCATCATGAGGGACATTATCTGCAGCAATATCATCATGAGAAACATTCACATCTGCCATAGGTTCATCATGTACTTCTTGAACCTCTTTATCAGGAGAAACTTGTGGATTCTCAGATGAAAGATGAACAGGGGAACTCAGATATTCTTTCCCTGCTACAAAATATGCTTCTCCTGATGTATTTCCTTTATCAGCAGATTGATCAGCAGCAACCCCACTTATTGATTGTTTCTCCTGAAGTATATCCACAGCTTCAGTCATCAGCACATCATTATCATCACCAGTCACTTTTGAAGTTTCAGCAGCTTGCCTTGCCAAATACTGTCTTGTACTTCTTCTTCTGTGAACTAGTATCTTTGGTTTAGATTGAGATACTTCAGCAACTTTAGGAGGAACAACATTAGACTGTCTAGCAACTTCAGCTAGGATCTCAAGAGAATCCAAATTAGCCTCCTTAGCAACTTTAGCAGAATCCAATCCATCCTTACTTTGCTTCTGCTGACTTAGTTGTGCCTCCAAATCTTGAACCTTGCTTTTCAAACTTTTAATTTCATTACCAAGAGTAGTCTTGGTCTCAGCAAGCTCTTTCTAGAGATCTTTAGTCATTTTCATGTACCTGCTAAGGGAATCATATACAAAAGTGAGAGTAATAGGGTCCTCTGCTCTACCAGCAGATTGCTCAGTGGTAAATGGAGCTTCATTGAACCCAGCAGGAGAAACAGACTCATGTACAACATTAGGAAAACCTTCATTAATTTGCTCTCCCAAAGGACTGGGTGAAGGTAGTGTAGTACTCTCAGGTTCAAGAGTCTGAAAGGTATGACTAAGTGACATATGTACAGGTGTAGGTGGTGGTAAGTCAGCAGAATCAGGTAATGGTTCAGCAGTTGTAGCTGGCACTTCCTCCGTTACCACTGAAGGATTACCATCAGTAGCAACACCAGAAGATGATGGATTACCATCATCAGCAGCATTAGGAGTAGGCATATTACCAGCATCATCACCTTCAACTACATTGGCATTGCCTTGTGGCAACATAGCTTCCAACATAGGATGATGTTCCCCAGTATAATTAGTTTTCATTGAGGCAAACAACTTAGAACCTAGACTTTTAATAGGTATATGGGTTCTATCTTCAGTGGTTATGTCTAAAATTATTTGTAAGAATCTAGGGTACATTAAGAACTTATGCTGTTGCTTATCTATATTTTCTAGCATATTATCAAAAATAAACTTAGAAAAATTATAAGTTTGACCCTTAGAAAGACAAACAATACCACAACCCAATTGCAGAGAGAACTGGTTCCATCCACCACACTTGTTACTAATACATTGAAGCAGCAGATGCACCAAATACCTCCACTTAGGACAAAATTGATTCTTGTGCCACTTGGATGTATCAGTACATTGATATCCAGCTTCTCTTAGCCCAGCAAGAATCTCTGCAGTGTTGAAATGATACACGCCATTTTCATCATCCAACTGAAGCTTTGTCCTAATCAACCCTTCTGTCACCACATACTCTACACCATCTATTTCAGCTACAATCTCTGTAGCAGATCTCTTAGCTGCAGATGCCCAAAATTGCTTCACCAAGGATTCACACACCAAATTGGGACTACAAGTCAGAGCATAATTAATCTTCGACCTTTGTAAAAACTCCACCATTAAATCGAATTCTTCATGTCCCTTTGCCTTTTTCAGAATAGCATACTTGTTATGGTCGCCTTTCAATTCGAGTTGTGCCATTGGAGTAATCGTGCGTGAGACGGTTATGAATTATACAGAGAATAATGTGTTTAAATGGAGTGATAAGCGAATAATTTTGTTTAGGAAGAGATATGCAAAGTGGGTTAAATTTGGAAGTTCCCCAATCGTGGTCAAAATTATCGGAACAACTTATTGACCAAGTCTGACAAATAGTTTAAAAACTTCCAATTTGAAAATTTACCCTTCAGCAGAAATGAAAGTCAAATCTGCTGAAGAATGGTCAACATCAGCAGAATCAACCAAAAGTAAAAATATCTTCGGTCAATATCTTGGTTTTACTGTGCCACCCAACTCACATTAATTATCGTAACTCCTAAACTTTGCTTATTTAATCACCCCCAAATCACATCTCAGTCACCAATTTACCCCAAATCATCTTACAAACTCTAATTTTCCAATTAACTCCAATTCTTGACCAAAACCATGTCATCACGCCCAGAAATCTCAGATCCAAATTCCTCTTCTCCATCAGCAGAAGAAGATTTACCATCATATCCATGGGAGCTTGATGGTTCTGACTTTGAAAGAGCACTGGATAAACGATGGAATGCACAAGAAAGACAATGGAATGCTCATAGGAAGGGTGAACCAAGCCAATTACCCATTCCTGCTGAGAGAGATATTGTCTCTCCCTTCATCTATACATCTGATAAAGACTCCTCAGAGGAAGAAGATGAAAATCCAACCTTTCTTCCTTCTTCCACACCAGAGAGATCCCAACCAAGATCAAGTAATAGGGATCCATCTCTCCCAACATCACAAAATTTGATGTTGAATCTTCCTGCTCCAGGAACTGGTCTTCTACATCAAGAACATATTGGACAGAGCAAGAAGACTGAGATCATACATAAGGGAAAGGAGAAGCTGAAGTAGATGATTGAGGAATGTTGCCATGGAAAAAAGTTCTTGAGTATTTTCTTGACTTTGATTCATGAGCATCTTCACAGTCTTCCTTCTCTTCTTTTTCCATTTTCATCTTCAGCTTCTTCATTGTACTTGTCATAGCCTCAAGTATTTTGTAATAAGTGATAGAAGCTAGTAGTACTTAATTAGCCAAATGTTTAGGAATGATCATTGTAATTCAGTTGAAACTTTGAATGTAAGCTGTAACATGTTTCTATGAATGAATGAAAAGATCTTCTTAATTTATCAACTTTGTAAGACCTTCAGCATAATCGACTTATCAGTAGAAACCATGTTTCAGCATTTGTGACCATATTCCTTTGACTTCTGCTCTTGGTGACTTTAACATGAAACTTACATTCTCAGAACATCTGCAAATCAGACATAAAACAAGCACATACACCAAACAACTTGCAAAAACTGTTAATGGGTTTGTGTTAAAACTCAGAAATTATACAACTTATACAAATCTACAAAGTTTACACTCACAATCCTCCCCTGAGGCATATGCCTCCCCTGATGCTTATGCCTCCCCTTAAACTTTGCAGTTACGGGTTAAGCATTCCAATATGGACCACCAAATATTAAAACCTTGGTCCATCAAATGCTTTAGTTAATAAATCTGCCACATTTTCATCTGTGTGAATTTTGACCACTTTAACCAAATGTTTTTCATAAGCATCCCTTATAAAGTGGTGCCTGATTTCAATATGTTTGGTTCTATTATGAAAAACTGGATTTTTAACAATACAAATGGTACTTTGATTGTCAATGAAAATGGTAGTATTCATAAAGTTATACCCATAATCCAGTAATTGATTCTGAATCCATAGAACCTGTCCACAACAATTGGCAGTAGCAACATATTCTGCTTCAGTAGTAGAGGTAGCAACAATGGTCTGTTTCTTGCATTGCCAAGAAATCAGTCTTCTGCCAAGGAATTGGCAACCTCCAGTTGTGGATCTTCTATCCAAATTTGCACCAGCATAGTCACTATCACTATAAGCTGCTAGCTGAAATGGAGACTCTTTGGGATACCAAAGACATAATTTGGGTTGGCCTTTTAGGTACTTAAAAATCTTTTTAACAGCATTCATATGAGATGTAAGTGGAGTGACTTGGTGCCTTGAACATGCACTCACAGCAAATGTAATATCAGGTCTTGAGGCAGTCAAATACATCAATGAACCAATCATTGACCTGTATAAATGAACATTCACAGGTAGATCAGGATCAAGATTGTTCTTTGGTTTGGGAGCCTCATATGGAGTAGTGGCAGTCCGAACATTCTCCATAGCAAACTTGGACAACATATCTTTTACATATTTCTCCTGATGTATGAAAATACCATCAGGTTTCTGCTGAACCTGTAAACCCAAAAAGAAAATGAGTTCTCCCATGGCACTCATTTGAAATTCTCCCTTCATCAAATCCTCAAACTCTCTACACCATGCTTCTTTGGTGGAACCAAAGATAATATCATCCACATACACCTGCACAAGAATAATATCCCTAAATTCTTTCTTGAGGAATAAAGTCTTGTCAATGGCACCTCTTCTGTAGCCATTCTTCAGCAGAAATGTGGTGAGTCTAGCATACCAAGATCTGGGAGCTTGATGAAGTCCATAGAGAGCTCTGATACCAATTGTGGAGTTTGTTAGACTCCTTGGATCGTTTTGAGCACTAGGGTTAAACAATAACAATGACAATAAACATGATACGCAGCGGAATTAAAACAAATGTCATTATTATTGAAACAAGGTTTCTTCGTCATCATCTCTAACTCTATTACAAACCCTAGGCGTCCATTAGAGGACTTGACGCCTAGACACACACACACCTTTACTAGTCGACTACATCTTTTCTGTGTACACATACTCAGGATGATCAGGGTCTTCAAATCCCTTGGGTTGAGTCACATAAACCTCCTCTTCAATCTCACCATATAAGAAAGCACCTTTAACATCCATCTGATAAACCATAAAGCCCATATAAGAGGCATAGGCCAAAAATATCCGAATTTCTTCAACTCTGGCCACTGGTGCAAAGACCTCATCATAGTCAATGCCTTCCTCTTGTCTAAACCCTTGAGCCACTAGTCTTGCTTTGTTCTTCACCACAATACCCCTGGCATCTCTTTTATTCTTCAGAATCCATTTTGTCCCAATGGCATATTTACCATCAGGAAGAGGAACCAAAATCCAAACCTGCTGATTCTTAAATTGCAGCATCTCTTCTTGCATTGCCTCAAGCCAACTTGAATCAGCCAGTGCTTGAGGAACACTACTTGGTTCTATCTGAGAAAGAAAGCATGCAAACAGACAATGTTTGAAGTCTGTGTGATTGTTCCTCTTTTGATTGTAGACATAAGAGATGAAAGCAACTTCACCATATTTTGTATTCTTTACAGTGCTTCTTGTCCTAACAGGGTCTTTAGGATCACCAATAATCTTTGATAGGGGATGAGCATTATGAATCCTTTTTGTAGCTGTAGGTGGAACATCAATTGTGGCATCAAGGTTGTTGACTGTAGGCCCAAACTCAGTATCATAAGAAGCTGAGTGGAACAAGCCAGGCTTTGGCTGATAATTCCCAAGATCAGAAGGACTTGGAAATCTTGTAAAGGGCTTATCAAAATCTGCAGAGACTTCAGTAGAGATGGGAGAGTGAGCATCAGTAGAATCAGCATCTGTGACCTTATAAGTGGGAATAGGTGTGCCTTCAGCAGTATCCTTGTTTCCACTGACTGCTTGTGCTGACTGATATAGGATAGCTTCAATCTCTTGTGTAACCATTTCATGGAGTTTCTGAGCTTCCTTAGTAGCAGCATGTTCTTGCTTCTTCAGTCTTGCAAGATCCTCTGCATAATGTGACTCATCATCTTGTTCAGCAGCAGAGTGATTACCTACAAAATGGTTAGGTGGAAAAGATGGTACAACAAAAGTATTCTCTTCTGGCTCAGATTCACAGTTTGAGTCATCATCCATGGAACCTGCAGGGTTAGAGTTTGGATCATTGGTACCTGCATTAGGATTAGAAGCATGCCTAGTATAGCCCAAATAGTCAGTCAAATAGTCTAGGTCAAAATACCAAGAATGGCCTTGTCCCTGAATATTAGGCTAATCTTCAAGAAATCTTAGATTAAGGGTCTCTTCTATCCTTTTGGTATTCAGATTATAAACCCTATAGGCCTTGCTATGAGCTGAATAGCCTACAATGTATCCCTCATCAGCTTTCCCATCAAATTTACCCAGTATTTCAGCAGTATTCAAAATAATCACTTTGCATCCAAAAGGCTTAAGGTAATGTATGTCTGGAACTTTCCCACTGAGAAGTTCATAAGGTGTCTTGACATGAAGTCTAGTGATGGATACCCTGTTCAAGACATGACAAGCAGTACTTACTGCTTCAGTCCAAAACATTGTGGGTAGTTTGGAGTCTGCAAGCATTGATCTTGCTGCCTCAATGAGGTTCTATTTTTCCTTTTAGCAACCCCATTTTGTTGTGGGGTTCTTGGAGTACTATAGTCCCTTCTAATCCCTTTAGACTTACAGAATTCTATAAAGACAACATTTTTGAATTCTGTACCATTGTCACACCTAATTCCTTTAACCTTTTTATTCAGCTGGTTCTCAACTAAGATAATGAATTCTTTCAGAATTGGAGTTGTTTCATCTTTAGTTTTGAGAAAGAATACCCAGCAAAACCTGCTATAATCATCTGTGATAACCAGGCAGAAGTACTTGTGATCAATACTTCTAATGGGAGTTGGACCAAAGAGATCCATGTGCAGCAACTGAAGAGGTTCACAGCTTTGACTGCTTTGTAAGAGGCTCTATGTTGCTTTCCCTTGTTGCAAGCAATACAATTGTGTTCATTGGTGAAAAGTTTAGAAGGAAGGCCCTTAACAAGACCAAGTTTGGATAACTTGTTGATGGTCTTGTAATTCACATGTGCCATTCTTCTATGCCATTTATTAGATTCATCCAGGGAAGCTTTGGCTACCAAACATGTTAGATCACCTTCTGGCTTGACATCATTCAGATTGAATGTGTATAAGTTGAAGGTTCTAGGAACTCTTAGCAATACAGTTGTGTCTTCTGGAAGTTTTAAGTCCTTGGAAAGTACAAGACACTCATCTTCAGAGAAGAAAACCTTATTCTTAGTGTCACAAATTTGTGATACTGAGAATAGATTAAAATGCTCCAGTTCCTTCACATAATAAACATTTTCAAAGTCTAACAAGGGTGTCTTAATTGTTCCTTTCCCTGTAATTTGCCATCTCCACCACCAAAGGTTACAGTGCCTCCTCCTTCTATGGGCTCAAAGTCATGCATCTTGTCCTTGTTTCCTGACATACTTCTAGAACAACCACTATCAACAATACCTACTTCTGTACTTTTCAAAGGATGTTCCTACAACAACAACAAAAATATACAAAATTAGTACAAATTGGAGACTCAAGTCATTGCTGACTTGAGCCTGCCTTGTGGATCATTACTAATAGGCCATGTAGATGTTTTAGATCCACCATTGTTCTTGGGCCTATATTGCATATTGGGTCCCTTCTTTGTCCAAGAACAACCTGCTGAGGGCTTCACAGCAGTATTCCCATACCCACCACCATAATACATTGAGTCAAAGTAATTAGGCCAATAACCATTAGAAAAGAAAGAACTAGTGGGTCGAACATATGGTCTAGTACTGGTTCTTCTCCATGAAGAATGTGATTCAGCAGAATTGGGTTTCTGCTGATATGGAACAAAAGATGGTATTTCACTAACATTCTTCCACATTTGCCTAGGTTTCCTTTGACTAACACATTCACCCATTCTTTGCTCATGAAATGTACAATCCTTAATCAAGTGATATTTACTTCCACATACAAAACACTTCTTCCTTTTAGAAGATTTATTTAAACCAAAAGAAGTTCCAGAACATGAAAAAGTATTCAAACCACCATGATAAACAGAATTGTTTGTAACATAACCAAAATAATTATTTTGCAAAGAATTTAAAAACAAGTCTTCAGTAGAAACTGTCTTGTTATCAGCAGCAACTCTAGAAGGCTTGTGGGGAGCCTTGGGTGATGTCTTTGGTATGGTCTTGGGAGTGGTCTTGGGCAAGTCAGACTTCTCACTTAAATCACAGCTAGCAAATGAGGTAGACCCTTCATTAGAAGACTTGTCACTGTCACAACAAGAGACAAAGTCAGTAGATTTAACACTAGGGTCTGGCAAGTCAGTTGACTTTTTGCCATAGAGATGGTGTGATCCATCAAAGTCACTAGGTTTAGATAGGTCAATAGGCATATGTTCCCCTCTTGTAAGTTACCTTCTTTGACAAAGTTAGCTAACCCTGCTGATGTGGTTTTACCTAGGTCATTCCTAGCTTCTAAACCAACATATTTTTGAAATCCTAAACCAATTTTAGAGTTCACAGCCTGACTACCATAGAGTTCACAAGCTAGATTATCACCTGACATTTGCCATTGTTTACCTCTAGCTATCTCTTTGTCTAACTTAACTTGTAATTCTAGTTTTTCTTTTTCTAGATCATACTTCTCTTTTTTAGTACGTTTTAAGTCTATCTTAGCAATTGCTAAATCACTTTCTAGAACTCTTATTTTTTCATCATATTTAACTTGATTCTTTTGAAACCATACTTTTTGTTTCTCTAGAGTTTTTAAAGCCAATTTACAAGACTCTACCTCTATATAACACTCATTGTACTTTGGTTTCAATTCATCAAATTCCTTTTTAAGCTCATTGTATCTTACACTACATCCAAACACACAGTTGTGTACCTGAGAGATTCCCATCAAGGAGACTTGCTCCTTCTTGTCCTCTGAAGATGAGTATGCCAGCAGATTCACTTGTGAGGAAGTAGAAGCTTCCTCTCCAGCAGGTTCATGTTCAGCCCAATCAATTTGGTGATCCAGAGTCACCATAGCCTTTGAAGGTGCAGCCTTAGTTGTCCCTGCTTCCACTGGATAAGAACCATATCTAACTTCATCTCCAGGCTTTCTCTCCTTGCATTCTCTTGAAAAATGTCCCACTTGTCCACAAGTGTAACATTTAACCTTCCTTCTATCAAACCTTGCTGCCTCTTTTCCATTAAAACCGAACTTCCTTCCAGACTTGGCTTCAAACCTCTTAATGTTCATGGATATCATTGCAAGCTCCCATTTCAAGTGCATCTCCTCCATCTCCAATGGATCCACCTGTTCAAAATCCTCATAAGCAAGAAACTGCTGATGTTCATATTCAGCCACAAATGAATGAATAAGATCCTCCAACACACTACTGGATTTTGGTTTAGAAGTAGATTGAGTATGAGTTTGAGAAGATGCTCCTGATGAATATGAACTTGAGGCTTGATGCACAGGTTTTGTAGAGGCACCAACAAATGCAGAATGAGTGGATGGACGAATGGGACTTCTAACATCAGGCTCAAGGGATTTAAGCCTATTGTAGAGGTCATCAAAGGACATCATGTCCAACCCACCTTTGGTCTTGAGAGCAATACAAACTTGTAACCAAGATGGTGGCAGAGATCTCAGAAATTTAGCATTACAGTCCTCATTATCGGGTCTAGCCTTCAACTGATTAAGTTGACTTAATATTCGATGAAACCTGTCATAACCCTTATGAATTCCCTCTTCTTCAGATATCTGAAATTCTTGGAACTTTTGCTTCAGCATAGACTTCTGCAACCTTCTTGATTCATCATTCCCACCAAATCTTGCTTTTATAGCCATCCAAAAGTCCTTGGCATACTCCATAAAGTGGAATTCACCCATGTGGTCATCAGGAATAGCTTGGAGCAGAATTTTTCTGACTTTACTCTCTCTCTGCACAGCCAGAATCTCTTCAGCAGTTCTGGGACCTACAATTGTAACAACTCCATCAGCATCTGTAACATGCTTCTTTAGGCTATTCCCCTTTTTAACAATCTCCCACAAATTCCAATCAATGTTTGTGATCCAGTTCTGCATCTTCATGGACCACAGATGATATTCTTCAGCATTCTTCAAGTATGGAAACTTAGCATTACTGTTAGAGAGGGTGAGTTGTTGAAGAGAAGTGGTGTTAATGTTTTGGGTTGTATCAACATCATCAACAGATCCAGGCATGTTTGTAGATTTGTTTGGATGCTTAAGGTGTAAGATGTGTGATTCTTAGTATAACAGAGACTCTCTCGAGGCTCTGATACCACTTGTTAAAACTATAAGACCTTGATAGATCTTCTTGAGCACTCTAGAATCGTTAGTAATGTCACTGTAATCAATAACACACTAATAGACAATCTCTGCAACTTGTATTTATAAAGCGGAAACAAAACACAAGCTTGATACTAAGAACTCTTGATCCTCTATGGATCTTTTAATTATAATAAGAGTATTCACTAAAAGTTATTCAAAACATAAACATGTGTTCCTTTTATACACAAGGAACCCTAAACCGTTTCACAAGAAACGTATATTCTAAAACTTCTAAAAGATATGGATTATCACTTCCTAAATAAATTCATGCATATCCAAACTATATTACATAAAATACGGAAATACTATATCCGCAGAAACTAATAATACTGAACTATGTCTTCAGCAGATATACTGCTTCAGCAGGAACTAACTCTTCAGCAGTATCCTTCAGCAGAAACAGCAGCAGAATCCTTACTTCACAGAATTCCCAACACTAGGGTTTCTCCAAAGTTATACACTCTAAAGTTCCACACTAATGAATAAAAATTGCAAAACTATATATAGATTCTACAAGGTGACGGCGTCAAGAAGGAATTTCTGACGCCGTCAACTCACCGCCCATAATGAGATCGGATTGCCTTGAACCAAGTTTGACGCCGTCATGTGTAATATTACTCTGGGCCGTCACCATATCTTGAACCATGACAGCCATACGTGACGCCGTCACGTATTCTCTAGACCGTCACCACTTCCAACTCTTGACGCCGTCACATGAAGACTCTTGACGCCGTCAGGTACTGTTCCCAGCAAGGAAAATTAAGACTTTGCCGTTTTCTTCACTTTTATGCTCCAAAAACATCGAAAATGCTTCCTTTTCCAGAATTCACTCCAAAAGTACCTAAAATCACAAAAGGAATGATTTAGGGCAATAATTGATCAAATAAATCCAAATCCGGGCTTAAATGACCCCCTAAAAACGGTTCATTTTTCGCCTCATCATGTACACCCAAATCGCCTTAGCCTTCCGTGTATGCACTCATCTTTAGTGCATTATTGTTACATGTTTAAACCCTTAGTTAATTATCTAATTGATTACATGGTTGCTAAGTCGAGTCATATTTTGTATATATTGTTTTGGGACGATTGGGACTCATGGGTAAAGTACTTGTTTTATGGAGTAATGGGGAAGAACATCAATTATTATCCCCATATGTGCGTTAATCTTAAAAAGTACTCCAAGTGTTTTGATTAACTTAATTTGAGTCGTTAGAATAGTTTATTGTAAAGTATGTAAAAATTCAAGTGTAATGGGAATATACATTCCCTACGATGTATTATTTTGGATGGTAGGGTAAGAGTGTATGAAAAAAAAATCAAAAAAAATTAAGAAAAAAAAATAGAAAAAGAAAAAAAAAAGAGAAAAACATACGGACTACCATCCTGTTTCATTCTATGTTTATTTTAAGTTTTTGTTATTTTTGATTTATTAGCTTAAGTCGAGTCTAGTCTTGGCTTAGCAATGCCATACTATACATGTAATTAGCCAAGATGATTAACTCGCCACCAGTAAATATTGCCTATATCCAACAAAACCATGTATTTCATATCCCTACACCTAACATTATAGCCCTTTGAAAAAACTCTTTGATAGTTTATCGTAGGTGCTTACGGCAAGTGGTAGAGGTTTGATCCTTTCCCAAGTCTATGGTAATCTATTTGTTATGACAGGTAGTGAGAGATGTTTTCCATTTCCATATTGTGATATATATTTTATTATACCCGAGAGTTGTGAGTATCTAGACACTATTTGTAAGGTGCTAGTGTATGACCACCGTGCTTGTCTTTGGTCTTTGGTGGAACGATTATTTATTGTAATTACTTTTATATTAGTGTTAAATGACCCCTAACTTGTATTTTGATTAGAATAAAAGCGCATTTGCTTGAGTACAAGCAAATCTCAAGTGTAAGGGTATTTGATGAGGCAAAAAATGAACCGTTTTTAGGGGGTCATTTAAGCCCGAATTCGAAATTATTTGATCAAATATTGCCCTAAATTGTTCCTTTTGTCATTTTAGGTACTTTTGGAGTGAAATTTAGAAAAGGAAGCATTTTGGACGTTTTTGCAGCATAAAAGTGAAGAAAACGGGAAAGTCTTAATTTTCCTTGCTGGGAACAGTACCTGACGGCGTCACAAAATTCTTAATGACGGCATCAAGAGCAAATCAAGAGTTGGGAGAGGAGATGGCCCAGTGAAAACGTGACGGCGTCACCATAGGCCGTCACGGTTCAAGAATGGATGGCGGCCTAGAGCTAAGAATACACATGACAGCGTCAGATGTGGATCTAGGCAATCCGATTATATTATGGGCGGCGAGTTGACGGCGTCAGAATTTCCTTCTTGATGTCGTCACCCTGTATAATCTATATATAGTTTTGAAATTTTCATTCATTAGTGTGTAACTTTGAGGGTGCAACTTTGAGAGAAACCCTAGATCCGAATTTCACAGCTCTTTCAAGGGTTTTTACCCTTTGAAACCTTTTATGTTTAATTGAGATAAGTACTCTTTCAATTCATTCAATATGTCTATGTGTTGTTTGAATATATCTTACGCTTATCTTCAATTTAACATGCTAGGCTAGATTTCTTTTGTGTTTGCTTAGATGTAGTGAAACCTAGATGTTAATTATGGGTTGATTATTTGTTTATAGTTGTTACGGATGATTGTATTCGATGTTAGGCTTAAGAAAACTGGCAGACTTCCATTGGTATCATGCTTGAACGTCTTAGGAAACATGATCGGAGGTGTACTACGATACTAGGTTGTATTTAATGCGTAGGAGAATTCTAATGATCCCATGTTAGGAGTTTTTAACGGCTCGACATGGAGTGAAGGAGGATCTTATAGAGTTAGGGAATATTATACACTGCCCTACGACTAGTGACTGATGCTAAACAGTCAACTTAAATTGACCAAGTAAATGGTCAACAAAGTCAAACTACCTAGACCAATGCTCCGGGTAATATAGGGTATCACCAGCTCGTTAAGTCTCGACGAGGTGTGAATTGTACTTCAGCATGCTTGTGATCGGGTGGATTTCACAGGAAAGGGTTGTGATGAGAATTATTTGAGAATTATGAAATAAAATAGCTTAGGAAAGCTATATGATTGATTACCTTAATTAAGATTAAGAAGGAACGAGCTAAAACCTAAAAACGTACGTTTGGATTGTAAACGGGAACTGACGTATGCGAGAAAAAGTGAAACTGATTAACTAAAAAGGCTACGGATATAAAAATGATATTTTTACAAACCTGATGATTAAAGAAAATTTTTAGAAAAAGAAAATTAATTTTTACACTAATTATATAATTATTATTAACTAAAAACTATTTTCTACTTATTTTTTTAATTAATTAAAATACCCTAAATTATGATTAATTAGGAAATTACACTAGAAAATTGAAAATAAAATTTGGAAAAATTTAAAATAACTAAAAATTAATTTTAAAACTAAATATGTATTTTTCTGATTTTTTAATTAATTATTAATTAATTATTAATTATTAAAAACTAAATTAAATTATGAAAAATACTAAATGATAAGAGAAAAATCTGAAAAATTTACTAAAATTATTTTAACCTATAAGAAACCTAGGAAAAATATAAAAATGAAAATTGCTTTTAAATAAGCTGAAGAAATAAGTCAATTGGCTTAAATAGAAGCTATCACTTCTATTAAGTTGAGCGTTTTTGGATTTTTCTTTTTCCCAACTACTAAACAACTGATTTTAAGCAACTTTAACAAAGGGAGTTTTGATTGGAACTCAATAATAAGCAAAGTGTGAGCTTACTTTTTTGACAGTTATGCTTTTAAGCTTACTAGGACTTTGCTTGTATAGAAAAAGCTACCAAATGAGATTTTAAACACAGGTAAGCTTTAAACAGATGAAGAACAACTTAAATCAAACCAAATGAAACCAAATAGCCCAAGAAATAAACAGTAATAAGGCAATAAGAACTCAACTCTCAACTGAGCACCAAACAGCCCAAATAGGGCAACTTTGCAGGCCTGTGGGGCCCACAAGGGTACTTGGAGATCCAAATAAAAAGTTAAACCAATAAGCTGGGCTTATTGGCTTTTCAAAAAGCCAAGAGGTGATCCCTGGGTCCCAAAAATGAAGTCAGGGGAGGGATTGGAACCTAGGCACAAAAGCTGAGTGATCAACTTAGGTCAGGAAATGGGACAAAGTTGATGGGGTAAGCAGCCCTAGAAAATAAGCTACAAACCACAAATTAAGCTATAAGCTCTCAAGACAAGCTTATGGGCTCTCTAAAAAGCCAAAAGCCATGGGGTGGGGCCCACTAGAGAAAAAGTTATGGTACAGTGAAAATGGTCAGTTTGGACAGCTGTCAGGGTGTAGGGCAACACCTTTCCCTGCAGCTCTCTTTGAGCTTATGCACAAGCTTGTAGAAAAATCACAAAAGTAAGCTATTTATAGGACTCCAAAGTTTAGCTGAGACACCACATTATGTAGAAATTACAAAGCCTAATTCTCACTACAAAAATCACAAAAATTCTTGGAATTTTTGGGATTCTGACAAAGGTTAACTTTTGACTTTTTGAGATTTTGTGAGATTTGACTAAAATGAATTTCAAACCCTGATTTAATGACTTGTTTAAGTTATATAGGCTATAATAAGCTCAAAATAAGCTAAAACTTATACTTGTGACTTGAATTGAGGCCTGTGCCTCTCAAAATCCTACTCAGAAAGTTTCTAGGCCACTTTTACTTTGATTTTGACTTTTATGGTTTCTACTACTAAAAGCTTGACTGATTTGGTGTTCTAGTGGTCTAAGTGTGATGTGTGAAGAACAAATGAGCAATAGAACTCACTGAAACACTCAATACAGATAATACCTGTTGGGTTTTGGATTCTGCTGCTATAATGAAACTGCTGCTAAGGTATACGATTCTGCTGCTGATGTCAAAGTGCTGCTAAGGGAAAATGCTGCTAAAGGAATCTACTGCTAATGTGATAAGCATGTATTCGAAGTAGATAATTATAGAATAGATTGTGTGTATATAATATACGTCTAGAATATTCTTATCTTGCATAGAAAGTTATTGTAAACCTAGTAGGACTCCTTGGCCTATAAAAGGAGGATCCTAGGGTTAGATTGACTACGTATTTTTTTGTTTAATTTTTGTTTACACTTCAAGGTTGTAAAACCCTAGCATTGTCGAGTGCTCGTATTAATAATATTGAAGTGTTGATAGTGAATTGTTCTTCTTAAGTTAAGCTTTTATATTCTGCATTCTAGCTTAAGTGTTTAATACAAGTCAACTTCTATATAAGATTGTTTGCTCAACTGGGATCAACAAGTGGTATCGGAGCTTTTGATCTAGAAGTTGTAATCAAGAAGAAACTGTTCCTTGCAAGTTTGCTGTTCCTAATCAACTGCTAAAGATGGGTGATGATACACATATAGTGACTGCTTGAAAGGTTCCCATGCTCAACCATGGAGAATATGAGCTGTGGAAGATGAGAATCAGACAGTACATTCGCATGATTGACTTTAACATGTGGAATGTGATTATCAATGGTGACTCTTTACCAAAGAAGGGTCCTGATGGTAAAGAGATACCAATCAAGTCTGCTGAAGAGAACTCAGTGAGGAAGATGGAGATCAAGGCACACAGTATTCTTTTAATGGGAATACCTAATGAATTTCAGTTGGACTTTGATAGCTGTGAGACTGCAAAAGACTTGATGGATGCTGTTGAATTCAGGTTTGGAGGGAATGATGCTACAAAGGAGTCAAGGAAAAACATGTTGAAGCATCAGTTTGAGAACTTTACTGCTAAAAGTGGAGAGAAGATTAATGGCACTTACAACAAGCTTAATCAACTTGTCAGTCACTTAAAGCTTGTTGGCTATGTGGTTCCACAAAAAGATGTAAATCTCAAGTTTCTCAGAAGTCTTGCACCTGAATGGAGTATGCACACTGTTGTTTGGAGGAATAAGCCTGACTTTGAAACCATGAAGTTGGAAAGTCTCTATAACAACTTAAGAGTGTATGAACCAGAGTTGACTTCTTCATCTACTTCATCTTCTGGTACACAAAATCTTGCCTTTGTATCTTCAAAGTCAAAAGGGTCAAAAGAATCTCACTCTACTGCTTATGGAATATCTATTGCTGATGGATCTGCTGCTAGTTCTAATGATAATAATTCCACCAGTGATATTGCTTTATGTGCATTCTTGGCTGACCTAACTACTAGTATAAGGTCACAGGCTATTAATCAAGATTTGGATCACCTTGATCCTGATGATCTTGAAGAGATGGTTCTTAAATGGCAAATGGCTATGTTGACCTTAAGGGTAAGAAAATTCTTGAAGAGAACTGGAAGAGAAATCAAGTAAAGACCTAAAGAGAATGTTGGCTTTGATAAGTCAAAGATAGAGTGCTATAACTGCAACAGGAAGGGTCACTTTGCCAGAGAGCGTAGAGCTCCAAAGAAAAATGTTGAAGCATCAAAGAAGACTGAAGACACAAAGAATACCACTACTGCATTGGTATCTTGTGATGGATTGGGAGAGTATGATTGGAGTGATTTGGCTGATGAAGAACCAAACTATTCCTTGGTGGCTCAAGTCAAACCTAAAGTGCATAACTTTGCACTGATGGCCTATGTATCATCATCTTCTGGATCTGACTCTGAGGTATCTAATGATTCTGATTTATCTGTGTGTTCTTTTAAGACTTGTGCTGACACTGTAGAAGAACTTAAGTCTAGGAATGAGAGTCTAATTAGAGAAGTTGAAAACCTAAAACTTGATAACCTAGGTTACAAAGTATGTATTCAAAATGTTGAAAGAAGACTTGAGTACTTAAAAGAGTGTGAGCTAGAATATGTAGATAGAATTAACCAACAAGATGTTGAAATTTTTAAGAAAAACAGTGAAATTGAGTTTCTTAAGAATAAATTAGAAGAAGCAGAAAGAGATAGGGATGCAGCTCTTGCTGAAAAAGAAAAACATATAGTAAGAGTAAACAAACAACAATATGCCTCTGATTTGGTTAATAAATCTATTGAGAGTACCATCATGAGGAAAGGAAGTGGAATAGGTTACAATGAGGTTGCTCCTCCTGCTAAGAGTGCCTATGCTCCACCAGGAAAAGAATTGTCCTTTATTAGTGAGCTGAATATTGAAAAACCAATAGGTGAGTCTAGTACAAGTGTCTTAGAAACACCTAAGGTAGAGGATAGAAAATTTCCTGATGCTCCCATTATTGAAGATTGGTACTCAGATAGTGATAAGGAACAAGAACAAAGTGTAGAAAAGGAAGAAATTCCTACCAAAGTTGAACCTAAAATTGAACAGGTAAAGTTTGTAAGACCTGTGTTAGGTAAGGGTATCTCTAGGAAACTGGTTGAATATAATGAGATTTCTAGAGATAGAATGAATGGTTTCAATAATAAGCCAAAGGGTAATTAGAGAAACTTTAATAACCTAGTTTCCAACAAATTAGGTAGTGAGTTTCAATTAAAGAAAAAGGCTTGTTATAAGTGTGGTAGCTCTGAACATTTGATTAATAGTTGTCCTGACCACAAGAGACCTGTTTTGAATCAATACTCTAGGGTGAATCACAAATATGTTAATAAGAATACTCACCCTCATCCTAATAGAAACATGATTCCTAGGGCTGTGTTGTTAAGATCTGGTGCAACTAGGTCCATTTATGCTGCTAAATCAAATGGTGCTTTTAAAACCACAATTGGTTCTGTTGCTGGCTCTACTGCTAGTAAGCACTCTGCTGCTAGTAAGCATTCTGCTGCTAGTAAGCAATCTGCTGCTAGTACAAAACTTTCTACTTCTGGGCCAAAAAGTTTTATCAAATACGGTTGTTGGAAATCATTTTTATGCTGTTAAGGCCTCAGCTTGTTGGGTTTGGAAACCAAAAACAACTGTTACAAACAATGTTTCCAAAAACAGCAGTGCATCAAGTGATTTAAAGAAATTTAACTATGTTGATGCACAAGGCAAATCCAAGTCAATAATGGCTTGGGTCCCCAAGAGAAACTAATTTCTCTATTTTCATGTGCAGGGTAATCTATTGGATGATCTTAAAGATATGGTTATAGTTGATAGTGGATGCTCTGGACATATGACAGGGGATGAGTCTCAGCTTGAAGATTTTGAGGCTTTTGAAGGTGGTTATGTTGCTTTTGGGAATGATCCAAAAGGTGGAAAGATTGTTGGTAGAGGCACTTTAAGAACAGTGAATTGGGACTTTGAGATGGTGTTTCTTGTGAAAGGGCTTAAGTTTAACCTTTTTAATGTCTCACAAATGTGTGACAAAAGGAATTTTGTTCTTTTTACAGACACTGAATGTATGATCCTTTCTCCTGATTTTTAGTTGCCAAATGATAAATTTGTGTTATTGAAGGTCCCTAAAAATGAAAATATATACAGTGACCATATTAAGAACATTGTTCCCAAAAGAGCTTTAACTTGTCTGATTGCAAAAGCCACTATTGATGAGTCCAAATTATGGCATAGAAGACTTGGGCACTTGAACTACAAAATAATGAATAAGTTGGTGAAAGGAAATCTTGTGAGAGGCATGCCCACAAAGTTGTTTGAAAATTGTGAGACTTGTGTTGCCGGTCAAAAGGGTAAACAACACAGAGTTTCATTCAAGTCTAAGATAGTGAACACAAATACAGGGCCATTGCATTTACTTCACATGGATTTATTTGGGTCTGTTTTTGTGAAAAGTTTGAACAAGAAGTCATATTGCCTAGTTGTCACAGATGACTTCAGTAGGTTTACTTGGGTGTTCTTCTTAGCTACTAAAGATGAAACCACAGAGTGAAAATTATCAGATGCGACAATGTTACTGAGTTCAAGAATAGTGTGATGAATCAATTCTGTGTGGGAAAAGGAATTTTAAGATAGTACAGTGTTGCAAGAACTCCACAACAGAATGGTGTTGCAGAAAGAAGAAATAGGACACTTATTAAGGCTGCAAGAACAATGTTATCTGATTCTAAACTACCTATACCTTTTTGGGCTGAAGCTGTAAACACTGCATGTTTTGTGCAAAACAGGAGTAAGGTAGTGAAGCCTCACAACAAAACTCCATATGAGCTTTTTCATGGGAAGAAACGATTGATTGATTTTCTTAAGCCATTTGGATGTCCTGTCACTATTCTGAATACTAAGGATCAGTTAGGCAAGTTTGAAGAGAAAGCTGATGAAGGTTACTTGGTTGGTTACTCTATACATAGTAAAGCTTTTAGGGTATATAACAAGAGAACCAAACATGTGGAGGAGAATTTGCATATCAAGTTTAGTGAGAACACATCTAATGCTGAAGGAAAAGGACCTGAATGGATGTTTGATGTTGATATCCTGACCAATACAATGAATTATGTACCTGTTATTGCTAGTGTTGACAATAACAAACCACAAGAAGACATTGTTTTGATTGAGAAACTGAAGGTTGGTCCTACTTTCTTACCTTTACAGAAAGATCAAGATATACAAGAAGATGTTGTTCCACCAGAGAAACCTAAGGAAGCTGAAGCAGATGTTGAAATTCCTATTGATGCAGAAAAGATACCCAATGAAGCTCCAAAAGTGGTTGTTGATGACTATCCAAAATGGTCAGAAGACTCTACTGCTGACTCAGAAGACTCTACTGCTAGACCAAAACAAGCAACTACTGCTTCAATCAATTCTGCTGCCAAGCCTATTAACTCTGCTTCTACATCACAGTTTCCTTTTTTGGACACGCAGGATAGACCTTTTGATGATTCAAACTATCCTGATGATCCAAATATGCCTCCTCTAGAGAATATCTATGATGACACAGATGATGAAGCTCTTGATGGTAAACTATTTGGAGCTGAAGTAGATTATACTAATTTGGAACTCAACATTCCTGTTAGTCCCACTACTACTACAAGAGTTCACAAGAATCATCCAAAAGAACAAATTCTAAGTGATCCTCAATCATCTGTACAAACAAGAAAAATGACTAAAGAACTCAAAGATCTTCAACATCAAAGTTTCTTTGCGAGATCTCT
Source organism: Artemisia argyi (assembly GCA_030686995.1). Lineage (NCBI taxonomy): Eukaryota > Viridiplantae > Streptophyta > Magnoliopsida > Asterales > Asteraceae > Artemisia > Artemisia argyi. The sequence continues at coordinate 179,388,443 of CM060695.1, forward strand.
GCATCAAAGAAACAGTCACAAAGATCTACAAAATTTCTTGTTTGCCTGTTTTCTATCTCAAATTGAACCCAAGAACACTTACAAAGCCTTACAAGAAGCAAGTTGGGTGGAAGCAATGGGTTTTCAGATGTAAAAGAGATGAAAGGGGTATAGTCATCAAAAATAAAGCTAGGTTAGTAGCTCAAGGATACATACAACAAGAGGGACTTGACTATGATGAGATATTTGCTCTAGTGGTAAGAATAGAAGCCATTAGACTATTCTTCGCTTATGCTTCATTCAAAGATTTTGTGGTGTATCAGATGGATGTCAAGAGTGCTTTCCTTTATGGGACCATTACAGAAGAAGTTTATGTGTCTCAACCACCAGGTTTTGAGGACCTAATTATCCTGACAAAGTTTACAAGGTGAATAGAGCAATGTATGGTTTACATCAAGCTCCTAGAGCTTGGTATGATACCTTGTCAACAGGGCTATGTGTGTTGATTTTGAGAAGCTTATGAAGGATAAGTTTGCAATGAGTTCAATGGGAGAACTCAACTTCTTCTTGGGACTACAAGTGGTACAAAAGAAAGATGGCATATTTATTAGTCAGGATAAGTATGTTAATGACATTTTGAAGAAATTTGGATTTGAAGATGCTAAGCCTGCTAAGACAACCATGGATACCAACAAACCTTTGTTGAAGGATGAAAATGGAAAAGAAGTAGATGTTCACTTGTACAGATCCATGATTGGCTCATTGATGTATCTTACAGCATCAAGGCCTGATATTATGTTTGTTGTATGTGCCTGTGCAAGATTCCATGTATGTCCCAAAGAATCACATCTCAATGCAATGAGGAGGATTTTTAGGTATCTAAGGTATCAACCTAAATTGGGCCTATGGTATCCTAAGGATTCACCTTTTGATTTGGTAGCATATTCAGATAGTGACTATGCTGGTGCTTGCTTGGATAGAAAGTCTACAACTGGAGGTTGTCAATTTCTGGGAAACAGATTGGTGTCATGGCAATGCAAGAAACAGACAGTGGTTGTAAATTCTACAACTGAAGCTGAGTATGTGGCTGCTTCAAGTTGCTGTGGTCAAGTGTTTTGGATGCAAAATCAACTACTGGATTATGGGTACAATTTCATGAAAACCAAAATTCATATTGCTAACAACAGCACACTTTGCATAATTAAAAATGCTGTTTTTCATTCTAAAACAAAACATATTGAGATAAGACATCATTTCATAAGGGATTGCTATGAAAAGAAGTTAATTCAAATTGTCAAAATTCATACTGATAACAATGTTGCTGATCTTCTCACTAAACATTTTGATGTGGGGAGATTTCAATTCTTAATTGCAAACATTGGTATGATAAATCTTTGAAAATCTTATCTCTTATTTTTTTGTAAAGTGTGTAAAGGTACTGTGCTGTTTGTTCATCTGTTTCTGCTGCTTCTTAAGAAGCATATGCTTAAGTTGGAATGTACTCTGCTGCTATTTTACTCTACTGCTAGTATATATTTTTGTATACTTTGTGGTGTTTGGACTAACATTTTGCAGGAAAAGCTAAACTTGATGATTTGCAAGATAACAAACAGATAATAAGCAACTATCATTGATCATCAAAAGAATACATTCAAATAGGGTACATCCACATCAATTCCGAAACAACAAAAGACTGCTACACAACAAGTTAAAATTAAAAGACTTCAAACATCAATTTCTAGGGCATGGAAGCCCAAGTGTAATCTTTCTCTCCTTAGGAAGAGGAGGGTTTGTCTTTCTTGCCTTGGCTGATGTCTTGGGTCTTGGCCTTGAAGATTGTGGTCTTTCAGGAGTGGATAGTGGATTGTTGTGTGGCTCATCCTCATCAGATGAAGTATAGAGGAAGGGGGAAACAAGCTCCTTTGGAGATGGTGGTCTTATTGGGATCCAAGCAGGGTCTTCTGATGATTCTGAAGACGATGAAGACTTGGGGGACATCACCTCTTTACCCCTAGAAGTGCTTGGGGTTTGATTCAAGTTTAAAAGATCTTTGAAAACAGGGAGATCGTGCTTTCTTTTGCGTGCTTGTTCCTTGGTTCTACATCCGTCTTGAGGAGGACGGAAGGGAGGAACATAGGTTTCAAATGGTGCTTCATCCTCAAAAGAAGAATCAGATGAGATGTTGATAATTTCAGGAGAAGATTTCATGATTATTGCAGATTTGATTTGGGTGATTGAGATTTGATTTGGATGATTGAGATTTGATTTGGTTATTGATCGCAATTAGGGTTTGATCATGTTGAATTAGGGAAAGATTTAGTCCGTTTTTATCGGGATTACGGAGTATCAAGCGCATTTATAGTTAAGGGTTCTTGACTTTTTGACCAAGTTTGATTAGGCAACTCTGCTGCTGGCTTAAACTCACTCTGCTGCTAGTTGTTTCATTCTGCTGCTAGTTGTGAATAATATGGTTATGCTGCTACGGTTGTAAGTGAGAGGGTGGAATGTGTAACTTCTACAAAACAGTTTAAAACCTAATTACTCTTCGCAATTGGTTTTTACAAGCTCCAAATTGAAGTTTTCACAAACCCTAACACTCCATTATTCTCAAAGTCAATTATCCCCAAATTTCTCTAAACCCTAATTCATGGATTGTACACGTACCTGGGCAGAGCAGCACAATAGTGTGGTTATTTTGGATGAAGAGTTGGTTCCTGAAGGTTTCACAGACATGGTAAAATTCTTGAATGCTACTTCTCTTAGGTATGCACTCACTGTGAATCCTACAATATTTGTTTCCTACATCAAACAGTTTTGGCTTACTGCTAAAGTCAAAACTATGAATGACGAAAAATATGTCAGTGCTATAGTAGATGGTCAAAAGATTCGTGTAACTGAATCTTCTATAAGGGGAAATCTTTTCTTAGATGATGATACAGAGACCTCTTGTCTTGCCAATTCTGCTATTTTTGCAGGTTTAAAAGCTTTGGGATATGAGGGAAAGCATACTAATTTAAAATTTCAAAAGGCACTCCTCTGTCCTCAATACAAGTTTTTGGTACACCTTCTCCTTCATTGTTTGAGTCCTAAAACTTCTGGGTGGCATGAGTTTAGTACTACTATTGCTTCTGCTATGGTATGCCTAAGCAAAGGTCATCCATTTAATTTTTCAAACATGATTTTGGAGGGGATTGTCAAAAGTGTTAAAGAGTCTGGCTCTTACTTGCTTTATCCACGATTTATCCAGCTCTTTATTGAAAACCAACTTACCAATTTCAGATGACATACTGCTACTTTTGATGCTCCAAAATTGGTTTCCAAAACTTTTACTTTCTTGCTTAAGCATGGAAAAGGTTTTTCAGGCACATATACAAATCTTACACCTTCTATGGTGCAACTTGTGAAAAATATTCAGGGTGAAGGATCAGGAAATCCCACTGATTCCCATCACACACCCAATTTTACTGCATCTGCTACACAACCAACCATACACTATACCCGTAGGCAAACCAAAAAGAAAACTGATCTACCTCAGGATAGTGTTAGTATGGCTGTACCAGATGAGGCTGTCCTAGGTGATGGAGGGGACATGTTGGCAAGGGCTGTCACTACTGCTTCTAGCTTAGCAGCAGAGCAGGACAGTGATAACATAATTAAGACCTAAACCAAGGCAACATCTAGAGAAAAGGATTCTTCTGAATCTAATTCTCAGGATGGTAACCCTAGCCAAATGGAAAATATAGGGGGCTCAGATGATCAAAATAGGTTTGATACTGATTTTATGTCCCAAGATTCACCTCTCGGACCAGGTCACATAGGTCGAAGTGATGAGGACAGGCCAGTGACAAATAAATTGATGGAAAATCTTGTACATGATGACAATGTCCATGATTCACCTCTCGGACCAGGTTACACAGGTCGAAGTGATGAGACTATCATGAAACTCATTCAAGAATTGACGGTTACATGTACCAACTTGGAGGTGAAGTGTACTACATTGGAAGATAAAGTTCTTAGTCTCTCTACTGTTGTTGATGGTCAATCCAAGCTCATCACCAAATTGCAAAAAACAGATTAAGAACTTCAAAAAATCAAGATCTTCAACCTCCTTGAAAAGATTGAAGAAAGTGGGCACCTCTCAAGTTATAAGTTCACCTGAACTCTCTACTCATTTGGAAGAGGATGCTTCCAAACAGGGGAGGAATGAAGAAATAATGGGTTCAGGGGAGGCTAATTCGAAGAATGTTGATGGTGCTCAGGATATGGATGCTGGAATAGTTTCAGGAGAGGTTTCAGAGGTTGAGTAGATGGAAGTGGAAAGTCCTCAGGATGCTGAAAACTTTGTGATTGCTGATAAATCAGGGAATGAGGTTGTAATGGAAAGGGTGATTGTTACTCAAGAAAATGTGGTTGAAAAACTTAAGACTTTGGAGCCTGAGCAATTAGTGAAGGCAACAGGGTTGATGGGTGAAGCTTTAATGACTTTGAGAGATTCTATGGTTAAAGAGGATGAAAATGCTACTCTTGCTGACAAGGTTGATAACTCTGCTGCTGCTCAAGATTCTACTGCTAAGGATTTAGCTAATCATGCTGCTAGTGGAAAGGTCAGTTCTGCTGATGCACAAGACTCTGCTGCTGGGTCTAGTGACAATACTGCTGCTGAGGCTATGGTTGTGTTAAGTAAGAAGACTACAGAAGTTCCATCTGAATCATCTTCAAAACATACACCACTACTAACTTCATTACTACCACAACAACTAACAACCACAATCACATCATCTACACCAAGAATACCTCAAAAGGGAGTTGTAATCAGAGAACCTGCTGCTCAACAAAAGAAGATTGTTTCATCATCTTCTACTGATAAAGGGAAGGGCAAGCAAGTTGAAGATCCTAAGTGGATGTATAAGGGGATTGATTACTCTGAAATACCTTTTCATTGGTGGCCCAAAGAATTACAAGTTGAACATGACACAGCTATTGCGTTAAAAGAACAAGAATTGTTTGATCAAGAAGAACAACAGTTGGTTCAGGAGGAAAAGGAAAGGGTTGAAAAGGAAACAGAAGATTTAAGGAGGTATGAGGAATGGGTTGATGAGAAGATAAGAATAGATGCTGACATTGAACTCTCCAAGCTGATTAAGATTGAAGAAAAAGAGGTTCCAACTTTTGATGTGCAATCTTGGATAAGAGAGTTCATTGCTAAGAAAAAGAAAGAAGATGCTGCTACTAGAAGAAAGAAAAGGGTACTCAGGGGTTCAACTCCATTGCAACAAAGAAGAGAGCAAGAAAGATATCTGAAGAATATAAAGGGATGGAAATTGGTGCAGTTAAAACCCAAGTCTGATCAAGAGGTTTTTGATCTGTATCAACAAGCTAAAATACAAACAGATACCTTCTATCCTATGGGTTGTGCTGAAGATTTGGAACATATTGCTCAAATGAATAAAAAGTTGGTACCTGAAAAAGTGGCTGAAGTAGAGCATGTTCAAGAGGCAGATGGTGTTAAGCAGCTTGATGATAAAGCAAAAAAGACAACTTCTTCTATTCAAAGTGGTAAAAGAAAAGGTGTTGTTCATAAATCGTTTGCAAAGAAGAAGAGAAAAACAGGAGAAGAAAGCAGTTCTAAGCCAGAAGGAGATGAGTTCAAGAATGATTATGATCATACTCCTCCTGAGCATTTAAAGGAACAATTGAAGGGTCTTACTATGGTTGGTAAGATGGAGGAACCTGAAGTAGTTAATGCCACACCAATAGGAATCAAATATCCTATTATCAAAGTAATTATAGGATATGATACTAAAATTGGAGCATTTCATGATGTTGAGAGATCTGATGGAAAGACTCACATGTTTCTTAGATTTCAACAGATGCTATATTACTTTGATAGAGAAGATGTTGATGATTTGTGGAAGTTATATAAGGCAAAGTTTGGAGCTGAAAAGTTTGATGGTAAAAAGTATGAAACAGAGAATCTTGATTATATCAAGACTATGGCTGACAATGTTCTCTGGAGAGCTCTAAAACTTATGTATGAACCTTCAATGGATGATTCTGAATGGACAGAGATAGTAGGATACAAAGTAAGAAAATGGAGACTCTTTCAAGATTCTGGAGTTCATGTTCTGGAAATTGGACCAATTACTTTGTATATGCTGACTGAAAAGGATTACCCAGTGGTAAGATACTGGAATACTGTCAATCAAATGGTTAATGGTGCTGGATTACTCAACTTGCAGAAAGACTATGATACTGATGATCAGGCATTTAATTTGCTGTCAAAGTATAAGAAGATACTTGGTAAACAGACATCTCAAAACTTGAGTGTTTGGAAGCATCCTCCTAGTGTATGATTGTGCTTTGAAGAAACTTAATGATTTAGTGAGAAATATTAAGTTTAGGGGAGGATTGTTGGGTTTTGGATTCTGCTGCTGAGTGAAAATGCTGTTGTGATGAAACTGCTACTAAGGTATATGATTCTGCTGCTGATGTCAAAGTGCTGCTAAGGGAAAATGCTGCTAAAGGAATCTACTGCTAATGTGATAAGCATGTATTCGAAGTAGATAATTATAGAATAGATTGTGTGTATATAATATATGTCTAGAATATTCTTATCTTGCATAGAAAGTTATTGTAAACCTAGTAGGACTCCTTGGCCTATAAAAGGACGATCCTAGGGTTAGATTGAGTACGTATTTTTTTGTTTTGTTTTCGTTTACACTTCAAGGTTGTAAAACCCTAGCATTGTCGAGTGCTCGTATTAATAATATTGAAGTGTTGATAGTGAATTGTTCTTCTTAAGTTAAGCTTTTATATTCCGCATTCTAGCTTAAGTGTTTAATACAAGTCAACTTATATATAAGATCGTTTGCTCAACTGGGATCAACAATACCAAACACCCCTTGATTACACAGATTATATAGAAACTTGAATAAAATATGTCCAAAGCTCAACCTACTGATTTATACTGATTTAGTAAGCAATAAATAAGCTAAAGAAACACAGTTTACCAACTATAAGCACTTGTATACTAAAATAAGAAAAATCAAAAGATAAGCTTACAAAGCCTTCCAATGCTAAAATCCAAGAACCAGGGACCTGAGATCAAACCTAATGGCTTCCACAAGCCCCTATTACCACTGCCATCCTTTATTTGCAGTGCTCCATGCTTCTTCAACCTTTGTCCATGAATTTTTTATTTTATTTTTATTTTTCTTGTATTTTTAAATAATTTTATGAAACCGAGTTTAGAAGGGTTGCACAAGCTTAGAAAGCTTCTGAAAACTTAATAATTGAGCTTAAATGAACTTACAAGTAGCTTATAATCACTGACTAACTTTAAACTAACAATTGAGATTATTAAATGGAACTTGAAATTTGGAAATAAGAGATAACTTAAAAGATGAGTTTCATTACTTGAAAACTGATTACAAAAGTCAAAATTAACACTACATTAACTAAGATACAACAATACATGCCTTATTCAGGCTCCCTACCACTACTACTTATACTACGAGATAAAAGGCAAGCAATTCCCTCTCCACATGCGTCCCTTTTGCAATTTGTGAGTCCCCAAGGCTGCTTTGATGACCCAAGACCATATCCCAGCCATCAATTTAAGACTTAAACCAATCCTGGCCCTTGATTAAGATTTGGCGCCAAAAACGGTTCCTAAAAAATTTAGTGGAACTGGTGGGCATTTATGAGGAGGGGAGGGCTTAGTTTGGGTTGGTAAGATGATATTATTGATGGGGGCTGGTTGGTTAAAAGGTGAGGAGGGGGAGATAGTGATGCAGGTTTTAGGGGGAAGGGGACTGGTTTGACCCGCGTTGACCCTGGGTGTTTTATTAGTATGGGGAGTGGGCTGGGGTTGGAGTGGATTGGGCTTTGGTGGTGGGCTTGGATTTGTTTTGGTTTTGGGTAGTAGTACCAAAAAGGGTCCGGTTGGTTTATTATATCACAAGGACCAAATTTGTAAAATGCTGAAACTTGAGGGGCTGATGTTGTACATTTCCCAAAGTTATCCAAAGGACCAAACATGCCAACTACCAATAATCCAAGAACCAAATTTGTAATTTTCCATTTTTTAAAATTCCCAGGGACCACTTTTGCTAGATTTGAAATTTTGAGGGACCAAACATGTAACTTTTGAAACATTAGACCCAAGTATCATATTTTGTGATTTTTTACTTTCAAAAGACTTGGGTTGACTTTTCTTTCAAAATAAATGCATAGGGACTAATTTTGACAAGTTTTGAAACTTGGGGGACTAACACTGCCAATTTTGCAAACTTTAATTGTTTTTCACCAGTTTTTACTCATTTTGCATTTAAAACATATAAAACACAATCCCTGGGATATTTTCAGTATTTTGATGCTTATTTGAGTGTTTTTGAATGTTTTGCAGTTCAGATTTAATCAAAAATGATGAGTGTTTGAGCACTTATCAATCCCCCACACTAAACTATTGCTAGTCCCTAGCAATACTTTATGAAAATTTGATGGATTTGAAATTTCTTTACCAAAAGCCATCACTTCTGGAGTAACCAAATGTTTCAGTCCAGGTAAGAACTATGGTACACCGATAACCATGTGATTTTGAGGAAACCACCAGCTTTCAACGGTTTTCATTTGTCTTTACAAGAAGCCGTTTGCTTCTGGAGTAGCCAACTCTTGATGGACACAGTCACCATCTTGGTGAGTTGATTACCAATTATAGCTTTCCACTGCTTTTACCACAAGCCATAACCTTACGGGCTAGCCAACTCTTTTACTTTTTAGGATATGGTGAGTTGGATACCATACAATTTTGGGCAAATTGTAAGCCATAAACGGATTTGAGTAATCTTTACCAAGAGCTGTTTGCTCCTGGATTAGCCAATCCCTTTGTCGGTTAGACATGGCGGACTGATAACCACAAAAAATTTTGAAATAAAGTGGAAAAATTTTTAAAATTTTTGACCAAAAACGGGGGTACTAGAAGGTATAATGTGATAAAATTTACTAGAATTCCCCCCCCCCCCCCAGTTAGAATTGAATATTGTCCTTAATATTCAAAGTCCTGGCTATTATGCCAACTCTTTGAACGGAAAAAGGCAAGATTCGAAGCTAACTATGGGAACACCATTTTTCACTTTATTTCATTTATAGATATATGTACAAACTTTTCTTTTTTTTTTTTTTTTTTTTAGATATACATATATACATTGCAAACAGTAGGGGACGGCCATTCCCCCACACTTGGTTGTTAGAAAGTAGAAAGAAATCAGAGATATGGGTGAAAACCCATATTGTGCTACTGTTTTTGTTCACCGAGTCGCTAGCTTGACTCGATCCCCGAATTCAATTGTCCTTGGGGAAAGTTTGGAGATCCGGGACAACCATTGATGGTATGTCCTCTCCAAAGTAATGCTTCAACCGATGCCCATTCACTTTGAAATTTGGACCGTCATTTTGAGATAATTCGATGGTGCCATAAGGATAAACCTTTGCGATAGTGAATGGACCAATCCAACGGGTCTTTAGCTTTCCCGAGAAGATCTTGAGTCTAGAGTTGAAAAGAAGGACTCGATCACCAATGTTAAAAACGCGGTTTTTGATTTTGGAGTCATGAATCTTCTTTGTCTTTTCCTTATAGATCAAAGAGTTCTCGTAAGCTTGATCACAAAGTTCATTTAATTCATTCAATTGAACTTTGCGATGATCACCCGCAGTTTTGAGGTCAAAATTTGCATGTTTGAGGACCCAATAGGCTTTGTGCTCAAGCTCGATCGGTAGATGGCATGCTTTCCCGTACACAAGCTTGTAAGGCGTACACCCGATGGGTGTTTTGTAAGCCGTACGGAAAGCCCAGAGTGCATCATCTAATTTGAACGACCACGATGCGCGATTTTCACCTACAGTTCTTTCCAAAATTCTCTTAATGCCCCGATTGGAAACTTCTACTTGTCCACTTGTTTGAGGGTGGTACGCAGTAGAAAGACGGTGAGTTACACCATACTTTTGCATGACTTTATCGAATTTGTCATTACAGAAATGCGTACCACAATCACTAATAATAGCACGTGGAGTTCCAAATCGGGCAAAAAGAGCTTTCAAAAATTTCACAACTACTCGGGCATCATTAGTGGGTAAAGCTTTTGCTTCAACCCATTTTGAAAAGTAGTCAACCGCCACGAGTATATATTTATTTTCATGAGATGATGGAAATGGCCCCATAAAGTCTATGCCCCATACGTCAAAAATTTCAAAAACTTGAATTGCATTTTGAGGCATTTCATTCTTTTGTGAAAGATTCCCGTGACGTTGACAAGCGTCACAGGATTTGACTAATTCCTGGGCATCCTTATAGATTGTGGGCCAATAAAAACCAGAATCAAACACCTTTTTGGCGGTGTAGTTTGGATTATGGTGGCCCCCCGTGGGACCAGCATGGCAAGCCTTTAGAATTTTAGCGGCTTCCTGACCATAAACACACCGCCAGATGACTTGATCCGCACAGATTTTGAAAAGGTAGGGGTCGTCCCAGAAATAATGTTTTACATCCTTAAAGAATTTATTTTTCTGTTGGGACGACATCCCTTTCACAACAAAGTTACCCGCATGGTAATTTGCAAAATGGGCAAACCATGGGGTAGTCGAATCTCCACGAAAAGAAACCGCATTGAGGGTTTCGAGAGGAACTGTTTCATTTATTTCCTTTTTCTCGAAAGCATCTTGGTGAGGGTTTTCAAGACGAGAGAGATGATCAGCAGCAAGGTTCTCAGCTCCTTTTTTATCACGAATAATGATATCAAATTCTTGCAAGAGGAGAACCCAATGGAGTAGTCTTGGCTTTGCATCTTGTTTTGCAAAGAGATACTTCAAAGCCGAGAGATCCGTATACACTATGCTCTTGGTCAGTATCAAATATGGCCGGAATTTTTCAAAGGCATACACCACAGCCAACTATTCTTTTTCTGTTGTGGTGTAATGACTTTGAGCTTCGGTCATTGTTTTGCTGGCATAGTGTATAGGCTGAAGGTGTTTTGTTTTTCGTTGCCTCAAGACTGCCCCTATTGCATAATCACTCGCATCACAGATGATTTCGAAGGGCAAGTCCCAATCGGGGGCAACAAGAATCGGTGCCTCAGTAAGCTTTTTCTTCAATGTTTCATAAGCTTCGACGCACTTGGGGGAGAAGATAAAAGGAACATCCTTCTCAAGGAAATGGGTCATAGGCCGGGCAATTTTAGAAAAATATTGAATAAACCTACGATAGAAACCGGAATGACCCAAAAAGCTCCTAACACCCTTGACGGTAGTGGGATGAGGTAATTTTGCGATGACATCCACTTTGTCTTTGTCAACCTCAATCCCGTTCTTTGAAATTTTATGGCCGAGGACAATGCCCTCTTTGACCATAAAGTGACTATTCTCCCAATTTAGACATAACCTTGTGTCTTCACAACGTTTGAGCATGTTGTCTAAATGAGAGAGACATGATTGAAATGAATCCCCAATGACCGAAAAATCATCCATAAAGACCTCCATAGTTTTCCCGATCATGTCGGAAAATATGGCCATCATACATCTTTGAAACGTGCCCGGAGCATTACATAAACCAAATGGCATATGTTTATAGGCAAACGTTCCATAGGGGAACGTGAAAGTGGTCTTTTCTTGATCCTGCGGATCAATGGGAATCTGAAAGTAACGTGAGAAACCATCGAGAAAGCAATAGTACTCATTCCCCGCTAATCTCTCGAGCATCTGATCCATAAAGGGCAGAGGAAAATGGTCTTTGCAGGTGGCGTCATTTAACTTGCGATAGTCAATGCAGACACGCCAACCCGTAACCAATCGAGTTGGAATCAACTCGTTCTCTTCGTTAGTGACAACAGTGATGAGGCGAAAAATGAACCACTTTTAGGGGGTCATTTAAGCCCGGAATTGAATTTATTTGATCAAATATTTCCCTAAATCGTTCCTTTTGTGATTTTAGGTACTTTGGGAGTGAATTCTGGAAAAGGAAGGATTTTGGACGTTTTTGGAGCATAAAAGTGAAGAAAACGGCAAAGTCTTAATTTTCCTTCCTGGGAACAGTACCTGACGACGTCAAGAGGCTTTTCATGATGGCGTCAAGAGAAAAAGTGGTGACGGCCCAGAAGAAACGTGAAGGCGTCACCTAAGGGCGTCACGTGTTAACTTGTCAAAACTTGCGCGCGGAGTAGCTGATATTGTTTTGGTCATAACTTTTGCATACGAACTCGGATTTAGGTGATTCAAAAGCCCACGTGAAGAGAACGAAGAGATCTACAATTTTGGTGAAAAAATGGTAGTGACGGCGTCAAGAGAACGAGCTGACGCTGTCAATCCTTACCGACAGAAAACATGCCTATAAATATAACATCATAACTTCACTTTTTTAAGCCCTAAACCCTAAGGTCGATTCCTGGGTTTAGGTGGGTGTTTTTCCAGCAACTTAGAGGGTTTCAATCACTCCATAAACATCATGTATTGGTTTGATGATTCTATCTTAATTATGTTTTCCATTATCATTGTTGTTTGCTCTTCTTTGATGATGATTTGCTAATTCACCTTGTGTCTACTTATGATTATGTGAAACTTGTATATAATTGATTAGATCTCATTGATTTCTTGTTGATGTTGTGTCTATCTCCATCAACGAGGGGCTTGTTGATGTGTGTGTCTATCTCCATCAATTAAGGCGTGACAACTTCAATAGATCTAGTTGGTTTAGTTTATAATTCTTGTTTCCTATTGATTCTTGTTTTGATTGAATGAATTCGATGTTAGGCTTAAGAAAACTGGTAGACTTCCATAGGGTAACATGCTTGAATGTCTTAAGAAACATGAACCGATGTGTACTAGGTTTTTATGGTTGTATTTAACGCATGAGCGAATTCTAGTGATCCCATGTTAGGAGCTTCTTAGCCGGCTCGACATAGGAGTGAAGTAGGAGCTTATAGGATTGGGGAAGTAAGTACGCCACCCCATGAATGGTATTAAGGAATACAACCCGTCAATTAAAACAAGGTTACAATTCAATAGGTAGGATTGGATAGCTAGCAAGGAGTAACATATCATAGGTAGACATGCTTCACTTATCTTGTAGAACCCTAGTTTACTTTTCTTGTTAATTAGTTCAATTAGTTGCTTTTGGGTTAGTTGATTAGCAACTAATTCCGCCCACTCTCCCAATACCCGAGATTTTTACTTGCTTTTCATAAAATATAAAAATACAAAAAGAATCATCCTTCACCTTTAAACCTAGTTAGATTAATTTCAATCCTAACGACACTATTCCTAGCTGAACGATCAATCCCCCGGTACTTGTCACTATACTATACTACAACGATCAGGTACACTGCCTGGTGGGGGTTGTAAGCTTCTCGAGATCCCTTGAGAGGTAAAGCCTGGTGCGATTCCCACGTATCAAGTTTTTGGCGCCGCAGCCCGGGGAATAGTTATTGTTTAGGTTGAATTTGATTTTTATTCGGTCTACTCATTAGATTCCTATCAAGTGAGATTTTTTATTTTTATTTTGTAGCTTTCTCGTAGTCTATCTTTTCTTTGCGATTTTATTTGTAATTTGCTTCAAATGGACTTTACACTTAGACTTCTAAGATTGCAAGAAAAGGTTGAGCGGCTAACACACCAAAGAGTTCAAAATACCTCATTTAGAGACACCTATGAATCATATGAGCCTTCACCTAGGATAGATTCTTATGAACAACCTCCATTTTTAAGATCTAGTTTTAGCGAGGCTAATAGGAAATGCGACCTAGTTTGCCAAGGAATTATGGAGAGAGCCATTGCAACAAATCATAAGTTGGATGAAGCACTAGGTTTGCTATTATCACTACCTAAGAAAACAATTGAAGAGGATTTAGCCGAGCATGATCACATTGATCAAAAAGACCTAGGTTTTATGATCAATGATGATGAATCTCAAGAAACAGATGATGAATCTCTTGGGCAATTTGTATATAGCAGTCAGAATATTGAAGATGATCCTTATGATTCGGACATAGAAGTTGAGATGCCTAGAGAAGCACGTGAGATACTTGGGAGAATGTTAGGGCTAGATTATAATAAAACACATGTTGAGGATATAGGTGATATTAACACATGGAATGATGAGGTAAATAACATAAGCCCACAAAATACTCAACCATCATTTGAGGTACACACACCGCCCGTGACATTCCCGAAAGAAGTAGAAGAAACTTTAGGAATTCCGATGGAGGTAGAACCCTTGGACCAGGCACCACTTGAGGATATAGGTTTGAACACTTGTAGTGATAACCTTACTCCTAGTTCTAGGGAATTTCCTAGTGTTGATGAACCAGAACCACAATCTTTACATACCTTTCCATCCTTAGATATATTTCTAGGAGACAAAAGAGGAACCGACCCACCCATCAACCAATATTATCCGGGTAGTTTTAGGATGAAGGAAGCCATTCACTCACCCCCTTCACCTCACGTGGCATATTCACACCCTAAGGGTGTGTATCGCTACTTTTACTCACACTTGATCCTAAGTGTAGGGAAAACCTCCCCTATTTCCGTTAAATAAGGGTAGAGTCAGGCTCGTGACTCGAACAAAAACAAGCGCTTCTTGGGAGGCAACCCATGTTTTGTATGTTTTTATTTGTTTGTTTATTTGTTTGTTTGATTTTATTTGTTTCCGTATGCATGTTTTATTTTTATTGTTTGTGGCTCATGTTTCAAAGTAAATTGTGAAAATGCTTTATTTTATTTTTAACTTCGTCTTAATTGCATATAAAGGTATTTTGCAAAAGATAAGTGTAAGGGAGATCCAAATTTGTTTATAAGAACGAAATTGAGCATGAACCACAACAATAATAAATGGACATGTGTATTAGTACTTGTTAGAGTCAAATGCTTGTATCGAGTCATAATGATGTTTTGCAGGATTTTCCAGGAAGTAGGACGAAGTTTTTCCAGAAATTTTCCGGAAACTTAACATAAGAATTTCTGCAGGTCACTTCTAACGGTGTCACGAGTTTACTCATGACGCGTCACGTGTAAAATTCTGGAAATTTTGCTAGTTTTGTTTATACCGGACTCTTAAAATTTTTGTTGATTCTTTAGTTTTATAAACTCCAGGAAATCTGCAAACATTCATTCCACAAGCATTATATCTTTATTGTTTTGTTTTTATTCCTAAGTCTGGAATTACATCTAGTTATGACTTATCTTTGTTCGGGTTGATGCTTTGGGTTTTTGTCTGTTTTCTCAGGATTTACAGGTTATGTATGACAAGAAGATGATTTATATTCTGGAAGGGAAGCTTTGATTGTTCATTTTCTTGGAGGAAGATTTAACCTGACCACCTTATTATCCATACCGAGCGAATCAGGGGAGTATTTGATTTCATTCTTTTTACTTATTTCACTTTTACATTCTTTACTTGAACATTGGGGACAATGTTCATCCAAGTGTAAGGGGAGGGTAAAATGATGATACCTTACATATACACTTTCGCTTGAGTTTGTTTGTTTGATAGTAGATGTGTAATAAAACTATGATAAATACTTGTTAGTGCAATTTTAGCGCCAAATTTAAAATTTTTTACAATATTTAGGAGTGAAACTTTAGCCTTAGCAAGCGTCTCATGGATAGGAGATTGTATGACTAGCACATAACCGTATCATTCAAAAAAAATTTCCACCCAAATATGTGAGGTTCGCCTTTAGATTTGATAGGAAAAGCATTTACTATTAGTGCTTATGAGTGTACCGGTAGCATTTAGATTCTAGAACTTGCGTTAGTGATGCATCCCGAGACCGCTAGTGAGACTACATTCGTGTGGTAGGATTTACTACATGATAAGAGGCATTAGGATCACCTTTGTGTTAAACCCGTATCATAATTACTTGACCATTTAAGTCATATTACTTGGCTAGTTAAGTCAACTAATTTTTCCCACACCTTAGCGTTGTACTCATTTTTAGTACACGAAACCCCTAGTACACCCCTCCGAGCCTATCTTTTCGTTTCTAACTTTAAGCATCTTACTTAAAGGAAGAATTTGTTACACCCCACTTAAAATGTACACCCAAATCGCCTTAGCCTTCCGTGTATGCGCTCATTTTTAGTGCATTATTGTTATTTGTTAAACCCTAAGTTAACTATCTAATTGATTACATGGTTTCTAAGTCGAGTCATATCCTTGTACGTATTGTTTTGGGACGATTGGGACTCATGGGTAAAGTACTTATTTATGGAGTAATGGGAAAGAACATAATATTATTACCCCCGTATGTACGTTAATCTTAAAAGTAATCCGAGTGTTTTGATTTTCTTAATTCGAGTCATTAGTTTAGTTTATTGTAAAGTATGTAAAAATTCAAGTGTAAGGGGAATGTTCATTCCCTACGATGTATTATTTTGGATGGTAGGGTAAGAGTGTATGCAAAAAAAAAAAAAAAAAAAAAAAAAAAATCGAAAAATCAAGAAAAAAAAAGAGAAAAAGAGAAAAAAGAAAAAACATACGGACTACCATCCCTTTTCATTCTATGTTCATTTTATGTTTTTGTTATTTTTCATTTATTAGCTTAAGTCGAGTCTAGTCTTGGCTTAGCAACGCCATATTTTACATGTAATTAACCAAGATTGTTAACTCGCCACCAGTAAGGACTGCCTATATCCAACAAAACCGTGTATTTCATATCCCTACACCTAACGTTACAACCCTTTAAAAGACCTCTTTGATAGTTTATCCTAGGTGCTTACGCCATGTGGAGGAGGTTTGATCCTTTCTCAAGCCTATGGTAATCTATTTTGCTATGACAGGTAGTGAGAGATATCTTCCGTTTCCATATTGTAATTTATACTTTATTACACCCGAGAGATGTAAGTATCTAAACACTATTTGTGAGGTGCTTGTGTATGACCTCCGTGCTTGTCTTTGGTCTTTAGTGGAACGATTATTTGTTGTAATTACTTTTATATTAGTGTTAAATGACCCCTAACTTGTATTTTGATTAGAATAAAAGCGCATTTGCTTGAGGACAAACAAATCTCAAGTGTAAGGGTATACGATGAGGCGAAAAATGAACCACTTTTAGGGGGTCATTTAAGCCCGGAATTGAATTTATTTGATCAAGTATTGCCCTAAATCGTTCCTTTTGTGATTTTAGGTACTTTGGGAGTGAATTCTGGAAAAAGAAGGATTTTGGACGTTTTTGGAGCATAAAAGTGAAGAAAACGGCAAAGTCTTAATTTTCCTTCCTGGGAACAGTACCTGACGGCGTGAAGAGGCTTTTCATGACGGCGTCAAGAGTAAAAGTGGTGACGGCCCAGAAGAAACGTGAAGGCGTCACCCAAGCCCGTCACGTGTTAACTTGTCAAAACTTGCGCGCGGAGTAGCTGATATTGTTTTGGTCAAAACTTTTGCATACGAACTCGGATTTAGGTGATTCAAAAGCCCATGCGAAGAGGACGAAGAGATCTACAATTTGGTGAAAAAACGGTCGTGACGGCATCAAGAGAATGAGCTAACGCCATCAAGCCTTGCCGACAGAAAACATGCCTATAAATATAACATCATAACTTCACTTTTTGTAAGCCCTATACCCTAAGGTTGATTCCTGGGTTTAGGTGGGTGTTTTTCCAGCAACTTAGAGGGTTTCAATCACTCCATAAACATCATGTATTGGTTTAATGATTCTATCTTAATTATGTTTTCCATTATCATTGTTGTTTGCTCTTCTTTGATGATGATTTGCTAATTCACCTTGTGTCTACTTATGATTATGTGAAACTTGTATATAATTGATTAGATCTCATTGATTTCTTGTTCATGTTGTGTCTATCTCCATCAATGAGGGGCTTGTTGATGTGTGTGTCTATCTCCATCAATTAAGGCGTGACAACTTCAATAGATCTAGTTGGTTTAGTTTATAATTCTAGTTTCCTATTGATTCTTGTTTTGATTGAATGAATTCGATGTTAGGCTTAAGAAAACTGGCAGACTTCTATAGGGTAACATGCTTGACCGTCTTAAGAAACATGAACCAATGTGTACTAGGTTTTTATGGTTGTATTTAATGCATGAGCGAATTCTAGTGATCCCATGTTAGGAGCTTCTTAGCCAGCTCGACATAGGAGTGAAGTAGGAGCTTATAGGATTGGGGAAGTAAGTACGCCACCCCATGAATGGTATTAAGGAATACAACCCGTCAGTTAAAACAAGGTTACAATTCAATAGGTAGGATTGGATAGCTAGCAAGGAGTAACATATCATAGGTAGACATGCTTTACTTATCTTGTAGAACCCTAGTTTACTTTTCTTGTTAATTAGTTCAATTAGT
Source organism: Artemisia argyi (assembly GCA_030686995.1). Classification (NCBI taxonomy): domain Eukaryota; kingdom Viridiplantae; phylum Streptophyta; class Magnoliopsida; order Asterales; family Asteraceae; genus Artemisia; species Artemisia argyi. The sequence goes on from CM060695.1 coordinate 179,406,769, forward strand.
AGCTTTTGGGTTAGTTGATTAGCAACTAATTCCGCCCACTCTCCCAATACCCGAGATTTTTACTTGCTTTTCATAAAATATAAAAATGCAAAAAGAATCATCCTTCACCTTTAGACCTAGTTAGATTAATTTCAATCCTAACGACACTATTCCTAGCTGAACGATCAATCCCCCGGTACTTGTCACTATACTATACTACAACGATCAGGTACACTACCTGGTGGGGGTTTTAAGCTTCTCGAGATCCCTTGAGAGGTAAAGCCTAGTGCGATTCCCACGTATCAAACAGTAATGCCACCCTTTTTTGGAACACAATGTATGGGACTAACCCAAGGACTGTCCGAGATAGGGTAAATCAATCCGGCATCAAGAAGTTTTAAACCTTCTTGTTTGATGACCTCATGAATTTTTGGATTCACCCTTCTTTGTTGTTGGACTGCTGGTTTGAAGTCATCCTCCATTCAAATTTTTTGGGTACAAAATTCTGGGTCAATGCCCTTGATGTCGGAGAGTCTCCAAGCAATTGCTTGTTTATGTGACTTCAAAACCTTTATTAGAGCATCCTTTTCCTCAACACTTAAATCTTTAGCAATTATGACGGGTAATTTATCATCACCCTCCAGAATTGCATATTCAAGATGAGGCGGCAAGTCCTTAAGTTCGACCTCAGGAAAGTCATCTGTTTTCTCAACATTTTTGACTTCCTCCTTATGAAGTGTTTGTGGTAGAACAGGAAGAGGAGAGGGATCTTCGTTTAATAATTTCTCAAGTAGGAGAATATCCCTCTCGGGGTCAATCTCTTGGTTATCGATTCCATCGGGAATCTAATCACTCTTGAGAAAGGCCTCAATTTCTTCTAAGACGAAGTCACTTCCCTCAAACGGAGTGAGGGAAGGAGAAGAATTGGCAATGATGGGATGAGAAGATGGAGTGAAGTTTTCACTCAGAGAATTATCATTGAAACCTAAAACCTCTTGAGCGTACTCCTCAGCAGCAACATCGATGACATCTATTCGGTTTACCGATTCAGAGTCATAATTAGAGGAGAACCTCAAAGTTTGATCGAGGTTGAAGGTGATGGCTTCCGTTCCAACACGCAATGTGATCTCTTGCTCAAATACATCGATGAGAGCACGCCCGGTTCTAAGGAATCCCCTTCCAAGAATGAGAGGGACCCTTGAATTGGCATCAAAGTCAACAATCACAAAATCTGCCGGAAAATGGAACTTTCCCACTTTGACGAATACGTCCTCGGCAATGCCAAGTGGACGAGAAATCGATCAATCGGCAAGCTCTAAAGTCATGCATGTGGGAGTGAGTTCGGGAAGAGAGAGTTTCTTCCACACAGAATATGGCATCAGGTTAATGCTAGCACCCAGATCGGCCAAGGCGAAGCGTTCAACCATACCCGAAAAAAAATAAGGAATGAGAAATTTTCCGGGGTCTCCAAGATTCTCGTGAAGCTTTTTCAAAAGAACTGCTGAGCAGTTCTCATTCAAAGGAGTTCTAGCCATCTCGAAGAGTTTTTCCTTATTACGTAACAGATTCTTGATTGTCAATGCACACTTGGGCATCAAGAGAATAGCGTCCGTGAAGCTAATATCAAAGTGCAAATCTTGAAAGATTTGGAAAAATTTATCCATTTGGTGACTAGCCTTTTCGCGGAGCTTTTGTTCATTGAGACATGATGAATAAGGAATATAAGTTTTGGAATTAGGGTTGTCCACTAGAGTTTTTGGTGGTTCAAAGACAACTCCAGGCTTACATCTGGTTTCTGGAATGACCTGAGGTTGGACGTGTGCGGTACTTTGTGGGATAGGAGATTGCACCTTGTCCGTTGTCACCTCAGATTTACGTTCCACCACCTTTGTAGGGGAGGAAGAAGAGGTAGTAGGAATCGCGGGTTCATCATATGAAGCACCACTTCTTGTTGTGATCGCCTTAGCATCGCCCCTCGGGTTAGCGATCGTGTTGCTCGGTAAAGTAGTACCTGAGCCCGAGGGTCGATCATTTAAAGACTTCTTGATATCAGAAATCTGGCTGACCAACAACTTGTTCAACTCTTCTTGGGATTTCATGAATTGCTTTAACATCTCATCAGATGAAGGCCTAGTAGCAACAATAGCTTGAGGTGGATGATTAAAATTTTGAGCACGATTGTTTTAGTTGGGACCTTGGTTGAAATTTCCTTGATTTTGATGTTGGAAATTCCCTTGATTCTGGTTGTTATTTCCATGAAAATACCCGGGATTGAAATTACCCTGACCTTGGTTTCAATTAAAGTTTCCTTGATTTTGATGTTGGAAACCTTGATTTTGGAAACCTTGGTTTTTATTCTGAAAACCGTGACCCTGATTAAAGTTACCTTGGTTTTGAAAACCTTGGTTCACTCTATTTTGATTACGGTTTTGGACATTTTGGTTTTGATTAAAACCGGGAGGTCCAGAATAGTGGTGAGGACGATAGTTCGGGTCCATAGGACGGCGGTATTGATTGCCTCCTTGATTTTGGGACCCGACAACAGCATGAGCTTCATTTGGAGTACCATCAGTAGCTGTGCAATTGTAGTAGGCATGCGGCCCACTACAAGTCACACAAACTTCCACTTTTTTAACCTCAGCAGGTGGAGGTGTGTGTGGAAAAGAAACTTTCTTTTGTTGGGCAAGAACCAAAGCTTGAATAGCTTCAGTGAGCTTGTCAATCTTAGCATCCGTGCTAGATTGACCCATAGAAGATGAAGTAGAAGGACCCGTATTGACTTAGGAAACAACCGGCTTGCTTCGCGTAGAGCGGGCCTTGAATTTGTTTTCTATGATTGCTAAAGCTTCTTTGGTGGTTCTACTCAAGAAGTTACCTCCCGCGGAGGCATTGAGTGAATCCTGATCAGCTTGGCTCACACCATTGTAGAAGGTATCGAGTTGCATCAACTCTGACCATGATGTGGACACTTGCGAAGTAATTCTTTGAAACGATCCCACGCTTCACCAAACGATTCATCATATTTTTTAGTGAACTTGGTGATTTCGTTTTTAAGACTCGTGGTCTTGGAAGGTGGGAAGAATTCATTCACAAACTTTTTGACAAGATCTTCCCATGTCTAAATAGATCGAGGAGGTTGTTTTTCAAGCCAAATCCGGGCTTGTCCCTCGAGTGAGAATGGGAAGAGAAGAAGTTTTATTGCTTTAGATGGGACATTCTTGTACTTGATGGTTGATGTGATTTTATTGAACCGTCGAATGTGAGCATGAGGATCGTCCCTCTCAAAACCGTAGAATTGACTTAAGGTTACAAGATTGAGTAACCCTTTTTTGAGCTCAAAATTATCAGCTACGATGGCTGGGACAACAATGGCATCTCCGTAACCCTCGATGGGTGTTTGGAGAAGCTCACACATGGGGCGGTCTTCCACCATGGTGACAGTAGATCTGGAAACAGTACGGATCTCAGATCAGACTGTTGGTGCTGAACGTCTACGAGTTCTTCGAGGTTTAACAAGCTCACGTAATGGACTCGTGGACCTTGAATAACGAGTGCGCATGCACTAAAAAACAAACTCACTCAAAACAAAGTCGAGGCAAAACGACAGTGAACTTAAACCAATAATCGCAAGCAAGTGGCTTCTTTAAGAAAGGTACACCACTCACAGGGATACAATGGCAAGTTTTGATCTTATGTTTGGGAACTTATTATGTCCACACCCCCAGTTGGTAGGTGTTCTATCTTGGTTTGCGACGGTTTATTTTTATGTATAATTATTCACAAGAAAAAGACGGATGTTTTTGGGTTTTTGTGTATATGTGAAAAAAACTTTTGGAATTATTTTTGGTATCGTCCCATTATCCAATAATCGTATCTCTTTAAGAATCACCTTAAAGGAAACACGATATAGAAAACGTTACGATCTGTTTTGTTTGTTTTTTAATTTTTTTGGTGTTTTAACACTTTAGGAAAAGGGTTAATGACTTTTTTGTGTTTTGATTTAAAAATTTACAAAAGTGATGGATTTTTACAGTGATGATGGTGAAATAACACTAATCTCTTAAGACGCTGCAGAAACGCGCACACCTCCCCGGCAGCGGCGCCAAAATTTGACTGATGCTATACAGTCAACTTAAATTGACCAAGTAAATGGTCAACAAAGTCAAACTACCTAGACCAATGCTCCGGGTAATATAGGGTATCACCAGGTCGTTAAGTCCCGACAAGGTATGAATTGTACTTCAGCGTGCTTGTGATCGGGTGGATTTCACAGGAAAGGGTTGTAATGAGAATTATTTGAGAATTACGAAATAAAATAGCTTAGGAAAGCTATATGATTGATTACATGAATTAAGATTCAGAAGGAACGAGCTAAAACCTAAAAACGTACGTTTGGATTATAAACGGGAACTGACGTACGCGAGAAAAAGTGAAACTGGTTAACTAAAAAGGCTACGGATATAAAAATGATATTTTTACAAACCTAATGATTAAAGAAAATTTTTAGAAAAAGAAAATTAATTTTTACACTAATTATATAATTATTATTAACTAAAAACTATTTTCTAATTATTTTTTTTAATTAATTAAAATACCCTAAATTATGATTAATTAGGAAATTACACTAGAAAATTGAAAATAAAATTTGGAAAAATTTAAAATAACTAAATACTAATTTTAAAACTAAATTTGTATTTTTCTGATTTTTTAATTAATTATTATTAATTATTAATTAATTATTAATTATTAAAAACTAAATTAAATTAAGAAAAATCTGAAAAAATTACTAAAATTATTTTAACCTATAAGAAACCTAGAAAAAATATAAAAATGAAAATTGCTTTTAAATAAGCTGAAGAAATAAGCCAATTGGCTTAAATAGAAGCTATCACTTCTATTAAGTTGAGCTTTTTTATATTTTTCTTTTTCACAAGTACTTAACAACTGATTTTAAGCAACTTTAACAAAGGGAGTTTTGATTGGAACTCAATAATAAGCAAAGTGTGAGCTTATTTTTTTGATAGTTAAGCTTTTAAGCTTATTAGGACTTTGCTTGTATTGAAAAAGCTACCAAATGAGATTTTAAACACAAATAAGCTTTAAACAGATGAAGAACAACTTAAATCAAACCAAATGAAACCAAATAGCACAAGAAATAAGCAGTAATAAGGCAATAAGCACTAAACTCTCAACTGAGCACCAAACAGCCCAAATGGGGCAACTTTGCAGGCCTGTGGGGCCCACAAGGGTACTTGCAGGCCTGTTGGCTTTTCAAAAAGTCAAAAGGTGATCCCTGGGTCCCAAAAATGAAGTCATGGGAGGGATTGGAATTTAGGCACAAAAGCTGAGTGATCAACTTAGGTCAGGAAATGGGACCAAGTTGATGGGGCAAGCAGCCCTAGCAAATAAGCTACAAACAACAAATTAAGCAATAAGCTCTCAAGACAAGCTTATGGGCTCTCTAAAAAGCCAAAAGCCATGGGGTAGGGCCCACTAGAGAAAAAATTATGGTACAATGAAAAGGGTCTGTTTGGACTGCTGTCAGGGTGCAGGGCAACACCTTTCCCTGCAGCTCTCTTTGAGCTTATGCACAAGCTTGTAGAAAAATCACAAAAGTAAGCTATTTATAGGACTCCAAAGTTTAGCTGAGACACCACATTATGTAGAAATTACAAAGCTTAATTCTCACTACAAAAATCACAAAAATTCTTGGAATTTTTGGAATTCTGACAATGGTTAACTTTTGACTTTTTGAGATTTTGTGAGATTTGACTAAAATGAATTTCAAACCCTGATTTAATGACTTGTTTAAGTTATATAGGCTATAATAAGCTCAAAATAAGCTAAAACTTACACTTGTGACTTGAATTGAGGCTTGTGCCTCTCAAAATCCTACTTAGAAAGTTTCTAGGCCACTTTTACTTTGATTTTGACTTTTATGGTTTCTACTACTAAAAGCTTGATTGATTTGGTGTTCTAGTGGTCTAAGTGTGATGTGTGAAGAACAAATAAGCAATAGAACTCACTGAAACACTCAATACAGATAATACCAAACACCCCTTGATTACACAGATTATATAGAAACTTGAATAAAATATGTCCAAAGCTCAACCTACTGATTTATACTTATTTAGTAAGCAATAAATAAGCAAAAGAAACACAGATTACCAACTATAAGCACTTGTATACTAAAATAAGAAAAATCAAAAGATAAGCTTACAAAGCCTTCTAATGCTAAAATCCAAGAACCAGGGACCTGAGATCAAACCTAATGGCTTCCACAAGCCCCTATTACCAGTGCCATCCTTTATTTGCAGTGCTCCTTGCTTCTTCAACCTTTGTCCATGAATTTTTTATTTTATTTTTATTTTTCTTGTATTTTTAAATAATTTTATGAAACTGAGTTTAGAAGGGTTGCACAAGCTTAGAAGGCTTCTGAACACTTAATAATTGAGCTTAAATGAACTTACAAGTAGCTTATAATTACTGACTAACTTTAAACTAACAATTGAGATTATTAAATGGAACTTGAAATTTGGAAATAAGAGAACTTAAAAGATGAATTTCATTACTTGAAAAACTGATTACAAAAGTTAAAATTAACACTACATTAACTAAGATACAATAATACATGCCTTATTGAGGCTCCCTACCACTACTACTTATACTACGAGATAAAAGACAAGCAATTACCTCTCCACATGCGTCTCTTTTGCAATTTGTGAGTCCCCAAGGCTGCTTTGTTGACCCAAGACCATATCCCAGCCATCAATTTAAGACTTAAACCAATCCTGGCCCTTGATTAAGATTTGGCGCCAAAAACGGTTCCTACAAAATTTAGTGGAACTGGTGGGCATTTATGAGGAGGGAGGGGTTAGCTTGGGTTGGTGAGATGATATTAATGATGGGGGCTGGTTGGTGAAAAGGTGAGGAGGGGGGAGACAGTGATGCAGGTTTTAGGGGGAAGGGGACGGGTTTGACCCGCGTTGACCCTGGGTGCTTTATTAGTATGGGGAGTGGGCTGGGGTTGGAGTGGATTGGGCTTTGGTGGTGGGCTTGGATTTATTTTGGTTTTGGGTAGTAGTAACAAAAAGGGTCCGGTTGGTTTATTATATCACAAGGACCAAATTTGTAAAATGCTGAAACTTGAGGGGCTGATGTTGTACATTTCCCAAAGTTATCCAAAGGACCAAACATGCCAACTACCAATAATCCAAGAACCAAATTTGTAATTTTCCATTTTTTAAAATTCCCAGAGACCACTTTTGCCAGATTTGAAATTTTGAGGGACCAAACATATAACTTTGAAACTTTAGACCCAAGTATCATATTTTGTGATTTTTGACTTTCAAAAGCCTTGGGTTGACTTTTCTTTTAAAATAAATGCGTATGGACTAATTTTGACAAGTTTTGAAACTTGGGGGACTGACACTGCCAATTTTGCAAACTTTGATTGTTTTTCACCAGTTTTTACTTATTTTGCATTTAAAACATATAAAACACAATCCCTGGGATATTTTCAGTATTTTGATGCTTATTTGAGTGTTTTTGAATGTTTTGCAGTTCAGATTTAATCAAAAATGATGAGTGTTTGTGCACTCATCAACTAGTATTAAGGACTGACACTGCCAATTTTGATGCTTATTTAATTAGATTTATTTTCATTTTTGTTATTTTATTTTGATTGTATCTTTAGCTATTGGGTTAGTTGACTAGCAACTAATTCCGCCCACTCCTCAAAAAACCGAGATTTTACTTGCTTTTATAAAACATAAAAAATACAAAAAGAATCATCCCTCACCTCTAGACCTAGTTTTTAGGCTTTCTAATCCTAGTGACACAATTCCTGAGTTGAACGATTAATCCCCCGGTACTTGTCACTATACTATACTACAATGATCAGGTACACTGCCTGATGGGGGTTGTAAGCTTCTCGAGATCCCTCAAGAGGTAAAGCCTGGTGCGATTCCCACGTATCAGAACCTCACATATTTGGGTGGAAAATTTTTTGAATGATACGGTTTTGTGCTAGTCATACAACTCCTATCCATGAGACGCTTGCTAAGGCTAAAGTTTCATTCCTAAATATTGTAAAAAAATTTAAATTTGGCGCTAAAATTACACTAACAAGTATTTCTCTTTGTTTTTTATTACACACCTACCATCGAACAAACAAACTCAAGTGCAATTGTATCCTATAAGGTATCATCATTTACCCTCCCCTTACACTTATGATGAACATTGTCCCCATTGTTCAATTAAAGAATGTAAAAGTGATATAGGTAAAAGAATGAAAGCAAATACTCCCCTGATTCGTTCGGTGTGGATAGTGCAGTAACAAGGTTAGATCTTCCTCCAAGAAAATGAACATTCAAAGCTTCCCTTCCAGAAAAATAAATCATCTTTTTGTCATACATAACCTGTTAATCCTGAGAAAACAAACAAGGCAACCTCGCGTAAAATCGGCGGCAATCTATATATACTAACAAGTCCTAGAAAGTAAATTAAGATATAATGCTTGTGGAATGAATGTTTGTAGATTTTCTGGAGTTTATAAAACTAAAGAATTAACAAAAACTTTAAGACTCCGTTAGAAAAACAAAACATGCAAAATTTCCAAAATTTTACACATGATGCTGTCAAGAGTTAACTCTTGACGCCGTCAGAAGTGACCTGCATAAATTTTTACGTTAAGTTTCCAAAAAATTTCTGGAAAAACTTATGTCCTACTTCCTGGAAAATCCTGCAAAACATCATTATCACTCGATACAAGCATTTGACTCTAACAAATACTAATACACATGTTCATTTAATATTGTGGAGAATCAAGATCAATTTCGTTCTTAAAAACAAATTTGGGGTTTCCCCTTACACTTAGCTTTTGCCAAATACCTTTATAGGAAGTTAAGATGAAGTTAAACGACAAAATAAAGCATTTTCACAATTTTAGTTTGAAACATGATCTACCAACAATAAAAATAAAGCATGCATACGGAAGCAAATAACATCAAACAAATAAAAATCACACAAAACATAGGTTGCCTCCCACGAAGCGCTTTTCTTTATTTATGAGTCTTGTAGCTAGACTCAAGGTCATGGGCAATTACGTGACCTCATTGTTGGTCTCATTTTCTAGGTCATCTCCAATCTCGGGATCGCTTTCATAGTGCAGGTATTTTGGGTCTTCAAACTCAAAGACATCTTCCCGATACTTGGATCCAAGTTTGCTAACATCCTTAAAGAATCCACATGATAAATCAAAAGTGTTTTTGCATCCTCTCCGAACATCTTCATCACATAAGACAAGTTGAGAACCTAGCTTATCAAGCCCGTCGCAATCAATTCCTTTGAGGTCTTTCATCTTGTATGGCGTTTGGTATGACACCCTCCTAATTCCATCAGTGAAGGTCATGATTCCGTTCCGGTCGTCAACCATTAAGTTAGTGATTTCACAAAAGGGCGCTCCGAAAACAACTTGTGACAACCTTGGGTCGACATAGTCCTCAATGTTGTCCACGATCGTAAAGTCCATTGTGAATGCCATGTTTCCTATAAATACCTGGATTTCATGATCTCTACCAACAACATTTTCTCCTTTATAAATCATTCCTCATCTGCAAATATGTTATAATGGAACAGGGACATAAAATTCTTAGGTAGGAACACGTTAATGTAGATATTATCGAAATACTTGTGACCGATCATACAAGGGATTTTGTGGTTATTCGGATCACGCCGCTTTATCCTCTCCGATCTCCCATCCTGCGATCCATATATATTCCCATCTAGTGACGGACGGTACTCATACACTTCCTCATTACCCTTCCGAAAAATCACCTTCCTGACGCCATTGGTGAATAATGCACTACCATCCTTCTCATCAAGGATCACTCCCGATTCATTGACAAATGGTTTCCCGAGGACGAGGTTGGTTAATGTTAGATTAGTGACAGAGTCTATGTCATCGACCACGGTGAGATCGATGTTATAGACGAATTGTAACACCCCCAAAATCATCACGTCAGCGGAAGACTTAAAAATGTCAGCGGAAGACTTTTTGGGTGTTACTTCGAGGATCTTTGTCACAATCATAGAAAACGACACAAAAGTGACGCTTTAAAGTTTAATTCATTCAAAATACCAAATATTCGAGACATCAAGATGTTTCATAATTTAAACAACAAGTTTATTTGAAATATGTCAAAATATTTATTTAAGCCCGTGTCGGGGTTACAAGCCCACTCCGTGCCTTCAAGTTCCTTCTTGTTTAGTTACCTGAGATAAACACATGCTAAAAGTGTCAACACAAAGGTTGGTGAGTTCATAGAGTTTATAGTTTAAATCGTTAATTAGAGAATGAGTGATTTCCTTATTAATTCAAAAATAGTTCGTTGGTTTGCCCTTCACCGGGTCAACACCAAAATAATAGTTTGTTTGACCTAATCGGGTCAACACCAAAATAGTAGTTTGTTTGCCAATTATTAATAGTTTTTCCTGCTATATAGTGAGCACAATCTCATAGTTTAATAAAACAGTGGGCTACAACATCGTACACCCTTAACATCAGTTATTGTAGTGCTACATTATTACCGTTCTCTTGCCCTAAGCTCATGACACTCAACGATTAACAGGCATCAAAATTATCCATAATAATGATGTAAAACAATGGCCCTCAAGATAGGTATTTACCAGTAACCTATGAAATCAATTAAAGTGCATTTAGTGGCTTTCCTCTAGCGACCAAATGGGGATTGTCAGTCCCTAATAGATCTATCCACAATTATTTACGTTCACCCTGCAAGTGATTAAGGCGCATGATCGAGGGACTTTTGGTAATAGGAAACTTAGGCAATAGAGATCAAATATAGCATATCGTTGAAAAATCACTTGTAATCATGTCTATAGTAGGTATCTCCTTATGAGATATAAAAATGTGTAAACTAGTAAAGTTTATATGTAATATAGTCCTGTATTTAATTAATGAATACTTGTAAAAGTAAAAACAGTAGTTAAGCATGTATCTCCCCCAAAAACGTTTATAAACCATTGTAATACAAGTAAGAGTAGGGGCTATGACTCACCTGAGAGTTATGATAGACATAGATAACGTAATGTCAGAGGTAGAATGGAAATGACTTCAAAGATAACCTGAATGATATGGAAATTCGAGATAAGTTCGACTTATCGAGAATCGTGATTTAAATAGTGTTCGATGACAAAATGACTTTCGTGACAGAGGTGGCTTGCGTGGCAAAACGCTTAATAGTTCAAGAGCAAGTTATATACTATATATCTTGTCTTTATGTATAAGTATCGTTTATTATTTATATTTCTCGTCATGAATTTATAATATGTATCGAAAGTTGGTGAATGATAAATTATAGTAATTGTACGTTACTCCTAGTTAAGTGAATCAATGAGTTTTATTGTAGGAATAACCATTTCTTAACGTGTGTTCAAGTTAACCGATAATAACGTCAAGTTATATAATTTACGTTATAAATTACATATATTCATAAACGTATAGTTATTCATAATGACCTCGTAAAATATTACTTGTTAACTTTTATTTATTAGACCGTTGGATATATGAATTATATATATATCAAAATTCGTGTACAAGTTTATATAATATTTTATGTTGATATTGTTACCAAATAAATAAGTGTTAGACAACTTTATTTGGCAAGAAATGGTAAAAATAAAATGTGAGTTTATTATCGTACAAAAGTTTTAGGATGAAGATGTTAAAGTGGTTTAAAGTTGAAGGGTGGAAAATGTAATTATTCATATAAGTTAAAAAGTTTTCTAGTAAAGTGATAACTATTTTATAGTGGAGGGGCTATTCTTGTCAGGTTACAAATGTGGCAAAAATAAAAGAGTAAGCATGCTAGGGCAAGGTTCGAACTCAGTACCTCTCGCTCAACACACCATTCGTTGCAACCAAATGAGCTAGGGTGGTTTTTGATTATACTTTATATTAAACTCTATTTAAGGCCTCGTTACAGTATTTCTATCTTGTGTAAATTCTACCCAGCATGTATATATAGTCGTGGGTTTTGTATGTTTGTAAAATCGTTTGTGTTTCATATTCTTAAACCAAAACTGAGCTTGTGATTATTCATGTTCAAGTAGTTTTTCTCTCGTTAAGTTTCACTTGTTTAGTGTTTCCTCGCCACTCAACGAAACACAAGAACTTGGTACTCAATCTATTTAAAACAAAACTAAAACTTGTTAGTTTGACTCGTATATATTTTGATCAGTTTCTTTTCAAATTTTCTTTAGTCATTTTGAGTTTGGAAACTTTAAATAATCCGGCATATATATGTGCATGTCGATTAGGAACACATAAGTACTAGTTTATACTTTGAGATACCACCTTAATGATTTTAAATATGCATGAAGGAAAGTAATATGATGGAATGGGTTTGGAAACTTACAACACCCCTATGGGTGGGGAGGACACTTGATACGGTTTAAGATCAGAAAAGGTGACAATGTGGCTCGCATGAGACTCCAACAATGAACCAAGACCAGCACCCTTTTGTCTTTCAAGTCGAGTTATACTCCTTGAAATGGGTCTAGTTTCTGCTCGTACACACCACAGGAGACTAAGACCTTATGAACCAAATGTGAAGGAGTGTGTGGGTACGTATGAAAAGTATTATGTTGCATGGTTCCTTCTTCTTCTTTCTTTCTTTCTTCTCGACAGCAACAACAAAAGCAATATTTTATGTTTAAGTTTGGTTCAAGGGCAGTGAGGGATGTGGAAGAGTGATGGTGTACAGCTTGTTTAAGGGCTCAACCATGAACCATGATTAGTTCCAAGTTTCCACAACCTGGCTTTCTCTTCCAACTTGGCTTGACAGAAACTATGATTTTATGTGATGTGAGTTGTAGTGAGTTAGAAATGTCGATCAGCATGAAGCCTTTATATACTCGAACTAGAATGTGATAAGGAGCAGGGATAGGATGCTTGCATGTTCTTTGATTGGCCAAAATGGAGGTGGTGTGAGAGTTTGCACCTGGTTTTCTAGGTCATAATTGGGGTAGTAACAAGTGAGGGAGGGTGAAGGTGTAAGTTATAGGTTATATTTGAGGGAGGTGAGTCTTCAAGTTTGAGTCCAGGTCGTATTCCACAGATATCAGCCACGAATTACATTTTTGGTTCAAAATCTCTCGAGTCTAGACATAAGACATTATTTCGGACAACTTTTGTGTTTTACACTTTTCCTGGTTCGGACCAGAAGGGCCTTAAAATTGGGATTTAAATTCGTTACAGAAAGTTAGTGGTTCATTAGAATTTATATGAAGTGGCATTGGAACAAAGTTATTATTTGTGTCAAATTGAGATGAAACATATAAGGTGCCTTAACTTGATCAATATTCTAGTATAGTAATTATGTTTGAAAGTTGATAACAATTGTCGGTCATGGTTCTTAGAAGCATGGAAACTAGAGTTGCGAAATAAAAGAGATACGTCGTGTGTAAAAGTTATGATCAACTGAGCTAAAGCAAATATGTACTTGTGACTTGTAAAAATAATAGTTAGAGGTGTGCTTAGGTCGTGAAGCTTGGTGAGTTCGTTAATGAATTAGGTCCAAAGGAAAGCGGCCAAGAATAAAGAGTCCGTTATTATTAGTGAGTACGCATGTGAATTTTGTAGGCTTGGGATTTATATAAATTGTATTTGGTAATTATTGAAACGTATAATTATTAAGTATCAATGTTTTAAGTTATGTATGGTATCTAGGTTATTAAGGTTCAGGTGTAAACGTCGTTTCAAGGTAAGAGTGAATAACGTTGTAATTGACAAAGTATATATATATATATATATATATATATATATATATATATATATATATATATATATATATATATATATATATATATAAAAATTTGTTATGGGTAAAAATGGTTAATTTATGTTGTAATAACGTGTTAATCGTAGGAAAATTTTACGGGATGTTATATTACCTACCCGTTAAACTGAATCCCGTCCCGGGATTCCAAGATAAGGTAGCCGTAAAGGTGAGTGGAAAGGGTGAATAAATAGTCATTCCTAACGATCTAATCACTGAGCGGTTTTAATTTTTTTTTCTCGAGCTTAACGTATCTACTACTACATTAGCTTCTTCTTTTTAATTTTTCTTTCCAGCTTAACGTATCTACTACTACATTAGCTTCTTCTTTGATGATAGCAGTTCTCATAGTCATAATTGTTGAGTAGTTCTAACTACTTACATTGTCTTATGTTTAATTCCTTTTGATTAACTTTACTTAAGAAACAATTCCATTTTTGAATGAAGATTTTTATTTTAACATGTTTTGAAGATAAACATGGTTCATAATATCTTGTTTTGTGAACATCAAGATCTTCGCGGGTAACCTACTCGTTAAACTAGTTGGTTGTTAACAGATTTTTAATAATAAGAGTTTTCAAGTGAAAACTTGTTGAATGAAGAGAAAGTTGCTGAACTTCAGTTTTTGTAAAGAGAAACTTGTTAAATATAGTTTTAAGTGACAACACAGTATTTGGTTCCAAGCTTTTGTAGATGATGAATCTGTTTGTTCCTTAGCAATTCCATATCTTGTATTTCTATTAGAGGAATTTATAGATTTTGATGGATTTCAGGTAAAGTTGTGAAATGTTCGGAGATCACTATATCACTCATAGTGCCGAAGAAGTAAGAGAGACCATTGTAATCGCATACAATGTCGTGAAAAGGTTTCATAAATCGCCAGAATGTAAAAGTAAGTACATGATTGAAGAAATGTGATTGTGCCATAATGCCTTAGAATTAGGCATACGCAGAAGAAAATTGTGAGTCTTTGGCTGAAGTTTTAGTGTTTTATGAACTTTAGTGATCCTTGATTTCATACGCATGCCATTTCAGATACAATTAAGCCCACTTATTTATAATTCGTTATTTACATAGAGAAGCGTCCCAAACGATGTAAATAACGAAGTATAAACTTATGGTTCGGTGGTTTACAATTTCTTTATTTCAATAAAAAGGCGTCCCAATCCATTCAAATAAAGACATTGTAAATCATCCTACTTAAGAATTTTTGACTCAACACTCATACTAATCGACGAGGTAATGCGCAGATTTTCCCAAGAGTACAAAAAGAGTATGTCATATACATCTATAAAGATGAGAGCGAGATAATTAAGGAGGATTGGTATAATACTCAAAATAGTTGGGGAGCATATATATCAATATCAATATATTAATATACTAAAGTGTTGTTGTGGCATAAACTATCTAAAAGTCACATAATTGTCTGGCGGATGGAAATATGAAGACACAGTATTTGTAATAATCCCGATTAGTAAATATAAGTCATTAGCATAATCATAACATGTTAACATATATAAGAAATCATGTAAAAGTAATGTCTCTACCAGATGTTGGAAACGCGTAGGCACGGAGGGCATAAGGTGGTATTTTGTAAAAGTGGTCCATTTTAAAAGTGTAGTTATAGTCCAATGTTCAAAACACTTGGTTCTCTATAACTGTAGCTCTGATGCCAATCTGTAACACCCCCAAAATCATCACGTTAGCGGAAGACTTAAAAATGTCAGCGGAAGACTTTTTGGGTGTTACTTCGAGGATCTTTGTCACAATCATAGAAAACGACACAAAAGTGACGCTTTAAAATTTAATTCATTCAAAATACCAAATATTCGAGACATCAAGATGTTTCATAATTTAAACAACAAGTTTATTTGAAATACGTCAAAATGTTTATTTAAGCCCATACCGGGTTACAAGCCCACTCTGTGCCTTCAAGTTCCTTCTTGTTTAGTTACCTGAGATAAACACATGCTAAAAGTGTCAACACAAAGGTTGGTGAGTGTTGGGAATTAAATAATCAGAAGAATCAACATAAAGGTTTAAGGAAATACATCAAGTACGTTTCTGCTGATAAAGCACAAAGCACGTTTCCACTGATGGATTCTGCTGAAGAAGGTTTCTACTGAAGGTATTTTTGCTGATGGTTTCTGCTGATGCTACTATGAATCATACCAACAGCTGTGTAGATAAGTACAGCTTATTCTACTGACTCATATACAAGATAATATCTTTGTTGTAGTCATCAAATTGAACACTCCAAGTGAGTTGTAATCCTAGATACATGTTGTATCTTAATGACTAAACATGATAAGTCATCAACTAGCTAGAATGAAGCTTAGTCATAAGCTAGTAAATTAGATGAGTCATATAGTTTGTAAAAGATCTTTTCCTTGGACTATAAAAGGAAGATCTTAGATATACAGAATATGAGTGTGTGTGCAGAAAATATATGTATGTGCATGATAAAAGTGTGATAGATATAGACATATACATAGAGAAAAACATTAGAACAAAACACAAGATTCAAGGTCTTTGTAACCCTAGTGATAGAGAAGATCACTCGTATTATTCTGAATAATATTGAATCGTTTGGTGAAATACTTTCATTGTTCTTTGTTAAATAAACACAAGCATCACATTTCCATTTCTAATAAACATTCTAAGTGTGGTTAAGTAGATTCCGCATACTTAATCATATTCACTCAAAGTATCATATTTACACATTAAAAGGTCCAACACCCATAGTGTGTGATCAAATCAAGTGATCCTCTCAGTTGGTATCAGAGCTTCCAGGTTGATACTTTTGATTTAGAAGAAGAAGAAATGGATACAGAATCTATTCAAACAAATGTTGCTGCAAAGTTGCCAATTCTCAAACAGAATGAGTTTGAATTGTGGAGGTTAAGAATAGAACAGTTTTTCCAAGTGCAGGATTACACTCTCTGGGAAATCATTGAAGATGGAAACTCTTTCAAACCCACAACCACTTTATCAACAGTTGAAGATAGGGAAATTTCAGTTGTTCAAACTATCCCTACAACTGCTGATGAAAGAATAAAGAAGAAAAATGACCTCAAGGCCAGAAGTATGCTGATGATGACCATTCCAAATGATCAACTTATAAAATTCAGCAAATTCAAAGATGCCAAGTCATTATTTGAGGCAATTGTTGCAAGGTATGGAGGGAATGAAGCCACCAAGAAGACCCAGAAAACCCTTCTCAAGCAGCAGTTTGAAAATTTCTCATCAACCATGAATGAATCTCTTGACCACATGTTTACAAGGCTACAGAAAATTGTGAGTCAACTTGCTGTTCTTGGGGTGGATATCCCTCAAGAAGATTTAAACTCAAAATTTCTGAGAAGCTTACCAGAAGAGTGGGCTATGCATGTTGTTGTTTGGAAGAATAAACCAGACATAGACACTATGGATCTTATGGATTTGTATAGCAACTTTAAAATTGTGGAACAAGAAGTAAAGAAAACTGGTGTATCTAGTTCATATACTGGGAACATGTCTTTTATGTCATCTCCTAGTATCTCAAACCCAGTTAAAGATGAAAAGATTGATAGTGAAGCTGGTGTTGCTAGTTCATCAAGCAGTACCTTTGGTATATTGAATGAAAAGGCTTGTTGTGCCTTTTTTACAAGCCAGAATAATGGGTCCATGCTTACTCATGAAGATCTCTTAGAAATCAATGATGATGATTTAGAAGAGATGGACCTAAAATGGCAAATTTCTCTTCTTAGCATGAGGGCTAAGAAATTCTATCAGAGGACGGGGAAGAAACTCACTATCAGCAGCAATGATACTGCTGGTTTTGACAAGTCAAAGATAGAATGCTATAACTGTCATATGTTGGGGCACTTCTCAAGAGAATGCAGAAGGCCAAGGCAGCAAGATAGCAAGAATAGAAGTTTTGGAAGCAAGTCCAAGACAGGGGAATCAACCAATCCAAAGGCTATGGTAGCTATTGATGGATTAGGATTTGATTGGAGCTTTACTGCTGATGAAGAAGAAACTTCTCCTCAGACAGCTCTTATGGCTTTCACATATCCAAAGCACGTCGTGTTAGTAAATAACGAACGCAATACCCGAGCCACACTTTATGTAGATATATACATTATTATACCAGTCTTCCCGGGCAACGCACGGGTATTATACTCGTTATTTTTTGTGTCAGCTGCTTTTAGTGGGTACATTGGGAGAAAACTTAACCTACCCAGTGGGTAAACAACCCAGTAGCTAAAAACACAATGAATATAGTTCTTGTAATATGTGGCATGAAATGAATAAAAACAAAATTAATGTTTTGTTACTTCTCTCCCAATGATTGAATGACACCTCATCCGGGTAAACTACCCAGTGGGTAGATGTATCCATGCCCGGTACATTCTACTACACTTCTACTTCATTGGTCATAATTTGCAAGAGATCATTAATTAAGTGGAGCCCCTATAATCCAATTTACAACGCTACTCTAGATGCAATTAATTCTTTTCTTTTCTAAGAATAAAATGCGATTTATTCAATCCACCACAAATAGAGGTGAGCAAATGGACCGGATCGACTGACAAAACCGACCGGACCGACCATATTTGGTTCGGTCCTCGGTTTAGGTTTTTTGCTACTTCGGTCGTCGGTCCGGTCCGGACCGACCAAAAAACCGAAAAAACTTGTCAAAATCTTGCCTATTTGGATGAAATTAAATTACCAACGGCTATATTTGCCAACGGCTATATTTGCTTCGTGCCATGTGATACCGATTCGGTAATTTTTGCCGCAAACCCCATAACCGCAACCATGCCGCGAAGGAGGCGGCGGTGTTGCCGCGCGGCATGGCTGCATATCGCAGCTATTACCGAACCACTGCCACCACCCTTATCTTTTTGTATAAGATATTAAATTAGAAATTGCAAAAACTGGCTTCTTTTTTTTTTTTTTTTTTTTTTTTTTTAAGTTTTTAGTTTAAGAGTAAAATACACTGTTCATTCCTGAACTTGTACCAAAATATCACGCTGAGTCTTGCAAATATTTTTTTTACTGAAGGCACCTGTTTCATGTTTTTCATCATCTGAGGTCCTTTTAACAGTTATCCCTCAGTCAGCTACCATAAACTGATTAAAATTTGTAAAAATCACAAGTGATTCGTTAAAATCAAATCATATGTGATTTTACGAATCACACGTGATTTGTAAAAGTCACATGTGATTTGTAAAAATCATATGTGATTTTTAAAAATCAAATCACAATGTGATTTTTTTTGGCGGAAATTAAAAAAATAAAAAAAAAATAAAAAAAAATAAAAAAAAAATCGTCGAAAAAAAAAGTTAATCTAAAGTATATACAATTGCATATCTATAGAAAGATAATTTAATTCTCGTCCCGATAGTGTATTTTTTGTAGCTTGAAGATTTATCGTACTCAAGATATGTTGTTTTAAAAAAAGGTGAAAAATATTTTTTTATTAATTTAGGTAAAAAAAAAATAGATTGCTATAATTGCTTCATTAATTTTATGCCAAATATAAGTTTTATATTGATTTCACCTCTTGGTATGAGCTTGGTAATTATATAGTACTCCGTATATAGTAATCTAAATGTCTAATAGTATGAGTAATATAATCTAAAATTATAAATACATAAATTTATAAATATTTTTTTGCCGATTTAGTGACATCCTAAAAAACGCAAAAGCTCAACCATAACGCGTATGGCTTGAGGCGCGACTATGCCGCCGCGGCACGCCTCACGCCTTTTATACTTTTGATTTTTTTATTTATAAAAAGATTGATAATGATTATATTTTTTTTATGGTGATTAGTAAAACTAAAACGCATAACTTAAATGGAAAAGTTGAAAAATTCAAAAGTGACCCAAGTTTTTTTTTTTATTTTATTAACTATATATGTAATTATTGTATATACTAAAAAATAATTTGGTTAGGAACAGTGATTACTGTTCCTAAGAAGTTTGCAAAAATTGTCCATCAGGTTAGCTGTAAATAGCAGAGTTAGTCCCCCGTTATTGATCTTTTACAAATTTAGTCCTTAATAACAAAAATAAATTTTTTTTACGATCATTTTATTCTGAGTTTAAATTAAACACAACATTCTCGTAACAACGCGCGGGTGCCCCCGCTTGTTAGTTAGCTATTTATCATATTTAATCGAGTAAATGTTAGTTATATGTTCCTGTTGATAGACCAAGTTATAGTACACGACGAATAAAAATCAAATGAGAAAAATATTTAAAATAAGAAAGATGAGAAATAACTATAACTACACATTAGATATGCATCAATTTGAATTACATGTATTCTTAATCTTTTAGTTGCATCATAATCTATTTTCTAGCTAAAAATTAGATGCATATACATATATTAAATGCATTTCATCAAGTTAGACAAATCATATGTCTTTTTTGTCCTCTGCGGGTCAAATTTGTTGCTAGTACTACTTTGCATCGTTTTCACTTCAATATAACTTTCAAAACTAATTGTGCATCTAAATGAATAGAGATGCATCTAATTCAAATCGATGCATCTTAAATATATGGTTATAGTTATTTCTCATTATTCTCATTTTAAGTTTTCTACTCACTAGACCTTACCCGGTACACGACAACTAAACTCTCATATAATGGCACAAACGAACAAGTTTAGACGATTAAAAACTGTATGATAACATTTTAAATAAGCTATATAAAAAATCATTTCAGCTTCGCAAAATCAATTGGCGTTAAAGTAGATCACCTCTAAATCAGATATGTATAGCCATTTTGGGGCGTTCATGATTACTTTTCCAAAGCGCATTTTGTGTATTGCAAAGTAGCGTTTATGGAAAGACGTTTTTCAAAAACTAGGATGAAAATTAGCTTTTCAAAACCAAATGATGAATTAGAGGATCACTTTTTTCTTAAAATACGCAGAATATGACTTTTAGCAAAAGGGTTGCGGAATGGTGGGGGTGGGTGGGTGGAGGTGGATGGTTGTAATGGTGGTCGGTAGTGTTGAGTTGAGATAGAAGGGGTGGAAGAAGACACGACTAGAAATGACCATTTTGGCCTCATGTGCAAGGCACATGAGGGCAGTTAATGGTAGTTGACTGAGGGATAATGGTCAAAAGGACCTTGTATGATGAAAAACATGGTACAAGGATCTTCAGTGACGAAAAATTATTTTCCATACTCAGCGTGATGTTTTGGTACACGTTCAAGGGACGAACGGTGTATTTTACTCTTAATTTAATAAATTCTTATACAAATAATCTGAAATTTTTGTAGTCCGTAAAGTTATTGTGACGAAAACATTGTTCACCGAAAAATTTATTTACTATTCTTCCTCCGCTGCAATATGCGGGTAATCTAATAGGAATTGTAATCAAGGTTTTCAAGATCGGGATCCTACCCAGAATCGTTTTCGTCATTGCAAGATCGTGATCGTAAGATCGGATCAGGATCTTAAGATCCTACTATAATGTCATTTTCTTAATAGTTTTTGTAATAATATACAAATTTACAAATTATTGTATATCATAAAAATAAAATTATATGAATGTTCCGTCGAAATATTGTCCTAAATTACAATTATGAAATGTTTAATAAGATTAAAATGTTGTCTTTTAAATTCTATAAAAAATAATCTAGAAATTTGCAGTGTTTTAGTGTTTTAGTTTGTTATCCGAGAAAAGTATGATCGAATCGGATTAGATCTTAAGATTCTATGATCAAGATCGGGATTCTATAAGATCTTAAGCTTTCAAAGATTATATGTAAGATCCGGATCGTTTTTGTTTTGCAGTATCGTAAAATCGTAAGATCCTAAGATCAAGATCGGGATCCTTACAACCATGATTGTAATATTGTTTTATTTTTTCTGTTTGATATTTGATAACACTTTTTTTTTATGGATGCATCCACGTATCAATTTGTTCATGATATAAGCATGTATGATCTTATATGCTTCTGGACAGATTTGATCGTTTTAGTGTTTTTGGTGATGTGTGAAACTTTAAGATTGGAAAATGCATTCAAATATTTGATCTTTTGCAGTGACCAAATATGCAATGTATCGTCACAAGAACAATAAACAATTTAGCATCACTACACATATCGTAGTAATAAGAAATGAAAACTACGGTTTCCATATAACAGATCATACTAATAATTATAAACATTGATAATAGCAGACAATCCTAATGATGTCGATTATACTTCGACTTCATGGAAATCCAAATCATCTTGAGAACATCTCACGAATTGGATAATAGCATGTGTTCCTCACACATAAAACCTAAGGATGAGAACGGGTATGCGGCGCGTCCGGACCACCTTGCGGTTTAACATGAAGGATCTTTCGGCCCCATGAAGCCACATGCACTTCACAATGATTATAATTAGATTTAGAAAAGAAAAAAAGAAAAAAACACGAATATATGGGAAAATATATGCATGCATACGTACCGTGAGACATTGTGGTTGAAACTTATCAGTGCCATTGGCTAAATTGTTTGACATCAACATGATGAAACAAAGAAGAGCAGATAAACTAATTAGAGTCAAGAGTTTGTGATCCATTCTTTGGTTTTCAGGTTCTTAGTTTCTTTACCTCTTTAATTTATAAGGGTAATCGTATACAAAAACTTGTGGTGTTAAAAGACTCTGAAAGGGTCGTCCATGAAGAAAATAAAAACACATATGACAAACTTGTAGAAATTATGTTTATCTTATTTCAAGCACACCGTTGAACCACTCGCCATTTTTTAAGGTGATCACTAATTAATTACCCAAATATTTATACTACGTATAAAAGAAAAATAGTCAAATTTTGAAAAGTGAAATATTGAAAGTCAATGGTGAAAGAAAAAGTATAGTGTAATTAATGATCTTATTAATACACCTGAGGAAAATTCAAATGCATACCTATTTTTTTGTGCATAGCAATGGACAAATCCTCACCCTCCATCCTTTTTAATATAATGGCCTAGATTAATCTATGATTTAATATGCTTAGCCTTAATACTCTCAACTATATAAAGCCTTTTCTTTTCTTTTTCTTTTTTCCATTCGCTTCATTTTTTACACACACTTCGTGTGTGTGTTTCCTCTGCTCTCATTCTTTCTATTCATAAATCAGTTATATTACCATTCCGATCATCATCACCATCACTATTCCGATCACCATCACTGTTTCGATCATCATCTCATCATCACCATCAATGTTCCGATCACCACTCCGATTACCATCACTGTTCCGATCGACAGTTACCGTGTCTTTCATCATCACCATTCCGATCATCATCACCAGCACCACTCCGATCACCATCATCGTTTCGATCATTATCATCATTTTTTATGGCTTCTTTTGATCTGAAATAAGTGTTTGTTTCAAAAGCAGATTTGATTGATATTGTTGCGGTTGATAATGTTGTTGAATCAGTTTATAATTATGTGAATCAAGTTGTTAACATTTCTTCTTATCAAGCTGCACACCATGTGTTTGATGAAATGTGTAAGTAAAAAATATTTGATAATTTTGTTAACAGCTTTTGTAATTTTGCTTATTAATTAAGTTTTTAGTTGAATTTATGTTTTTAACTGCATTTGAATGCTGTTTTTGTGTCTAATTGTGGTTTTGAATCTGCTCTGTAGCATACGTTTAGTATCACCAGTGATATTTGAAGTTGATGATTATAAGCTGGTTTAGTATCACCAGTGATATACGTTTAGTATCACCATTGATAATTGTTAGTCTATTTATTTATAAGTTGTTTATGTTAAGATGTTTAATTTTCTTATATAATATTTTAGACATTTTGAAGAGGATGAAAATATAAGTTTGTGAGGATAAGCTGTGAGGATAAGTTACTGATAAGTTATTAATTACAGTGTAATATTGCTTATTATTTATTAATTAAGGTGTAGCTTACATTGTTTTGAAGTCTTTTTTGTGGTGCTCTATTTAAATGCTTGCACGGCTACCAAAAAAGCTTATGGAGTTCTTGGCATTTTTCGTGTTGTTTCTGAGTTTAATGCTGAGTATGTAATGAAGATCATTATTGGATTTTACACTAAGGTATTAATTGCGTACTTTTTATGTACAAGATGATTTTTGTGCCTTTCACTGTAATAGACAAACACAATAAATGTTTTTGCTGATAGTATATGTGTAGTATCACCAGTGATATGCTTGATATATGTGTAGTATCACCAATGATATGCTTGATATATATGTAGTATCACCAGTGATATATTTGATATATGTGTAGTATCACCAGTGATATATTTGATAATCTGTTTCTTATTTTTGTAATCACTGATAAGATGTCTATGATACTGGACTACTTTTGTAGACAACCTGAGAGAGCTAAAGTCAAAAGTTGAGACTGATTTGCCAAGTCTTCCACCCCGAAAAGTTTGTGATATTGTTCAAGATTTTATGGGTATAAAGAATCCTCCTAAAAGACATAAGAATGTCCGTATTAAGGGTGGACGTGAGAAAGCTATTGAGAAAAGTAAGAACCAAAAGAAGGATTGTAATATTTGTAGTTTAATTGATCATAATAGACATACTTGTCCAAACAAGGGAAAAGTTTCAAATGTCAATGGGGCGGCGGCGTAGTTGAAAGTGGAGGCGGTTTCTCAGTCGCTGCAATTGAAGTATTAGTTTGTTGATTGATTGATTTTTTTACTGAATTGTTAGGTTTATTTTAATAGCATTACTAATTTTGTCCTGGACTTGTATATCATTTGTGATACTATTTTTCTTTCCCCTGAATTGTTAGGTTTACTCAATAGTACTAGCAAAATAAAGCTTAACAAGTAAACAAAAAAACCTATAAAATATACAAAATTTCACAAGTGATAATACAAATATCACTAGTGATAATACACATATACAGTTCAACTTCAAATATCACTGGTGATACTACAGGTATGACACTTTTCACATTACCATATTAAACTAAATACCACTCAAAACTTTATCAAACAAATTTTCACAAATCAAGATGGATTAAACAATTGCTTACTATGGCCCATTTCTGTGAGTTTGAATCTCTTGTGACAAATAACATGATTCAGTCAAACTAAATACCTACTATTAACTTCCAACTTGTCAACTATACACATTTATTTATAACCATATAGATTAAACATAACAACGCAACTGTTTTCATCAACTTGTTTTATTTACTTTTGTTCTTCAACAATCGTTATCTTCATTGGTTCATCAACCAACACCTTCATTTTATTCTCAGATGTTTTTGGGGGAACCTTTGATATCACATGTGATCACATATCACAGGTGATACCACCTGTGATATCACAGGTGATATGATATCAAGTGATATCACTGGTGATATCACATGTGTGTCAGCTTTCTTCTATTTGTTGAATCAATTGTGGTGATGAAGGAACTTGTGATATCACAAGTGTTTGAGCTTCTTCAATTTGGTTGTGGAGATGTTGTGCTTTTTTCAACGACAATTGCACTTGTTGTTGATTCTTTTCGTTTGATGAGGCTAATTTTTGCACAGGTCTCATTCAAATCTGCATCAAAATATTTTCATAATTTTTGTTAGTGTATGAATAGTTCATTTGTTTTCAATATCATATGTCAAACAAATAACTATTTGTTATCACAATAGATATTCTACCAATCAACAATAATTTAACTTTTATATCACATGTAATACACTACCAGTCAATATTGTTTTCAAATACCGCGGTAAAACCTTTTGAAACATGCACAATCATTAAACATACAAATCCACCACAAATCAAACAGAAGCATCACAACATATCTTTTGTTCTATTAAACCTAAATTTTAATCTCTCATATTATCATATAAATCATCACAACATCACAAATTATCGAAAATTAACTAGTAAAACACACTAATAATGATTCTATAACAGTAAAAACTAAAGTATTCATTGTTTTAGATGTCGATTGTTTCATTTT
This sequence comes from Artemisia argyi, assembly GCA_030686995.1. Lineage (NCBI taxonomy): Eukaryota > Viridiplantae > Streptophyta > Magnoliopsida > Asterales > Asteraceae > Artemisia > Artemisia argyi. The sequence continues at coordinate 179,432,574 of CM060695.1, forward strand.
TTGTGTGCTTTATGTGATTTGCACGGTTAAGTCAAATACAAATATCACTAGTGATAATATACATATACTGTTCAACTTCAAATATCACTGGTGATACACACGTATACAGTTCAACTTCAAATATCACTGGTGATACTTTTCAGTCACACATTTCATCAAACACTTGGTGTGCATCCATGTATACAAAGTTTTTTACTCAGAAACTTAACCAAATGTAAACACTAAAAAACATAACCAATAAAACAACTAAATAAAGTCAGAAGCATCATAACTTCATCCAGAGATTCAGTAGGTTCATTTTGAACCGGTTTTTTAGTGGATCTGCTTGTGCACTCGATGATTTTTCCATTTTTGTGTTTTATTAATGATTTGAAAGGTTAAAAAGTGGTTATTTTTTATTTGTTATAGTGGTTTTTGATGATGGTTAGAGAGAGAAAATGGGTTTTTGTGATATCTGATGTATAGAAAATAAGAGGTATGGGTGGGGTTGGTGGGGTAAGTTTGGTGAGTTGGCAAAAATGGTCCCTCTGTCTTTTTTATTATTAAATATTATTTTTTTAAATAGAGGCTTCTGATTGGTCCATTGGTATGTGAGCGTTTTTGAGTCTCCAAAATAAAACGCCTCTAATACACCCCATTACTTAAAAGTACAATAATTTATTCACATTGTACAATCAATAAAAAGCATATCTACCAAGTTAAAAACAACCAATTAGAACACCCCTTATTAAAAAATACAAAAAAAAAAATCACAATTTACAATTTAAACAAGTTACAACATAATCCAAAATATAAAATAATTAAACACACTAATTAATGTTATTTTTAAAGCACCCTAAAAATGAAAATTAAATGTTATTATACACATTATACAAATTAATAAAAACACACAAAGCTTCATACAAGTTGATGGTACATATAGTTTTGAAAACCGGACTAGATGAACGTGTTCAACCGGGAACCGGTGTCGCCACAGGTTCGGCTAACGAATAAAATCCATCCGAGAACGAACCAGAGACGACCCGTTGAAACCGGTACAAAATGGTGAATCAGGTCTAATCGAGATCTATTTCTCCGGTTAATCGTCACAGGGTACAACGCGCGGGTACCCTACTATACTATATATAAAGGAATAACCAAAAAGTAAAAAGTGAAAAGTTGAAAGTAAAAAATGAAATGTTGAAAACATATATTTTAAAAGGAAACTATTAATACATATCAAAAACCGGGTTGACCCGGGACGCTTCAATCCCGGCGGGTTGACCCGGTTTAATTTGACCCGTTTTGACCCAACCCGTCGGGTTGACTCGGTTTAAATCCATCCATTTTTTAACCGGAACGGTTCAACCGGTTGAACCACTCGGGTCAAACTGGGTTTCAAAACATTATGTTTAATCACAAATCTTTAAACTTTTATTATTTTTCGTTTACAACTCATAAAGTTTTTTTTAACACAAAATAATTTGTCGCAATAAAATCCCGTTGCTATGCATGGGTACTCGTCTAGTTGGATTAAGAGGCTGAAATATGATTCTTGTAATAACAAAATCCCAAAAACCAATAATTGGGCCCAGATTCACTTGCCAAACACAAACACGTTTTCAAAACAAATTATGTTTTTGACGTCAACCAAACGAATCGATAGCAAAACAGTCAGAATCTTCGAAACAATATACAAAGTTGATTATCTCTTTAATCACGAAACGATCCAAAAACTTTCTTTGTTATCAAAACAATCAATCTTCAATCCCAAAACAAACGAACTTCGATCCAAACGAACCCGAATTTTTTTTTCTTTTTCTTTTTCTTCATGGCTAAACAAACCTAGCTCAGATACCACTTGTTGGTAATTCAAAGGACGAAGCAAACAAACAAATCAATCAAACGAAGGCAGAAGCTTTATTCAAATTATCAAACCAAATTCAAAACAAAATTATAATTCCAAAGGTACCAAATTATAATTCAAGCGGTACAAATAATTCTAATGCTAGTGATTCCTATTTATAATCAAAACAAATCGTCATAAAATAGTTTTCAAATTCTAAACAAACTTGCAGGATAAGTCACAATTTACCAAACAACCCTTAAAGTTTAAGTCATTTTTCTAACAGCTTTGTAGTATATGCATCATGATTGTTCACCACCTATCGTTCATCATGAAATATCAAGCAAAAAAATCTTGTTTAAATCAGAGTACGAAGCGTGTGTTTCAGATTTTGGTACGTCCAAGATTTTGAATAAAGACTCATCTAATTGGAGTAATGTCGCAAGAACATATGGATACCTTGCACCAGGTGATAATTTATTTTATAGTCATCCAAAAACACAAAACTAAAAAGTTAAATCCTTAAGAACATATTGATATTACTTTTGCAGAACTCGCTAACAATATGAAGATAACTGAAAAGTGTGATGTGTATAGCTTCAGAGTTCTAGTGTTAGAAGTTATCAAGGGAGAGCATCCAGTCGATATACTAACTTCTCTAGCGTCTACATCAACCAATCAGGTTGAGCTTAAGGATTTAGTGGATCACCTTCTACCAGTTCCGCTCCTGGAAATAAAGAAAGTTCTAACATTGATTTTGGTTCTAGCCATGCACTACAACAAAAGGGAGGACAGGCGAGGACACTTTCGGCGGGGACACAATGTCCCTGCCGAAAGTCGCAAAACGACAAACCCAATGCTGAGCTGCCACACCATTTCGCTGACCGTTTATTAAATTTTCAACACACACTTTTCCCGGAGACATGTCCCCACTGAAATTATTTTTGATATTTGGCAAAGTTTGATCAAAAGAGTGCCTCTTAATTTTTCCCGGGTATTTTTTCTGCTGTTACTTTCGGCTGGGACATGTCCCCGCCAAAAGGGTGGATACAAAATGCCAAACTTTCAGCGGGGACATGTCCCTGCTGAAAACTCTTTCCAGTTTCCTTCCAAGTAATTACTTTATCCCACATAGACTATAAAGTCATAATAATACCTTTTGGCGGGGACATGTCCCCGCCAAAAGTTAAGGCGCCAATTTTCTCACCAAATTGCAACTTTGTCGGCCAAAATTTTACTATATATTATAATATAGCAAAACACTTCTCACAAAACACAGATAAATTCGGAAAAACACATAAATTCATCAAAAACCCGATTGTCAATTCTCACAAAACACACATAACAATGGATGGTTTAACGCCGGAATAGGAGTGGGCAAATGCTTTATCAAATATGCTCCTGTATAATGAAATTATACTTGAATATGGCTGGGAAATTTTTGATGCATATGGTTCTTATGCGAATGTGCCTCATGGACAATGTTATAAATGGCGTGAGGCGTAGCGTGGCGGCAAGGCCACGCCTCAAGCCTTACGCGCCATGGCGAAACCATGGCGTTTTTTGCGGCGTGACTAAGGCGGCGAAAAAATATTTATATATTTATCATTTATGTTATAATATCATATTTCATATACATTTGGACTACTATATTAGACATTTAACAACTACTTATTATATAATTATCAAACCCAAATAACAAATAGCCCAAATTTCAAATGATCGTTCAAATAGTTATTAAAATAATAATAATAATTAAAAAAAAAACAAAAAAAACCAATACTGTTTCAAAAAGGCGCGCCACGCCTTACCAAAAGGCGCGCCTTTTCCCACGCCACGCCTAGAGCAGCCGCCATGGTCTATTTCGTGGCGGCGAGGCCACGCCTCGCGCCTTGGCGACGCCTTGGCGGCGCCTTTTAGAACACTGCTCATGGATGAGGGACCAGATTCTAGCATGGTTGAGGCAAAAGCCGTACTATAGAGAGTATTTGGAAGATATGGATGCTGCTGAATCTGAAAGCACGTTAGGCCACAGATTTGATGATTTGGGAAATAGGATAACAAATCTTGAAGCTTCGTTTCAATACATCAACAACCAGATGAAAGCAAGGAAGGGAAAAGATGGTGCAAGTTCATCCAGAACCGTGAGATGTTGTAGCAGAAGAGATTACTCGTAACTAGTCATCAAATTCACTCTTCCACATAAAATATCCACATCCATGATATTTTTCTCTTGGTTGTCACATAAATAATGATATTATATGATTGTTTGTATATTTACATAAATAAGAAATGTATAATTGTTCACCTTCGAAAGAGGAGATGCATAATATTCCAATCCAAATGTATCTGGTTTATGGCTCGTTCTTTTTTTTTATATATTTCCTCCTCCACAATTACACATAAAAGGATTATATTGCTGCATCTCGGCTTGTTTGTTTATCATCTCGTGTATAACCACATCATCTCGGCTCATTTGTTTAGTATATCGTGTATAACCATATCATCTCGGCTCGTTCGTTTAACATCTCGTGTATAACCATATAATCTCGGCTCGTTCGTATAACATCTCGTGTATAACTATATCATCTCGGCTCGTTCATTTAACATCTCGTGTATAACCGTATCATCTCGGCTCATTCGTTTAACATCTCATGTATAACCATATCATTTCAGATCATTAGTTTAACATCTCATGTATAACCATATCATCTCGACACTATATGTGATGGTGTGTTAATACTGACGAGCCTTTATGTTTGGTAGTTGAAGCGTACGTGAATGTCTAATTATTGTGTTTCTCATCTCATCTTTAAATTTCAACTAATACCCACAACTCTGAATAGCATTTATGTCATTGCAGTAAAAGTACATAGATAATATGCGTTGGCGTGTTAATATTTGCAAGCCTTTATGTTTGGCGTGTTAATTTTAAAAAGTTTTAAGTTAGTTAAAAATGATTTATAAAATATTTAAATTACATTTTAAAAAGTTTTAAATATTTAAATTAATTTTGTTTTATTAAAACATCTTTTTGGCGGGGACATGTCCCTACCAAAAGATTTCATAAAGTATTTTGTTTTTCCCTCTTCGCATTTACTTTATCCCGCCAAAGTTTTTGGCGGATAATGAAAACTTTTAGCGGGGACATGTCATCGCTAAAAGGTTGGTTCAAAGACAAAACAAACTATCAGAGGGGACATGTCCCCGCCGAAGGTAATCCCCGAAAACACCTCAATTATTAACACAAATCTGGGAAAATACTTGTAAAAAAAACACACCAACCACTGTACAACCTCCTTCTTCAATTCATCTCATCACAACAACCACCATCCCCACCACTACACCACCATCTCCACCACCACAACCACCATCTTCACCACTACACCACCACACTCGCACCACTGTGCACGATGTATCTCCACCCCTCTCCTCGTTTAGTTCCTTCTCTTTCTCATCTCCTTTCTTCCTTTCTCCATCATTTAATTACAAACCCAAGTAACTTATTGATTTTCATTAATTTTTTAATTTATTGATTTTCTGTTAATTTTTTTGAACATGTTAATTTATTGATTTTTTGTCAAGTTTTGATAAATTTTTATTTTTTTGTTAATTTATTTATTTTCTGTTTTTTATTAATTTTTAAAATTTTTTTTGGTACAGTTGCTGTCAAGACTTTGCCGAGACCGAGACGAGACCAAGCCGAGACCACAGCCGTGAGCCGATACCACAAGGTATATATATATATATATATATATATATATATATATATATATATATATATATATATATATATATATATATATATATATATATAGACACACATACTAGCTTTTGAAGCCTGCCCGATGGGCGGGCATGCTTTGTAATTTACATTTTAATTTAGTCAAGTACATATATCCATATCATTGCTTCTTGATCGTTTCATATTCAAAGATATCTGCATGAAACTGGAAGGGTGGAAAATAGTATTCAAAGATAATAAAGTGTTTTGATATTTCAAAGTTGAGAATGAAAAGGAATAGCATGAACTGGTATTTAAAACCATAAATTGGAAGTTCAGAAGTTTGCATTTAATTTGCTGTATATTCCAGGATATGTGTATTTTCAAAATATATTTGGATATCTTGTGAATAAATAGATTTCGTATAAGTTATATAAATATGTTTTTTCCCCTTTGTATAATTCAATAACAGTAAATAATATGTTTATAACAATGTTTTGGAACAATATTTTGATTAGTTAGCCCTACATTATAGAATTGATTTGTTTCAACCCCTGAATATTTATATGTTTATCAAACTTAGGATTAATATGATATTAAACAAGCAGATTTAAATGGAATTGTAGACACATACACAATAATATACAACTACACATTCACAATATTGCATCATCTAGGCTACACCTTATTATTATGCTCACTGTAAATACTTGATCAATGACAACATACTCAATGGTATATCTCGCAAGAGATTTCACCCTTCTCATTGCACAAGTGACAAACACTTCGTGTGAGCGTATTGCATAAAGGAGCATACTTATCTTATAATACAATCAATGGCCGTTTCCTACTGTTCATAAAAAGGCTTCAAATGGGCCCTGAACACTAACTCATCTTGTAATCAAAATTTTGACGAACTATATTACCTGATTATATGTTTTTGGTGATAATAACTATTATGCATGACGAGAATTCTAGGGAATAACTTTATCACACACTATTAGGGCTATAAACGAACTGAACGTTCAGTAAATATTTCATGAACCGTTCCGTAAAAAGTTAGTTTATTTATTACATGAACGAACATTAACAATATTTTTCGTTCGTTTATTTAAATGAACGAACATGAACAGATATTTTACATTCGTTTAGTTAAATGAACGAAAATAAACAAAAGTAGCGTCCGTTTATTTATGTTTCTTAATGTTCGTTTATGTTCATTTATTTGTTTAAGTTCATATATCATACCTTTTAATTGTATATTTTTAAACAAGTTGATTAAACAAAACGGCACTTATAAAATAAAATATTATGCATAATTTAATAAACTTCATGATTGTTTTTATGTTCATTAATAAACTTTATGATCATTTATGTTGTATATTTTTAAACAAATGAACAAATATGAACAACTTATTTTCTTTATAAACGAACATGACTAAGAAAATCCGTCTGTGTAAACGTTCGTGTCCATTTATTTGATCGGTTAAAAATAAATGAACGAACATGAATAAGGCTTTGTTCGTGTTCGTCCGGTTTGTTTACAGCCATGCACACTATCTCATATAAAAATGGTAGAGTACTCATGCATCACACGATGCAATGACGATACGAAAATGATAGCCAATAGTATTATGAAGTTGTAATAATTGGCAATAAAAATAAATTGCTACTGTCAGTCTTTTTCCAACCGGGATCAACCCGGTTCACTTTTATCTGCCAGTTGTAATTCTTTTACGCACAAATGCATAATTAAACTTTTTTTATGCCCTTAGCATAGTAGTCGTTAGCAACTTTTTTGCTGCTAATAGTTCACTTTATACAACACTTCGTATGTAGCTTCTTTCTTATTTTGGCAATTTTTATAACCAAATACTACAAATAGCCACATAGGTATCGATATTTATTGTCAAAACTCAAAACAGATTAGTAGCTTGCTTGGTTTGTATCATGTGTTATATTAATTGTACTTTTTAGTGATGGATGTTTTAAAAACAACATTAATTTATGTGTTGAATTGATGTATTTGCGTGATATATAGTTGTTCACATAGTTTCAGAATTTGTAATGCTTAACACCTATTTATGAAAAATTTAAAAATAAAGAGACAAAGATGCTTTATACTCCGTATGTAGTTAGATGAAAAGCTTCACCAAACCTCACAGACCGAATAATTAACAAGTTACCAAACCTCATTGACCCGAAAAGGGACTGGTCACTGATGGTTAATTGAGTCATTTGAGTCATGCTATGGATTATCGAAATGTAGCACCCAACCCAGTAGAGGCTTAGCATGCTTTTCGAGAAGCCAACTACATATCCAGGGTCGTCGCTTACTGTAGAGGTGAACCTAATTAATCATCATTAGGTCCTTATCTCAGTCATCTTGTTAGAATCACTTTATTATTTTGTCTTTATATATACGACAAGTACTGGGTTAGTTCCTATCCAATATGGTAGACGATTTTATTTGTCGTTAAACATATTGACCATGCTAGGATGTTCTTAGAAAAGAAACGACCATACAAAACAAGGTAACATCTACACTCCGCCACTTACAAACAGCTTAAAAGATTCAAGGAAAACGTTCCAATGCTGAACATCCATAACAGCTGGACACCCAGATATGCGACTGGACAATACATCTGAAAAAAGTGCATCATAACATCCTCCTTTGTGATTGCAACTGGATGAAACAAATTCTTACAACTAAATTAAGTTCAAGTGTCCTCTTAAACATAGCGCTATCAGAATATATTTGACCAATGAATAAATGCAATGTATCAGACACCTAGAAACATAGAAACGCATAAGTTCAATTGCACAAAACAAGTATAGATATGCAGAACCTGACATAGCCCAAATATATATTACTTTCACCTTTGAAGATTTATTAGATTTTCATTAACAAAAACCTCTACTGCAAGTCTGCAACTGTTGTAATACAGCTATGAGACGGCACATTCAACACAACTATTCACTATAAGCAACAACCATTCAATAAGGGATAAACACATATCATATCATCTCACTGCTATGAAGCATCGACCACATATACTGTATACCATTTCATACCAGTGAATTATTTTTTGAACTAGTGTTTAATAAAATAGTAGCACCTTTAAGCTAACCAGGATTTCGACTACTGAGTTAATATCACCTGTTGTATTAGACCCCTCCTCAGATATGTTAACATGAGCTCCCGAACCTCACTCACTCGTCATATGTTTGGGTTTAAGATCAGCTACAGCACTCTTAGCAACGATCACAGAATACAGACTAGGTTGAGCATTAAGAAAATCGGGTGCTGCATATAACCGCATCAGCTATAGCTAGGCAATATCAACTTCAATCATCTTTTTTTTTTAAGATCAGCTACAGTGCTCTTATCATCAATCACAGCATACAAACTAGGTTGCGCATAAACAAAATCAGGTGCTGCATATTACTGCATCAGCTACAGCTAAAGGCAATATCATCTTCAACCATCGTTTTTTCACCCAGCTACCGAAACCCCTTAAATGGCCCAAAAACAAAAGAAAAGTAAGGATAAAAATAAAACCCAATAGTCAAAATCCTATCTTGACTTCAACATTAAGGTGTTGAACTCTTACCAAATCTCTTACCACCCACACTATCATCACAATCGTAATTAACTGCAATAGACATCAATCAACTGCAAACGTAACAGCATAACGGCTGCTGCACCATTTGTCACCAACAGCATACAGCATACAGCAACATTAACTCTATAGTTCATGACAAAAAACTTCAGTGTGCACGCATAAAAATAAGACAAAGCAATATAGGACATCCATAAACATCCAACAGTCATAAACCAAGAAATCCATACTGCAACATCATTACCTGAACATAAAATTGCACATACGCAAGGAGTACTTCTGAAAAAGTTTAACCTTAAAATTATGCATGATGAATTCATCCAACTCATCACAAAACAGAAAAATTGTTCCTCATTTCATGCCGATACATTTAATCTCCAACAGAGTAGTTCACTTCTTATTCCTGTAAAACAAATAAAAAGTTTAATCAACATCTCACTAATTTAGTCCCCAGCAACTATTTACAATAACGATCATGTATTTATACTCACATCAGCATCAGAACGTTGTGGCGAAGGGCTTCGAGAATCTGCTCTTCCAGGGGGTGAAACACTTTTTGGAGTGGCTGAGCGTTCCTTTTCAACAGGAGCTACAGGACTTCTGCTCCTAGAAGGTGATTTGCGTGGAGACGCACTCTTACGAGGGCTAACACTGCGACGAGTAGGAGGAGAAGCGCTCCTATACAATCCAAATCAGCATCTAAAACTGTTGGGCCACTGGACCGGACTGAGGAGCAGTCCAAAACTGTTGGTATACTTTTTTTTATTATTATTTTGGTATACTTGTTGGACTAAAGAAATTTGGGCCATGTTGTACATGTGGTTGACGAGTGACATATACACCAGGAGGGTTATATTTGATATATTTGGGTTTGTACGAGCACGATGGTCGTGTATAAGTTTACATTTATCTCCAAACTTACACGAACCTTTAGGAAAATGACTACAAAACTGTGGTGTGCCTTGTGTATTTTTTAGGTTTCAGTTATTTTGGTTATTACGACAAGTTTGGTTGTTAGAGGTGGATGCCACAAGGAAAGTGGGAGATGAGGTTGTGTTTTCGAGAGGGTGTTTGTCTACGGTGTCATTCTCATTTTATTCACTTTCTTCATATAAAGATCTTTACCTTGGCCTGGGACTTTAGCTCCTCGACCTCCCCTTCAACTTTTCTGCTGGTTCCAGAATCCTTCCCTTATATAGTTATATGACTCTAGCCCAAAAAACCAATGTTTTCAAACCCGGGTTGACCCGGCCGGGTCAACCGATTGGACCGGTACCCGGTCAAAAAACGGGTCAAAATAACCCGGGTTTCTAAAACCGGGACAACCGGTTAGACCCGCCGGGTTTTGAGTGACCCGGGTCAACCCGGGTTTTGAAACCCGGCCGAGTTTGGATTCTTTTTTTTTTTTTTTTTTTTTTTTTTTGACTATTTATTTACTTTTATTTTTTTTTCCATTGTTAAGGTGCTATTTTTGTTTGATATGACTTTCTTATGATGTATATTCACTCATATTTGTGATTAGTTTCTACTTATTAGATTAAATTCGGGTTCTAATATCCAAAGCGCTTAGCATAATTATGAGTTTAGGACTCCTGTGCTTGAACCGTAAGGTTCTTTGCTCTTTTTTCACTGCAGAGTAGTGTTTGGAGTTTGGACATTAAACTTTGAACAATAGAAAATGGATTTTTGAAAATATGCATAAAACCGGGTCTAACCGGGTTGACCCGGCGGTCGAACCGGTTGACCCGGTGACTTGGCCGGGTCGATCCCAAACCCGGGTTTCAAAACATTGCAAAAAACAAAGCATACAAGAATAAGCAAATATGACCAAATACGCATAACTAATACAAGTTACAACTTTCTGCTGACAATCATAAGTTAGTGCATCTACAAAACTGCATATGCATATATATATATAAGCATCTCAGTAATAACACAAGGGCTCACATTCTTTCAGCATCAGGCCGGTATTTAGCAAGCTGAAACAATCACATACAAAGAACATGTTATCCCTTTGAACCATAAAACATACAATTAAAAAGAAAGAGTACTTGCAAAAATCGTCCTTTCGGTTTGGCCAAATTGCATGTTTTGTCCATATGATTTAGAAAGTGCAAGCGGCATCCTTGTAAGAAACCTTGGGTCCGATTCCGTCCTTCCTTAAACTGAAATAATTACTAAAATACCTTTATCATCTTCCTTCTTAAATAGGATGAACAAAGGGGTATTTTAGTAATTTCAGTTTAAGGAAGGACGAAATCGGATCCAATGTTTCACCAAGGATGCCGCGTGCACTTTCCGAACCATACGGACGAAACATTCAATTTCACCAAGCCGCAAAGACGATTTTTGCAATTTACTCTAAAAGAAATAAATAAATAAGTTCTCACCGTCAAGCTTCTCAACCGCCTTCTGAGCCCGTCTGTGTACTTGTACATTTCTATGTTTAGTTGATTTTTTTAAGATCTTTTGAGATATTATACGATATTGTGATATTTACACGATACTCAACGATATTAACAAAGTAAAACTAGCCACAACTGCTCAAATTGCAGATTGCTGAAGTAAAACTAGCCAACATATGGCATGATACATCTATTTTGGATTGAGAAACAACCCCATGAGAGATTAAATTCTAAAGATTCAAACATCTTTTTAGCTAACATGCAACCCAATCCGCAAAATGTTCCTCAAGAACCGTCCATCCAAAATTTATGAGTCACATTTTCCACGAAAGATGAACCTTCCAAACTATAATGAAGGATACGTCTTTCAAATCATCTCGTAACTCAAAGCTCAATACTAGATACCTTAAATCATGGAAACATAAGAATCTACTTCTAGTGAACAATGTCAACCTCATCATCAAACACCACGTTCCATAGCCGAAGCCTTCTCAATTTCGAAGATTTTGATATGATCCGATAAAACTTTGACCAAATGATGGTAATAAAATGGCTTACATCAGTGGTGCGTGTGTGGAAATTTTCTTATATCAATGTTATATGTGTGTTTTTTGGTCCCTGTAGTGAACCTATTCTTACAAAATTGGTCCTTGTGTGGAACTTATTTTACAAACACAGTAATATAAAAAGAGAAGTGATACAACCACACAAAAATTCTCACAAAAGAAATCCACAAAAGGAGGTGTATGCATTTGATTGGCTTGGTACAAGAGAAAAGAGAGAACATTTATCAAATACACCAATCAAATGCATACACCTCTTTTTTTTTGAAATTTTTGTGTGGTTGTATCACTTCTCATATAAAAAATATAAAACAAAAACAAACAACAAACTCATATGCTATTTTTCCCTATTTTATATATTATTGTGTTTTATAACTATGTTTGTGTGTTTCAAAATGGGCTTTGCTGAATTTGTTTTGGATGCATGTTCGGCCGGAAACATAGATAAATGGTGTCTAATGGAGGTTTGTCGTGCTCGTGCATGTCAAATAGAGGTTTAAAAGTTAGTGGCCAATATTTCTCAATGATCGCCATCAGCTGTTCCATGAAATGCCACGCAGAATTGCATAGGTATTTTGAGTACTCAAATTCTGAAATAGGTAATGTCACATAGTTTTAACATCTTCATTGTTCATTAGTAATGTTAAATAAGTTTCTTTACTGAAATTAACGTGTTAGCAACGTTTAAGGGACAGTATTTATAGACTTATAGTACTCATGGTGCATGCTCACTAAAATATACAACTACTTGGCATTGTTTGTTATTGCTACAAGTAACCAATATCTATAAAAACAACATAAACTAAATTGATTTATTGATAATTGCAACAACACACCATCTTCATCCGAAGAAAATACCATAAAACTATATAAACACTAGAACCATCTGATAAACGAAAATACTTTATGTCTATATAAAGTAATTATTATTCTTAGATGTCTTAAGGAAATGAAGCAAGTAGCTGTGAAACATCATACATTGTAGGCCTTACCTCGGGGTCTGAATTAACACATCTTATCGCTAGAACCAAGAGAGACGTCACAACTTTCTTGATTTCCAGGAGCGGAACTGGTAGACGGTGATCCACTAAATCTTCAAGGTCAACCTTGTTGGTTGATGAAGATGTTAGAGAAGTTACTATATCACCTGGATGCTCACCTTTGATGACTTCAAACACTAGAACCCCAAAGCTATACACATCACACTTTTCAGTTACTTTCATTGTGTAAGCAAATTCTGCAAAAAGAAAAAGAAAAAGAAAAAGTTTTGAGTACGGCGAGTCTTGTTTTTAAGGAAAACAGCTTAGTTTGTGTATATTATTATTGACAACATAATAAACTTACCTGGTGCAAGGTATCCATATGTTCCTGCGACATTACTCCAATTCGATGAGTCTTTGTTCAAAATCTTGGACGTGCCAAAATCCGAAACACATGCTTCGTACTCTGAATCAAGCAAGATATTTTTGCTTGATATGTCACGATGAACGATAGGGGGTGAACAATCATGGTGCATATACGATAAAGCATGTGCAACACCTTTGATTATGTTCACCCTCTTCTTCCAATCCAAATAATGTGCGTTTTCATTGCTCAAAATATCAGCTAAGCTACCCCCTTCAAGATACTCGTAAACCAAAAACGAGATTCTAGCATGTGAACAGTAGCCATGTAGTTTCACGATATTACGGTGTCGTATCCTTGTCAATGCTCTGATCTCGTTTAGAAAATCATCATGATTGATCACTTCAGCTGACGAATGAAGTCTCTTTACAGCAACTACGTCACCTGAAGCCAAGCTTGCTTTGTACACACTTCCACATCCTCCCTTTCCGATGCAGTATGACTCGTTAAATTCCTCAGTTACCTTTAGGATTTCGAGGTAAGTCTCATTTCCGTCAAAATTAGAAATTGAGAGAAAATCTGGATAAGACTTCTCTTCATACACAAGTTGTGTCGATGACATCTTTTTCGATCTCCACTTATAGAAAGCTAAAGTTCCCATAAGACCACCAAGTAGAAGTGCTCCGAGAAGTGGAAGAGAAATCACTAGTGCTAGTTTGTGGGGTCTGTTGTTCAAGGTATGCTTTTCTGAAGCACATGGCTTCATTCCGCTAACATTTCCACACAAGTCTTTGTTCCCCTGCAATGCTTCTACTGGTGCGTTCAGAAAACCTCTGCTGTTGGGAATGGGACCTTCAAGTTGATTATATGATAAATCAATGGTCCAAAGGGCATTCATTGACTCGAATGTCTTTGGAATAGAACCAGACAGATTATTGTGCGAAAGATTGAGCATCTCCAAACTATTCAGATTTGAAAGTGCTGAAGGGATCTCACCGCTGAGTGAATTGTGACTCAGATCAAGACGAGATAGGTGAAGCAATCTACCAATCTGAGCTGGGATTTCATGACTAAGTTTGTTGTTGCTCAAGTTTAAGCTGATGAGTTTCGAGCAATCACCAAGGGAAGATGAAATGGACCCATTCAACTTATTTATGGAAAGATCTAGCCACAAGAGTTCACCTAACGATCCTAGATCTAGAGGCACGACACCAGAAAGACGGTTATTGCTCAGAAAAAGGGACAACAGGCCAGTCATGCGTCCAAATTCTTTTGGTATTTTCCCAACTAAATCATTGAAAGAAAGATTAAGTAGTTTTAACTGAGTCAAGTTTCCTAAAGAAGGAGGTATGTTACCACTGATTTGATTCCCTCCCATTTGTACTGCCGTTAAGTTCTTGCACTTACTCCAATTGTCTGAGATCTTCCCATAAAAGTTGTTATCATTGAGATTAATGTAATCGAGGTGCGGATAGACACCAAAGCTCTCAGAAATATCTCCAGTGAGCTGGTTTACATCAAACCGTACTCGCATCAAGCTTGAGCAGTTGTATAGACTCGCCGGAATTCGACCTATTAGATTATTATTGACAGCTACTAGCTTCTCCAATTTACCGCCATTGCAGATTCCGTCCGGCAAAGTACCCGAAAAGCTGTTGTTGCCAATCTCTATTTGAACCAACTTCAGTTTTCCTAACTCTTGTGGAATAGGACCTGAAAGTTGATTTACCCTGAGATTCAATATTTCTAGACTTTTTAAATTACCAAATGATTTTGGCATCGAACCATTGAGTTGATTCTGGCTCAACTCTAGAATAGAAAGGGATACCAAATTTCCTAACTCTTTTGGGATTGGACCAGAAAGCCTGTTTTCATAAAGCCGAAGTAGATAAAGGGAGCTGAGTTCACCTAAAGACCGAGGAATCTGACCGGTAAGATTGTTTGACTGTAGCTCTAGTCGTTCTAGTGATGTCAATGTACCAATTTCTTTGGGAATTGATCCATTCAACTGATTCTTAGCGAGAACCAAGTCAGTCAACTTCTTTAGGTTGACAAAAGTATTAGGGATAGACCCAGACAGATAATTGTTGTGCAAATAGATTTCCTTCATATTAGAAAGATTTCCCAGTTCATAAGGAATGGAGCCATAAATATTATTGTCATTGAGACGAATATAACTCAGATTGAATAACTGACCGAAACACGTAGGAATCGAACCAGAAAGAGTATTATTGCTCAAAGCAAGCCTAGAGAGAAACCTCATCCGGCATATGGCTTGCGGAATCGAACTAATTAACTGATTATCATACAGGTAAAGTATGACAAGATTTCTCATCTGGCCAATTTCCGGTGGAACTTTTCCAGTGAATTGATTATAAGAGAAATCAAGATAAACTAGTTTCGAAAGGTGACCAATGTCAGTTGGGATGATACCAAAAAAGTAGTTGAAACTAAGTTCAAAATACATAAGATTTGGAAACGAACGGAAAGATAAAGAATCAAGTGTACCATTCAAACCAGACGACGAAAGGTTCAGTCTGTTTATGCTGCCATTTTCATTGCATGAAAGTCCATACCAGTTACATGGAGACACTGTTTTTTGATCATATGCCCATGAAGGTAAGAGAGTGTTGTTATCTTGGCTATGGAGAGTTGCTTTCCATTTTAAGAGAGCATCAACTTCATCTGAAGAACATGAAGCAAAATATAGGGTAGTTGAGAATATCGAAACAAGTAAGAATATCGTTGAAGGAAATAAGGCCTTAGTGATTGTTACGGATGCCATATGTGCTTTGTGTTCATGTGGGTTGGAGTAAGTTCTTTGCTGCAATATATATACAACGTGAGTGGTTTAGAGCATTGTACATAAAATGGAATAATAAACAAAGAAAGCTAATTGAAAAAAAAAAAAAAAAAAAAAAAAAAAAAAAAGTTGACCCATAAAATGTCTCAAATAAACTTTATCATTTATGATGTCTATGGTCATTTACTAATTTCAAATTAAAAACTTTTTAAATAGTATAAATGTAATATTAAAACAGTGTGAGCACTTGCGGATTCGAGGAAAAGACAATGTTGGATAAGGAATGGGAATAACATCCTATTGTTTATAGCAGACAATTTACCTTATGTTGTTGTTTGGAAATGAATTTTGACATGTTCATTTTGCATCTTTTAACTTTTCTGATTTTACATAAGCAGCCTCTCATTTCTCATTTAAACGTGACAACAGACAACTTATATGCAGTTTACTACAGATATCATTTTCTCATAAAAAATATGTAGTTTATGCTTATCTTTTATTTTTAAGAGAAAAGTTCATTTGCATAGTTTTATTTTGCTACATACTCGTAGACTAATTCTCACTATTCATTTAGTTTGATAATGAGAATTAATCTAAGATTCAATTTTCTTAAACCTAATTTTCCACCAACTATATAAAATTTTAATTTTTTTTCTTTATTTTTCATTTGCCTCATTTTTTACACACGCTTTGTGTGTGTTTTCTCTCAACTGCTTCCATCTATAAATCAATTACGATCACTATTTCGATCATCATCAACGTTCCGATCACCATCACCATTCTTATCACTATCACCGTCCCGATCATCATCCCCATTCTCATCACCATCACCGTTCCGATCATCGTCTCATTATCGCCTCCCGTTCATTATCATCCTTTTTTATGGCTTCTTTTGATTTGAATGAACCGTTTGTTTTAGAAGCTAATTTGATTGATATTGTTGCAGTTAATAATGCTGTTGAATCAGTTGATAATTGTGTCGATCAAGTTGTTAATATTTCTTCTGATCAAGTTGCACACCAAGTATTTTATGAAATGTGTGAGTGAAAAATATTTAATAATCTTGTTACCTGCTCTTGTAATTTTGCTTATTAATTAAGATGTTTGTTAAATTTTTGTTTTTAACTGCATCGTAATGATATTTTTATGTCTGATTGTTGTTTTGATCCTGCTTTGTATCATATGTTTATTATCACTAGTCATATTTGAAGTTGATGATAGTATAATTTTGAATTTTTATGTGCTTTTTGTTGATGATAATTGTGTTTAAGTTACTAATAAGCTGTTTATTATAGTGTAATATTGCTTATCATTTAAATTGTTAGTTTAAACATCTTAAAGAGGTTGATTTTGCTTTTAACACATATTTATTTAGTGTGATTTTGCTTATTATTTAAGTTGCGATTGGATATATGTTTTTCAGTTTGCTCTGTATAGTATCACCTGCGTAACACCCCCAAAATGGGTCGCATTTGAAAGGTAGCCGGGGGCATTACTTTACTGAAGCAAAATTACAAGTTATATTAAACAACCTCTAAATGAGACGTTTTAAAAAGTTACCATACAATAAATAGAATCAGGGTTACAACAAGAGATCTCAAAGTGTTAAGTTACATAAACATTTTTAAAACATTATTGAATGGTAATATAATGTTTCACAATCTTCAAAATGCCATGTGACTCAAATTCCCCAAACGCAAGCTATGTGCCTTACGGACCTGAGAAATACATGCTAAAACGGTCAACATAAAGTTGGTGAGTCCATAGGTTTATATAAATAATAACATTGAGTAAAAGTAATGTGGATCAAAAGATTTTAGTGACTACTGCTTCACTCATAGTATCGGAAAAAATATTAGTGACTACTGCTTCACTTACAGTACCATGGAAAGTATTAGAAACCATTGTATCACTCACAATGTCTTGAAAGTAATTGAGATCATTGCGTCACTTGCAATGTCTAGAAAATAATGATTTAACGGTAAGTAAATTAGTATTGTAGACCATAAAATTTCAAGTATATGACCATTACAACGCATATAATGTTATACAAAAACTAATATTACGATAGCACTAAGTTCATGACATCGAAGTTACAACAGTGGAGTATGCAAGTCAATGCACATAGTATAAAGGCCCGGTAAGTGTTCTGTAGATAACGAATCTTTTTCAAAAATGAAGAAAAATTAACAAATAAATTGAAAATAAAATTTAAAATAAAAATAAAAGAAAAAACTAAAAACTCAAATCTCAAATCTCAAAACCTAATTAGCTCCCCAGCAGCTGCATCAAAAACTTGATACGCGTTTATCAAGTATTAAATTTATAATGTCTCTTGTTGGGAATTATTTAAATGACATAGAGTCATTACTACTATTATTATTTTTAGAAAGTTGTTAGAGTTAGTGATATGATTTGATTTTATATTTATTGTCTATTAGGGTTCCTTATGTATATAAAAGGAACAGATGTTATGTATCATAGACACACCTCTTCCACAAACACTTGAAGAAAAACATTTTTATTTAGATCTGTTAGGCTTAAAAGTGACGATCATTATTGAGTCAAATAGTTAGTTAAATATATTCAGGTAATAGTTAGTGAAATGCTAGTTTATTAAGGTTATGTAAAAGCCTTAATGGCTTGGCCCAAAAGAAGGCCCAAGAGAAAGCCCATGGTGGCATATGTAAAAACTATAAATACTCTCCTAAGCTTGTTAGGAAGGGTGGGAGTTCATGCTAATTAAAGGTTTTATTTCACATAGTGCTCTCCACCTCTCTCTCTCTACTTTCTCTCTCTAGCTCTTCCATCTCTTTCTAACATCATATTCTTAGGTGATAAAGATAGATCTATGGTCTTACAAGTGGTATCAGAGCCAAGGGATAATTTTAGGGGGAGTAATAAAAAGAAATTCCAAAAAGATCATGCTTAAAAGAAACTAATTCGGAATTTACGAACATCCGTTTCTCCCATTTGCTATCCAAAAAGAAAAGATTTTAATCAATTGGTATCAAAAATACCATGGATATGCTATTTTTGAGGGGGGAGAAGACGTGATTAAAATGTGATCAATGTGTTTAAGATTGTGGCTGAATCTCATGCGAGCTCGACTCAGAAATGACCCAAGAATTGACGAAACAACAAAAGTTAGTAATCGAAAAGACTTATCCTCGACGGGTAATAACATCAAGTTAGTTACTAGAGCTAGTTGTTACCTAAAAGCTGACAATGGAACTCTTTAACTAGCCACGTAAGCATGTCTCGAAAAGGATTTGTTGTAGGATCATAGTTTTATGTTGATATTGTGATTCGGGAGGTCGGGTTTGGTGAAAGAAGAAGAAACCCATTATTAGAGAGAGAGAGTAGAGAGAGAAGGGAAAACTAGTGATTTTATTGAATAAGAAGAAAGATGGAAAATAACACACAAGTCTCACCCCTCCATGGAAGTATGGAGGGGTATATAAAGCCTAACACATGCTATACTATGACAATATTACATAACTAGTCCATGTGTTTTGGCTTAACAAGATAGTAAATGTAATCCCGTAAATGTCGTTCCATTTACGTGTTAGGATCAAAAACTTTGATCCCAACAATCTTCCCCCAATGGGGCGACATAAGGGATTACTTACAACATTTCCTACAAGTACAAATAAGAATAAAGAAAGGTCTTCATAAGCTCTTCAAATGCTGAGGATGACTACAGTTGACGCTCTTTGTCTTCATCTTGTACCTCGGCTTGAGAACTTTATCTTTACTTGTAGGCAAATGATGTAATATGCATGAAATGGATTAACTTCCCCCCAATTCATGATGCATGTCTTTAGCAGCTTCTTCGTACACTTCTTTTTGGCGAAGTTTCTGAATCAGCTTCCCCCGAAACTGACAACCGTCTTCAGCAGATTCGAAACTTTGATGTAGTCCACATGTCTTCTAACTATTGAAGTTTTGAGTACGCAGCGGAATTTGTAGATGACACCGTAAACCACACCAAGCAAATATGACTAGTTACTTAATCACGGTTATGCTCAATGCGGAAGCTCCGTTCGGGGGTAACATGCAAGAAATCAGCAAGATCTTCTCACTTAAGTAGGCTACTTCACACTTCACAACCCGCGAGAGTTGAAACGATTACACCAAAGTCACAAAATTTAACCACTGATCATCTCTGCGGACGTCTCTCCGGTAGTAATGAAATTGTATGCTCGATCACGTGAGTTTATTATGCGTCCCTGATGTGCACATTTCTTCCCCCTAATTGCAGAACCTCGTGAAAAATGAGTGTTTTCGCAAAGAAGGCAAGAAAAGGGTAAGAAAGCAAAGAACACCCACTCTATCTTCCCCCACGATGTCTTCGCGGAATCGGAAGCATACACACTATGTTTACGATGGAAAACGGAGGCAGCGTAACCCCATATGTCTAACTAACCGATTATGTGTGAAGTATTATAAATAGCCCGTGAGAATAAACTGCTGATAAACAACTCAACTCTTTGATACTCTTCTCATCTAACTCTTAACCGACCCCATTATCATTCTGCAGGCTCTTTGTAGTGACTACTGATGGAGAAAACCCAATATTATGAACTTGAGAACGAAGTAAAATAACCCAAACTTGTGACTTAAACTTGCACTAATGTATGACTAAGAGTGGCGTAGAGAGTTCGTCCACCATCGAATCCCTAAGTACTCTATACTCTACAACCATCAAGTATAAGACGTACATCACCTCTTGAGTATCCACAACTATGTGTGACACTGAGCACTACAACGTAACTCCTTAAAGTGATAGTTATTTGTGGTAACATAGAGGAAGAATCACAAAATAACTAGATATCCAAGTCTTCGTCATTGTAAAGGTTAAAAGCTCGAACAAGGATCTCGAAGAATCTTCATCCAACCAACCCCGATATCTTCAGATACTAAGTACACACGCCCGTGAAATCCCACTTCAATCTCAAATAAATAATAAAGAATTATCGCCGTAGTCACATCTTACGGTTAAATACCCATATCTAGCCTTTTGACGGTTTAAGTGAACTTGATAATGGTTTCCCGATCTTGTCAAAAAAAAATGTATCCCCGTGAAAAATTTGCACAACCAAAATATCACTCATTAGCCAAAATAAAATACTAGAATGATAGATTGTCTCATTTGTTACTCGATCAAATTAAAATCCAGGCCAACTCAAACAACAAAGTAATATTAAAATTTTCGGCCCAATATTAATCCATATCAATACAGCAACCAGCCTCATTAAAGCTTGTAAAACATTGGCCCAACTAGCCCCTGTGTAAACCTGGTCCAAACAACTAACCGTTATAATACCAACATACCCTAATATCACTCACACCTCAAAAAATCCGCCCCCCTCCTTATCATCTCTCCACCAAAATCTAAACCAATTCATCAACATCACACGCAAATCATAACCTAGCAAATCTTCTACCTTATAACATCTCGTGGTCACAAAACGAATCTCACAAACCCATTAGTTGGTTTCTTTTAGTCCGAATGCGAACACCAACAAAGATGGAACCTTCAAAAACTTTTCAGCTTCAAGATCCTAGGATGGGTCTACGGTAGGTTTTGATTTTGTTTTGAGTTTTTAATTTTGATTGAACGACACAAAGAAAGAAGATAACATAATTGTTATATTTCTTTCTTTATAATTGTCGTATACTAAACGAAGTTGAGCTTCAATATGGATCGGTGATGAATTCTATCTTTTCGTGAGTTGATCTTTGAGGTCAATGGCTGTTAATGTACCACACGAAAAAGAAACACTGAGATCCTTTGTTATTAATATTGGTCTTGACGACTGCTGCTCTTCATCTTTATACTGATAAAATTTTCGAAAAAACTTTATGCTTATCGAGAACTGGATTTTCGAGATCCTGATTTATCGAGAATTGGAATACTTTTCGAAAATATTACATAACTTTTCGAAAAATATTTGATTTTAACTTTTCGAAAATTTGGTTAAACTTATCGAAAACATTAACTTTTCGAAAAAAATGTAACTTTTCGAAAGTTAACGGTTATAGAATTTCGAAACTTTCTTTACAAGAAAGTCCGACTATTTTCCGGTGACTTTTCCGACCCAAATTCCGTCCAGATGCTTTGCCCAGTTTCAGACCACTATTATGACCATATGAGACCACGGATTGACCACTTTTTATTATACGGAATGGTACAAAAAGTTATTAAATATGAGTTTGACACAAACTGTTAATGGAATGAGACCAACCACAGTTGTATAAAACTGAATATAGAATTTGAAAGGCTCTAACTTTTTCGACCATAAAATTGTTATGTATAGGCTGCTAAACCAAACAAAATATGTAAAAACAGTACGGACCCTTGGTTAAAACAACTTCATAACAGATCCAAACCACAAAAAATGTACGGTTTTTGACAAGATAAAACCACAATAATCAACAAAGTAACAACCTTGGCTCTGATGCCACTTGTTAGGTCACCATTTAGTAAACACAAGTATGATATAAAGAGAAATGAGATGAGAATGAGAGTGGGATGATTATGAGAAATTTGAGAAAGTGAAATGCAAGAGTTTCCTTAATGTTTCCAAATAACCAACCAAGTTTACAAATGCCTAAGACTAGTATTTATAGGAAAGGAGCTAGGGCAACACTCCTACTCCTTCCCCTTACATGAAACGTATGGGCTTGAGGCCCATGGACCTCATTCTTAAGCCTAGTAAACTTAATACAATATGTAAATGATAGTAAATAATAACTAAGCAACCTAGCATTATTACAAATGACCGAGACTTCATAAAATAGTAAAACTATGGTTCCAACATTAATATTATGTAATAGGTTGCATTAGAATATAATTATGATGAAGTTTTAATAATGTTTTCATGTTTTTATAAAGTCTAAGGGCTAGTTATGTAATATGGTCAAAGATATGTGAAGCCCTAGACTACAAGTATAAATACTCATGTAAGGCCTCATTTTTAGGTTGGTTCTCTTAGTAATAACATAGTTTCATTTCACACACTAGGAGTTCCCTCCAACTCTCTCTCTACTTACTTTCTCTCTCTAGATTTAGGTAAGACTCATAAGTGATTAAGGTTGTTCTACGGTCCTACAAGTGGTATCAGAGCCAAGGTATAATTTTAGGTTGTTTTAGATCGTTTTTTGGGTGAAAAATCGGATTTTTGGAGATTCTGGTACTGTTCATCGGCATTTTATCGAGTTAGGATTTGATTTTATCGAGTTAGGAGTGGTGTACCGAGTTACTGTATCAAGTTATGTTGTTTTATCGAGTTACCTTTATATCGAGTTAGACATTTTGGCGAGTTAGCCATTTTTAGCGAGTTAGCTAATTCACCTTATCGTTTATCGAGTTAGAACAATTTCTAAGGTTTGTTGAGTTAGCAAATATATATATATATATATATATATATATATATATATATATATATATATATATATATATATATATATTTGAGAGGTGACTAAACGTTCATTTTTTATGCGAAATTCAAATTTTGGTATAACGTTGAAAATTTTGACCCAAAATTCAATTTTTTTTGGTAAAATTTGGCGTCAAAATTTTTAAAACTCAAATTTTTCTGGTATTCTTAGAATTGCCTTTCATAGTGATTTTCAAATTTTTGGAGAGAAAATTTTCACATTCAAATTTTTGGAGGGAAAATTCGAAATCACTAAAATCTACCATATTCGCTTTTCAATCTTCGCCAAAAACATCTAATCTTCATACAACAACCTTTGTTATCTTAAAAGATCCTAAGATCAACTTTATCACACATCGTTAAACAATTGAAATGAAAATGCAAATCCAAGAGAGAGATTCAAAGAAAGTGTTTACAGTGTTCAAGTCATATGTAGAGAAGGTCATCAATATTTATGGTTATGAAGCAAGGTTCGATCAGGCATTTGAATACTTCATTCGAGTCCGATATCACAATTTCAATGACAAACTCAACCAAAGCCTAAATCAACTTGAAATGCTACTTAACAAAGAAGAACTTGATACGAGTAACTGCAAGGAAGCTTTTAAAGTGATCCAAACTCAACTTCAGAGTATCTTTAACCCTTGGATAATGAACCAGTCAGAGTTTATCGATGCATTTTACCAAAAATTTTATGTAAGCTATGCGACCTTCCAAACTACATGCATCAATCAAATGGGTGACCTCGAAAAGATACTTGATACTGAGGAAGCTGAGTTAAATGAAATTGAGAAGCTAAAACGGGAAAGAGAGCATAATGAAAAAGATATGCAGTTAAAGGAAAGAGAGCAGATTGAAAAAGATATGCAGTTAAAAGAAATAGAGCTAATTGAAAGAGAGATGCAGTTTAAGGAAACAGAGGTGAAGCATCTGATGATAGTTTGGTTTTCACGGGAAGTGATTCATCTTCAGAATAACAGGTTGAAAGCAGCAGTCCTAGCTATGATTCAGATACTGATGTTACACACTGGAATGAAGCTGTTTGGGATACCGAGCATCGTGACGATTGACGAGCATCGTGGTGCCTGTTCGTGACAGTGCGCTCATGGCGCCAATCTGCGAAGATTTCCGGACGCATGGCCTAACGCGGGTAGATTTATCGTGACTGCGTTATTCGCGGCTAAAAGATAAAGTAGGTCCGATCATGTGGATTTAGTGCTGTTATAGGTAAAATCGTGTTTACCAAGTTAAAAGATTTACATAAAATCTTTTGAATCTTTAAAAGAATAACATATCTTACCGATTTAAAAGATACGCACAAAAAATATTGGGATATCTTTTTAAATTTTAGAAAATATTTTAAACAGATACTGTTTGAAAATATTACTACGAATATTTTATGCGTTTAATATTCATAACGATTATCTAGAATGAAATAATCTAGAATGAACAACTTTGTACGTATAAAAAATATATATGTGCGCTGTGCAATATTATATTTGGAACATAATCTACAAAGTTCGATAATAATTATTTAATATATACCGCATATATATGGGTATTCTAGATTAATATTGTACCGCATCGTGGTGCCCATAGCCCATGCGATATTTTAAATATGTATGCCATAGCATGTGGTAGTATCTTATTAAAAAGATCAAAATATCTTATGAAAAAATATATTTAAAAGTTACCGGCTTTTGAACTCGATGGTTGCTTTCCGGTGATGTGAGAGCACGAAACTTGTCGTAGTGGTCCCACGGATGGCGCCAATCTGTTGATGCATAATCTGGCGCGGGCTTGATTCGACGACTCTCCCTGGGCCGTTCGTCATCTTCTCGAGCCCTGAGTAGACCTGTTCAACAAAGAGAACCCGTTAGGAGCGGACCCGAGGCCGTAACCCCAGGATCCACCTCCGACGGTTAAGTTAGTATCGATGCGATATGGCTTATAAGAGTTAGGTTTAGAGTAACTTGTTATATATTGTCAAGAAGAGAATCCCAGCCCTATATTTATAAGTCATGGAATTAGGGTTTAGGCGTAGAGTGGGCCGTTGTCTGCCGGGCCTGACCCATTCCTGGCCCAGTCCGGACCATACGTCCACAATTCAAGAGTTCTTGTATCTCATTTTTCTTAAAAAATCATCTGGTATCTGGCTAGAACTACCTATATTGGGTATAGGTACGTCGTCAATCAATTTGAACATTTCAAACTCAACATCAGGCTCATCAAAAATATTCTCTTCATTAACAATAATGTTTCCATCTTAATTGTTCTCAATATCATCGACATCAGTCTCACAATTATTTGTTTCACTCACATTTTTATCACCTAACTCTTCATCAGTCTCACATAAGTTTATAGATTTACCTTTTTGCATACGATCGACAGGTGTATGTATTTCCTCATCTAGATGACCAAACTCTTGTTCAGTTTCACATACCTCTATAGGACTACCTTTTTGGCTATGGTCAACCATAACCGGACTATCTTTTTGGCTATGCTCAACACTAACCGGACTATCTTTTTGGCTATGGTGAACAGAAACAGGACTACCTTTGTGGCTATGGTTAACACTAACCGGACTATTTGTTTAGCTATGCTCAACACTAACAGGACTATCTGTTTGCATATAATCAACATGTATATCTATGATCAGCAAGGGTTCAATTTCTAGCACCTCAGTAGATTCTACGAAAGCATTGACTTTTAAAGGTGGTTTCCTGACTTCACTTAAACCCTCTACCACAGGCTTTTTAACAATGTTTTCTAAGAACAATTTTTTTGAGCAATATGGCACAATAGCAAGGGATGCATTCTTCTTTGAAGCATCCACCTGAGAAATAATTGTCCTAATTGACTTTGCTGACATATCATCAACATCCAAACTTGTCTTATAGTTTTCAACATAAACTTCTATCATCTTATGTTCTTCAACAACATCTTTCAATATTTCTAAATTCGTAGCCTCATTTAAGCTGTACAAACCTTCGTCTAAATTACTACCAGGCTTAACAACCAAATCAACTAAACTTTCTATACCTCCATCGTATATTCTACCACACCAGTATTTAAAAACACCATTGTGATGAACCCTCATGCTAAACATATTAGATCTACCACCTGAAACATATCAACAGACTAAAGGATATTATCAAACCTTAATAACAAATTGAAATATACCCCAATTAGAAATTCCAATTATTATAGCAATAAAACGTACCGTATTTTTTCATAGCCGAGTTACACATAATGGTATCAGCAACTCGATAACCTGGATCTCTTCTTACTTTCCATAGAATAAAATTCATGTTTTGAAGTTACCAAAAATTTCACAATAACATGCAATGAGGGTTTGTGAAATGTTATAATTATTGTAACGAAAGTTTTGGGACGAATAAAAGAGGCCGTCTATGTGTTTATGGGTCGAGAAGAGGGATATGACATGTGAAAATAATACGGAGTTGCTATACCGTAATTACATAATGACGATATTACCCTTGCGCTAAAAACAAAATGTAACGGCAGAAAACGGCGTTGACCAATGAAAAACGGGTCAAAGGACGCAATCGGCCTCCAAAAACTTGAGGAGGGACGCACGGAGACATTTTTCAAAAGTTAAGATGCATGGCGATATTTCGTGGAAAGTTTAGGGACCAACGGTGTATTTTTGTCTTGTTAAAATATTAAAAGGATATCATAGGTATTTTAATTTTTTAAATTCTCTCATTGACCAATTTAACTTACCTTCTCTCTCATTCTGAAATTGTGAGGCCAAAAGATCCGTGTAGAACTAATTTTTATCATAGAACCAATCAAGCAATTTTAGCCACTTATTTTTTTTTTTATCAAAATAAAAAAAAATAATAATAAACTTTACCCTTTTTTAAAAATTAAATCTCGCAAACCGTAAATCGTTACGCAAAAAAAATACCATCGCGATGAAAATTAAATTAACTTTCTACAGACATGCATTGTTATATACTTTCGACGAACTTGTTTTTGACGATTCTTTTTTTTCAAAATTTCTGCTCAAAAAAATAATATATGATTCGTTAAAATCAAATCATATGTGAATTTTACAAATCATATATGATTCGTAAGAATCATATGTGATTTGTAAAAATCAAATCATATGTGCTTTTTATGAATCATATATGATTTTTCTGAGCGAAAATTTAAAAAAAAAAAGAAAATGTTCGTCAAAAAAAATAGTTCGTCGAAAAAAAATAGTTAGTCGAAAGTATAACAATGCATATCTATAGAAAAATAATTTAATTCTCGTCGCAATGGTATTTTTTTGTAGCTTGAATATCTACCGTTTGTGTTGATATAAATAACATATAAAAACGTTATTAATAACTTTCGATATCCTTAAGTTTTGACGATCACAAAATATAAGAACATTAAACGCAAAGTTAATACGTAAACAAGTTCTAAGCAAGTTTATATCATCTCATCCAACATAATCACTTAAGGTATGAATAAACAAGTGACTAATACATTTTATGATCAAAGGGATGTTTATTTAAATAATACAAAGTTTATAAAATTAAATAAACTTATTACATATTTTTTAAAAACATTTTTGGTAATAAAGGAAAATGTTTTATTCATAATAAATATATGAATTCAAAATTTTAACCAAAATCAGTTAGTTTTTCACCAAATAAACTTTCTCCAGAAAAAGACAAGAAAACTGCAGTTTTCGTCTGGGCGGCCCCCTTAATTTTAAGGGGGCCGTCACACAATTAAGGGGACCGGCCACGCTCCCCTGTCAG
Organism: Artemisia argyi; assembly: GCA_030686995.1. NCBI lineage: Eukaryota > Viridiplantae > Streptophyta > Magnoliopsida > Asterales > Asteraceae > Artemisia > Artemisia argyi. The sequence continues at coordinate 179,461,087 of CM060695.1, forward strand.
ATTCTGTCAGAAATTTTTCCCTATAAATACCACCTTAAATCTGGAATTTTTCCCACCTCTTGCACGAAAATTTTCAGATCCAAATCTCTCTAAACATCCTCCTAAAAACCTTTTGATCATATAATTGTTAATCCTTGTTTCAAGTGATTCATTCCCTCACCTCTCATCTCTCAAAGTACAAGAGAAGAATACTCTTTCAATATCAAGTTGTGAAGTATTGTAGATTTGTGTATATAGTCTAGTTGTTGTGCACATTCATTGTAAAGGTGTGATAGTAGTGTAACTAGATAGATCTAGGAGTAGAAGTTGTGAATAGAAGTAATGAGATATAAGTAGTGGTGTGAAGAAGAAGTAGTGGAGTAGTGTGAAGTTGTGAAGTAGTAGTGGTGTGTACAAGGTGTGAAGAAGGTGTGCCAAGTCGTGAAGAAGTTGTGTAGAAGGTGTGAATAAGTTGTGACGAAGTTATGGTGTGTATATTGGTGAGTAAGGTTTTCTCCGCCATAAGGGAGCTTGTTGACATAGTGAAGAAAACTCTCGAGTATGTGACTCGAGGAGTGGAGTAGGGCAAGGAAGGTGTCCTTGTAGCCGAACCACTATAAATCCTTTGTCTCGCGGTTAGATCTTTCCATATCTTACTTATTATCATGCTTATATCGTTATTACTTTTGTAGACGTAGACGTATATGTATAGTTGCTCATATAGTGCTAGTATTGATTTTACTTAATGATCAAACAAAAGTTTCATTCACAAAACAAAGTTTTTACAATCAAACTAAAAAGATAACATACATTTAATTGATCATTTCGATTAAGTATAGTTTTCATACAAAATATAACTAAGGATTATAAAATAAAAGTTTACTTACTTATCTCTCGTATATAGCTATAATTGTTTATATTATGCATGTGTTGATTTCACATACTTAGTTTGCATTATTATTATTGCTCATACTTAGATATAGTTGTTCATATTGTTCAAGACTTGAATTCACATAAGATCGAATCAAAGTTTTAAGAGTAAACAAGACTTTTAAACAACTAAGTTCTCATATAATTAAAAAGACGTAAAACTATTCAACCCCCTTCTAGTTTTTCACAATTGGCATCAGAGCTACGTTAAACAAGATTTTTAAAATATATTGTATTTTAAAACTTGTATCGATCTATGGAATCGGAAAAATATTTAGAAGGGCAATCTAAGCAAAGACCACCACTATTTGAAAGTGATGGATTTTTATATTGGAAAAATAGATTCTAAACTTATGTGAAATCGAAAGATCTTGATCTTTGGCATGTCATTACCTTTGGTGATTTTCCCCCTATTCAATATAATTTTGAAACTAAAATGGATGAAATTATATCTTTTAAAAAACAAAATGATGATTTAAAAAGGAAACTAGCAAAAAATAATGAGGCTAAAATGGTTATTTATAATGCGTTACCACGCAAAGAATTTGAAAGAATTTTTATGTGTAAAACCGCAAAAGAAATTTGGGATTCTTTACTAATCACTCACCAAGGTAATAGTCAAGTTAAAGATAATAAAATAGATCTTCTTGTTCAACAATATGAACAATTTACGATTCCGGAAGAGGAATCAATAGATAATGCTTTTGCTAGGTTTAACACTATCATCACAAGTTTAAAAGCACTTGATGAGAATTTTTCTAGTAAGAATTTTGTTAGGAAATTTCTTAGGGCTCTTCATCCAAAATGGCGAGCTAAAGTTACGACGATTGAAGAATCGAAGAACTTGTCAACTCTTCAACTTGATGAGTTGATTGGCAACCTGAAAGTCTACGAAGCAATAATAAAGAAAGACTCCGAGATGGTCAATGGAAAAAGAGAGCAAAGCAAGTCAATTGCGTTGAAAGCTAGTAAGGAATCTAGTAACGAGGATAGCTCAACCTCCGAAAGTGATGACGAAGAATATGCGATGGCCGTAAGAGACTTCAAGAAATTCTTCAAAAGGCGAGGAAGATTCGTTAGACAACCACATGATGAAAGGAAAGCGAACCAAAGAAATAAAGATGACAAAAATGGCAAAAGTGATAGGAAGTGCTTCAAATGTGGTGATCCAAATTATCTCATCGGAAAATGTCCAATGATGCCAAGAGATCAAAATCAAAAGGCGTTTGTTGGAGGAGCTTGGAGTGATAGCGATGACGATGAGAAAGAAATCACAAATGAGGAGAAGTGTCTTATGGCTAAGACATCAAGCGAGGTACGTTCCGAAACCGAATACTTTTGTGACGAAAATTTATCGTTAGACGAAAAAGACCTAGATAGTGAATATAATAGGTTATGCAAATTAGGTCAAAAGGTTATAGCTAAAAATAAGTCACTAAAACATATTACTAATCTATTAGAAAATGAAGTACTCGAATTAAAAATTAGACTACAACATTTGGAAAAAGGAAAAGAAGTTTTTATAGAATGTAAAACATGCATAGAGGTTAAAAATGAAAACGAAAAACTTAAAGATGAAATTTTCAAACTTGACAAGTTTGAAAATAGTAGTAACCCACTTAAGAAAATAATAAGTGTTCAAGAAACTTTGGGAGATAAAACCGGTCTAGGAGTAACCTCAACTAATGTTTCAACTAGTGAAAATAAAAGTATAAAGTTTGAATGTGAATCTAGTAAACAAAAATCATTAGAATCAAAACCTAAGTATATACTTACAAAAGATAGAAAAATACCCATTGCGAATGATGAAAAAGTAAAAACTTTTTATAAACCATCCTTAAAAACCGAAGTAGGATCCTCTAAATCTAAATTAAGATCTAAAACTCCACCACCAAAAAAACCAAATAATCTTCATACTCGATCTAAAACACCTCAACCTAGAAGAAACCAAAATAGACAAAACTACAATAATACTAGTCATCAAATGTGGAATTATCAACCAAGTTACAATCCTTGGGGAATATTACCACCATACATGCATCCTAGCCAAATGTTGAATATGTTTGGACCAAACAACTTTGGACCAATGAGACAATGAGGACCAAGTGGCTAAGCTGTCAATCTTGGAAGAAGTTGAAATATCATCTACAAATGACTTATGTAAGTCAACATGGTCACTTGAAGTGCTTGAAGATATTCCATTGAAGACTAAAAGGTACGCGTTTCTTTTAAGTTCATCGCTATAATTTGCATGCTTAGATAAATGATTATTTAGATTAATGCTTAGCTATACATATATATGTACATAATAGCTTATATTCTTATAACCTAGAAACATCATTGGTGGACTCTCCTAGGAATAAGATGAAATTGTTCATTGCCGAACAAAATAGAAAATGGAAATCTTCTATATCAACTATTAGAAAACTCATGGTGATGAAGTAAAATGAGTTAAGTGGATCGATCGTTAATATAGAAGTAGGATTAGATCCCTCGCGTTAGAAAACTATGGATGAAACAAGCTCTCGTAGACTATGGAATTAAGTTAGATAAGCGTGCAAAAACAAAGGAACTATAGATGTTAGGTTATACCTCATTCAACACTCTCGCATCTAACATATAAATTATCATCGTCATTTCCTTTAGGATCATAGGATATGTAGAAACGATAGCATGAGATAATAATAGGCTTAACCAATCCTCTTGAGCATGAGATCTTTAATAAACATTCTTTAAAATATTTGATTTATGATATTTGTTGTCAAAAATCTAATATCTCTAAAAATATGCAAAAACCTCACATTTTGGAAAATAGTTTTTCAAATAACTATCTCACTTTTAAATAATATGTTTTCACTATCAATATCCACAATTTTGTTTTGATCAAAACTAAAGATTGGGAAAATATTCTTTACCGTTCATTCACACATTTTGAAGTAAAAGCCCAATCTATCTTATTCAAATAACTCTCACATCTAAGTGAAAGCCTACTTTCAAACATTGTTGAATAATGCTAAAAACGTCTCTTTTAAAATCATGCATGGTGATCTCATATTTGTCATCTATATTTATATAGATGACACTTATAAGTGAACTAAATCAAATCAAGAGGACCATGGTTTGTTTATTAAGACTTTGTTTGTAACAAGTCTAGAAATCCATGCTATCATAACTACCCACTTATTGCACATTGATACACATTAGGATTAATCCTCCTAGTTACGTAGTTATGAAATACTTGATGTTGCTTATTGTTTCCTAGCACTTATATTTTACTTGCTTGATGAGTATGTTTGCATGCTAGATGAAATTGCTTGTTTACTTAATCTCTTTGATTAACATGCTTTGGCTACATAATTACCTACATAATTAGTATATGCTTAATTGCCTCAAAGAGTTGGACTTGTTTGAAACCAAAAACAAACCTTTCTGCAATTCACTACCAAAAACCCTTTTCTTGCAATCTGGGAATCACCAGATGGGCGGCCCCCTTAATTATTAAGGGGACCGGCCATCTGATGGTCGAAGGTGTTGTTTCCTTTTTCTACTTTTTAGCCCATTTCATCCTACACTTCCCAAAATTCACAATCCTATTCTATCCTAAACCTTCCATCAAAGTTTATCCATCCTTGATCCCACCAATCCTACATTATAAACACTCTTATTCCTCTCAATCTCCACTCATCTCATCATTTCCTCTCCCATTAAACCAAAACCACCAAGAAACCCGTTTGGAGAAGAAAGCCTAACTTCCATTTAAATCCCATCAAACCAAATGATGTTGTCAAACATCCAACACCAAACTCCTCCTATGTCTTCAACATTACATACCTAACATCTCACTCTCCTTCCCACCAACATTACATATCAACAACCTTTACTCACCCATATTCTTCTACCTTACACTCAAACCTCAAAACCTTTACACACTCAAACCTCATAACCTTTACTCACCTCAACCTCAAATTTCATCTCCTAGTGCATCTAATGCATCATCTATAACACCCTCCTACCAAGAAATCCCTTCCATGAACATCGCTCTTTCACTCTCACCAATCACATCACTTAATGCTCATTTCCCATCATCACCAATAACTCCACCTAGTCATTATCACAATAAGATTCATCCATATAATCATTCCCTACACTCTACAAAGTGTGTCATCACCACTACAACTTAACTCATGAAGGTCAAACCATATTTTATGATACACAAACCTCATGTTCACTCAAATGAACCCTTTCACAAACCTCATCATTATAACCAAACATCCATCCTTGTTCCCAAAAATACACCTTCATCTTACCCACATAAGCTATATGAAGAGTATCTTCAATCTCAAAACAACAATCCCAATCTCATTCCTAACACCTCACATTTTGTTCAACCTACCAATCCACCATCTAAAACATCCTCCACTCATGAAACATCATATTCTTCCACAACTTCATTATCATCCATTCATGATTACCCAAACTCACAAATATCTCCACCACCAAGAGTATCACCACCACCTTCTACCAACACACATGTTATCCCTATGTTGCATGCCCAATCACCTTCCTCCAAACACTTGAAGTTCATTAAAGAACTCAATGAAGCCCATGAGCTTTGTGCTCTTGTTGCCTTACACCTTGCTCAATGCAACTTGGAACAACTTTCCTCTAGCTCTCCTTCATCACCCCACAACTTGAATCAAGTTGAAAAACATGTCAACAATTGACCTTGTTGCATCTTTCTCCTAAAAACCATTGCATTCAATGAACACCTCACTTGGATTAAATATCTTCTCACTAGATCACATCCAATACCCTCACTTGAACAACATCCAAAACCATAATCAACCTCTTCCGCTACAAACTCTCCACCACCAAACTCTCCAACATTCATGCACCAAAACATATACCTCCATTAATCCAACAATCTTACCTTAACTCAACCATTTTCATTCCAAACACTCCATCATCAACCATCTAAGCATACTATATGCTTATGATTTTCACTTTCAAATACGAATCAACCAACCTTTTGTTGCAAGCAAGTCTGATGGCTCTCTTTGGCAAATTAGGATCTTTAACTTAATCACTTTGAATTAATTATTATGTATCCTTAATATTTTGTTTGATATGCTTGTTATTTGTATATTGCATATTTTTCTATGTTGTTTGTGCACTAAATATTTTTGCAAGCATTCCATATCTCGATCTCTTATGACCTCAAAACGAGGGGGAGCTATACATTCATCGGGATAACCTTTTTGATGCTAACAAAAAGGGGGAGAAGTGATATAAACTCACACTAAAAACTTGCATATATATTAATTTTTAGTTTAATGAGTTTAGATTTTATAATCATCGAAAAGGGGGAGATTGTTGAAAAATATAAGAACATTAAACGCAAAGTTAATATCTTACGATATCCTTAAGTTTTGACGATCACAAAATATAAGAACATTAAACGCAAAGTTAATACGTAAACAAGTTTTAAGCAATTTTATATCATCTCATCCAAAATAATCACTTAAGGTATGAATAAACAAGTGACTAATACATTTTATGATCAAAGGGATGTTTATTTAAATAATACAAAGTTGATAAAATTAAATAAACGTATTATATATTTTTGAAAAACATTTTTGGTAATAAAGGAAAATATTTTATTCATAATAAATATATGAATTCAAAATTTTAACCAAAATCAGTTAGTTTTTCACCAAATAAACTTTCCCCAGAAAAAGACAAGAAAACTGCAGTTTTCGTCTGGGCGGCCCCCTTAATTATAAGGGCGGCCCCCTTAATTTTTAGGGGGCCGGCACACAATTAAGGGGACCAGCCACTCTCCCCTGTCAGATTCTGTCCGAAATTTTTCCCTATAAATACCACCTTAAATCTGGAATTTTTCCCACATCTTGCACGAAAATTTTCAAATCCAAATCTCTCTAAACATCCTCCTAAAAACCCTTTGATCATATAATTTTTAATCCTTGTTTCAAGTGATTCATTCCCTCACCTCTCATCTCTCAAAGTGCAAGGGAAGAATACTCCTTCAACATCAAGTTGTGAAGTATTGTAGATTTGTGTATATAGTCTAGTTGTTGTGTACATTCATTGTAAAGGTGTGATAGTAGTGTAACTAGATAGATCTAGGAGTAGAAGTTGTGAATAGAAGTAATGAGATATAAGTTGTGGTGTGAAGAAGAAGTAGTGGAGTAGTGTGAAGTTGTGAAGTAGTAGTGGTGTGTACAAGGTGTGAAGAAGGTGTGCCAAGTCGTAAAGAAGTTGTGTAGAAGGTGTGAATAAGTTGTGACGAAAGTGTGGTGTGTATATTGGTGTGTAAGGTTTTCTCTGCCAAAAGGGAGCTTTTTGACATAGTGAAGAAAACTCTCGAGTAGGTGACTCGAGGAGTGGAGTAGGGCAAGGAAGGTGTCCTTGTAGCCGAACCACTATAAATCCTTTGTCTCGCGGTTAGATCTTTCCATATCTTACTTATTATCATGCTTATATCGTTATTACTTTTGTAGACGTAGACGTATATGTATAGTTGCTCATATAGTGCTAGTATTGATTTTACTTAAAGATCAAACAAAAGTTTCATTCACAAAACAAAGTTTTTACAATCAAACTAAAAAGGTAACATACATTTAATTGATCATTTCGATTAAATATAGTTTTCATACAAAATATAACTAAGGATTATAAAATAAACGTTTACTTACTTATCTCTCGTATATAGCTATAATTGTTTATATTATGCATGTGTTGATTTCACATACTTAGTTTGCATTATTATTATTGCTCATACTTAGATATAGTTGTTCATATTGTTCAAGACTTGAATTCACATAAGATCGAATCAAAGTTTTAAAAGTAAACAAGACTTTTAAACAACTAAGTTTTCATAAAACTAACAAGACGTAAAACTCCCCTTCTAGTTTTCCACAGTTTGAAATATATGTTGTTTTTAAAAAAAAATGTGAAAAATAAAAATGGGTGAATATGATTGATTCATTGGTTCAATGACAAATATTAGTTCTATATTGCTCTCGTCTCAAATTGTGAGTAACACATAATATTCAGAAACCTTATTACTTACGTCACTAGAAATTTTTTTATTATCCGTGAATCACATGTTATTGTTTCTATTGTTAGTCTTTTTGATTGGGATAGTTTAAATACACCAACATCATCATCTTATCATTGAGTTGTTAATTAATGAACATCTTAATTACTCTTCTTTTTCTCTTGCACCAAGAACCCGATCACCCCATTTATTAGTACCAAAATAATTAGAAGATAATAACTTTTGTCATATATTTATTTTTTTACCATGAAACATCTACAGTTATTATTATTATTATTATTTTTACTTTTGTCATATATTTATTTGTTTGCTTTCGGGTATTTAGAGAATTAAAGGTCTATATTGAATTCGACTCACACAAATTATAATAACTTATGTGTGTATTAATTTTTGAATTATCTTGCTTCTTAAAGTTACACCAACAACATGTCTTTCGGTGTCTCTATAATTCAATTATATATGAAAATGTATATTATATGCGTCTCTACAACAAATGCTCTAAAACACATTTACTTATTAAAATCTATGTATCTGATCATAAAAAAGACAAGTAAGAGCCTTCGGTAAGCTAACGTGACTGGTGAGTTAAAAGTTAACGCAACACCATAATGGGGTGCGCTATCTTACCATGTTCCACGTTAACCTGGTGCATTAAAGGGCAAGGGTAAGCCCTTAACGTGCGTGAAAGTGAGGCAACAAAAATAATAATAATAATAATACAAATCCGTCCCTTCAACGGCTCAAATATACAAAAAAAATCATTCACACCCCCTATACTTATATTACCATTTGTAACGGCTATATCATTAGAAAAAAAAATTAAAAAAAAAAATCCAACCCATTTTCTTACCACTATAAATACCCACCTCACACACATTTTATTTTCACACTTACACAACTCAAATTCAATCTATACACTTCCTCTCTATAAGAAAAAAAAAAGCACCCAAAACTTTCATACTCACAATGGATCCGAACGAAAATAACCAAGAAGAACGAAGTTTCTCCGATATAGATGATGAAACGGACATGGAATTTATGATAGTCATTTGAATATCATCAACAATTAGAACAAGAAGAAGCAGTAGCAGCTCTACAATGCATCCCGCGTACACGCATCCATCGTGAGTTTGAGGATGGCGGGGGCGAATAACGATATTAATGTTTTAGAAAAAATACCCAACCACAATGCTTGAAGCTGTGGCTTCGCAAAATTTATGGATTTGGCATGCATTTTTTGGGATGGCGGGGGCGAATAACGATATTAATGTTTTAGATAACTCTCCGTTATTCGACGACATCTGTTAGAAACTAATAACGCAATAATAAAGTAGTTTCTAGGACCGTTTTGGCTCAAGACTGATTAGGTCTTAATCTAGGAATAATAATGTTCATATGATAAAACATAGCGGAATAAGAACAATATTATAAACAAGGTTTCTCGCCATCATCTCTACTCTAACATACACCAAAGCCCCAATGCTACGTGATCAAGTGTAGCACGGTTACACTCTAACAGCGATATAAGATCGTTGAGGCTTAACACTAATCAACTAACCTAGGCGTTTACATAAGCATACTCATGCCCTAGGTTTACACACACACACCTTTACTAGGTTTTACATCTTGTATGTACATTTAAACCAATTCCCTGTATTCTGTTTATATAATACAGAATTAGGGTTACAAGAATACTACGAAGGACTAAAATATAAATCTTCTTTTGCAAGCAAGTCCTTCTCCATATTTTGTAGTTTTCCTCTTTGTCTCCATAAGTCCCTCATATTTCAATCTTTTGTCTTATCAACTCTAATATAATTCCTAACAATCTTTCCCTAGTTGATATGACAAAACCAAGTATATGAAAGATGTCGTCTTCCCCTTAAACCATGCATATCATCAAGGATCTTCAAGTTGCAATCTTCAAACTATTCTTCTTCCCCTTTTTGTCATCATCAAATAGGGGACAAATGTAAGCAACCTTGATCTTCACAACCACGAATCAATATTACATTTCCAATCCATCTTTCCAATGTTTCTAAGTCGCCCACCATTAATTTTTCCGCATCTATAGATGTACTTGAAACAATAGAAATCAAAACCATCAGTAGTAATAACAACTAGCAGTAGCAAAAACCTTCACCTCGATATAGCATATAAATGGTTAATCATTTTAACAATAAGCTTCCCCTGAAACCCATATGTTAACCATGTGTTGAATGTAGGCTCTATGAAGAAAACTAAGTATAACCAACTTGATACTGAAGTAGAACCACCCAAACTTGTGCCTTATATCTTGTACTAAAATTGACTTCGAACGTATACTTAACGTATAGGGAGATCGCAATCTCTTGACAATAAACACTTAGCACAATAACGTAACTCCTTCAAGTGTTTGTCAATTCGTAGTCACCTGAACTAACGAACAAGTTACCTCCAACTGAAAAGGTATGATAAAACACAAACCTGTGAAACTCTACTTCATCATCAAATAGGTGATAAAAACCTTTCTTCGTAACCAATTAGAACAAATAAAAACGAGCCATTATATCTTTTACGAATCGAAACCAAATCTAAAATCGAAACTCTTCATGTGTGTGTCAAAAATCCAAAGCTGCCAATAGCAAAAACCAAACAAGCTGCTTAACAACATGTCTCATAATAATATTGCACCTTCTAAAAGATATCACCGACCCACTATCTTGTAGTGAGAAAATATGTTCATCTATAATCGTCCCACGCAAATCAAAAGACCAGTAGCACCACAATTAAATAATCAACAAATCAATATCAATTTCACTGGCCCATGAGTTTAATATGTACGAGATTATAATCACTATCGCATGCATCGACAAAAACAAATCTCACACACCGACCCATGATTGCAATATCATATATCAGTTAATTATCAATATCACGTACCATACACAATTCAAAGCTGCTTCTCCTCGAGCTGAATTATTACCAAGAATCTCTCATGATAGCAGACTTACTCACATCATTTGAAGACTCCACGAGCAATACAAAAGAAAGATAGTAGTTGAAACATAGAATGAGCAGTGGTAACCTAGCACTGGCAGTGGAAACTGTATAGGCAGCAGTGGAAACGATTAAGTGCCGCAGTGGTAACATGAAGCTAGCAGTGGAAACGAACGAGTGAGCAGTGGTAACACTTTGAGCAACAAACCCATTAAAATGTCACAACTTGCATTGACCTGGACCATCAGCACAAAATAACGAAAGCGGTACAAACCATCTTTATGCAGCGTCATTATTTCACCTCGTCTCCAAGCAGCTTCATAATTCCAAACTAATATTTTCCATGATAAATCGAAGCCCTAATAATCATTACATCAGCATGTACACATTAATAAAGTACCAGTAACCTCAATCCCTTTTTCTCCTTAGAGTGGGCTTACTCCCAAACCAGTAACCTTAAACATGTATCCTTACTTCTCGATCATTATCAGTAACCATATTAATACTTGCTTCTTTATCACCAGTAACTTCATTCAAACAATAATCTATGAGGAGTAGAGAGATATTCGTTATACCAGTAACCCTTCATAAAGCCAGTAATCTCAGACATCATAACACAAGAAGTTCGGCTGGTCTCCACACTTCTCATAAAACATAATAAATATCATTAAATAGCCACCTTCCCATGTTCATGAATCAAATAATACAATTGATAACTAAATATTGCACCGACCCATGACATACGTGCAACCAATCAGGAAGAAGAATAGATTGATAACACCATGCAAAACACATCAGAAAACCAATTGCTATTCTGCTTCTACGAAACCCTTAAAACCCTAAAAACCGAGTATCTTGAAAACCTTAAAGTTTTAGGGTTTCGTTTACTTCAAACAGCAGCTATCATAACCAGAATCACCACAGGTTTCAAAAATAACTTGAGTACCAAAAATAGTTCTAGTAGCAGACTTGTTGTATGAATCACTTTCATCACATTTCTAAAACCTTGAGTACTTATTGATATCACAATCATGAAACCCTACTAAACAATTAAAGTGCAGTAGCATAATGTTGAATAATCATGTAGACCTCCAAACCAATAAGCAACAGCAGGACACAATCAACATTGAACAGTCTAATGTTTCATCGCCAATCCAGTTTAGGGTTTTGAATAAGTTATTTTGATGAGAAAAGTAATGAAGCATGTAGCGGAATATCATCAATAAAACATATAAACAACGAATATACCGACCTTTATGGTGAAGCAAACCAAGTAAGAGCGAATACATAAAGATCAATTTGTCCAAAAACCCTAAAAATCGACTTACAAAAACTGTTTCTGCAGCAGCCTTTTAGAAAAATTATATCTTTTTACTGGAACCTCAGATTGAAGATCCCTCCAGTGGAAAGCTTCGTTGATATGTTGAGAACCTCCAGTAAAAATTTCAGCAAGATCTAACGGTTAACGAAGGAGATATCGCGCCTTGAAAACTGACCTGCAGTGAGTTACGAAAATTTAACCAAATTCGAATTTTTCTTATTTTCTTCGTTCTTCTACAAACCAAACCTTGTAAATCCCAGATATCAAGAGCCCCCGCTCTGATACCATATGTTAGAAGCTAATAACGCCATAATAAAGTAGTTTCTAGGACCGTTTTGGCTCAAGACTGATTAGGTCTTAATCTAGGAATAATAATGTTCATATGATAAAATATAGCGGAATAAGAACAATATTATAAACAAGGTTTCTCGCCATCATTTCTACTCTAACATACACCAAAGCCCCAATGCTACGTGATCAAGTGTAGCACGGTTACACTCTAACAACGATCTAAGATCGTTGAGGCTTAACACTAATCAACTAACCTAGGTGTTTACATAAGCATACTCAAGCCCTAGGTTTACACACACACACCTTTACTAGGTTTTACATCTTGTACGTATATTTAAACCAATTCCTTGTATTTTGTTTATATAATACAGAATTAGGGTTATAAGAATACTACGAAGGACTAAAATATAAATCTTCTTTTGCAAGCAAGTCCTTCTTCATATTTTGTAGTTTTCCTCTTTGTCTCCATAAGTCCCTCATCTTTCAATCTTTTGTCTTATCAACTCTAATATAATTCCTAACAACATCCTTGTCAACGAAGCCCCAAGAGCACCGTATATGCTAAATGGACATCGGTATGGATCGATAGATGTGATGCCCAACGTCGCATACATAAAGATATACACGACGTGGATTTGCATAATCAACTCCGACAAGACCTTATGGAGCATGTTTGGGGAAGACTTCTTCAATGTCAAAATGAAGAAGAAGGTTCCGACGACGAATAATAAATGTTTGTAATATTTATGTTTTTAAATTTCATATGTTTCGTAATGTAATATTTATGTTTTAATTTCGTATTGTAATATGTTTAAAAATTTATGTTATGTTTTAAATAAATGAAGTTTTTGTTAAAATTTGGAGTTGAAATTGAAAATAATTGGGGTGGAAGTGAGTTAAGGTAAGTTATGTTACCGGGGTGGAAAGTAAAGAGTTAAAGTTAAAAGGTAAAAGCTGATGTGGCGCTGACGTGGTAGTGAGTAAAAAGTTAACCTGAGTGACCTTACCGCATGCTCTAAGTGCACGAATGTGAGCAAAACATAATTTGTTACAACATTTATTAACCTTAAAAAAATAAACGTTTTGATATTTCCCAGTTATGAAAAATGACTATCAAAGGGTTAATGGCATATAAATTTATCATACTTGTCATTATTTCTTTCTATATGTATCGAACAATTTTTTTTTTTTTTTTTTTTTTTTTTTTTTTTTTTTTGCTATTCTGTGTACAAAACTTGATTTTTTTGAGTATTTTTGTGTAGTTTATGATCATTTTGCCATCCCATGTTAAGAAAATTAGGGGTAAAATGGTCATAAACTACACAAAAATGCCCAAAAAATCAAATTTTATACATAGAATAGCAAAAAAAAAATTGTTCGACACATATAAAAGAAATAAGTGACAACTATGATACATTTTCGTGACATTAGCCCTTTAAAAAAAGGAAAATAATAAATGGCCTAACTAAATAGACCTAAAAGTGGACTTAATGCATAAATGACTTGTACAGTGATCACTGTACAAGTCATTTATGCATTAAGTCCACTTTTAGGTCTATTTAGTTAGTTTCCTATATCAATGCTCTTAAAAAAAATTAAAAAAAAAATTACATAGGATAGAAAATGTCCCCTTACCATATGTGTATGTTAACCCATAAAATAAAATTTAAAAAAAAAAAAAAAAAAAAAAAAAATCTTTCATAAAGGATAAAATAATAAGTCTCCTATGTTTGTGTTATTTTTGTTAATCACATAATACGGTTATATTGCGCCCAATCCGCCAATTGATTGTTGATTGATGTAATATTGGTTTGTACCAAATTAAAAGTGAAAAAGTAAACATGCACTTAGAAAAAATGATTGTGAATTATTGTAAGTAAATTAATATTAAAAGAGCTATAGTGCTATACTAGGGTCCCACATATTTAATTATCTTTTTCAAATTATGAGAAAAGAATTGGCACGATCATCTAGGTTTTTATTTTTTATTTTTCTTGGTACATATAGTGTAATGGAAAATCGATGTGTATCAATATTTTTTCATGCGTTAATGTTCTTTACTTGATTCATGTAATAATGAAAAATGGACGTGTATCACTTTATTTCATACATCAATGTTTTTCCCGATTCGATCCAAATTTTATGTATCAAATTTTGTGTATAAAAAGATGTACGTGTATCAAATTTTGATTATCACTTGTTTGTTAATATGTATCATTTTGCGTAGAAATAATGCCACCCAATTCGATCGTAAACAGTGTTCAAAAAAATTTAATCCTAAATATACTTTCTTAATTAGAGGTTAAACAACATATCGTATACATATACAGTCCCAATTAATGTGTAAGAAGCTTAAATAATAATAATAATAAAATAATAAAAAAAAGAAAGAAAAAAAGAAAAAGAAAAAGAAAAAACAAAGAAAAGAAATGTTGCAATGAGAACACAAGTCTTCCGTCAATGTATATGTAGATTTTTTCCCCGAAGATACCCTTAGAGTGTTTAATTTGTTGCAATGAGAACACAAGTCTTCCGTCAATGAAAAATGGCCAAAATCATATGCTCCCTCCATGGTAAATTAATAGTCCATGTTTCATTTTTAGGATGTCCCTATATAATTCTTCACTACTAAATATAAATAGTGAAATTTGATCGAGTTTACTACTACATTAGACGGTCTTGTTTGAAATTGTTATTACAAACTTTAAAGAATATATATTAAGTAGTTAAAGGGTGGGTAAAACTTCTACAAAATGTAAGAGGCCAATCTAACTCTTTATGTAGACACCCGAAGTGTCTTTAGTGAGATTTGAACCATGGTTATACGAACCAATCCTATACTTGGCTCGTATCGGTTAATAAGTCCAAGTATAAAACTCACTTAAAAAGCTAGCTTGTAAGAGGAGAGGGAGATGACACTAAGACTTGTAAATCACCAACCAATCACATATTTGACTAATATGGGATCGCAATACATGAACATGTTCTGATGACATCACGTTACTTACCAGTAGGCCACTTTTGTGACGGTAAAACTAATACGATAAACATAATTTCTACAAGTTGGTCATATGTGTTTATTTTCTGCATGGATGACCCTTTCAGCAACAAGGTATGTTTGGTATGCTGCCATGAATGACAATGAGTATTACTAGTTTGATAGTAGTGGTGGGTCGTCTCTCACCTATAAAAGATTCATACCTAACTCTGTTAGGGTGCATTTGGTTTCCTCCTAAGGGAATCAAACTATCACTATAAAAGTGATAGTTTGTATTTGTTTATAATGTCTGGGCCCACAACTATTACTATGAAAGTCTAATATATTACATACTCCATATACAACTCTTGAGGGGGGAATGGATCTTTCATATTTTAGGGACCCACCACTACTATCAAACTCATACCCATTGTCATTCCTCGCAGCATACCAAACGCACCCTTAGTGTATATGGAGTATGGATTATATCTATCGTTCATTCCCATAGTGGTGTGCCCCATCACCTTAAACAAACACATTTAATCACTTTTATAGTGATAGTCTCATTCCCATGATAGGATACCAAACGCACCCTTAAGTTTTTTGATATGATACCCTTATAAATTAAAGAAGTAAACAAACTAAAAACCTGAAAACCAGTGAAATGGATCACAAACTTGTGGCTCTAATTAGATTATCTGCTCTTCTTTGTTTCATCATGTTGATGTCAAGCAATTTAGCAAATGGCACCGATAAGTTTACAACTACAATGTCTCACGGTACGTATGCATATATCTTCCCATATTCTCATTCCTTTTTTATTCTTCATCAATCTAATTATAATCGTTGCGAAGTACGTGTGGCTTCATGGGGCAGAAAGATCCTTCAAAAAGAAAATGAGCTAGGTGGAAGACCTGCAGGTGGTGATAAATCAGATCGTGGAAAAATTCATGATTAGGCTTTACGTGTGTGAAACACATGCTATTATCAAATTTGTGATATATTCTCACGATGATTTGGATTTCCAAGAAGTCGAAGTATTATCGACATCATTATGATTGTCTGCTATTGATCAATGTTTATAATTATGTAGTGATGCTCAATTGTTTATTGTTCTTGTGACGATACATTTCATATTTCTCACTGCAAAAGGTCAAATATTTGAATGCGTATTTTCCAATCTTAAAGTTTCACACATCACAGAAAACACTAAAACGATCAAATCTGTTCAGAAGCACATAAAATCATATATGCTTATATCATGAATAAATTGATACGTGGATGCATCAATTTAAAAAAAATAAAATAAATAAATAAATAACTAAAAATTATAAAAAAAAAAAAAAAAAAAAGAAATAAAAAAGAATTAAAAAAAAAGAAAAAAACAAAAAAAAAGTGTTATCAAATATCCAACAGAAAAAATAAAACAATATTACAATTCCTATTGGATTACCCACGCATTGCAGCGGAGGAAGAATGGTAATTAAATTTTTTGGTGAACAATGTTTTTAGATTATATGTTTTCGAAACAATTACTTTACAGATTGCGAAAGTTTCATATTATTTGTATAAGAACACTCTTATTAAATTAAGAGTAAAATACATCGTTCGTCATTGAATTTGTACCAAAACATCACGCTGAGTATGGGAAATAATTCTTCGTCACCGAATGTCCTTGTTACATGTTTTTCATCATTCAATGTCCTTTTGACCGTTATCCCTCAGTCAACTACCGTTAACTTCCCTCATGTGCCTTGCATATGATAGCAAAATGGTCATTTCAAGTCGTGTCTTCCACCCGTTCTACTGCATCACAACTCACCACCACCCATCACCATTACAACCATCCACCACCACCCACCAACCACCACCATTCCGTGACCCTTTTGCAAAAAATCATATTCTGCCTATTTTAAGAAAAAGTGGTCTTCTAATTCGTCAATTGGTTTTGAAAAGCTAATTTGGATTTTGTGAGAATATAATTAAATATACATGGCAGGTAAAGAAATATGGCAATAGTTGTAGGATGGCCCACCACATCACAGTATAATATGAGTTTTTTCCTGTTGGATTGTAAACTTGATTTAGTCCAATAAAGATTGGACTATTCATAAAAGCCCGAGCCCATGATCAAGACACTTCTAGAATGACGAAAATGGTATAGAAGCTTCTAGAAAGTCGTAGAATGGTATGAAAGCTTATAGAAACTCGTAGAATAGTCACAGAAAATATCTTTGTGAAATATTTAGAATGATACTAGAAATATCTAGTTAGAGTTATCTAGAATTAAGCATCTAGATAAGAGTAATGATGTATTAAGAATAATTAAGATGATACAAGAAGTATCTAGATCATAGTAGAATATCCATGGAATTATCTTGTATCTAGAAACTTCTATGGAGTGGTATAAATAGGAGTTAGGGTGATGCATTTGTAAGAGAAGAATGAAGCAAAGCTTAAGCAATTCAATAACATTGTAAACTTTCTCTAAGTATTCCTCTCTTCGTAAGCCTAAAAGGCCTATCGTGTTTCCAACAAAGTGATATCAGAGCTAGAAGATCGAGATGTCAGGTACCATGTACTTGTTCCAATTTCCTCGTCTTACCAAAGATAACTACGGTAGTTGATGCATTATAATAAAGATGTTACTCGGTTCACATCATGTATGAGAGATAGTCGAAAAAGGTGTTGAGAAAGTTGATGATGAAAGTTCGTTGAATGCCGCCCAAAGGGTGGAGTTGCAAAAGGCAAGAAAGAAGGATCAAAGTGCTCTTACACTCATCTATCAATGTCTTGATGATGCGATGTTTGAGAAAGTTGCAATTGCAACCACTTCTAAGGAAGCATGGGAGATCCTTCAAAATGCTTTCAAAGGAATTGACAAGGTGAAAAAGGTACATCTTCAAACTCTTAGAGGAGAGTTCGAAAAGCTCCAAATGGAGGAATCTGAAACCATTTCGGATTATTTCACTTGTGTCTTGACCATTTCAAATGAAATGAAGAGGAATGGTGAAAGCTTGAGTGACACAAGGATGATAGAAAAGATTTTTTGCTCTTTGCCACCAAGCTTTGATTACATTGTCGTGGCCATAGAGGAGTCAAAAGACATAGACTCTATGACCACTGATCAACTCATGGGATATTTACAAGCCTCTGAAGAGAAGTTGAAGAAAAGAAGGGGAAAGAACCCTTTGAGCAAGCTTTATACTCAAAGGTCTCTTTTAAAGAAAGAGAAAAGAGCTTTCTACATGGAAAGGAGCAAGGACGAGGACGCGGTACATTTTCAAGGTCGTAGTGGTTTCCAAGGCCGAGGATGAGGAAGAGGAAGAGAAGATGCCAACAAAGAGGATGAAAACCAATGGTATTCATATCGAATAGGTCGTGGGAGAGGCTTTCAATCTCAAAGAGGAGGTAAGCCCCGTATACAATGTTACAATTTTCGCAAATATGGTCATTATGCCAATGAGTGTAGTAGCTCAAGACAAGTTGAAGAAAAAGCCAATCTTGTGGAGGTAGAAGACAAAGATGAGCTTACATTGCTAATAGAAAGACATGACGAACAAGAAAAGAGGATAGATCCATGGCATATAGATTCCGCTGCAAATAACCCTATGACGGGTGAAGAAGACTTGTTCGTGGAGATGGTGGAAAGTAAAGGTAATGTCACCTTTGGAGACAAATCAAAGGCACCGGTGAAAGGAAATGGTAAGATACTTATCCGAGCTAAAGATGGAAGTTACCAATATATTTCAGACGTATACAATGCGCCCAATCTTAAAAGTAACACTTTAAGTGTGGGAAAACTTTTAGAGAAAAACTACGATGTTCATTTCAAAGATCGTAGTGCTACAATACGGAAACCCTGAAGGAAAGCTCATAGCAAAAATGCCTATGACTAAAAACCGAATGTTCCTTCTAAACATTCAACATGATGAAGCTAAGTGCTTAAATTGTTGTTTGAAGGATTATTCGTGGCTTTGGCACATGAGATACGGGCACTTAAATTTTGGTGACTTAAAGTTATTATCCTCAAAGGGAATGGTGAAAGGGTTAGATCAAATTGATCATCCCAATCAAGTGTGTGAAGGATGCTTTCTTGGGAAGCATGCTAGAAGTTCATTTCCGAAAGAAGCAACATCAAGAGCTAAGGAGCCTCTACAACTAATTCACACGGATATGTGGGGTCCCATTACTCCACCCTCTCATGGTAAGAATATTTACTTCATGCTTTTTATTGATGACTTTTCAAGAAAAACTTAGGTATATTTTCTAAAAGAAAAATCTCAAGCTTTTGAAGCTTTTAAGAGATTTAAAGCTATGGTAGAAAAGGAGAAAGGTTTAAAAATTAAATTTATGAGATCTGATAGAGGTGGAGAATTTTTGTCAAAAGAATTTAACAAATTTTGTGAGGATAATGGGGTCTGGAGATTTCTAACGGCTCCTTACTCCCCACAACAAAATGGAGTGGTGGAGAGAAAGAATAGAACCATTCTAAATATGGTCCAAAGCATGTTGAAAAGTAAGAAGATGTCAAAGGAGTTTTGGGCCGAAGCGTTTGCCTGTGCGGTATATCTATTGAACCGGTGTCCGTCAAAAAGTTTAGACAACAAGACTCCACAAGAAGCATGGAATGGGATGAAGCCTACCTTCTCTCACCTAAGGGTATTCGGAAGCATAGCGTATGTTCACGTTCCAAGCCAAAGGCAATCCAAGCTTGATGATAGATGTGAGAAGCATGTGTTCATTGGCTACGACAAGTAGTCAAAAGGTTATAAGCTCTATAATCCAATCACAAGGAAAGTGGTAGTGAGTAGAGACGTAGAGCTCAATGAAGAAAAAGCATGGGATTGGAGCATTAAGGAAAATGAAAGGTATGACTTTCTTCCTATAAATGACGAAGAAGAGACGGGTGAATCAAGTGAAGAAGCCCAACAACCTCAAAGTCCAATCCAACCCAAGACTCACCTTCAAGTTCAAGCGAAGGAGAACCAAAGACAAGAAGTTTGCAGGAGCTCTACGAGGTAATTGAGGAAATACCCCTTCTTTGTTTATATGCTGACTGTGAACCTTTAGTTTTTGAAGAAGCAAGAAATGGAGACAAGCAATGGACGAGGAGATAAAGTCAATTGAAAAGAATGATACATGGGAGTTGACGACGCTTCGGAATGGCCAAAAGGCTTTTGGAGTCAAGTGGGTATATAAGGCCAAGAAAAACGCCAAACGCAAAGTGAAGAAGTACAAGGCAAGGCTTGTGGCTAAAGAGTACAAGAAGAAACAGGTATCGACTATGAAGAGGAATGATGTACGAGTGATACATGCGAGGTCCAAAAACCAAGTTCCATATATCCTCACCAAGCCGCTGAACGAGGGAGATTTCTCAAGACTAAGGATGATGCTTGGCGTCGGGAAATCAAGTTTAAAGGGGGGTATTGGATTGTAAACTTGATTTAGTCCAATAAAGATTGGACTATCCATAAAAGCTGCACACTAGTACAAAAACTGGTATTCGTCACACATAGCGTTTTTCGAACTGTCACATGGTAACATATTTACGTGACTAAATGTACCAGAATAAAATAAACAGCCACACTTGATCCAACTTGTGTGACCATTTCGGAATTCTATTGTCACACATTTGAATATTTATGTAACTAGAGGTAACTGGAAAAAAATAGGATTATTTTGTCACTTATAATTTGGGATGTGTGACAGATACAAATGAGTTTGAGACATTAGTCACACTATATATATACGTATGTGACAAATATATGTCACATAATTGAACAGTGTGACCAAAATCCATATATGGTCACATGAAGTAATTGTGTATGTGGCTAAATCATATAGTCAAGTTTGTCACACATTATGTAAACGTGACTACTATTGTTTACTAAATATTTAGCCGCATATGATTTGAAATGTGTGACAACAGAAAAGCAAGTTTGAAGCATTAGTCACGATATGCATTTAAAAGTGGCAACTATATGTCACACACTTAATGTGTATAGTCACATAAAATTGAAGCACGATCATGTTACTATAGGGTTTACAATAGTCACACCATATCACATATGTGTATCTAAATGATGTTTATGGCCACATTATAAGAGTATTATATGTGACCAATACATTCAAAATAGTCACATTGTGAAATATTCATGTGACTATTGTTTATAGCAAAATGTGAACTCAGTTATCATTAACCTTGATATTAGTCACATTGAGTTTTTGTGTGACTAAATTAAAGATGCTATATACATGGTCACATGAAGTATTTATTTAGGTGTCTAAATCATAGACTCATATTTTGTCACACACTATTTAAGTGTAGTCACAAATTGATACATATGGTCACACATTTCTGATAACTTATGTACTTTGTAATCCCTATAGGAATAGTGTTACTTGACTTTCTAAAGTCAATTTTCAACTTTAATGAAGTAACATGTTACTAAAGTGCCTGCAAGTGTACATGATATAGGCATTCCCAAAATCAGATACAAAGAAGAACATACAATTCTCTGTTTAATGAAAATAAAGAAGCTACACCCCTGCTACCTCCAAACACCTTATCTTCTTTTATTCAGTTCTTGACTTTGTCTCTCATACTGAGTATGAATTCTTTCAATGAGATCTTTAGCTACCTCTATACGTTCTTCACATATGATCTTTACAGATATCATCACAGCAAGTAAACTAGCACTCAAAGGATACTCTTTTTCTGCAAGCATAAAAACATCAACTCCACCTTGTGTTGATAAGTGATGTACATTGCAGCTATCATAAAACTTCCATGAAGTTGAGATCTCATGAATTGGGAAGTACCAATAGATATCAGCTAGATCAGGGTCATATAACCTGTGTAACTCAACCCACAGTTCTTGCTCTTTCACATCTAGCTTCTTGATTGTTTTGAGTTTTTTTTAACCAACTCCTATAATCTATCTAAGTCTTCTCTATCACTTGTTCTTATCAATTCCTGAAAACGTTTGCACACTGCTGATCCTCCACCAAGCCTGATTATCTTCCAAGCCTTTCCAAATTTATCTTCGTAAATCTCCCAGTCTATGATTGGATGTCTAGATTGAATAGGATCAACATATAATGTTTCAGGAACAATCACCATCATCTGATCAAGAGAAGAGTTGTCTTCATTTCTTTGTGAATCATTCTTCTTCTCAGCATGCTTGTCTTCAATGATCTTTTGTTTCTTTGTTGGTGTTTCTTCTGTACCCATGGGGATAAACTTTTCTACAATATATCTCTTCCAGTGGTAGTATAGACGTTCAATTTCTTCATATGTCTTTCCCCTGAGTTGATGAGGTTTATAAAAACCTTGATTCTTTAAGTATGTCTTCATTACACTGATGAGCGGAGACCTTGTGGGATTTCTTTTCCTCTTTTGACTTTTACCTTGCTTTATTGACTTACTTAGCTGACTCAAAGCTAATTCTTTACCTCTTTCATTTATCAAATCAGTAAGTCTTTGTACTCTGTTATCATCGGTTAAAGTCATATCTTTGTAAAGTTCTGTAACTCTAGCCTGTAGAACTTGATCATCATCAATAAAAGCTTGCATTTTATCTGCATGAGCACTTTTTTTTCTCCTCTTCTTGAATAATGAATGCTACTTGCTCATCTGTTTCCAATTCAGACACTTTAGATCTCCTTTTCCCATCCATAAAGTTAGCTATTTCAGCTTCATCAACTCTCTTTCCAACCTCTTCAGTAGTAGAAACTTGATTTGTTGTAGCAACAGAAACATCTTGTACCACCTTAGCCAGTTGTTCAACATTACTAGTAGCAGCAGTTTCTCCCAAACTAGTATTCGTCTCTACCATGATCTTTGAAGCTTGTACAATATTTTCACCTAGAAATTCCACTACCTGCTTTTTATTTACATCTTCCAAAACCGCCTCATTACCCTCATTGTCAGCAACTACATAATAATCATCCACATTATCACCACTATCAATCCCAATATCCATATCCACATGCATATCAGCACAAGCACCTTTAGCATTTGTTGTTTCCTCCCTTGAGACTCTACTTTCATTCCTCCCCTGTTTGGAAGCATCCTCCAAACTAGTAGCCTTAGAAGAACTCACTCTATGTGCTGTGCCCACCTTCTTCAAACTTCTGAACTTAGTTTTTCTTGACCTCTGTTGACCTTCCAAATATCAAACTCTCTTTTTCAACCTTTCGATCTCTTCACCTTGTTCTGTTGTGCGCTTTTGGAGGCCAAGAACATCCTTTTCTAACTGGGCACAATAGTCCTTCAAATCTTCTATAAGTTTCATTCTAGCCTCACGACTTCAGCTTGTGTTACCTAGCCCGAGAGATGGATCATTGGAATTGACATTTTGTACATCAGTATCCATCAATTCATGTGTTTCAGATCTACCCTCATCACTTCGGGATGTGTTACCTTCCCTGAGAGGTGAATCAACGGGTGTATACTCAGTCTCATGTATGTTACCACTGGCCTGTTCTGCTTCTAAGCTAGCAGCAGAAGTGGCAACCCCTTCCATGACATCCTTACCCTTTTTTTGTGGAAGTTTCACCATATATGGAAAAAGTGGTGTAACCCTTCCTGAAAAATCCTTGCCAACATTTTTCAGATTTGAAAATACTTTCTTTTGTAGTGAGGTGGCATAAAAAGTTCCTCTATGTGTTCTAATAGTAGTCAATTGATTTGGAATTTTTGATCCCAGTTGAGCAAACGATCTTATATACAAGTTGACTTGAGTTAATACTTAAGCTAAAACGCGGAATATTAAAGCTTAACTTAAGAAGAACAATTATTCACTATCAACACTTCAATATATTAATAATACGAGCACTCGACAATGCTAGGGTTTTACAACCTTGAAGTGTAAACGAAAACTAAACAATACGTACTCAATCTAACCCTAGGAATCTCCTTTTATAGGTCAAGGAGTCCTACTTGGTTTACAATACATTTCTACACAAGATAAGAATATTCTAGACGTATAAAACATACACACAATCTATTCTATAATTATCCACTCGTGTACACGTCTATCCCTTCAGCAGTAGGTTCATCAGCAGTACTTCCACATGTTGGGAATTCTGTGAAGTAAGAATTCTGCTGCTGTTTTTGCTGAAGGATACTGCTGAAGAGTTAGTTCCTGCTGAAGCAGTGTATCTGCTGAAGACTAGTTTCAGCATTATTAGTTTATGCGGATATAGTATTTCCGTATTTTATGTAATGTAGTTTGGGTATGCATGAGTTTATTTAGGAAGTGATAATGCATATCTTTTAGAAGTTCTAGAATATGCGTTTCTTGAGAAACGGTTTAGGGTTCCTTGTGTATAAAAGGAACACATGATTATGTATTGAATAACTTTTCGAGAATACTCTTAATACAATTAAAAAGATCCATAGAGGATCAAGAGTTCTTAGTATCACGCTTGTGTTTTGTTTCCGCTTTATAAATACAAGTTGCAGAGATTGTCTATTAGTGTGTTATTGATAAAAGTGACATAACTAATGATTCTAGAGTGCTCAAGAAGATCTATCAAGGTCTTAAAGTTTCAACAATTGGTATCAGAGCCTCGAGAGAGTCTCTGTCATACTAAGAAACACAAAACTTACACCTTAAGAATCCAAACAAATCAACAAACATGCCTGGATCTGATGATGATGTTGATACAACCAAAAACATTAACACCACTTCTCTTCAACAACTCAACCTCTCCAACAGTAATGCTAAGTTTCCATACTTGAAGAATGCTGATGAATATCATCTGTGGTCCATGAAGATGCAGAACTGGATCACTAACATAGATTGGAATCTATGGGAGGTTGTCAAAAAGGGAAATAGTCTGAAGAAGCATGTTACTGATGCCGATGGAGTTGTTACTATTGTAGGTCCCAGAACTGCTGAAGAGATTCTGGCTGTGCAAAGGGAGAGTAAAGTAAGAACAATTCTGCTCCAAGCTATACCAGATGACCACATGGGTGACTTCCACTTTATGGAGGATGCCAAGGACATTTGGATGGCTATAAAAGCAAGATTTGGTGGTAATAATGAATCAAGAAGGTTGCAGAAATCTATGTTAAAGCAAAAGTTCCAAGAGTTTCAGATATCTGAAGAAGAAGGACTTCATAAAGGTTATGACAGGTTTCATCGGATCTTAAGTCAACTTAATCAGTTGAAGGCAAGACCTGACAACGAGGACTGCAATGCTAAGTTTTTGAGATCTTTGCCACCATCTTGGTTGCAAGTCAGTATTGCTCTCAAAACAAAGGGTGGATTGGACTTAATGTCTTTTGATGACCTCTACAACAAGCTCAAATCTCTTGAGCCTGATGTTAGAAGTCCCATACGTCCATCCACTCATTCTGCATTTGTTGGGGCATCTACAAAACCTGTGCAACAAGCTTCAAGCTCTTATTCATCAGGAGCATCTTCTTAAACCCATACTCAGTCTGCTCCTAAATCAAAATCTAGTAGTGTGTTGGAGGATATTATTCATTCATTTGTGGCTGAATATGAACATCAGCAGTTTCTTGCTTATGAGGATTTTGAACAGGTAGATCCATTGGAAATGGAGGAGATGCACCTGAAATGGGAGCTTGTAATGATCTCCATGAATATTAAGAGGTTTGAAGCCAAGTCTGGAAGGAAGTTTGGTTTTAATGGAAGAGAGGCAGCAAGGTTTGATAGAAGGAAGGTTAAATGCTACACTTGTGGTCAAGTGGGACATTTTTCAAGAGAATGCAAGGAGAGAAAGGCTGGAGATGAAGTTAGATATGGCTCTTATCCAGTAGAAGCAGGGAATTCCAAGGCTGTACCTCCAAAGGCTATGGTGACTCTGGATCACCAAATCGATTGGGCTGAACATGAACCTGCTGGAGAGGAAACTTCTACTTCTTCATAAGTGAATCTGCTGGCATACTCACCTTCAGAAGACAAGAAGGAGCAAGTCTCCTTGATGGGAATCTTTCAGGTACACAACTGTGTGTTTGGATGTAGTGTAAGATACAATGAGCTTAAACAAGAATTTGATGAATTGAAACCAAAATACAATGAGTGTTATGTTGAAGTAGAGTCATATAAAATGGCTTTAAAAATTGTAGAAAAACAAAAAGTCTGGTTTCAAAAGAATCAAGTTAAGTATGATGAAAAAATAAGAGTTCTAGAAAGTGATTTAGAAGTGGCTAAGATAGACTTAAGACGTACTGAAAAAGAAAAGTCTGATCTTGAATTAGAAAAACAAGAATTACAAACTAAGTTAGACACAGAAATAGCTAGAAATAAACAATGGCTAATATCAGGGGATAATCTAGCTCGAGAACTTTATGGTAGTCAGGCTGTGAACTCTAAAATAGGTTTGGGATTTCAAAAATATGTTGGTTTAGAAGCTAAGAATGACCTAGGTAAATCAACACCAGCAGGTTTAGCTAACTTTGTCAAAGAAGGTAACTTACATGCTGTCCCTGGACCTATAAGAGGGGAACATATGCCTGTTGACCTATCCATACCTAGTGACTTTGATGGATCACACCATCTCTATGGCAAAAAGTCCACTGACTTGCCGGACCCTATTATGAAATCTAATGACTTTGTCTCTTGTTGTGACAGTGACAAGTCTTCTGATGAAGGGTCTACTTCATTTGCTAGCTGTGATTCAAGTGAGAAGTCTGACCTGCCCAAGACCATTCCCAAGACCACACCAAAGACATCACCCAAGACTCCCCACAAGACTTCTAGAGTTGCTGCTGATAACAAGACAGTTTCTACTGAAGACTTGTTTTTAAATTCTTTGCATAATAATACTTTTGGTTATGTTAAAAACAATTATGTTTATCATGATGATTTGAATACTTTTTCATATTATGGAACTTCTTTTGGTTTGAATAAATCTTCTAAAAAGAAGAAGTGTTTTGTGTGTGGAAGTAAATATCATTTGATTAAGGATTGTACATTTCATGAGCAAAGAATGGGTGAATGTGTTAGTCAAAGGAAACCTAGGCAAATGTGGAAGAATGTTAGTGAAATACCCTCTTTTGTTCCACATTAGCAGAAACCCAATTTTGCTGAATCACATTCTTCATGGAGAAGAACCAGTTCTAGACCATATGTTCGATCCACTAGTTCTTTCTTTTCTAATGGTTATTGGCCTAATCACTTTGACTCAATGTATTATAGTTGTGGGAAATGGAATACTGCTGTGAAGCCCTCAGCAGGTTGTTCTTGGACAAAGAAGGGACCTAATATGCATTACAGGCCCAAGAACAATGGTGGATCTAAAACATCTACATGGCCTATCACTAATGATCCACAAGGCAGGCTCAAGTCAGCAATGACTTGAGTCTCCAATGTGTACTAACTTTGTATCATTTTTTTTGTTGTTGTTGTAGGAACATCCTTTGAAAAGTACTGAAGTTGGTATTGTTGATAGTGGTTGTTCTAGAAGTATGTCAGGGAACAAGGACAAGATGCATGACTTTGAGCCCATAGAAGGAGGAGGCACTGTAACCTTTGGTGGTGGAGATGGCAAAATTACAGGGAAAGGAACAATTAAGACACCCTTGTTAGATTTTGAAAATGTTTATTATGTGAAGGAAGTGGAGCATTTCAATCTATTCTCTGTATCACAAATTTGTGAAACTAAGAATAAAGTTTTCTTCTCTGAAGATGAGTGTCTTATACTTTCCAAGGACTTCAAACTCCCAGAAGACACAACTGTATTGCTGAGAGTTCCTAGAACCTTCAACTTATACACATTCAATCTGAATGATGTCAAGCCAGAAGGTGATCTAACATGTTTGGTAGCCAAAGCATCCCTGGATGAATCTAATAAATGGCATAGGAGAATGGCACATGTGAATTACAAGAATATCAAAAAGTTGTCCAAACTTGGTCTTGTTAAGGTCCTTCCTTCTAAACTCTTCACCAATGAACACAATTGTATTGCTTGCAACAAGGGAAAACAACACAGAGCCTCTTACAAAGCAGTCAAAGATGTGAGCACCATTTCTGAACCACTTCAGTTGCTGCACATGGATCTCTTTGGTCCAACTCCTATTAGAAGTATTGATCACAAGTACTTCTGCCTGGTTATCACAGATGATTATAGCAGGTTTTGCTGGGTATTCTTTCTAAAAACTAAAGATGAAACAACTCCAATTTTGAAAGAATTCATTATCTTAGTTGAAAACCAGCTAAATAAAAAGGTTAAAGGAATTAGGTGTGACAATGGTACAGAATTCAAAAATGTTGTATTCATAGAATTCTGTAAGTCTAAGCGGATTAGAATGGACTATAGTACTCCAAGAACCCCACAACAAAATGAGGTTGCTGAAAGGAAAAATAGAACCCTCATTGAGGCAGCAAGATCAATGCTTGCAGACTCCAAACTACCCACAATATTTTGGACTGAAGCAGTAAGTACTGCTTGCTATGTCTTGAACAGGGTATCCATCACTAGACTTCATGTCAAGACACCTTATGAACTTCTCACTGGGAAAGTTCCAGACATACATTACCTTAAGCCTTTAGGATGCAAAGTGACTATTTTGAATACTGCTGATATACTAGGTAAGTTTGATGGGAAAGCTGATGAGGGGTATATAGTTGGTTATTCAGCTCATAGCAAGGCCTATAGGGTTTATAATCTGAATGCTAAAAAGATAGAAGAGACCCTTAATCTAAGATTTCTTGAAGATCAGCCTAATATTCAGGGACAAGGCCATTCTTGGTATTTTGACCTAGATTATTTGACTGACTATTTGGATTATACTAGGCATGCTTCTAATCCTAATGCAGGTACCAAAGATCCAAACTCTAACCCTGCAGGTTCCATGGATGTTGACTCAGAATGTGAATCTGAGCCAGAAGAGAATACTATTGTTGTACCATCTTTTCCACCTAACCATTTTGTAGGAAATCACTCTGCTGCTGAACAAGATGATGAGTCACATTATGCAGAGGATCTTGCAAGACTGCAGAAGCAAGAACATGCTGCTACTAAGGAAGCTCAGAAACTCAATGAAAAGGTTACACAAGAGACTGAAGCTATCCTACATCAATCAGCACAAGCAGTCAGTGGAAACAAGGATACTGCTGATGATTCTGCTGAAGGCACACCTATTCCCACTGATAAGGTCCCAGATGCTGATACTACTGATGCTCACTCTCCCATCTCTACTGAAGTCTCAGCAGACTTTGATAAGCCCTTTACAAGATTTCCAAGTCCTTCTGATCTTGGGAATTATCAGCCAAAGCCTGGCTTGTTTCACTCAGCTTCTTATGATACTGAGTTTGGACCTACAGTCAACAACCTTGATGCCAAAACTGATGTTCCACCTACAGCTACAAAAAGGATTCATAATGCTCATCCCCTATCAAAGATTATTGGAGATCCTAAAGACCCTGTTAGAACTAGAAACTGTAAAGAATACTATATATGGTGAAGTTGCTTTCATCTCTTATGTCTACAATCAAAAGAGGAACAATCACACAGACTTCAAACATTGTCTGTTTGCATGCTTTCTTTCTCAGATAGAACCAACTAGTGTTCCTCAAGCACTGACTGATTCAAGTTGGCTTGAGGCAATGCAAGAAGAAATGCTGCAATTTAAGAATCAGCAGGTTTGGATTTTGGTTCCTCTTCCTGATGGTAAATATGCCATTGGGACAAAATGGATTCTGAAGAATAAAAGAGATGCAAGGGGTATTGTGGTGAAGAACAAAGCAAGACTAGTGGCTCAAGGGTTTAGACAAGAGGAAGGCATTGACTATGATGAGGTCTTTGCACCAGTGGCCAGAGTTGAAGCTATAAGGATATTTTTGGCCTATGCCTCTTATATGGGCTTTATGGTTTATCAGATGGATGTTAAAGGTGCTTTCTTATATGGTGAGATTGAAGAGGAGGTATATGTGACTCAACCCAAGGGATTTGAAGACCCTGATCATCCTGAGTATGTGTACAAGGTTGTCAAAGCTCTCTATGGACTTCATCAAGCTCCCCGAGCTTGGTATGCTAGACTTTCCACATTTCTGCTGAAGAATGGCTACAAAAGAGGTGCCATTGACAAGACTCTATTCCTCAAGAAAGATTCTAGGGATATTATTCTTGTGCAAGTGTATGTGTATGATATTATCTTTGGTTCAACCAACGAAGCATGGTGTAGGGAGCTTGAAGATCTGATGAAGGGAGAATTTCAGATGAGTGCCATGGGAGAACTCACTTTCTTTTTGGGTTTACAGGTTCAGCATAAACCTGATGGTATTTTCAAACATCAGGAGAAATATGTAAAAGATATGTTGTCCAAGTTTGCTATGGAGAATGTCAGGACTGCCACTACTCCCTATGAGGCCCCCAAACCTAAGAACAATCTTGATCCTGATCTCCCTGTGAATGTTCATTTATACAGGTCAATGATTAGTTCTTTGATGTATTTGACTACCTCAAGACCTGATATTACATTTGCTGTGAGTGCATGTTCAAGGCACCAAGTCACTCCACTTACTTCTCACATGAATGCTGTCAAAAAGATTTTTAAGTATCTTAAAGGCCAACCAAAATTAGGTCTTTGGTATCCCAAAGAGTCTCCATTTCAGCTAGCAGCTTATAGTGACAGTGACTATGCTGGTGCCAATTTGGATAGAAGATCCACAACTGGAGGTTGCCAATTCCTTGGAAGAAGACTGATTTCTTGGCAATGCAAGAAACAGACCATTGTTGCTACATCTACTACTGAAGCAGAGTATGTTGCTGCTGCCAATTGTTGTGGACAGGTTCTATGGATTCAGAATCAATTACTGGATTATGGGTATAACTTCATGAATACTACCATTTTCATTGACAATCAAAGTACCATTTGTATTGTTAAAAATCCAGTTTTTCATAATAGAACCAAACATATTGAAATCAGACACCACTTTAGAATGGATGCTTATGAGAAACATTTGGTTAAAGTGGTAAAAATTCACACATATGAGAATGTGGCAGATTTGTTAACCAAAGCATTTGATGGACCAAGGTTTCAATATTTGGTGGTCCATATTGGAATGCTTAACCCTTAACTGCAAAGTTTAAGGGGAGGCATAAGCCTCAGGGGAGGCATATGCCTCAGGGGAGGATAATGACTGTAAACTTTGTATATTTTGTATAATTTGTATAATTTTTAACACTAACCCACTAATATGTTTGCAAGTTGTTTGGTGTATTTGCAAGTTTTATGTCTGTTTTGTAGATGTTCTGAGAGTGTAAGATGTATGTCATAGTCACCAAGAGCAGAAGTCAAAGGAATGTGGTCAAAAGTGCTGAACATAGTTTCTACTG
This sequence comes from Artemisia argyi, assembly GCA_030686995.1. NCBI lineage: Eukaryota > Viridiplantae > Streptophyta > Magnoliopsida > Asterales > Asteraceae > Artemisia > Artemisia argyi. The sequence continues at coordinate 179,492,965 of CM060695.1, forward strand.
ATGAATTGATTATGCTGAAGGTCTTACACAGTTAATTAATTAAGAAGATCTTTTCATTCATTCAAAGAAACAAGTTACAGCTTACATTCAATGTTACAACTGAGTTACAATGACCATTCCTAAACATTTGGCTAATTAAGTACTACTAGCTTCTATCACTTATTACAAAATACTTGAGGCTATGACAAGTACAATGATGAAGCTGAAGATGAAAATGTAAAAAGAAGAGAAGGAAGATTGTGAAGATGCTCAAGGAACAAAGTCAAGAAAAGACTCAAGAACTTTGTTCCATGGCAACATTCCTTAATCATCTACTTCAGCTTCTCCTTTCCCTTACGTATGATCTCAGCCTTCTTGCTTTGTCCAATATGTTCTTGATGAGGAAGACCAGGTCCTGGAGCAGGAAGATCCAACACCAAATTTTGTGATGTTGGGAGAGATGGATCCCTATTACTTGATCTTGGATGGGATCTCTCTGGTGTGGAAGGAGGAAGGAAGGTTGGATTTTCATTTTCTTCCTCTGAAGAGTCTTCATCAGAGGTATAGATGAAGGGAGAGACAAGCTCTCTCTCAGCAGAAATGGCTACATGGCTTGGTTCACCCTTCCTATGAGCATTCCATTATCTTTCTTGTGCATCCCATCATTTCTTCAGTTCTCTTTCATAGTCAGAACCATTAAGATCCCATGGATAAGGTGGTAGATCTTCTTCTGAAGATACAGAAGAAGAATTATGATCTGAGCTTTCTGGGTTTGATGCCATGATTTTGGTGGAGAATTGGGATTAACTGAAAAATTAGGGTTTGAAAGATGATTTGGGGTAAATTGATGACTGAGATGTGTTATTTGGGGTGATTAAATAAGCCAAGTTTAGGCGTTACGATAATTAATGCGAGTTGGATGGCACAGTAAAACCAAGATATTGACCGAAGATATTTTTACTTTTGGTTGATTCTGCTGATGATTGACCACTCTTCAGCAGATTTGACTTTCATTTCTGCTGAAGGGTAAATTCAAAATTGGAAGTTTTTGAACTACTTGTCAGACTCGGTCAATAATTTGTTCCGATAATTTTGACCACGATTGGGGAACTTCCAAATTTAACCCACTTTGCATATCTTTTATGAAACAAAATTATTTGCTTATCACTCCATATAAACCCATTATTCTCTGAGTAACTCATAACCATCTCACACAAGTTCATTCAAATGGCTCAACTCGAATTAAGGGGCGACCATAACAAATATGCTATTCTGAGAAAGGCAAAGGGACATGAAGAATTCGATTTAATGGTGGAATTTCTACAAAGGTCAAAGATTCACTATGCTTTGACACATAGTCCCGATCTGGTTTGTGAATCATTGATGAAGCAATTTTGGGCATCTGCTACTAAGAGGTCGGATACAGAGATAGTGGCTGAAATTGATGGTGTAGAATATGTGGTGACAGAAGGGTTGATTAGGACAAAGCTTCAGTTGGATGATGAGAATGGTGTATATCATTCCAACACTGCAGAGATTCTTGCTGGACTAAGAGAAGCTGGATATCAAAGTACTGATACATCCAAGTGGCACAAGAATCAATTCTGTCCTAAGTGGAGGTATTTGGTGCATCTGCTGCTTCAATGTATCAGCAACAAGTGTGGTGGACGGAACCAATTCTCTCTGCAATTGGGTTGTGGTATTGTTTGTCTTTCTAAGGGTCAAACTTATAACTTTTCTAAGTTTATTTTTGATGTACCCTAGATTCTTACAAATAATTTTAGATATAACCACTGAAGATAGAACCCATGTACCTATTAAAAGTCTAGGTTCTAAGTTGTTTGCCTCAACGAAAACTAATTATACTGGGGAACATCACCCTATGTTAGAAGCTATGTTGCCACAAGGCAATGCCAATGTAGTTGAGGGTGATGATGCTGGTAATGTGCCTGCTCCTAATGCTACTGATGATGGTAATCCATCATCTTCTGGTGTTGCTGCTGATGGTAATCCTTCAGTGGTAATGGAGGAAGAGCCAGCTACAACTGCTGAACCATTACCTGATTCTACTGACTTACCACCACCTACCCCTGTCCATATGTCACCTAGTCCTACCATTTCACCAGCTCAGGATGCTCCAGCTGAGCAAATTCATGAGTTTGAAGATAACTTTAAGACTCTTGAACCTGAGCTTACTAGACTACCTTCACCCAGTCCTTTGGGAGAGCAAATTAATGTAGGCTCTCCTAATGTTGTACATGAGTCTGTTTCTCCTGCTGGGTTCAATGAAGCTCCACATACCACTGAGCAATCTGCTGGTAGAGCAGAGGACCATATTACTCTCACTTTTGTATATGATTCCCTTAGCAGGTACATGAAAATGACTGAAGATCTCCAGAAAGAGCTTGCTGAGACCAAGACTACTCTTGGTAATGAAATTAAAAGTGTGAAAAGCAAGGTTCAAGATTTGGAGGCACAGCTGAGTCAGCAGAAGCAAAGTAAGGATGGATTGGATTCTACTGAAGTTCCAAAGGAGGCAAATTTGGATTCTCTTGAGATTCTAGCTGAAGTTGCTAGACAGTCTCATGTTGTTCCTCCTAAAGTTGCTGAAGTACGTCAATCTAAACCTAAGATACTAGTCCACAGAAGAAGAAGAAGTACAAGACAGTATTTGGCAAGGAAAGCTGCTAAAACTTCAAAAGTGACTGATGGTGATGATGATGTGCTCATGACTGAAGCTGTGGATATACTTCAGGAGAAACAATCAATAAGTGGGGTTGCTGATGACCAATCTGCTGATAAAGGAAATACATCAGGAGAAGCATACTTTGTAGCAGGGAAAGAATATTTGAATTCTCCTGTTCATCATTCATCTGAGAATCAACAAGTTTCTCCTGATAGAGAGGTTCAAGATGTACATGATGAACCTATGGCAGATGTGAATGTTTCTCATGATAATATTGCTGCAGAGAATGTCCCTCATGATGATTTGGATGAGCTTGTAACAGCTGAAGACAGAGCTGGACAAGAAAAACTATTTCAAGAATGGGAAGATTATAAGAAGAGTGCTAATCTAGCTGAGGAAGAACAAGCCAAGTTTGATGCAGAATTGGATACAGTCACTCAAAGATATCTTGTAACACCCCCAAAATCGACACGTCAGCGGAAGACTTAAAATGTCAGCGGAAGACTTAAAAATGTCAGCGGAAGACTTTTTGGGTGTTACTTCGAGGATCTTTGTCACAATCATAGAAAACGACACAAAAGTGACGCTTTAAAGTTTAATTCATTCAAAATACCAAATATTCGAGACATCAAGATGTTTCATAATTTAAACAACAAGTTTATTTAAAATATGTCAAAATGTTTATTTAAGCCCATGCCGGGTTACAAGCCCACTCCGTGCCTTCAAGTTCCTTCTTGTATAGTTACCGGAGATAAACACATGCTAAGAGTGTCAACACAAATGTTGGTGAGTTCATAGAGTTTATAGTTTAAATCGTTAATTAGAAAATGAGTGATTTCCTTGTCAATTCAATAAATTAATCCGTTGGTTTGCCCTTCACCGGGCCAACACCAAAATTGTAGTTTGTTTGACCTAATCGGGTCAACACCAAAATAGTAGTTCGTTTGCCAATTATTAATAGTTTTTCCTGCTATATAGTGAGCACAATCTCGTAGTTTAATAAAATAGTGGGCTACAACATCGTACGCCCTTAACATCAGTCATTGTAGTGCTATATTATTACCGTTCTCTTGCCCTAAGCTCATGACACTCAACGATTAACAGGCATCAAAATTATCCATAATAATGATGTAAACAGTGGCCCTCAAGATAGGTATTTACCAGTAACCTATGAAATCAAATAAAGTGCATTTGGTGGCTTTCCTCTAGCGACCAAATAGGGATTGTCAATCCCTAATAGATCTATTCACAATTATTTACGTTCACCCTAAAATTGATTAAGGCGCATGATCGAGGGACTTTTGGTAATAGGTACTTAGGCAATAGAGATCAAATATAGCATATCGTTGGAAAATCGCTTGTAATCATGTCTATAGCAGGTATTTCCTTATGAGATAATAAAGTGTGTAAACCAGTAAAGTTTATATGAAATACAGTCATGTATTTAGTTAATGAATACTTGTAAAAGTAAAACAGTGGTTAAGCATGTATCTCCCCCAAAAACGTTTATAAATCATTGTAAAACAAGTAAGAGTAGGGGCTATGACTCACCTGAGAGTTATGATACGCATAGATAACGTAAAGTCAGAAGTGAAGATGGAATTGACTTCAAGAGATAACCTGAATGATATGGGAGTCCGAGATAAGTTCGACTTATCGAGAACAGTGATTTGAATAGTGTTCGATGACCGAATGACTTTCGTGGCAGAGGTGGCTTGCGTGGCAAAACGCTTAATAGTTCAAGGGCAAGTTATATACAATATAACTTGTCTTTATGTATATCGTTTATTATTTATATTTCTCGTTATAAATAAATGATATGTATCAACAGTTGGTGAATGATAATTTATAGTAAATGTCAATTTAATTAAATGAATGGACGAGTTCTAAGAATTAATCATTTCCTGATGTGTATTCGAGTTATATAATTTACGTTATAAATTATATATATTCAGAGATATATAGTTATTCGTAATTATCGTCTAAAAATGTAGGTTTCGATATACGTCATCATGATGCCGTCATTTTTATATTTATCATTTTTGTTAGGTTTCGAGGTGTGAAAATATATAAAGTATATATTTATTAAATTCGTGATAATATATTAGGACCAATATAACTTACGTCAATGTGGTTACCAAATAAAATATGTGTTATACAACTTCATTTAGCGAGAAATGGTAAGAAAACAAATAAGTTCATTATTTAGTAAGTTTTTTTAGCTTTCATTCATTTTGGTTACGTCAAAGTACTCGACATTTGTTCTAAAAGCTTACTTTATTTAACAAGGGTTTCGACTGCATTTTATTCGTTACACGTCTTCCTTATCAGTATGTTGTGTATATATTTTATGAAAATGTTTTTCTTCTAGTTTGCAAAATAGATAGAGTGTTTCTTAAAGAAAACGACATTCATAGCCATGCATGTGTGTTTGTTAACACAACCAAGGACTTTTACCACACAAGTTTATGTTAGGTTCTAGTTTTATATGTGACATGCGTAACAACAAAACGAGTTTAAAGGTTTAAAGCACTCCGCGAACATTGCCAAGAAAGTACGTACGAGACTTGAAAAACTACTTTACGTATTGAAATGGGTTAGGAGACTTACTACACCAAATGGTGGCGAGGAACGAATGAAGTGAACGAGGGACAATAATGTTAAAACAAATCGTCCAATGCTTTCAAGGCTTTTAAAACTCATCACGTACAAGACCAGTAGGACCCTAGAAACTTGAAGATTAATGGCCCAACCTGCTTCTTCTTTCTTGTTCTTCTCACACGGCAGTAACAAGAAAAAGAAAGAAAGGAACATATTGAGTTTGGTTGTGAATGTGTGGAAATGGGTTGGGATACTTACTACATCAAAAATGGTGGTCCAAAGCACGACACGGAGACTAGAGAGTTGGTGCTATTCGATTAGCAGCCCATCAAAGAAACGAGAACCATGCTCCAATGACCCTAGCCACGGCTCGAATTCTTGGAAAACTTGACCCAAGCTCTCAGCAGGTGGATAAGACTTGAAAATGGTTGTACAGATGAATCGGAAATAAATTACATGGTTCCCTCTTCTTGATGTTTTCTGTCGTGGTGTTGTTTTGTGAGCAAGAGAGGAGTTGATATCTAGTTTTTGTGGTGAAAGAAATGTGAAAGTTTTGTATGTGTGAAGGGAACGAACAGCATGCAATGCTTATATATACGAACAGGATAAGTGACAGAATGGAGCACATGGTTTTCTTAGTTGATATTCGAGGAAGTAAACAAGTGAGTAAGTCGTTATCTTACATGTTGCCTCCTTATATGACCAATCGAGATCAAACAGCAAACATGAGCTAAGGAATCTGTATGGATGGTGTCTAAATATTCTTGACGGCTTCTGGCAGCTGACAATGGGTTCTAGGAATGTCAGAGATTGATTGGGAAGCATAGGTGGTCGAATAGGAAGTGTACATCAAATTTTACAATTTGTTCTAGGTGATTTTTGGGTTTTACTTTGGACAGAAAAGACATAGTAAACGAGAATGATATTGAACGAGCTTGGTCAGTATTGGATCCTTGTCAGGTAGTTAATGAGTAGGTGTAAAAATATCAATAGGTTGTGTGTCGAATTAGTGAGAAAAACGGGGTCTTTTGTGGCTGGTCGAGTGCTGGAAACAAGAAGTAAAGAAACAAAAATAAAAATTATAACTATGGTTCTGTTGGACTGGGTTTCATGGGTTCTGAGCTGGACTGGGCTTCGTGGGCTGGTTGTGCTGCTGGGTAGACTACGGCCCAAAGGAAAATAGGAATGAAATAGAAATAGGTATACGTACAAGTTTAGTCAAATTAAGTTTATAAGTGGGTGCCTGAATGTCGACAAGGAGTTCGTCTTGCAAGTGTTATAAGTATTAAAATGTTTAGTGTAGTTACTACTCAAGTTTAAATACAACAAAACCAACCTTGAACTGAAGTGTACTCGAAGCATGGTTAACTAGGACATGTAAAAACATGGGTGTGTTGTGTGTCGACAATGTGAAAAGAACAAGCAACGTAAACTGTATTCGCGACTGAAAATAAGTAGAGATAGTATAATTTGGACAAAGGTCATGAGATGTGGTATGGTGGGCTGGTGATATTTGGAAGGTAAGGCCCAAAGAAACTCCAAATGAAACTGAAAATAGGTAATGGTCCGTTTGGTTTTGTGGCGAATCACAAGAAGTAAAGTGAAGCGAAAATATATCTGATGTGTGGAAGGTTTGTATGTTATAACACATGTGCGTTGGATGTTAGTAGAGATAGGATATATGTTGTGAAATTAAGATTTTGAATAGATTGATTATATTATTTTTCAAGGCTCGATTAATGTTTCTAGAATAAATCATGGGTTCAATAATAGTACGTGACTAAAAGCCTTTTGGTTCTTAGAGGTTTATTATTATTAGTGAGTACGCATGGGAATTTTTGTAGGCTCGGGATTTAATAGATAACATGTTTGGTTGATTGATGAAGCGTATAAGTATTAAATATGAACGTTTTTAATTATTCACGACATTTAGATTTTTAAATATAAATGTGAGTACCGTTTCAAAGTAATTGGTAAATATGTTGTGATTGTCAAGTATAAAAAAAATTTGTCATGGGTAAAAATGGTTATTTTTATGTTAATCGTAGGAAAATTTTACGGGATGTTATATTACCTACCCGTTAAACTGAATCCCGTCCCGGGATTCCAAGGTAAGGTAGTTGTAAAGGTGAGTGGAAAGGGTGAACAAATAGTCATTCCTAACGATCTAATCCCTGAGCGGTTTTAATTTTTCTTTCGAGCTTAACGTATCTACTACTACATTAGCTTCTTCTTAATTTTTCTTTCCAGCTTAACGTATCTACTACTACATTAGCTTTTTCCTTGATGATAGCAGTTCTCATAGTCATAATTGTTGAGTAGTTCTAACTATTTACGTTGTCTTATGTTCAATTCCTTTTGATTAACTTGACTTAAGAAACAATTCCATTTTGAATGAAGTTTTTTTTTTATTTTTTTATTTTATTTATTTATTTATTTATTTATTTTTTTTTATTATTATTATTTTTTTTACATGTTTTGAAGATAAACATGGTTCACAATATCTTGTTTTGTGAACAACAAGATCTTCTCGGGTAACCTACCCGTTAAACAAGTTGGTTGTTAATAGATTTTTAATAATAAGAGTTTTCAAGTGGAAACTTGTTGAATGAAGAGAAAGTTTCTGAACTTCAGCTTTTGTAAAGAGAAACTTGTTAAATATAGTTTTAAGTGACAACACGTTATTTGGTTCCAAGCTTTTGTAGATGATGAATCTGTTTGTTCCTTAGCAATTCTATATCTTGAATTTTTATTAGAGGAATTTATAGATTTTGATGGATTTTAGGTAAAGTTGTGAACGGTTCGGAGATCACTATATCACTCATAGTGCCGGAGAAGTAAGAGAGACCATTGTAATCACATACAATGTCGTGAAAAGGTTTCATAAATCGCCAGAATGCAAAGTAAGTACATGATTGAAGAAATGTGGTTGTGCCGTAATGCCTTAGAATTAGGCATACGCGGAAGAAAATCGTGAGTCTTTGGCTGAAGTTTTAGTGTTTTATGAACTTTAGTGATCCTTGATTTCATACGCATGCCATTTCAGATACAATTAAGCCCACTTATTTATAATTCGTTATTTACATAGAGAAGCGTCCCAAATGATGTAAATAACGAAGTATAAACTTATGGTTCGGCGGTTTACAATTTCTTTATTTCAATAAAAAGGTGTCTCAATCCATTCAAATAAAGACGTTGTAAATCGTCCTACTTAAGAATTTCTGACTCAACATCCATACTGATCGACAAGGTAATGCGCAGATTTTTCCGAGAGTACAAAAAGAGTATGTCATACGCATCTATACTGATGAGAGTGAGAAAATTAAGGAGGATTGGTATAGTACTTAAAATAGTTGGGGAGCATATAAATATATATATTAATATACTAGAGTGTAGTTGTAGCATAAACTATCTAAAAGTCACATAATCGTCGAGCGGATGGAAATATGAAGACACGGTATTTGTAATAATCCCGATTCGTAAATATAATTCATTAGCATAATCATAACATGTTAACATATATAAGAAATCATGTAAAAGTAATGTCTCTACCAGATGTTGGAAACGCGTAGGCACGGAGGGCATAAGGTGGTATTTTGTAAAAGTGGTCCATTTTAAAAGTTTAGTTATAGTCCAATGTTCAAAACACTTGGTTCTCTATAACTGTAGCTCTGATGCCAATCTGTAACACCCCCAAAATCGACACGTCAGCGGAAGACTTAAAATGTCAGCGGAAGACTTAAAAATGTCAGCGGAAGACTTTTTGGGTGTTACTTCGAGGATCTTTGTCACAATCATAGAAAACGACACAAAAGTGACGCTTTAAAGTTTAAGTCATTCAAAATACCAAATATTCGAGACATCAAGATGTTTCATAATTTAAACAACAAGTTTATTTAAAATAGCCCATGCCGGGTTACAAGCCCACTCCGTGCCTTCAAGTTCCTTCTTGTATAGTTACCTGAGATAAACACATGCTAAGAGTGTCAACACAAATGTTGGTGAGTTCATAGAGTTTATAGTTTAAATCGTTAATTAGAAAATGAGTGATTTCCTTGTCAATTCAATAAATTAATCCGTTGGTTTGCCCTTCACCGGGCCAACACCAAAATTGTAGTTTGTTTGACCTAATCGGGTCAACACCAAAATAGTAGTTCGTTTGCCAATTATTAATAGTTTTTCCTGCTATATAGTGAGCACAATCTCGTAGTTTAATAAAATAGTGGGCTACAACATCGTACGCCCTTAACATCAGTCATTGTAGTGCTATATTATTACCGTTCTCTTGCCCTAAGCTCATGACACTCAACGATTAACAGGCATCAAAATTATCCATAATAATGATGTAAACAGTGGCCCTCAAGATAGGTATTTACCAGTAACCTATGAAATCAAATAAAGTGCATTTGGTGGCTTTCCTCTAGCGACCAAATAGGGATTGTCAATCCCTAATAGATCTATTCACAATTATTTACGTTCACCCTACAATAGATTAAGGCGCATGATCGAGGGACTTTTGGTAATAGGTACTTAGGCAATAGAGATCAAATATAGCATATTGTTGGAAAATCGCTTGTAATCATGTCTATAGCAGGTATTTCCTTATGAGATAATAAAGTGTGTAAACCAGTAAAGTTTATATGAAATACAGTCATGTATTTAGTTAATGAATACTTGTAAAAGTAAAACAGTGGTTAAGCATGTATCTCCCCCAAAAACGTTTATAAATCATTGTAAAACAAGTAAGAGTAGGGGCTATGACTCACCTGAGAGTTATGATAGGCATAGATAACGTAAAGTCAGAAGTGAAGATGGAATTGACTTCAAGAGATAACCTGAATGATATGGGAGTCCGAGATAAGTTCGACTTATCGAGAACAGTGATTTGAATAGTGTTCGATGACCGAATGACTTTCGTGGCAGAGGTGGCTTGCGTGGCAAAACGCTTAATAGTTCAAGGGCAAGTTATATACAATATAACTTGTCTTTATGTATATCGTTTATTATTTATATTTCTCGTTATAAATAAATGATATGTATCAGCAGTTGGTGAATGATATTTTATAGTAAATGTCAATTTAATTAAATGAATGGACGAGTTCTAAGAATTAATCATTTCCTGATGTGTATTCGAGTTATATAATTTACGTTATAAATTATATATATTCAGAGATATATAGTTATTCGTAATTATCGTCTAAAAATGTAGGTTTCGATATACGTCATCATGATGCCGTCATTTTTATATTTATCATTTTTGTTAGGTTTCGAGGTGTGAAAATATATAAAGTATATATTTATTAAATTCGTGATAATATATTAGGACCAATATAACTTACGTCAATGTGGTTACCAAATAAAATAAGTGTTATACAACTTCATTTAGCGAGAAATGGTAAGAAAACAAATAAGTTCATTATTTAGTAAGTTTTATTAGCTTTCATTCATTTTGGTTACGTCAAAGTACTCGACATTTGTTCTAAAAGCTTACTTTATTTAACAAGGGTTTCGACTGCATTTTATTCGTTACACGTCTTCCTTATCAGTATGTTGTGTATATATTTTATGAAAATGTTTTTCTTCTAGTTTGCAAAATAGATAGAGTGTTTCTTAAAGAAAACGACATTCATAGCCATGCATGTGTGTTTGTTAACACAACCAAGGACTTTTACCACACAAGTTTATGTTAGGTTCTAGTTTTATATGTGACATGCGTAACAACAAAACGAGTTTAAAGGTTTAAAGCACTCCGCGAGCATTGCCAAGAAAGTACATACGAGACTTGAAAAACTACTTTACGTATTGAAATGGGTTAGGAGACTTACTACACCAAATGGTGGCGAGGAACGAATGAAGTGAACGAGGGACAATAATGTTAAAACAAATCGTCTAATGCTTTCAAGGCTTTTAAAACTCATCACGTACAAGACCAGGAGGACCCTAGAAACTTGAAGATTAATGACCCAACCTGCTTCTTCTTTCTTGTTCTTCTCACACGGCAGTAACAAGAAAAAGAAAGAAAGGAACATATTGAGTTTGGTTGTGAATGTGTGGAAATGGGTTGGGATACTTACTACATCAAAAATGGTGGCCCAAAGCACGACACGGAGACTAGAGAGTTGGTGCTATTCGATTAGCAGCCCATCAAAGAAACGAGATCCATGCTCCAATGACCCTAGCCACGGCTCGAATTCTTGGAAAACTTGACCAAAGCTCTCAGCAGGTGGGTAAGACTTGAAAATGGGTGTACACATGAAACGGAAATAAATTGCATGGTTCCCTCTTCTTGATGTTTTCTGTCGTGGTGTTGTTTTGTGAGCAAGAGAGGAGTTGATATCTAGTTTTTGTGGTGAAAGAAATGTGAAAGTTTTGTATGTGTGAAGGGAACGAACAGCATGCAATGCTTATATATACGAACAGGATAAGTGACAGAATGGAGCACATGGTTTTCTTAGTTGATATTCGAGGAAGTAAACAAGTGAGTAAGTCGTTATCTTACATGTTGCCTCCTTATATGACCAATCGAGATCAAACAGCAAACATGAGCTAAGGAATGTGTATGGATGGTGTCTAAATATTCCTGACGGCTTTTGGCAGCTGACAATGGGTTCTAGGAATGTCAGAGATTGATTGGGAAGCATAGGTGGTCGAATAGGAAGTGTACATCAAATTTTACAATTTGTTCTAGGTGATTTTTGGATTTTACTTTGGACAGAAAAGACATTGTAAACGAGAATGATATTGAACGAGCTTGGTCAGTATTGGATCCTTGTCAGGTAGTTAATGAGTAGGTGTAAAAATATCAATAGGTTGTGTGTCGAATTAGTGAGAAAAACGGGGTCTTTTGTGGCTGGTCGAGTGCTGGAAACAAGAAGTAAAGAAACAAAAATAAAAATTATAACTATGGTTCTGTTGGACTGGGTTTCGTGGGTTCTGAGCTGGACTGGGCTTCGTGGGCTGGTTGTGCTGCTGGGTAGACTACGGCCCAAAGGAAAATAGGAATGAAATAGAAATAGGTATACGTACAAGTTTGGTCAAATTAAGTTTATAAGTGGGTGCCTGAATGTCGACAAGGAGTTCGTCTTGTAAGTGTTATAAGTATTAAAATGTTTAGTGTAGTTACTACTCAAGTTTAAATACAACAAAACCAACCTTGAACTGAAGTGTACTCGAAGCATGGTTAACTAGGACATGTAAAAACATGGGTGTGTTGTGTGTCGACAATGTGAAAAGAACAAGCAATGTAAACTGTATTCGCGACTGAAAATAAGTAGAGATAGTATAATTTGGACAAAGGTCATGAGATGTGGTATGGTGGGCTGGTGATATTTGGAAGGTAAGGCCCAAAGAAACTCCAAATGAAACTGAAAATAGGTAATGGTCCGTTTGGTTTTGTGGCGAATCACAAGAAGTAAAGTGAAGCGAAAATATATTGATGTGTGGAAGGTTTGTATGTTATAACACATGTGCATTGGATGATAGTAGAGATAGGATATATGTTGTGAAATTAAGATTTTGAATAGATTGATTATATTATTTTTCAAGGTTCGATTAATGTTTCTAGAATAAATCATGGGTTCAATAATAGTACGTGACTAAAAGCCTTTTGGCTCTTAGAGGTCTATTATTATTAGTGAGTACGCATGGGAATTTTTGTAGGCTCGGGATTTAATAGATAACATGTTTGGTTGATTGATGAAGCGTATAAGTATTAAATATGAACGTTTTTAATTATTCACGACATTTAGATTTTTAAATATAAATGTGCGTACCGTTTCAAAGTAATTGGTAAATATGTTGTGATTGTCAAGTATAAAAAAAATTTGTCATGGGTAAAAATGGTTATTTTTATGTTAATCGTAGGAAAATTTTACGGGATGTTATATATGTTTCTACCTTACCCATTGAAAGACAAAGGGAATTGGATGCCGCTGTTCTAGAATTTGATGAGTCAGATTGGCAGCAGATTGGAAAACAAATGCTTGATAATCCTGATGTAGCTGCAGATATTATTGGTAAAAGGGTAGAGGAGAAAGACTATGCTTCTGAAATTGTGAAAGTGCTAAAGATGAGGAAGAAGGTAGCAGAATTAAAAGCCAAAGCTAAAAGAGAAAAACCTATGACTCAAGCACAGCAGAGGGATTATATGAGAACATATATGAGAAGTCAAAGCAGTTCATTATTTAATACTGCTTGGTCCAAAACAAGAGTGTGTGGACTTCCATTTGACAAACTAGTTGAGATTTATAACAAAATCAAGGCTAGGAATGACAGAGCTGGAATGGGTGCTTCCAAGAATATTCCTCTCCTCAATGCTGATGCTGTTTCATCTGTGAATATTCCTATTGCTGCTGAACAAGTATCTTTACCTGATACTTCTGCTGATTTACCACATGTTGCTGCTTATGTGGATAAAGTTAAAGCAAAAGTGATGACATCAGATCCTCCAACTAGAAAGAGAACTAGGAGACAATTGGAGCAGGAAAGATTGGGTGAAGAGACTGCTAGGAGGTTGAATGAGGAACAAGAAGCTGCACAAAAAGCTGAGCTTGCAAGATTTCATGAACTGAAGGTAAGAGAAGTTGAAATTCAAGCTGCTAGAAACAAACAAATAAGGAAGGCTATGGATGAACAATATGCCTCTGCTGCACTTGAATCTTCTCAAGATTCTACTGATGAACAATTGGATACTCCATCAGTAGAAACTAATGCTGCAGAAGTTGAATTTGCTGAAGTAGAAGTTCATGATGCTATTTATGTTCCTGGAAGAAGAGGCAAGAGAATGGCTAAAGTCAGATCTTCACATTCAAAACAAAGTTTAATCAATGTGAATGCTTCTGATGCTTCATTTATAAGAGAAGGATCCTCTGATGATTGGCCTGTGGGAACCAGAGATGTTTTGGTTCATTGGGAGTTAAGTAAAAATGGTCAAGTTAATACCATTTATAGATTGGATAAAACTTTCATATCCTTTACATTTCTTCAACAGATTCTACATCTTGTGGATCATCAGGATTTGGTAACTCTATATGAGTTAGTCCTTAAGTATTATGCAACTCATACTCTTGAAGGATCTGGATTGTATTTGTTGGGTGAGCTTCAAGTGTTGTTTGATTCTTCTACTCCCACTGGTGCAAGCTATGACATATGAAAGAACAATCAGAGATGGAAAATTCAGAGTTGGAAGTTCTATCCTATGCCTTATGTTCATGTGTTGGAAACTACAACTGGTCTGAGGCTCATTATGGATCTTACCAAAAGATATCCTCTGAAAGTGTCTCTGATGGAGAAAATGTTACAACAAAAGTTGGAGATTCCTCCTGATCCAGCAGGGAATACAAGGTTGTTTGCTGAATCTTTGGTGAAGGTTTTCAAACAAAGGATTAAGACTTCCAGAGCAGCATCTGATTAAAGATATCATGTTGTATATTTGTTTTTATTTAGTATAAAAAAAAAAGAAAAAAAAAACTAACATATTGTTGTATAGTATTTGTATGCAGGTTTGGTTATCAACTTACCTGATGTTGACTATTCTATCATAAAGTTGGCTAGTCCAAAGGGTACAACTTTGGTAAAGACACATCAAATCTGTTGATAGCTGTAATGGTTTGCTCAAAATCATAGGGTTTTCAACTCACCCATGCTTTGTTGCTGAGTAGTTGAAATGGTTGTCAATTGACCATGGATTTTTCCTTTATGGATTCTGAATAATTGGCTAGCCCACATGTATATGGCTTGTGGTAAAGGCAGTGGAAAACCATATTTGGTAATCAGTTAACCAAGATGATTTTCATCAAAATAATTGGCTAGTCCTGAGCAAACGGATACAGGTAAAGACATCTCAAATCCGTTTATAGCTGATGATTTGCTAAAAATTATGTGGTTATCAGTGTACCTTAGAACATTTAGCTACTCCAGTAGTGATGGCTATTGGTAAAGAGACATCAAATCCATTATTTTCAATGATTCACCTCTCACAGGAGTTAACACACCTGGAAGTGATGAAAATAGTATGAAACTAATTTGTTTTGATGTACATTTGGTCATTTGTTGCTGCAAAGAATGGAGTTTTCAAGTATTTGCTGATCATAGAGATTCTGCTGAAGATGATTCTTTGCTGGTGCTATCTTATTACAATCCTCTTGGTATGTTATTTTGAAGATCTATCAAGAATCTTGAACTTAACCAGGTCAAATTCAAGATTAGGGGAGGATTGTTGGGAATTCTGTGAAGTAAGAATTCTGCTGCTGTTTCTGCTGAAGGATACTGCTGAAGAGTTAGTTCCTGCTGAAGCAGTGTATCTGCTGAAGATTAGTTTCAGCATTATTAGTTTCTGCGGATAAAGTATTTCTGTATTTTATGTAATGTAGTTTGGGTATGCATGAGTTTATTTAGGAAGTGATAATGCATATCTTTTAGAAGTTCTAGAATATGCGTTTCTTGAGAAACGGTTTAGGGTTCCTTGTGTATAAAAGGAACACATGATTATGTATTGAATAACTTTTCGAGAATACTCTTAATATAATTAAAAAGATCCATAGAGGATCAAGAGTTCTTAGTATCACGCTTGTGTTTTGTTTCCGCTTTATAAATACAAGTTGCAGAGATTGTCTATTAGTGTGTTATTGATTACAGTGACATAACTAACGATTCTAGAGTGCTCAAGAAGATCTATCAAGGTCTTAAAGTTTCAACACCACATAGCAGCACTTTGAGTATATAGCAGCAGAATCAATAACCTTAGCAGCAGATTCATTTTAGCAGCAGTTTGACTCTTAGCAACAGAATCCAAAACCCAACAGGAATAATAAGCTGCAAAAACCTTGGATATAATAAAGAGTTACCATCATCATCCAAGGTCTTGATCATACCCTCCAAAATCATTTTTGAAAAATTAAAAGGTTTTCCTTTACTAAGGCATGTAACAGTTGATGCCATGGTAGTACCAAACTCATTCCAACCTATTGTTTTAGGACTCAACCAATATAAGAGAGTATGAATCCAGAATTTCCACTGAGATGAGAAGAGACCTTTGTAAAATTTTAATTTATTATTCTTCTTCTCATACCCTATTTTTTTCAAACCTTTGAAAATGGCAGCATTTTCAAGACACACAATCACTTTATTATCTGGTAGGTTAAGAGATTCCCTAATAGATGACTCAGTTATGAGTATATCTAGGCCATCTACCTTAGCCTTAATCTGTTTTTCTTCATTAAAAGTTGTGACCTTAGTAGTAGCCCAAAACTGCTTAATAAAAGAAATGCATATATGAGGATTCACATTTAATGCATACCTAATAGGGGTAGCATTCAAGAAATCGATTATCTGTGTGAATCCTTCAGAACCATCTGGTTTCTTCAAAAAAGTAACCATGTTGTATCTGTCAACAAATGTGCATTTTGATTCAACTGCCAACACCATCATGAATTATGGTTTTGTGATTTGGGGATTTTGAAAATGATTGATAAAAGATGTTAGTGTTTGTGATTATAGAGAAATTATGTGTGCGTAAAACTGAATTAACGATTTGATTGGGGATTTAAATCGTTAAGTGTAAATGTTACCAATCCACCCCTGCACTCTAAGTTCTAGCAGTACAAACCCAGCTGCAGTAACGTTTTCTTAGCAGCAGAATCTTTTTTTTATAGTGCAAAGGGTGAATCATTATATTAATATCAACAAGTAATGAGAAAATTGAGCAATGACAGAAGTACGAGAATTAATATTAAACATTTTCCATTAAAACTTGAAATGAAAAATTACAAAATACTGGAAATAAAAGTTACACATTCTAAAAATCTGCTAATCTAATTTTGGAGATTTCTCCGGGTCAAATGCCACATGTGCATCTTCGTAATCCAACCCATCAAACTCCACATCAGACAAATCATCATCTTCCAATGTCTTGTACGCCTTGGGATGTTGTTTGAGAGATGGTTTTTTTGTTGCTTTGTACTCCTTTTCATCCTCAGCATGTTGTTTGATAGATTGTGTTTTTGCTGCTTTCTTTCTTTCAGCAGCCCACCAATTGTACCATGCATTTCCATCCCATTTAAATTTTTTTACACTTTTTGCCGCTTTCTTTTTTGAAGCAGACCGGCTTGAACCTTCTCCTTCAACCCATTGTGTTTATCTCTTGTTGTTTGCAGACATTGTTTATAAATACTTCCTGCAGGTTTTTGTTTAGAGATTTGAGAAACTAGGTTTGTGATTTGAGATACACATGGAAACGAGTATAAAAAGGGGATATAGGAAAACTAAAAGACCTATGTTTAATGCGGGAAAGGATTGATGTTTCCCACAGGTGGCTTGAACCTTTTCAACATCTACAGGCCAATCATGATCCATTAGGACGAGCGTTTGCCGGGGATCAATGCTTATAATTCTTGACAGAACTATATACACATTAGTCGCCAACAAAGACTGGCCACAATGGAACATGATTGACTTGAAGAAATCTACAAAATTTCATAATCTTTGGGCATTTTTGGTTCCCATGGTGCTTGATCCAAATATCCTTTGGGAAAGTAGTCTGACCATGGATTTGGAGGACCTTCAGAACTGCTTGATATGTGAAATGAACTGGAGTCACTGCTGTCAATGTATGATTTCTGCAAAAAAATAAAAATATATATATATATATATATATATATATATATATATATATATATATATATATATATATATATATATATATATATATATATATATATATATATTAAAATTTAAAAAAAAATATAGTGTAAATGAAATAAAAGATAATGTTGCAATTCAGGGTGTGTTTGAAATAACCTTTGTTCTTGGAACTCCAATGGCCACATTACTTAGTGGATGGTTGGTTTTAGATCATAAAAAAGAGTGGAATGCAATAAACAAACATACGTAACCCTTCTTAGTTCCGCTACAGCTCCTTTTGTCATTTCAACTCCCTTTGAGCAAAGGACTGCACCAGCCGCATTGCTAGATTGTTGAAAAAACAAAAGGAACAGTATGGGAACTGAGAATGGAAAGGTATGTTGAAATCGGCACCCAGGTTGAGTAAAGAATAGATACAAATTTTGAGTAAAGAATAGAGTCTAAGTAACATCACTCATCTTGAATGCGATAATGAACTAGTGTGGCCTGTCATGAACAATACACACTTTATCATTATCGCATTGAAGACGTCTCAATTATCAGGCCAGATCCATCTAACGTTGCAGAAAGGTTCCATTTCTTTGTTTTTTGGACATCGTCTAATAACGATAGTGTGCTTGATCTTGATCACGCTTTGGCACTTTCAAGAATGTGTCTTATTGAAAGAGCCAAAACTGGTGATCAAGATCAACCACACAAGCGGTAGTAGACATTTTCCAAATTAAGCAAGGGAACCAATCTACAATGTTAGATAGATCTTGCCTGATAATTGAGCTTAAATTATTAGAAAACAGATTTTTACTATCATTTATATTGCTCCCTTAGATGTGACGAACATACATATTAATTATGTAGATTCTACGACATTAGAGAGCTAATCGTGCATGAATGACAAGTTGAACATATAATAATAACCAGCTAGTGGGTTGTACATATAATAATAAGTTGAACACATATGAATTTTCTAACAGATATAACACGTATAAAAACCGAGTTCTCAATCCTCATTACAAGGAAGGAGTCTTCTCCAATTGGAGAATCAAAAGGCTCCCACTAGGTTTTCGTGCTTGGTAGCTAATGGACCATATACGTCACAATATATGATAGCGTGAACCTAAAGACCGGACAAACAGCTAGTAGGCTGTACATATTAAGGTTTCCAAGGCATAAAAACTTGAAAATTCTTTCTCAAGCATCGAACCTGAATTATTATTTACAACTTACACTTGATAATCGTTTATGTATTTTGGCAAAGTGCAAAGATGAATCAGTAATGGATGAACAACACCATAACAATTTTATGTTCATACTTGAAAGTGGTGTCTATTCATCCATCACTGATACTTCTTCCATCTTTGATACTTGGATGTTTTAGCCTAAATATTTGCACACACATCCGCCACTTTTTTTCCTTATTCTCTCAATGCAAATGCAACATAATTCATATAACAGATAGTCAACCTAAGCCTAAGATAAAATAGCCCTAAGGGAATGCCAACTCCCAAAAATAGCCATAAACCCTAACAATAAAAAATACGATATACAGATACATATTAAGGTTTCCAAGGCATAAAAACTTAAAAATTCTTTCTCAAGCATCAAACCCGAATTATTATTTACAACTTATGCTTTATAATTTTTTCTGTATTTTGACAAAGAACAAAGATAAATCAATAATGGATGAACAACACCAGAACAAGTTTATGTTCATACTTGAAAGTGGTGTCTGTTCATCCATCATTAATACTTCTTCCATCTTTGATACTTGGATGTTTTAGCTTAAATATTCGCACACACATCCGCCACTTTTTTTTTTCTCCTTATTCTCTCAATACAAATGCAATATAATTCTTATAACAGATAGTCAACCTAAGCCTAAGATAAAATAGCCCTAAAGGAATGCCAACTCCCAAAAACAGCCACAAACACTAACAATAAAAAACACGATATACAGATACATATTAAGGTTTCCAAGGCATAAAAACTTAAAAATTCTTTCTCAAGCATCGAACCCGAATTATCATTTACAACTTATACTTGATAATTGTTTCTGTATTTCGACAAAGAGCAAAGATTAATCAATAATGGATGAACAACACCAGAACAAGTTTATGTTCATACTTGAAAGTGGTGTCGGTTCATCCATCATTGATACTTCTTCCATCTTTGATACTTGGATGTTTTAACCTAAATATTCGCACTAAAACTAAAAAACAACCATAAACCCTAAAAATAAAAAACACGATATACAAATACATAAACCCTAACACTAAATAACCCTAATTAAATAAACATAAACCAAATAAAAAACAACTAAATAATCAGATAAACCAAATCATCTGTCAAACTTAGGGTCAATATAGAAGCCATCTAAGTATGTTACCATATGCTTCCGATCTAAGTATGTTAGGGTTTCGAGTAAGAGAGAGAAAGAAAGAACAAGGGCATGCAGCTGTGACTTGTGAGTGTGTGATAGAAAGAGTAATAAGTACATGTTAAAGTGTGTGAAGTGTGTGAAGTGTGTTTGATAAGCTTTGTATATAATATATATTATAAGCTTAAAAATGATTAAAAGTATAAAAACTAAAAGTATTAAAAGTTTAAAAACTAAAAGTATTAAAGGTACATTTGTATTTTAGTGTATTTTGTATTTAAAAAATCGCCCAAAGAGTACATATGGTAAGATGCAAGGTTTTCAAGATTGGGATCCTACCCAGGATCGTTTTCGTCTTTGCAAGATCGTGATTGTATGATCGGATCGGGATCTTAAGATCCTACTAGCTATAATGTCATTTTCTTAATAGTTTTTGTAATTATACAAATTTACAAATTATTATATATCATAGACACAAAATTATATGAATGTTTCATATAAATGTTGTCATAAATTATGGTTATGAAATGTTATTGTTTAGGTTGAATTTTATTTTAATTTAGGTCTACTCATTAGATTCATATCTAGTGAGATTTTTTTTATAGGTTTTCTTTAGTCTATCTTTCTTCTTGTTTCTGATTGTTAGCACTCTCTATGGATAACCGTAACATTGATCTTTTGGTTCCTGTTATTCATGTTTTTCGTCTTAGGAATTTCCAATTACCCGTTCCGGCTCTCACTTTGGCAATAATTATGAAATGGAAGAATCTGACCACGACAACGACCATTTGAATGGCCCTTTATATTACTCGGATTCCGACGAGGACTTAGGTGATGGTGATGTTATTGATGAGGTTAGGAGAGAAGAGGAAGTTGATCCTCTTAAGTATGTTGACCCTAGGACAAGAATTGAAAAGGACAGTCTCTTTAACATGCATTTTCCTTGTAAAATAGGATACATGAACTTTCATGCCTACCTTAACTCATCCTTACCCATGCATGTACATAATCTCTCGTGCTAATTATAATAAAATTATGGTAGAGTATCAAGGAAATAATGTGTTATTGCTAGCTAGGTTTGAGCCATTACATGTTTTTGTAGGAAGTTTTGTGTATTTGGTTGATTTTATGGTAATGGAGGACTTAGCATACATATTATTACTTGTTTGAGTCAAATGTGTGTATCGAGTCACAATGAATGTTTCGCAGGATTTTTTGGAATTAAAACATATTTTATATTACTTACAAGCTCGAGAACTCAACAATAACTCGAGTCAAACTTATATAAGGTTGAGCTCAACTCATTAAACATTTTGAGTTCATTTGATAGGTTTTCAATCTCCAAAATTTCAATCTCCCGCTCAATATACCGGCCCTCTTTTCCCCAAAATCAAAACCCAGACACTAGTCAGATCTATCTTCTCTCTATTCATCTCTTCTCCTTCTTTCTCGAACCTGACTCGCACCACCGCCACAACGTATCCAGGGACCTCCCGATCATGTTATCCAGGATCGAGAAAGTTTGAACCCGGCTTGAGATTGACTCGAAAAGCTCGATTTATCTGTAAATATGTGTTTTCTTACACAAATTAAAATTGAAATATAACCTAAGAATTGAATTCGATTCGACTTCAGCTCGAAAAGCTTGATACATTCATAAATAAGTATTTACACTTAGTACACTTACATATTAAAAATAAATAATAAAAAAATAAAACATATTTTATATCACTTACAAGCTTGAGAACTCAACAATAACTCGAGTCCAACTTATATAAGGTTGAGCTCAACTCATTAAACATTTCGAGCTCATTTGATAGGCTTTCAATCTCCAAAATTTTAATATAGTGCTCAATATCCCGCCCCTTAATTCTCCCCAAAATTTCAATCTCCCGCTCACTCCCACCCCTTTTTCACCCAAAATCAAAACACTAATTAACACTAGTCAGAAATATCTTCTCTCTATTATTCATCTCTTCTCATTCTCTCTAGAACTGACTCACACACCACCGCCACACTTCACCGCCTTATCTCTCCGTCGTTCCACCAACCATCGCTCATCCACGCCATCACCGTCATCAAGACAAGAGAGGCAATGGGTGAGTTTGTTTGCTTCGGTTGTTTGGTTCGAGATAACCACCACATCCCCACCACCACAGCCAAGCCACCATCACCCTCATCTCACATATCCTACTCTGTTCAAGGATATGCTCAAACACATATTTAATTTATATTTTCTTGAATGTGTAATTGATGAGGCGAAAAATGAACCACTTTTAGGGGGTCATTTAAGCCCGGAATTGAATTTATTTGATCAAATATTGCCCTAAATCGTTCCTTTTGTGATTTTAGGTACTTTGGGAGAGAAATCTGGAAAAGGAAGCAATTCGGACGTTTTTGGAGCATAAAAGTGAAGAAAACGCCAAAGTCTTAATTTTCCTTGCTGGGAACAGTAGGTGACAGCGTTAAGAGCAACACCCTGACGGCGTCAAGAGTAAATTGCATGACGGCCCAGTGCAAACGTGAAGGCGTCACAGGTAGAGCGTCAAGAGTAAAACACGTGACGGCCTGGAAGACCCTAACACATGACGGCGTCAGATTGAGATCAAGGCAGTCCGAGAATTATTTTGGCGGCGAGATGACGGCGTCACCTATTTGGTCTTGATGCCGTCAGCCTCAATTTCCTATATATAGTTTTCTAATTTTCATTCATAAAAAGGAGGAGAAGTTTTGGAGAAACCCTAAGGCCGAACATATGTAATTGAGATAATTGAGATAAGTGTTCTTCTCATGTGTAATTGAACCCTCTCATGTGTAATTGAGATAAGTGTTCTTCTAATTCAATCAATATGTCTATGTATTGGTTGTCTATATCTTGTTCTTGTCTTAATTCCATCATGCTAGGCTAGATCTATCTTGTGTTTGCTTAGATCTAATGAAACCTAGATGTTGATTATGTGTTGATTACTTGTTTATGGTTGTATTGGATGAATGATTTCGATGTTAGGCTTAAGAAAACTGGCAGATCTCCAAATGGTAACATGCTTGAACGTCTTAGGAAACATGAACTGACGTGCACTAGGTTTTATTGGTTGTATTTAATGCATGAGTAAATTCTAATGATCCCATGTTAGGAGCTTCTTAGCCGGCTCGACATAGGAGTGAAGTAGGCACTCATAGGATTGGGGAATTAAGTGCACCACCCCATGAATGGTATTAAGGAATACAATCCGTCATCCACGCAACTATAACAAGTAATTAACGTGTAAAAGATATATAGGGAGTAGTGAAATCTAAGTAAACACATTTCTCCACTTATTGCTCACAACATTAGTTTAATTTAGTTTTATTTTCATTTCTAGTATTTTATTTTAATTGCATCGTAATATTGGGTTAGTTGACTAGCAACTAATTCCGCCCAAATCCTTCAAACCCGAGATTTTTACTTGCTTTCATAAAAATATAAAAATACAAAAAGAATCATCCTTCATCTCTAGAACTAGTATTTAGGTTTTCTAATCCTAGCGACACTATTCCTAGCTGAACGATCAATCCCCCGGTACTTGTCACTATACTATACTACAACGATCAGGTACACTGCCTTGTGGGGGTTGTAAGCTTCTCAAGATCCCTTGAGAGGTAAAGCCTGGTGCAATCCCTATGCATCAAGTTTTTGGCGCCGCAGCCCGGGGAATAGTTATTGTTTAGGTTGAATTTGATTTTATTAGGTCTACTCATTAGATTCCTATCAAGTGAGATTTTTTCTTTTTACTTTGTAGCTTTCTCGTAGTCTATCTTTTCTTTGTGATTTTGTTTGTAATTTGCTTCAAATGGACTTTACACTTAGACTTCTAAGATTACAAGATAGGGTTGAGCGGCTAACACACCAAAGAGTTCAAAATACCTCATTTAGAGACACCTATGAATCATATGAGCCTTCACCTAGGATAGATTCTTATGAACAACCTCCATGTTTATGATCTAGTTTTAGTGAGGCCAATAGAAAAAGCGACCTAGTTTGCCAAGGAATTATGGACAGAGCCGTATCAATAAACCATAAGTTGGATGAAGCACTAGGTTTGCTATTATCACTACCTAAGAAAAAAATTGAGGAGGATTTAGCCGAGCATGATCACATTGATCAAAAAGACCTAGGTTTTATGATCGATGGTGATGAATCTCAAGAAACAGATGATGAATCTCTTGGGCAATTTGTATATAGCAGTCAGAATATTGAAGATGATCCTTATGATTCGGACATAGAAGTTGAGATGCCTAGAGAAGCACGTGAGATACTTGGGAGAATGTTAGGGTTAGATCATAATAAAACATATGTTGAGGATATAGGTGATATTAACACATGGAATGATGAGGTCAATAACATAAGCCCACAAAGTACTCAACCATCATTTGAGGCACAAACACCGCCCGTGACTTACCCGGAGGAAGTAGAAGAAACTTTAGGAATTCCGATGGAGGTAGAACCCTTGGACCAGGCACCACTTGAGGATATAGGTTTGAATACTTGTAGTGATAACCTTACTCCTAGTTCTAGGGAATTTCCTAGTGTTGATGAACCGGAACCTCAATCTTTACACACCTTTCCATCCTTAGATATATTTCTAGGAGACAAAAGAGGAACCGACCCACCCATCCACCAATATTATCCGGGTAGTTTTAGGATGAAGGAAGCCATTCACTCACCCCCTTCACCTCACGTGGCATATTCACACCCTAAGGGTGTGTATCGCTACTTTCACCCACACTTAATCCTAAGTTTAGGGAGAACCTCCCCTATTTCCGTTAAATAAGGGTAGAGTTAGGCTCGTGACTCGAACAAAAACAAGCACTTCTTGGGAGGCAACCCAAGCTTTATTTATTTATTTGTTTGTTTGTTTGTTTATTTGATTTTATTTGTTTCCGTATGCATGCTTTATTTTTATTGTTTGTGGCTCATGTTTCAAAGTAAATTGTGAAAATGCTTTATTTTGTTTTTAACTTCGTCTTAATTGCATATAAAGGTATTTTGCAAAAGATAAGTGTAAGGGAGATCCAAATTTGTTTATAAGAACGAAATTGAGCATGAACCACAACAATATTAAATGACATGTGTATTAGTACTTGTTAGAGTCAAGTGCTTGTATCGAGTCATAATGATGTTTTGCAGGATTTTCCAGGAAGTGGGACATAAGTTTTTCCAGAAATTTTCCGGAAACTTAACAAAAAGATTTCTGCAGTTCACTTCTGACGGCGTCAAGAATTAATTCCTGACGGCGTCATGTGTAAAATTATGGAAATTTTGCTAGTTTTATTTATACCGGAGTCTTAAAGTTTTTGTTGATTCTTTAGTTTTATACACTCCAGGAAATCTGTAAACACTCATTCCACAAGCATTATATCTTTAATTGTTTTGTTTTTATTCCTAAGTCTGGAATTACATCTAGTTGTGAGTTCTCTTTGTTCGGGTTGATGCTTTGGGTTTTTGTGTTTGTTTTCTCAGGTTTAACAGGTTATGTATGACAAGAAGATGATTTATATTCTGGAAGGGAAGCTTTGATTGTTCATTTTCTTGGAGGAAGATCTAACCTGGCCACCTTATTATCCATACCGAGCGAATCAGGGGAGTATTTGAATTCATTCTTTTTACTTATTTCACTTTTACATTCTTTACTTGAACATTGGGGACAATGTTCATCTTAAGTGTAAGGGGAGGGTAAAATGATGATACCTTACAAATACACTTTCGCTTGAGTTTGTTTGTTTAATAGTAGATGTGTAATAAAACTATGAGAAATACTTGTTAGTGCAATTTTAGCGCCAAATTTAAATTTTTTTTACAACATTTAGGAGTGAAACTTTAGCCATAGAAAGCGTCTCATGGATAGGAGTCGTATGACTAGCACAAAACCGTACTATTCAGAAAAATTTTCCACCCAAATATGTGAGGTTCGCTGATGAGTGTGTAGATACTCATCATTTTTATCATATCTGAACTGCCAAAACATCCAAAAACACTCAAATACGCATCAAAATACAAAAATTATTCCAGGAAATGTGTTTTATATGTTTTAGATGCAAAACGTTTAAAAACAAATGAAAAACGAACAAAGTTTGCATAATTGGCAGTTTCAGTCCCTCAAGTTTCAAAAATTGACAAAACTAGTCCCTGAAGGTTTAAAACGAAAGAAAAGTCAACCCAAGGCTTTCTAAAGTCAAAAATTATCAAAAACGATCCTTGGGTAAAAAGTTTGAAAGAATTACAAATTTGGTCCTTCAACTTTCACATTTGGTAGGAATAGTCCCTGGAGTTTAGAATTTGGCAATTTTGGTCCTCAGGAACTTAATATTGGAAAGTCAACAAACAATACGTCCTTGAAAACAACTTTGGAATGATGGCAGGTGTGATCCTTAATTTTCAGAAATTACGAAATTGGTCCTTGTGAGATTACATCTACAAACCAACCGGACCTAATTTTACTCCCCTAAATCCAATACTCCTTTTAATCCAAAATAAATCCTCACCAAAGCCCACTCCATCCCTTTTGCTGGCCCAATCCGTCACACAGCCCATCACCAACAGCCCACCTTCACCCCTGTATTAAACAAACCCAGTCAAACTAAACTTTGACCCCTCTCCAAATACCACTTCCTTCCCCCCCCCCCCCCCCCCCCCCCCCGCGTGACTTTTACACCCTGCAACCCTACTAGCCTTCATCATCACAAAACCTGCCTCCACCATCATCACCACCTGTCCACCTCCATCCAAACACTCCAAGACAAGCCCCTTCACATGTGTCCCATCCATGCTGGCAATCCCAAAAGCACACCCTTAATCCTATGGCTGCTATTTTAGGATTGGAGCCAAGTTTCCATCCTGTGGCTAAGAATGAGCTCAAAGAAAGCACAAGTGCTCCAGCTGTCTTCTCACTCTCACAGGAAACACATAAGAAGAGGACAAGACCAAAGAGGAACCATTATTCTAGTATAAATATAGCATTTGTAAGCCATTTATAAGGCATTAGAATTAGGGTTTAGTTTAAGAATTAGTTTAGTATTAAGAGCAATTTTATTTTTTAGTTCAAGTTCTCAGTTCACTATTGTATTTTTCACTCTCAATGTAATCAAATTTCAAGTTTTTTTTCATTTCACTGTAGCATTTTTAACTGTTTATTAGCTTTAACAACTGCTTATTTATTACTAACTATTGCTTATTAAGTATCAAGTTAGCTTATTCTATCATTTATTTTCAGACTTTAGTTCAAAAAGCTGCATTTCCAACTGAAAATCATAGCAGGCCCCTTTTATGGGGGTGTTTGGCAAAAGGGAGTAGTTTAAGCTATTTCAATTCTGCTTTCTTAATCAACTTGATTCAGCTCTATTTAAGTTAATGTACTAGTTTTATAGTTAGTTTTAGTATTTCTAGTAAGTTTCCTAGTTTTTATAAGTGAATTTTGAAACTGCATGATTCCTAATCCTTTAACATAGCTTGAATTTGTTCTAGTGGTGTTTAAATGTTATTTGTTGTTGTTATTGTTCCATATAGTTTTCATTCAGATAACTATAAGATTAGTGCATGCTTGTCCTTGATTTTTGTGGGTCAAAATCACTTAGAACCCACTGCTGCAACATCAACCTTGTCCCATTGGCTACTTTTTCATAAGCTCACAATAAACTCATATAAGCTTGTGAGGGTCTGAAAATTAGTATATGGCTTATCTTCCAGCTCACCTTTATGCCTTTATTTTTGTTTTATTTTTGTAAAGTTATCTTATTGCTCATTCAGGTCCTCCAAAACAGCTCAGCAGATCTGCAGCTTGTTGTCCAAACCTCTACATCAGCTACCAAATAAGCCTTCAAACAAGCTCATGCCTAGCTTAAAAATTGGTATACTTAAAGTTTTCTAGATTATTCAGATGTGTGAGTGCTTATTCTGTTAAATAGCACTTGTTTGAATTGCTTATTTTAGGGTTGCTAAGTGGGGGTGAAGGCTGCCTTCACCATAACAGATTTTGCACCTTTTTAGTCTATTCAGCAGCCTAGGTGCTTATTTAGACTAGCTTCTTAGTCTATGCTGCTTAGTTAGTTCCCCCTGAGTTTCCTTCATTGCTTATTTCCCCTAGTGCTTAATTTGGTATGCTTTAAGTAGGAATCAGTAGCTCATTAAGCTCCCCTGCACCTGGATCACTAGCTCATGTTCATGAGCTTGTAGCTTGGTCAACTGTGGACTTGAACCTGTGATTTTTTCTTATTTAGATAGTTTTTATGCCCATAATCATTTTTATATGCTTATTGTCTCTTATCAGGCTTATTTAACTGCTTATGTCATGCTTTCTAGATATTACTGATCACCCCTATACACTGATTAATCAGTGTTCAGGTTCCAATCCTCAAGCTCCTTGTGAGCTTAATAGTGGGTCCCACAGTGAGTTTTTGGGCTTTTTGGAAAGCTCATAGACTTGAGTCACTAGTTCCAGGATTCTTTTGAGGTTAAGAACTTATTTGATAAGCTCAAGCATGCCTGCAAAGTGGCCTGTGAAGTCTGTGTGATTTCAAGTGGGTTGAAATTGCTCATTTCCACTTTTCAGCTTATTTTCTTTGATTTTCTCTTTTCTTTGGCTTATTTTAAGCTTGTCTCACCTATCCTTAGCTTATTTAACTCTTTGTTCCAGTTTTTGTGCTTATTGTAAAGCTTATTTTAGCCTAAAATCCATTTTGAGTCTTAAAAGCTTAAACTGTGGATTTTATAAGCTCATTTATAGCTTAATTTTGAGTTATAGAAAGTTTTCTTTTGTTAAAGTTTGTTAAAGTTAGTAGTTAAATGTGTGTGTGTAGTTAAAAATCAGAAAGAAAATAAAAAAGTTTAAGTGTTGTTAGCCAGGGTCGAACTAAGGACCTCTTGGTCAAACTTGGTCAAAATCAAGGCTGGGTTGTGCACCATCTGGGCTATGGTATACTTGTTGTTATTATTTCCCACTCTTTTATTTATAGTTAACAATGTGCCTTTTAGCTTATTTCCTTCTTAGCTTATTTTCACTGCTTATTAATAAGCATTCAGCACCTTTTACATTTTTCCTAGTCTTCTAATATTATTAACTATTTTTAGAAAAAAGTTCTAGATTTTTCACTATTCATTTGCTATTTTTTATAATTAAAATTAGTTTAAATAGCTTTTATTTTATAATAAATAATTAAAAAGCCAAAAAAAATAATTTTGTTTTTTCTAAAATTTTCTTTTATCGTTAGGATCGTAAAAATATAATTTTCATGTCCGTAGGGTTAGCGTAGCTCAAATTTCACTTTTTATTTCGCGCACTCGCATTTATTTTAATTTTAACTCGCGTTTTATTTAAATAACTTTTACGTTTTTAAATTTAGGTTACGTTCGTAAAAGTAGTTTGTAAAATTAAGAAAAACCAAAAACATAAATAAAGTGATAGCTTCTATTTAAGCGGTTTGGCTTATTTTTCTGCTTATTTATAAGCAAATTCTGATTTTGAATCACTCAAACCCCTTTTTGTCCAAATTCACCCGATCACAAACCCGTTTTGATAACCATCACACCTCGTCGAGACATAACGACCCGGGGAAACCACTATACTTCCACGGAGATTTGGTTTTAGAAGTTTGACCTTGCTGACCATCCTTTGGTCAATTTAGGTTGACCGTTTGGAGCCAATCAAATTTTGGCGCCGCTGCCGGGGAGGTCGTGCGCGTTTTTTTAAAACGGTTTGCTGATTAGTGCTTTGGAATTCAATCCTTTGTAAATTTACCATCCTTTGTTCATATTTTCTTATTTTCAAAACAAAACAGTTCCTGAAAACTTTGTAAAATTAGTTTTCAACGAACACAAAAACACAAAAAGATTTTCTTTCTTACAAAATGTTTTCCAAAAACACCAAAAATATCCATCTTTACCCTCCTACCTTTTTGATTCTTCATCCCTTTACCCTCTATCCTTTTGATTCTCACTTCTTCCACTTGTCCCGTAATTGATTCTAATGGCATCTCTCGATGACGATTTCTTTGAACAAAGGGCCTTTAATAGCAAAATTGAAAAACTTATGGCCTTGTCAAAGGTGTCGAGATGTCGTGTTGATTATGATGGACCTTCGATTCCTATTCCCTTTCCAGTGAGGGAAATGGATCAAGAAACCGAGGTGACAAAAGACCCTGTACTTTCCTCTAACCATGAAAGTGCTAAATACGTCCAACCCATGGTTGTCCAAAAACCTAAGCTCACAAATGCTCCTAAACCGTCTATAATTGATCCTAACCTTTCACGGTTTACGGTTAAAAGTTTGTCAAGCAAACGTACTGAGCTTAGGGCAGTGACTGAAAAGAACGACTTGCCCAATCTTCACATTTATCAGGAACAAAAACCCGAGACCATAACGGAAGTGGTGGAAATTGCTAGCTCTAAGAGCACACCACTTGTCCCACCTCCGGATTTTATCCCTTGTGTTGGTTGTGGTGAGCCACTTTTTGGTTTACCATGTCGTTGGTGTACATGTGAAAAATGTGGTAATGATATTCGAGATGGAAGTTGTTTGTTTTGTGGTTCGAGGAATTCATCTTCTTATGATCCTAATCAGAACTCATTCAACGACTCTTCAAATTTTTCCAATTACCCATCACATTCATATGAGCAAGAATCATATTATCCAAACCACAATGATTGTTCGTATCAAAATACACCAAACTTTTCGTGTGAATACTATGGAGGTCCTCACCAAGGTTTTGATTGTCAAAATAGTCAAAATTTTGGTTATGACCAATATCCGTACAATTCACCGAACCAGACTCAACAGTTTAACTGTTGTGAGTACTGTGGTGGCCCACACTATAGTTCTGATTGTCAATCGGGCAACACGCTTGTCTATGAGCAGTTTCCTGATAACAATTATGACTCTAGGACATACGACCCACAGCCACATCAGTCTTACTGTTGTGAATATTGTGGAGGTCCTCACTTTAGTTCGGATTGTCAAACAGGGAATCCACTTCCTTGCAACAATTATGACTTTTCGTATCAAGACCAACCTCCACAGTACCCAATTGTTCAAGCAACTCCTCAATTCCCGCAAGACCTTTTTCATGAGGTTCTTGAAGCATTTAAAAAATTTAAGGAGGGGTTGGCTACTACATCATTTCATGATTCTCGTGAGAAATGAATGGCAGAATTACTTGCTGAAGAACGAGATGCTAGAAACGAATTGAGCATTGAAGAATTACTTGCTCAGCAAAGAGCGGCTAAAATACGTGCCAATCTTCGCTATGCTGCTCTATATGATGACGATGATGACAGTGATGATGATGAAGATAACATTGTTATTATTCCAAAAGATTCATCAGATTCATCTGTTGTGATTCTTTCCATGGAGAATCAGGGAGAAAATAATGTGACGGAGTCACTAGCCGTTGATCAAATGGAACTTGAAAATTCCATAACTGCTAGTACTTCTAAACTCCCTCAGTCTATTGATATCACACCCGAAGTTCACACTCACTCTCTTAACATGGGGGATGAGCATCTTAGCACTGTTCCTGATAAGGAATCGGACGAATTAATAAAGTCTAGTGTTGAGATCCTTGTCCCAATCCCAAGAGAGTCACAGGGGACTTTTGATCATGTGTGTGATTTACCTTCTTACCCTGAAAATCCAAAAGATCATTTTGAGACTTTCTCCGATTTTAATGATGATTGTACATCTTATGGAGAAGTTGAGTATGAGGAGGCACCATTGCCTCATTCGGATGTTGACCCTCTTATTGAGGAGTTCACAAATGAACTTACTCACATCAATTCACTTCCATTGGGAAGTGATGATGGTCTCCTTGATTTTGAAGCCGATATGGGAGAAACTGAAAATCTTTTAAACTCTAATCCCAACATCGAGCTTAGTACTTCACATGCTGATGAAAATTCTTTATCTTCTGGAGACATTAGTCATGTGGAAGAATTACCTTCTGAGCTAGTTAGCTTAGAAGAAGAGAATGATGAGATTGACACTGAAATCCAAGACGAAGCACTTCGTGCAACATTATTGAATGTCAGTCTCCTCATTGCAAAAATCGAGGCTTTCAAAGAGAAACCTATTTCATCTCCTATCCCCATTATGGATAGTGACATTTTCTCCGATGATCCTATTCCGGAGTTTGAAGCCTTTACTTTTGATCATATGGGAGAGAAGATTAGTGGCAGTACCACTTCTCATTCTCAAATTTCTCTCCCCGAATATGATTCATTCACCTTTGAGGAGTTCTCCGGTGAACTCACTCATCATATCATGACTCCTCCGGAGTATGATGACCCGGGGGGAAATGTTCTAAATCATGAGAATTTACAAATTCCCACCCTCCCTCCCGGGATGTTTACGAGCTTAACCCTTGAAATCCAAATTCAGGCTAATGAGCCTGATCTCGAGGAAGAAGATCAAATCATGATTTTCATCATGGTTTTCTTCTTTTTCTTCACCTACAGGGTGACTTCTCCTGTTCTTCACTCCTTCGGGAATGAAGACATTATCTTTGACCCCGGCATCACCGCTTATAGTTTATACTATCTTGAGCCGGGATTATATCTCATCGGTGTGGAACTTTCACATGCTTCAAATGTTTGTCCAAACATCTTGAATGAAAGTCCGATGGAGATTGTCTCTTCCACATCATGCTTCCCCATGGACAAATGAATTCGGGGTCGAGTCAAGCTAGCGACTCGGTAAACAAAAACAGTAGCATGTACTTAGGGTTTTCACCCTAAGTGTGGGGGAGTTACCCCTATTATGATTACAAAAGTGAAAAACAAAATGGTGTTTTCCACGCTTAGCTTGTAATGTTGCCCTTTTACGTTCAAAATGTTGGCATAATAGCCGGGACTTTGAATATTGAGGACAATATTAATCCTAAGTGTGGGGGGGGGGGGGGGTATTTCGCTATTCTAGCGAATTTTATCACATTTTACTATCTAATACCCCCGTTTTTGACCAAAAATTTTAAAAATTTTTCACTGGTGCTTCAAAATTTTTGTGGTAATCAGTCCGCCTTGTCTAACCGACAAAAGGGATTGGCTAGTCCAGGAGCAAACGGCTCTTGGTAAAGACATTTCAAAACCGTTGATGACTTGCAATTTGCCAAAAATTGTATGGTTCCTCAACTCCCCATATCCTCAAAAGCAAATGAGTTGGCTAGGCCACAAGATTATGGCTTGTGGTAAAGGCCGTGGAAAATCCATAATTGGTAATCAACTCACCAAGATGTTGACTTAGTCCATCAAGATGCTAGCTAGTCCAGAAGCAAACGGCTTTTGGTAAAGACTAATCAAATCTGTTGACAGCTGGTGGTTTGCTCAAAATCACACGGTTATCAGGTGGACCACAATTCTTACATCTGGCTACTCCAGAAGTGATGGCTTTTGGTAAAGAGTTTCAAATCCATTAATTTTTCTCAAAAGATTGCTAGGGACTAGCAATAGTTTAGTGTGGGGGATTGATAAGTGTGTAAATCCTCATCATTTTTATCGTATCTGAACTGCCAAAACATCCAAAAACACTCAAATATGCATCAAAATACAGAAATTATTCCAGGAAATGTGTTTTATATGTTTTAGATGCAAAACGTTTAAAAACAAATGAAAAACGAACAAAGTTTGCATAATTGGCAGTTTCAGTCCCTCAAGTTTCAAAATTTGACAAAACTAGTCCCTGAAGGTTTAAAACGAAAGAAAAGTCAACCCAAGGCTTTCTAATGTCAAAAATTATCAAAAACGATCCTTGGGTAAAAAGTTTAAACGAATTACAAATTTGGTCCTTCAACTTTCACATTTGGCAGAAATAGTCCCTGGAGTTTAGAATTTGGCAATTTTGGTCCTCAGGAACTTAATATTGGAAAGTCAATAAACAATAGGTCCTTGAAAACAACTTTGGAATGATGGCAGGTGTGATCCTTAATTTTCAAAAATTACGAAATTGGTCCTTGTGAGATTACATCTACAAACCAACCGGACCTAATTTTACTCCCCTAAATCCAATACTCCTTTTAATCCAAAATAAATCCTTACCAAAGCCCACTCCATCCCTTTTGCTGGCCCAATCCATCACACAGCCCATCACCAACAGCCCACCTTCACCCCTGTATAAATCAAACCCGGTCAAACTAAACTTTGACCCCTCTCCAAATACCACTTCCTTTCCCCCCCCTCCCCCCGTGACTTTACACCCTGAAACCCTACTAGCCTTCATCATCACAAAACCTGCCTCCACCATCATCACCACCTGTCCACCTCCATCCAAACACTCCAAGACAAGCCCCTTCACATGTGTCCCATCCATGCTGGCAATCCCAAAAGCACACCCTTAATCCTATGGCTGCCATTTTAGGATTGGAGCCAAGTTTCCATCCTGTGGCTAAGAATGAGCTCAAAGAAAGCACAAGTGCTCCAGCTGTCCTCTCACTCTCACAGGAAACACATAAGAAGAGGACAAGACCAAAGAGGAACCATTATTCTAGTATAAATATAGCCTTTGTAAGCCATTTATAAGGCATTAGAATTAGGGTTTAGTTTAAGAATTAGTTTAGTATTAAGAGCAATTTTATTTTTTAGTTCAAGTTCTCAGTTCACTATTGTATTTTTCACTCTCAATGTAATCAAATTTCAAGTTTTTTTTCGTTTCACTGTAGCATTTTTAACTGCTTATTAGCTTTAACAACTGCTTATTTATTACTCACTATTGCTTATTAAGTATCAAGTTAGCTTATTCTATCATTTATTTTCAGACTTTAGTTCAAAAAGCTGCATTTCCAACTGAAAATCATAGCAGGCCCCTTTTATGGGGGTGTTTGGCAAAAGGGAGTAGTTTAAGCTATTTCAATTCTGCTTTCTTAATCAACTTCATTCAGCTCTATTTAAGTTAATGTACTAGTTTTATAGTTAGTTTTAGTATTTCTAGTAAGTTTCCTAGTTTTTATAAGTGAATTTTGAAACTGCATAATTCCTAATCCTTTTACATAGCTTGAATTTGATCTTGTGGTGTTTAAATGTTATTTGTTGTTGTTATTGTTCCATATAGTTTTCATTCAGATAACTATATGTTAGGTCACCATTTATGTAAACACAAGTATGATAATGAAAGAAATAAGATGAGAATGAGAGATGGTTGATTATAAGAAATGAGAGAAAAGTAAGAACAAGAGTTTCACTAAGATATTCAAATAACCAACAAATGTAAGAGTTACATTAGCTTAGTATTTATAAGGGAGGAGTAGGGCAACACTCCCTTCCTCCCTCATCTTACTTAAACGTGGGCTTTTAAGCCCATTGGGCTTTAACACTTAAGCCTTGTAACATAAAACATAATGAAATAAATAACTAAGCAACCTATTACAAAAGGTAATGACCGAGACTCGACTAAATACAAAAGTATGATCCCAACAATCTCCCCCTAAGGGTCGGTCATCACGATTGCTTGACGTCTTCATCTTTGTCGTTGACTTGTGACATGTAAAGCTTTAGACGTCTTCAAAATGGTTGAATGATAATGAATGTACTTTGCTCTATGTCTTAGTTCTTTGGTGATGATGTAGTGATTGTGTCATGAAGTAGTCTGCCCTTCGTCACTCCTGCGTCTGTGGTGGTTGTCTACCATTCCAGCATACTCATACACCTTTGGACTTATACTTTCACAAGCACGAAGTTCCTTTTCATACTTTAAGATCTTTGTCTTTATACTTTGTAGATTCTTCTTATTGGTGTAGAATCTTTCTTTGAATTTTGTGTTGCTAAGATCTTTGAGGGAGCTATCATTTGCTTCAAGATGTATGTATGAGCATGTTGGAACCTACCATCATGGAACTGAGGTACCTGCAAGTAAACAGTTAGCAATAAATACCCGGTACTTACAGATAAGGAATTAGAGTTCATCAACAGCATATTGTGAAGACTCCCTCTAATCCTTATCCAGGCCGTTCCCATATCAGATACTCCCGAAGGAGCTTACGAGACCTACTAAGTAGCTCAATGACTGGGTGAGTCGCTGGGGATCACTCCACGACTGTAGACCGCAATGGAACCACCGCAAACACTAAGCGTAACCCTTGTAGGGTTACCGAAGTGACCTGCTGTCAGGACTGTTTGATGTTGACCCTGGCAGGAATTTTTGTTCAATCATTGAGAAATACATATGTAATCCTCTCATAAACGTTCTCGGCAGATTGCTAAGATCTGCGAAGGACTCGATAATTTACAGCTGGTGTCCATTGATGTAGAGCACCAGTTGTAGAAATACTAAGTGTTCCTAAGAGATCTTTGATGTATCTCAAGGCTCTAGACTCTATAAGTGCACACTTAGGTTTCCTATGCGGAGACTAGGGAGGGGTCTCCTGCTTCAATATCAACCATCTCTAAGAGATAGGTCGATAGGTTACACTTGTTCCCCGTGAGAATGAAACAAGCTCTTTTAAGAGAACTTGAGTGGTTAAGAAGGTTTAGTGCATTGCGTCACTGGGTCCATGACGACTTAATCTTCAATACCGGTGTTGACTTTTGCAACAACCAGTAGCATACGTATTGAACCCGGTGTCTGCCCTAAGGTTGAACATATGGAGGGCTATTTTTTTTCACCCTTTTCTTTGACTTTTCTTTTTAATTCTTCAACTCCTTCTTTCCCTTTCATTCTTTTCTCCTTTTTTCGTATCATACCTAAGGACTTCTAATTCTAACTATGGGAGATGTCCTTGGGTAGATCCCTCCGGCTCTGGTGGATCATAGGACGGATATTCCTATCTTAATCACCTTATAACTCCGACAGTAGCAAAGAAACCTTTGATTGAAAATCTCTCAAAGTGTTTGTGATAATCAAATATTTTGGTTAACACTTTGAGAGTTTGTGTACACTATTGAAGGGCTCCCCTTTCACATGTGCTCATAAGTATTTAATAAATTTGCACATGCGGGCGGAGCAAGCATTTTGAATTGATCCACTTTCCGTGAACAAGACCGATTCGAGACACGCTTACATCACTAGTTAAACTAGCTTGAAGTTATTACCCGGCCTGGTCAAGTCCACAGAAAGTTTCTCGAGACGGTACATTTCTACTAAGACAAATCCTTTTCGAGACATGCTTACGTGGTTAGTTAAAGAGATACATTGTCAGCTTTTAGGTGACAACTAGCTCTAGTAACTAACTTGATGTTATTACCCGTCGAGGATAAGTCTTTTCGATATTACTAACTTTTATTGTCTCGTCAATTCCTGGGTCATTTCTGAGTCTAGCTCGCACATGATACATCTTTTAGCCTTTTGGCTACTTATATTTTAATCACTTTTTCATTTTCTCCCCCTCAAAAATAGCATATAATATGATGTTTTTGACAAACTTTTTAGATTAAAATATGCCTTTTTGAGTCTTATGGGGAGATTCACCAAGAACTTTTGATTTTGAACAAGGTATTTTGTTTTGACAAGTGCTCCCCCTCAACAAGTGATCAGGTCTTATTGAGGTGAAATACTTGTCCTTTTGAGCAGAATTATGAAAATTCATAAACATTTGATTAATTCTACTCAAAAGTAAGAAGCCTTCGCTCCTTATATAAGGATTGAGGCACTGATGCGTACCTCAGGGTCCTTTCTTTACAGGTTCGGGTTGTGCACTGTAATACGTGCACAAGCCATTGTTTTAATACAAAATTTGTTTCCTTTTAACAAAATACTCCCCCTCAAATAATGAAGTTTATTCGAGAGATAGTCTTCTTGAGCAGAATATTGAATCGTATTTATGAAATACTTTGTGAAAAATTCGTGAGATGATTCTGCTCAAGGTTTTAGAAAACATAATCAAGTATTGTACAACAAAGAATGCATGAAAATCGTATTAGACAACAACCTCGAGACTGAAAATCTTTGTTTACCAAAATTTGAAATCCATTTGTAGGTTGTGTCAATCTGATTAAAAGATGTTGAATTCCAACGAGGATTGAAAAATCTTAGTTTCATTATGATAAAACACTCGTCGAATCAATGGAAATTTAAAACTCTTTTACTTTAAAAAGTTGTTTGAGACCCGGAGTCTCTCTTTTGAGTTTTAAAATCTGAAGAAGAAGATTTCCATCCAAAGTTGAACCTCTTGGGTTCTTTTTGAAAATTTGTTTTTGTGATGAATGGAAAAACTTCTGGTATTTGGGATGCCTAAATCAGAGTCATTCTTTAATCGTAGCCAAAGCATTCCAGATTATGAAAATTTGAAAAATTTAGGACAACTTTGCTTTGGTCTTCACACTTGCTTTACCGGTGTAAAACAATAGTGTAGAGTTTGGAAAGATTTGTTTCTCACCATTTTGAATCCATTTACCAGTTTAGCCTTTAAACGCATTTTGCCCTTTGACCTCAAAATATGTTCCATAAGAAACATTTTGTCGAATGTTGAAATTTTGACTTTCAATGGGATGACATGTACTTGCACACAGAGAAAATGCATCAGGCACAAACAAGTATACAGATGAATCAAGAAACTCATTCCAAATCTACCAAAATGCTTAGAATTCTCTAATTAACACACAAGATCACAGATTAACTCATCCTATCACTCGAGATTTTCCAATTATGATAATGGTTAGGGGTTATGATTAGAGACATTGCACGCATTTTAGCATCATAATGCAAAAATATTTGTACAAATTAAACATCCTAGTAGCAGCAAAGACATCGAAATCTTAAACCCTAAATCACTTGATTTCAAACCTACGTTGTTTCTAATCGTGCAAACACACCAATCGAGCATACTTTAGTGTTCTCTAAAGCTATATGAAATAATAAATTAGACTAAACACATAAAAAAGAAATGCCCCGATCGATAATTACATTAACCTTAGTTTCTGATTATGCCTTTTTGACCGTTGAAAACACTTGAAACATTTAGGGAACGATTAGACAACAACAATGAGGAAATTAGAAACTCACAATTATGGAGATAATTGAGGAAAAAATCGTTAGTCAGATTTGTTGGGGTTTTAATCATGTGTGCAACTTTTGAGAACATGTGTGAAAGCATTGATTAGAGCCTGTTTTATTTTCCTTGCAAGGTCCTTTTACCAAAGTTTAAGACTTTTGTGAACTTTACTCATTAAAAGGTTAATTACTTTTCCATTTGAAGTCCAAACTAGATGAATTTGGGATCGTTGCAGAAAAAAAAATTCCTTTTCTCCCCCTCGAATTAGCATATATTTTGTGAAACCTTTCTGCACTTTTAATTCGAGAGATCGTAGAACCTTTTTGAAAATGAGTTTAAATCCGAATGATGAAGAAACATTTTATCCTTGATGAATAAAAAATGAGGTGTCCAAACTTCATGATATTGTGAAAAGTTTTTTCCCCCTCAAAACATGTTCCATTTTGACAGAGAAAAACAAAATTTGTTTAAAAGGAGGAACATAGTTTTGAAGATTTGAAGTTTGTACACAAAGAAAGAGGATTCTTTTGTAGAAAAAGTATTTACAGAAAGACTTTGATGTTTGACTCTTCTTAGGTTTTAAGAAAATTTTGCAAATCATCTGGAGTCAAACATCACATACCATTTTGGTGAACTAAATCAACAAACCTTGATGGAGGTAATGTCTTTGTAAACAAGTCCGCCAATTGGTACTCAGTCCCAACAAAATATAGTTCAACGGTACCCTTTTCAACATGCTCTTTGATGAAGTGATAGCGGAGATCAATGTGTTTGGATTTGCAGTGATGAACTGTGTTGCGGGAGATAGCAATGGCACTCTTGGAATCACAGTAGATTGGAATCTTGTTGAATAGGTAGCCATAATCCTTAAGTTGTGATCTCATCCAAATGACTTGAGCACAACAAGCAGACATGGCTACATATTCAGATTCTGTAGACGACAGTGATGTGCAGTCCTGCTTCTTTGATTGCCATGACACAAGTTTATCTCCGAGAAACTGTAATCCACCTGATGTACTTTTGCGTATGTC
Organism: Artemisia argyi; assembly: GCA_030686995.1. Taxonomy (NCBI): domain Eukaryota; kingdom Viridiplantae; phylum Streptophyta; class Magnoliopsida; order Asterales; family Asteraceae; genus Artemisia; species Artemisia argyi. The sequence continues at coordinate 179,533,214 of CM060695.1, forward strand.
TAAACATCCTGCATGGTCAGCATCTGAAAAAGCAATTAGTTCAAAACCAGAATCCTTCGGATACCAGATTCCCAAGTTAATGGTTCCCTTTATGTATCGAAGGATTCTTTTTACCTCACTGAGGTGTTTTTCAGTTGGTTTAGACTGATAGAGACAGCACATGTAGACAGCAAATACTATATCAGGTCTACTAGCTGTGAGATACATGAGTGACCCAATCATACTGCGGTATTTGTTAGGGTCAACAGGAGTCCCATGTAAGTCAGCATCTAGTTTTGTGGTATAGCCCATTGGTGTATTATAAGTATCACAACTCATCATTCCATGTTTCTTTAAAATTTCTAGAGCATATTTGGACTGATTTATGAAAATTCCACGGGGTGATTGATGAACTTGTAGTCCTAGAAAGAACGAAAGTTCACCCATCATGGACATTTCAAAATTATCTTTCATTAATTTTGCAAAATCATTAGAGTAACTTCTTTTTGTTGAGGCAAAAATATTGTCATCGACATATATTTGAACAACAACTAAGTCCTCCCCGTAGGTTTTTGTAAATAGTGTTGGATCCACCGATCCTTTAGAAAATTTATTGGCCAGCAAGAAAGTGGACAGTTTGTCATACCACGCCCGTGGGGCTTGCTTAAGTCCGTAGAGTGCCTTTTTGAGTCGGTAAACGTGATTTGGACGCTCAGGATCAACGAAGCTGTCTGGTTGGCTAACATAAACTTCTTCACGGAGTTCTCCATTAAGAAATGTTGTTTTCACATCCAATTGGTAAACCACCATGTTCCTGTGTGCAGCATAGGCGAAAAAGATCCGAACAGCTTCATGTCTAGCCACTGGAGCAAAGGATTCAGCAAAATCAAGTCCTTCTAGTTGAGAGTATCCTTTCGCTACCAGGCGTGATTTGTTACGTATGACAATGCCTTCAGCATCTAGCTTATTCTTCCAAATCCATTTTAACCCGATGACAAAGACTCTGTCAGGTCTTTCAACTAATTCCCAGACTTCTAATCGTATGAACTGCTGAAATTCCTCTTGCATAGATTCAATCCAGTTGTCATAAGTCATTGCTTCTTTGATGTTCTTAGGTTCTTCGTGACAAACTGTGAGTGCATAGATACAAGTTTCTCCATCAGTGTGAAGTCGTTGTCTTGTCATTATAGGTGCATCTGGATGGCCAATAATTTGAACTAGTGGATGGTCTCGAGTCCATTTGTGTGTTGAAGGGTGTAGTTGATAAGTATCTCGCATGTTAGCAGGATCCAAATTGCATGTAGACGACTCCGCTATGTCAGGAAAGGTAGGAGCCGGTGCAAACGGGTTAAAGAACGCATCAGGATCATGCTCTGCGGGTTGTGGAACTGATTGTGGTGTAGGATCTTCAGCTGATTGTCGTGAGTTAGAAACTGTTTGTTCTGCTGTAAATGGTGATGCAATAGGAGGACCGTCTTTCTCAACAGTTGTTGTAGTTTGTTGAGGAGAGTCTGGTACTGTAATATTATCAGGTTGAGCAGCGGAATTAGGTGAGACCTCAGTAGGACGGTATTCAATTGTATCATCAAACAGTGGAGCATACAAGGTTTCCAATTCTTTGCGGTTGAGTGGCAGTGGTTCAGCCGAAGAGTCCGGAGAGTTAAGACGGTTGAATTCGGGTCCTAAGCTATGTTGCTCAGAAGCCATTGTTGATGTGCTTTTAAACGGTTGGTTGCGGGTCCTAAGCTGTTGTGCTTAGAAACCATAACATTAAGCTCGGGTCTGAAACTGATTTGTTCCGAAGCCATTCCTGCTATATCTGCAAAGAAAGAAAGAAGAGACAAGAAAAAACAGAGAACACGGATCCCCAAGAGAAACTGGGTTCCAGATGTTAGAAGCATAAAGATGTAGTGTCAATTATCTTCTTGACACTCGAACACACAATTCCGACGGTTTTCCTTCTTGTCTCAGGGGTAGATATAGTGGAGTTCACATTAGTTTTGGTGCAAATGTCTAAAATCTTTCCCGTAGGAATCCACCTAAGATCAATCGATTTGAAAATTCTACCTGTAGTTACCCAGCTAATGTTAGATCTAGGAGATGTTTTCCTTTTAGATGCAGTGGAATGAAATGTGGGAGCATCACTTCGTTGAGAAAACCTACGTCCTATATTGATCCACTTCTTAGGTTTCTGACTTATGACATTTGGTTCAACGGGTTTGTTTGTCTTAGTCGATTGAGCCTTTTCAAGTGAATTTCCCTTTTGAAGATATTTTAAAGCACAGACATCATGATTATTTCCGCAACTACTCTTAGATGCTAGCCAATTCCTATTAGTTTGTTGAGAACTCCTAGGTTTTGGTTTGCTACTACTAGCAGTGTTTTGCACTACATTGGAAGGCTCCACATGAGGTTTTGAACCTAGAATTCCATCCTTTTGAAGTAGCGCCTTTTTCCTAGCCTTTTCTAGATCATAGTTCTTGTACATGTCATATTTGCCATAAAACTCTTTACTTTTAATGCTCATTTTAGACACTGTTTTCGAACTAATCCTAGAAGAACCAGGTATAATCACGTGTTGAGATTTAGCAGACACAGATGCATTTTCCTTAGGCCAAGAATGTGGAGTGACTGGTTTTGTCAAATTGTTTTTCTCAACAACTTGGGAGGCAAACCGAGATTTTGAAAATTTGGGTCGTTCAGATTTAAATGCAGTAGGTTGTCTAACCACTGATTGTTTTCTGATTGTTTGAGAAGGCGGTTTCCCCAAGGTTGATGGTTTTGCAAACTTAGTATCCACACTCTGGCCGGTCAGTCTTCTTAATTTGTTTTGCAATGCAGCATGTGCAAACACCTTTTCTTGAATTTGACCTTTTAAAAGCTCATTTTCTTTAACTAATGTATCCACACGTTTTCTTTGTTCATTCAAAAATTGACCATTGTTGCCCGAAGTTAGAGAATCGTTTTGCAATTCAAGTTCCAGTGAGATGCAATGTGCCTCCAGTTTTGAAAAATCTTTATGAAACTGAGCAATGGTCTTTTTGAGAAGAATGTTTTCTGACTCAAGAGTTTGGTTTGATGTTTCAGTTATAAGATTATCAGGTAAGGACTCAGACTCAGAATATTTGTCAAGACATTGAACAACATTCTGGTCAATCTCTCCTTCATTACTGAAGTTAGGTTGCTCAGATTGTTGTTTCTCATTAGCAGGCATTATATGATCAACAGCAGATTGTACCTCAACTATTTGTTCTTTTGTCAAAGTTGGGCTCTGAGTCATTGAAGGGTCTGATCTCGGCACTGTCTGCATCTGTATCATTCCCCAATCTTCTATTGTCATCCTGCTCATCTGATTCTGTCCCATTGCTTTCCATGACAACCAAATTAGCTTCCAATACATCAACTTTATGAACTTGCTCTACATGAATCTACAACTTCCTTTTATTTACCCTTTGTTCATACTCTTCTTTGTGAAGTACTCTTTCGGCAATTGACTTCTCAATAGCATCCATGTGTTGGAGCAAGACATCTTTGAAGGTTTGAGCCTTGATTCGAGTGAAATCAAAAAAATTCTTGCTTACATCTTCACAGTCATAATTGATGAAATGTTGAAACCGTTCCTTGAGCACTCTGAAGGCGGCCTTGGATTCATTCTCGTGAAATTCTTCTGTAGTAAGTTGTTTTTCAAGTTGGTTCACGTTGTTAACCATCGTATTAGTGAAAATATCAACTTCTTCTCCAAAGACGTCTTCAAATAAGAAATTGAGTACACGCTCGGAACAATCTTCAGCAAAGTTATTGCGAGTAAGGAGTTTAAGGTGTGTCTGAAGTAATCTAAAAGATGTCATGTATTTCTCAAATGGATCTTCAGAATCATCAGTATCATTTGTGTCGTACACTGGGTCTGTATCATCCATGTGAAGTTCCTGGATGTTTGCCATTAACATCACATCTGCTGTATCGGCTTCCAAATCTGCATATTCATCATCAGATGGAATATCTCCCATGAAACTTTGCAAAACATCATTGAGATTACCCCCTTCAACTTCCATTTGACTAAGTGTGGCATTGTATTCAACATTATCGTCAGAGAGTGAAGTGGAATCATAATCTTGAGCTTCCACATCTGCAATATTTTTTGTATATGCCAAAAATGCCATGCTCGGTTCGATAAGATCTTCTTCATCATTAGTATCTTCCATTGTGTTTAACCATTCAGAACTAGACGTCATTACGCCTTTGCCTTTCTCTGTAGATACTTGACTAAGCTTCACTAGATTTTGCAGAAGAGATTGCACATTATTATGTAGTGTAGCAGGATGGTACTAAGGAATGAAGAAAGGCTCAAGTGCATTTGGAGGATTGAAGAAGAGACCATTTGGAGTGTAAATTAAGGATCTATGGTCAACAGCTGGAGATGGTGGAGCAGGGAGAATGGTCTTCAGAGGATTCATGCTTAAACAGGATTCAAGAATTTGCTTCATTCTGATGTGATGAAGTTCTTCTGTACGATGCATAGCTTCAAGATATTTCCACATTTCATAAGCATTGGCTTGAAAGTCCATATTCATGTAAATTGAATTGGGAAGGGCTAATGTCATGAACCATGCAGCCTGATGATCAACATTGTACTGAGCAAGTTTAGTAGCATTCAAATCTTCATCAGTTTGTAGTCTGATAATCCCTGTTGAGTCAGCAAGAGATATCATTTTGTATGGACCATCTTGAATGGATTTAAGCATGAGATCTGCAACAGGACGATCTGTGAGCCATTGTAGAAATCTTCGTTTCCAAATAGTATACGTTCCTGGTAGCAACATTAGAGGCCTTGATTCATTGCCAAAGAGCAGCACATGACGAATGAGGGAGCTATGTTGTTGATGATGCTGTTGCTGATAAGAATATTGGTGAGGAAGGTAGTTGGAAGAAGGTACTGTTGCTGATGACTGTTGCTGATGAGAATATTGGTGAGGAAGGTAGTTGGTAGAAGGTACAGTTGCTGATGACTGCTGCTGATGAGAATATTGGTGAGGAAGGTAGTTGGAAGAAGGTAATTGAGACATTGTAGATGACATATCTCTCCCCCTTGATTGTTGCGACGTAATCGAAATAATCAAACAAATGTCATACTCAAGGTCGAAATAGTGATTTCTGGTTATAGAAAAAATTTGAGTTTTAAAAATTTTGCCGCCAAATTTTACTGAAAAAAAAATTTGAATTTTGGCCTAAAAATTTGAATTTTGGGCCAAAATTTTCACCGTTATACCAAAATTTAAATTTCGCGTAAAAATTGAAAGTTTAGTCTCCTGTAAAAATTAAATTTTACTCAAATTTTCCCGCCAAAAAACTTTATTTATTTATTTTTTTTTTGAAAATAAGTTAGAAGATAGTGGAAAGAGACTTGTGTGAAAGATGGATCTTGTAGAAGATTGAAATGCACGTTCCTTTGGTTAAGTTCCAAATCCCTGGGGTAAGTTGAATTCTTACACGTAACAATAATCTTACGCGTAAACTTTAGGTTATGCGTAAAGAGTAGTTTATGCGTAAACAAAGAGTTTATGCGTAAGTTTTCTCTTTACGCGTAAGCTTTGGCTTATGCGTAAGTTTAGACTTATGCGTAAGGTTAAACAACCAAACAAATCTTTCAAACTTATCCAAGCTTGAAAGATATCCGAAGTCGAAGTATTCCACTAACTTATCCAAGCTAGGGAAGTACTGAGTCACCGTAACACAAGGAGAAGACCTTTGATGAAACTTAAGCGTAGATTCTGGCAACTTACGCGTAAGATTCACTCTTATGCGTAGGATTGATCTTTTGCGTAGAAAAAGGCAACTTCTGCGTAGGAAGTAACTTCAGCGTAGGACTTAGGCGTAGGAAATAGACTTACGCGTAGGATTTAGGCGTAGACTTCCAAGTTAAGCGTAGAAAGAGGGTTTTGACTCTAGTTACGTGTAGGAAAAGGGTTTTGACCAAATCTTATGCGTAGAAGGGACAAAAAGTACTGTTGACAGCTTTTGAATCGTACTTTTCATGAAAGTTACGCGTAAGGAGGTCAGAAACTTGAAAAATCTCAAATTTTTGAAGAAAATTGCTTAGAAATAAGGTACTTTTGATCAAATAACTTCACCAATACTTAGAAAACACTAACTATTGAAGATTTTGAGTAGAAAAACCTTAAAAAAATCAAAACTTTATGCAAAATCTAAGCTTCTAAACACTATATTAACCTTAAAACTTATCCAAGCTTCAAGATTTGAGTGTAAGAAACAAAGAAAGAAGCAAAAAGAAGCAAAATAACACCTTAAACCCCACGTTAAATCCAAGAAACACACTTCAATCTCTATTAGGCGAATGATACCACTTGTTAGGTCACCATTTATGTAAACACAAGTATGATAATGAAAGAAATAAGATGAGAATGAGAGATGGTTGATTATAAGAAATGAGAGAAAAGTAAGAACAAGAGTTTCACTAAGATATTCAAATAACCAACAAATGTAAAAGTTACATTATCTTAGTATTTATAAGGGAGGAGTAGGGCAACACTCCCTTCCTCCCTCATCTTACTTAAACGTGGGCTTTTAAGCCCATTGGGCTTTAACACTTAAGCCTTGTAACATAAAACATAATGAAATAAATAACTAAGAAACCTATTACAAAAGGTAATGACCGAGACTTGACTAAATACAAAAGTATGATCCCAACACTATAAGATTAGTGCATGCTTGTCCTGGATTTTTATGGGTCAAAATCACTTAGAACCCACTGCTGCAACATCAACCTTGTCCCATTGGCTACTTTTTCATAAGCTCACAATAAACTCATATAAGCTTATGAGGGTCTGAAAATTAGTATATGGCTTATCTTCCAGCTCACCTTTATGCCTTTATTTTTGTTTTATTTTTGTAAAGTTATCTTATTGCTCATTCAGGTCCTCCAAAACAGCTCAGCAGATCTGCAGCTTGTTGTCCAAACCTCTACATCAGCTACCAAATAAGCCTTCAAACAAGCTCATGCCTAGCTTAAAAATTGGTATACTTAAAGTTTTCTAGATTATTCAGATGTGTGAGTGCTTATTCTGTTAAATAGCACTTGTTTGAATTGCTTATTTTAGGGTTGCTAAGTGGGGGTGAAGGCTGCCTTCACCATAACAGATTTTGCACCTTTTTAGTCTATTCAGCAGCCTAGGTGCTTATTTAGACTAGCTTCTTAGTCTATGCTGCTTAGTTAGTTTCCCCCTGAGTTTTCTTCATTGCTTATTTCCCCTAGTGCTTAATTTGGTATGCTTTAAGTAGGAATCAGTAGCTCATTAAGCTCCCCTGCACCTGGATCACTAGCTCATGTTCATGAGCTTGTAGCTTGGTCAACTGTGGACTTGAACCTGTGATTTTTTCTTATTTAGATAGTTTTTATGCCCATAATCATTTATATATGCTTATTGTCTCTTATCATGCTTATTTAACTGCTTATGTCATGCTTTCTAGATATTACTGATCACCCCTATACACTGATTAATCAGTGTTCAGGTTCCAATCCTCAAGCTCCTTGTGAGCTTAATAGTGGGTCCCACAGTGAGTTTTTGGGCTTTTTGGAAAGCTCATAGACTTGAGTCACTAGTTCCAGGCTTCTTTTGAGGTTAAGAACTTATTTGATAAGCTCAAGCATGCCTGCAAAGTGGCCTGTGATGTCTGTATGATTTCAAGTGGGTTAAAATTGCTCATTTCCACTTTTCAGCTTATTTTCTTTGATTTTCTATTTTCTTTGGCTTCTTTTAAGCTTGTCTCACCTATCCTTAGCTTATTTAACTCTTTGTTCCAGTTTTTGTGCTTATTGTAAAGCTTATTTTAGCCTAAAATCCATTTTGAGTCTTAAAAGCTTAAACTGTGGATTTTATAAGCTCATTTATAGCTTAATTTTGAGTTATAGAAAGTTTTCTTTTGTTAAAGTTTGTTAAAGTTAGTAGTTAAATGTGTGTGTGTAGTTAAAAATCAGAAAGAAAATAAAAAAGTTTAAGTGTTGTTAGCCAGGGTCGAACTGAGGACCTCTTGGTCAAACTTGGTCAAAATCAAGGTTGGGTTGTGCACCATCTGGGCTATGGTATACTTCTTGTTATTATTTCCCACTCTTTTATTTATAGTTAACAATGTGCCTTTTAGCTTATTTCCTTCTTAGCTTATTTTCACTGCTTATTAATAAGCATTCAGCACCTTTTACATTTTTCCTAGTCTTCTGATATTATTAACTATTTTTAGAAAAAAGTTCTAGATTTTTCACTATTCATTTGCTATTTTTTATAATTAAAATTAGTTTAAATAGCTTTTATTTTATAATAAATAATTAAAAAGCCAAAAAAAATAATTTTCTTTTTTCTAAAATTTTCTTTTATCATTAGGATCGTAAAAATATAATTTTCATGTCCGTAGGGTTAGCGTAGCTCAAATTTCACTTTTTATTTCGCGCACTCGCATTTATTTTAATTTTAACTCGCGTTTTATTTAAATAACTTTTACGTTTTTAAATTTAGGTTACGTTCGTAAAAGTAGTTTGTAAAATTAAGAAAAACCAAAAACATAAATAAAGTGATAGGTTAATTAGGTTTCGCGTTAATGTTAATATAGTGTGTTTGGATCGTTCTCACTTATATTTCCGTAGCGTAATCATTAAAATCACTCAAACCCCTTTCTGTCCAAATTCACCCGATCACAAACCCGTTTTGATAACCATCACACCTCGTCGAGACATAACGACCCGGGGAAACCACTATACTTCCACGGAGATTTGGTTTTAGACGTACCTTGCTGACCATCCTTTGGTCAATTTAGGTTGACCGTTTGGAGCCAATCATTTGCCTTTAGATTTGATAGGAAAAGCATTTACTATTAGTGCTTATGAGTGTACCGGTAGCATTTAGATTCTAGAACTTGCGTTAGTGATGCATCCCGAGACCGCTAGTGAGACTACATTCGTGTGGTAGGATTTACTACATGATAAGAGGCATTAGGATCACCCTTGTGTTAAACCCGTATCATAATTACTTGACCATTTAAGTCATATTACTTGGCTAGTTAAGTCAATTAATTTTCCCACACCCTTTGCGTTGTACTCATTTTTAGTACACGAAACCCCTAGTACACCCCTCCGAGCCTATCTTTTCGTTTCTAACTTTAAGCATCTTACTTAAAGGAAGAATTTGCTACACCCTACTTAAATTTACAACCAAATCGCCTTAGCCTTCCGTGTATGCGCTCATTTTTAGTGCATTATTGTTATTTGTTAAACCCTAAGTTAACTATCTAATTGATTACATGGTTGCTAAGTCGAGTCATATCCTTGTACATATTGTTTTGGGACGATTGGGACTCATGGGTAAAGTACTTATTTTATGGAGTAATGGGGAAGAACATCATATATTACACCCATATGTGCGTTAATCTTAAAAGTGCTCCAAGTGTTTTGATTTTCTTAATTCGAGTCATTAGATTAGTTATTGTAAAGTATGTAAAAATTCAAGTGTAAGGGGAATGTTCATCCCCTATGATGTAGTATTTTGGATGGTAGGGTATGAGTGTATGGGGAAAAAAAAAAAAAAAAAAAAAAAAAAAGAAAAAAACATACGGACTACCATCCCGTTTCATTCTATGTTTTTGTTATTTTTCATTTATTAGCTTAAGTCGAGTCTAGTCTTGGCTTAGCAACGCCACATTGTACATGTAATTAACAAAGATTGTTAACTCGCCACCAGTAAAGACTGCCTTTATCCAACAAAACCGTGTATTTCATATCCCTACACCTAACGTTACAACCCTTTAAAAGACCTCTTTGATAGTTTATCCTAGGTGCTTACGCCATGTGGTGGAGGTTTGATCCTTTCCCAAGCCTATGGTAATCTATTTTGCTATGACAGGTAGTGAGAGATGTTTTCCATTTCTATAATGTGATATTACTTTATTACACCCGAGAGATGTGAGTATCTAAACACTATTTGTGAGGTGCTAGTATATGACCTCCGTGCTTGTCTTTGGTCTTTAGTGGAATGATTATTTGTTGTAATTACTTTTATATTAGTGTTAAATGACCCCTAACTTGTATTTTGATTAGAATAAAAGCGCATTTGCTTGAGGACAAGCAAATCTCAAGTGTAAGGGTATATGATGAGGCGAAAAATGAACCACTTTTAGGGGGTCATTTAAGCCCGGAATTGAATTTATTTGATCAAATATTGCCCTAAATCGTTCCTTTTGTGATTTTAGGTACTTTGTGAGAGAAATCTGGAAAAGGAAAAAATTCGGACGTTTTTGGAGCATAAAAGTGAAGAAATCACCAAAGTCTTAATTTTCCTTGCTGGGAACAGTAGGTGACGGCGTCAAGAGTAACACCCTGACGGCGTCAAGAGTAAATTGCATGACGGCCCAGTGCAAACGTGAAGGCGTCACAGGTAGAGCGTCAAGAGTAAAACACGTGACGGCCTAGAAGACCCTAACACATGACGGCGTCAGATTGAGATCAAGGCAGTCCGAGAATTATTTTGGCGGCGAGATGACGGCGTCACCTATTTGGTCTTGACGCCGTCAGCCTCAATTTCCTATATATAGTTTTCTAATTTTCATTCATAAAAAGGAGGAGAAGTTTTGGAGAAACCCTAAGGCCGAACATACTACGAATTTTACAGATTTTTCAAGGGTTTTCAGCCCTTGAACCCTTTCATGTGTAATTGAGATAAGTGTTCTTCTAATTCAATCAATATGTCTATGTGTTGGTTGTCTATATCTTGTTCTTGTCTTAATTCCATCATGCTAGGCTAGATCTATCTTGTGTTTGCTTAGATCTAATGAAACCTAGATGTTGATTATGTGTTGATTACTTGTTTATGGTTGTATTGGATGAATGATTTCGATGTTAGGCTTAAGAAAACTGGTAGATCTCCAAATGGTAACATGCTTGAACGTCTTAGGAAACATGAACTAACGTGCACTAGGTTTTATTGGTTGTATTTAATGCATGAGTAAATTCTAATGATCCCATGTTAGGAGCTTCTTAGCCGGCTCGACATAGGAGTGAAGTAGGCACTCATAGGATTGGGGAATAAGTGCGCCACCCCATGAATGGTATTAAGGAATACAATCCGTCATCCACGCAACTATAACAAGTAATTAACGTGTAAAAGATATCTAGGGAGTAGTGAAATCTAAGTAAACACAATTTCTCCACTTATTGCTCACAACCTTAGTTAATTTTGTTTATTTTCATTTCTAGTATTTTATTTTGATTGCATCTTTAGTATTGGGTTAGTTGACTAGCAACTAATTCCGCCCAAATCCTTCAAACCCGAGATTTTTATTTGCTTTCTAAAAAATATAAAAATACAAAAATAATCATCCATCATCTTTAGAACTAGTATTTAGGTTTTCTAATCCTAGCGACACTATTCCTAGCTGAACGATCAATCCCCCGGTACTTGTCACTATACTATACTACAACGATCAGGTACACTGCCTGGTGGGGGTTGTAAGCTTCTCAAGATCCCTTGAAAGGTAAAGCCTGGTGCAATCCCTACGCATCAGTAATCGAATATAAAACGATTTATATTGATTTTTGTGGATTAAAACTAGCCTAAAACATGTTTTTGATTATAAATTCTTGTGGTGATAATCGTTGCAGGTAGACTTATTAAGACGACATAGTTTTCCTGTTTATTGGAATGGAGACAATCGACGTGTTCTAAGAGGCCACTGTTTTGCTCGTAAAGGGAGTCTTACTTGGTTTCCACTCCGGGAGGATGTTGCTGAACAGTTGGAGTTTGCTTATCGCAGTCGCGTAAGTTATCTATCAAAAAATTAACATAACATATGTTATATAGGAAATTAACTCAAATATGGTTGCTTTTTGGAAAACTGTTTCATTTCTACCAAATGTGAGTGATTTGCTTGCTTGGTAATGTGTTTGACATTTATTCATTCCAGGTTTGGCACTGCAGAACATTTCAACCAATTGTATATTATTTGTTGCCCGAGTTGATATGCAACCCGTATGTTTGTTTTTGATGCTAAACTTATATTTGGGACATCTAATTTTGTCGTCTTTTATGTTAGCATTAATCACATTACTTGTTTCTTGCAGGGGCTTCATGCTATTTTCACTGGTGAGGATGATACATGGGATGCCTGGCTAAAAATTCCCTCATCTGGATTTTCTGGCACACTTCATTTTCGAGGGACTGGAATTAAATTGAGGCGTGGGTATGCTCCATCTCAGTCACCAAAGCCAACCCATGTATATTTTTACTGTTTCATGGTTGGCAGATCTTATATTATGCAGCATTATTAGTGCCTTTGTTTCTTATAGTTCATAACATCTGTTTATAGGATGAGTTATGTCAGCAGATAGAGGAAGAAATGGACGATTATTATTCACAGCTAAAACTAATTGCGTTTTTCTCAGGCTCTATGTTTATAATACTTTCAAGCTCAATTTATGGTTATAAGTCATAAACGGATTGATCCATTAGCTGTAAATTGCAGTCAATAAAATTGTTTTGGTATTCAACTTTTTACAGGTCCTGTACGGCATCTAGTATTCATGGTTCATGGTATCGGTCAAAGGATGCAAAAACCAAATTTGGTTGATGACGTTGGCACTTTCTGCCAACTTACACAAAACCTTGCTGATAAGCATCTGACGTCTTACCAACGGGAAACTTAGTCTAAGTGGGAATTCTTCTATGAAAGCCCCTTCTTCAAGTCAGCATTCTGGGGTCCTAACTTCCTTGTTTAATGGAACAGGTGGCTAACCATCATGTTGCCAGCTGGGATGAAGGCAATGCATTTGAATCTTCTGAAGCAGAAAAAGAATTCCAAGATAAGGTATACCAAGTTGGTTTACTAACCTTTTGTACCATTGTAGGTTTTAGGTGCTATTCTGGATTGGTGCATGTTTTTTTGCATTTCATAATACTGTAACTTCTAACCATATCATTGTGACTGTTTGCGATCCCCGTTAAATTCATACAGATTAATAACACTAAACTGTCTGCTTGTTTTGTTCTACAACTGAAGCAAAATTGGTATTTGAAAGCAGATGACACATCTGACAGCTTTTTCCGTCGGCTCTTGGTAAATTTATTCTTATCTCTTAAATGCAAGCACATGCACATACACATACAAATCAAACACAGTCATCGATGGCAAGAAAGGATATTTTATGTGCTTCTAACTTTTGTCTTTTCTACTTAAAAGAGACGGAGAATATCCAGATGATGAGATTAGTACAAAAGTTAGTGCTGCTAGCGAAAGTTAGTACTGCTAGTATAAAGTGAAGACTGCTCAGAGATTAAGACAGCTCGAAGTTAATACTGCTAATGTATTAGTTACAACTGTTAGTTATAAGTTAGTAGTGTTGTTTCATATAGTTAGTATTGCTTGTATAGTATGATATGTATTAGTTGTTTATGAAAAAGATTATAGATACTTAGGAAAGTATTGTAAGCCGACTAGGACTCCTTGGTGTATAAAAGGAGGTCCTAGGGTATAAAGTTATATAGGAATTTTATATTTAAAATTTTATTGTATTCGAATTTGTTTTGAAATATATTTGAATTTGTTTGGATATATATTGATTTCTTAAATGTGACTAAAAGATGTATATAGTCACACTTATTATCAGTTTTGGTCACTATTTGCTTTATTCGTTGTGTGACTAAATATTACAGAAGGCCACACAAACATAAAATTCATGTGGCCATTGGATGATCTATAGTCACACAAAATACACATTTCTTCATTTTAAACAGCATATGGTCACACTTATTAACACTTTTGGCCACTGTTTGCTTACTTGTATGTGACTATATACCCAAAATAAACATGCTTTGTGTGACTAAATATTACAAAAGGCCACAAAAACATAAAATTCATGTGGCCATTGGATGATCAATAGTAACACAAAATACACATTTTTTCACTTTAAACAGCATATGGCCACACTTATTAACACTTTTGGCCACTGTTTGCTTAATGATATATGACTAAATACCCAAAACAAACATGCTTTGTGTGACTAAATATTACAAAGGCCATGCAAACATAAGCTTCATGTGCGATTAGATGATCAATAGTCACACAAAATACACATTTCTTCACTTTAAACAGCATATGGTTACACTTATTAACACTTTTTGCCACTGTTTACTTAATTGTATGTGACTAAATACCCAAAACAAACATGCTTTGTGTGACTAAATATTACAAAAGGCCACACAAACATAAAATTCATGTGGCCATTGGATGATCAATAGTCACACAAAATACATATTTCTTCACTTTAAACAACATATGGTCACACTTATTAACACCTTTGGCCACTGTTTGCTTAATGATATGTGACTAAATACCCAAAATAAACATGCTTTGTGTGACTAAATATTACAAAGGCCACGCAAACATAAACTTCATGTGCCATTGGATGATCAATAGTCACGCAAAATACACATTTCTTCACTTTAAACAGCATATAGTCACACGTATTAACACTTTTGGCCACTTTGTGTTAAATTGTATGTGACTAACTCCAAAAAAACAACACTCATTGTGTGACTAAATCATCACAAACGTCACATTTATTGTATATTCATGTGGCCACAGGACGGGAAATACTCACACAAAATACACATTTACTAGAAAGAATCATCTCAAATGTCACATATATTATATATTTATGTGGCCAAAGGACGAACAATAGTAACTCTCAAAAAAAATTCGTGTGACTATAAGGTGTTTACGGTCACTGATACTGACTAATTCAACAAAACTTGTGCCTAATTTGTCACACATATTCGGGGTTTTGGTCACGCTTTTTCGATGGAAAAGGCCATGAACTCAACAATGTGACCATATGCCACCTACGGTGGCGGGACCTTTAGTGACCCACAATGAAAAAAACGTGTGTGACTATGTGCATATCGTCATACATTTTTTGCGTGACCAATACAACTTTTTGTACCAGTGCCAGCCCATGATCAAGACACTTCTAGAATGACGAAGAATGGTATAGAAGCTTCTAAAAAGTCTTAGAATGGTATGGAAGCCTATAAAAACTCGTAGAATGGTCATAGAAAATATCTTTGTGAAATATCTAGAATGATACTAGAAATATCTAGTTAGAGTTATCTAGAATTAAGCATCTAGATAAGAATGATGATGTATTAAGAATAATCAAGATGATACAAGAAGTATCTAGATCATAGTAGAAACTTCCATGGAATTATCTTGTATGTAGAAACTTCCATGGAATAGTATAAATAGGAGTTAGGGTGATGCATGTGTAAGAGAAAAATGAAGCAAAGCTTAAACAATTCAATAACAATGTAAACTTTCTCTAAGTATTCCTATCTTCATAATCATAAAAGGCCCATCGTGTTTCCAACAGTTCAGAGAAGAACAAGGTTTACACGAACTGGTGACTTGGTATGTTTACAATGGATTGTACCAATAAAACACCTTTATTGAACTTTGCCAACTTAGCCCATTGTGGATGGCCTTATATGTGAAAATTGCTAATAAATATAACATAGAATTTGAAAATAGAATAAAAAAATGTATGGAAAAATTCCAAAGTAGACTAGTCGCCTTAGTGCATATCACTTCCTACCCTTTTTTTTCAAAAGTTCAAAATAGAAAGATGGTGACTCTTGTTTTGGGCAACTCGTGTCTACGTTTAACATGTGTCCTTAGTCAACCGAATAAAAATTAATTCACGCATCATAATTGAACACGTTTTGGCTTTTGGTTACGTTGTACAAGTTGCCCAGTTGCCCGATTTATTTTTGACTTTTGAAAAGTTAAGGTCAATAAATTGATATGCATTATTGCGACTAGTCTATTTTCATAATTTTCCCAAATTGTATACACTTTATTACTCATCGACGTAATATATTTTCAGTGTATACACCAAAGAGGATTTTGTTAACCTATTTCTAATATGTAAGAGAATTTTTAGATAAATAATCTGGGTCATTCAACCTATTCACTGTTCTTAACCCACAGAAATCCAGTTGACCTATGTCAACAACAAATTAAGTGACTCTTTCAAAAATAGAAAGGTGTTCAATTTGGTTAATGCAAATAGTTATTGTATGTAACAACACGATCCCTGCTCTACGTAGCTAATCCCAAACGATTAGATTAATAATTGAAAATGTTTCGAAGGAGATAATTTATCAGGCATGCTAAATTACAGAGTGCATACACTACTAAACAATAGGTTATATAGATCACTCTATATAGATTGGTTCTATTAAAAACTGATCTAACAAAAGAAAAGGATGGTGGAATTTAATAAGTAGATCGGTTTTTAGCTTAATAACTGGTATATTAAAATTTGAAACTACTTAGATCGGTTTTTTAATATTAACCGATCTATTAACTACTCACAAATTTCTAAGTCTCGTGATACGATTGATGAGGCGAAAAATGATCCATTTTTAGGGGGTCATTTAGGCCCGAATTCGAATTTATTTGATCAAATATTGCCCTAAATCGTTCCTTTTGTGATTTTAGGTCCTTTGGGAGTGAATTCAGGAAAAGGAAGCATTTTGGACGTTTTTGGAGCATAAAAGTGAAGAAAACGCCAAAGAGTTAATTTTCCATGCTGAGAACAGTACCTGACGGCGTCAAGAGCACTTTGGTGACGGCGTCAAGAGTAAAAGTGATGACGGCCCAGAGAGAACTTGAAGGCGTCACCCAAGGCCGTCACGTGTTAACTTGTCAAAACTTGCGCGCGGAGTAGCTGATATTGTTTTGGTCATAACTTTTGCATACGAACTCGGATTTAGGTGATTCTGATGAGGCGAAAAATGATCCGTTTTTAGGGGGTCATTTAAGCCCGAATCCGAATTTATTTGATCAAATATTGCCCTAAATTGTTCCTTTTGTGATTTTAGGTGTTTGGAGAGTGAATTCTGGAAAAGAAGCCATTTTGGACGTTTTTGGAGCATAAAAGTGAAGAAAACGGCAAAGTACCAAATTTCCATGCTGAAGATACAAGGTGACGGCGTCAAGACTACCATCTTGACGGCGTCAGACATGAGGAATTAAACACCGTGGGTGGTGACGGCGTCAGAAGGCATCATGACGGCGTCAAAGTGGCAAGAATAAAATACCGTGGTCGGTGACGGCGTTACATAGGCTGTCATAAGTGGATCAAGGCCGTCCGAGGAAGTATATGGCGGCGAGGTGACGGCGTCACAAGTAACTCTTGACGCCGTCAGCCTACTTTTCCTATATATAGTTTTCTAGTTTTTTCATTAAAAGAGAGAGAAGTTTTGGTGAAACCCTAAAGACGATTTTGGTGCCTCTTTTACAGGTTTTTCAAGGGTTCCAAACCCTTGAGACCTTGCACTGTAATTGAGATAAGTGTACTTTCAATTCAATCAATATGTCTATGTGTTGGTTGTTTATCTCTTGTTCTTGTCTCAATTCTACTATGCTAGGCTAGATCTCTTTTGTGTTTGCTTAGATCTAATGAAACCTAGATGTTGATTATGTGTTGATTACTTGTCTATTCTTGTTTTGGATGAATGATATTATATGTTAGGCTTAAGAAAACTGGCAGATCTCCAAATGGTAACATGCTTGAACGTCTTAAGAAACATGAACCGAGGCGTACTAGGTCTTTATTGGTTGTATTTAATGCATGAGCCACTGTTTACAATCCCTATAGTTGTACTGGGTCATGGTGTAGGAGGAGATAAGAGCTCATAGAGTTGGAGAGTTATGTATGCCACCCCACGAATGGTATTAAGGAATACAATCCGTCATCCATACAAGTGTAACAAGTAATTAACGTGTAAAAGATATCTAGGGAGTAGTGAAGTCTAAGTAAACACAATTTCTCCAACCACTGCTCACAACCTTAGTATAATTAGTTTATTTTCATTTTTATTATTTTATTTTGATTGCATCTTAGTTTTGGGTTAGTTGAATAGCAACTAATTCCGCCCACTCTTCCAAAACCCGAGATTTTACCTGCTTTTATAAAAATATAAAAATACAAAAATAATCATCTCTCACCTTTAGAACTATTAATTAGGTTTTCTAATCCTAGCGACACTATTCCTAAGCTGAACGATCAATCCCCCGGTACTTGTCACTATACTATACTATAACGATCAGGTACACTGCCTGGTGGGGGTTGTAAGCTTCTCGAGATCCCTCGAGAGGTAAAGCAAGGTGCGATTCCCACGCATCAGATTCAAAAGCCCACGCGAAGAGGACAAAGAGATCTACAATTTGGTGAAAAAATGGTCGTGACGACGTCAAGAGAACGAGCTGACGCCATCAAGCCTTGCCGACAGAAAACATGCCTATAAATATAACATCATAACTTCACTTTTTGTAAGCCCTAAACCCTAAAGTCGATTCCTGGGTTTAGGTGGGTGTTTTTCCAGCAACTTAGAGGGTTTCAATCACTCCATAAACATCATATATTGGTTTGATGATTCTATCTCAACTATGTTTTTCATTATTCTTGTTGATTGTCCTTCTTTGATAATGATTTGCTAATTCACCTTGTGTCTACTTGTGATTATGTGAAACTTGTATATAATTGATTAGATCTCATTGATTTCTTGTTGATGTGTGTGTCTATCTCCATCAATTAAGGCGTGACAACTTCAATAGATCTAGTTGGTTTAGTTTATAATTCTTGTTTCCTATTGATTCTTGTTTTGATTGAATGATTTATATGTTAGGCTTAAGAAAACTGGCAGATCTCCAAATGGTAACATGCTTGAACGTCTTAAGAAACATGAACCGATGTGCACTAGGTCTTTATTGGTTGTATTTAATGCATGAGCCACTGTTTACAATCCCTATAGTTGTGCTGGGCATGGTATAGGAGGAGATAAGAGCTCATAGAATTGGGGAGTTAGATGCGCCACCCTATGAATGGTATTAAGGAATACAACCCGTCAATTAAAACAAGGTTACAATTCAATAGGTAGGATTGGATAGCTAGCAAGGAGTAATATATCATGGGTAGACATGCTTCACTTATCTTGTAGAAACCTAGTTTACTTTTCTTGTTAATTAGTTTAAATAGTAGCTTTTTGGGTTAGTTGATTAGCAACTAATTCCGCCCATTCTCCCAAAACCCGAGATTTTTACTTGCTTTTCATAAAATATAAAAATACAAAAAGAATCATCCTTCACCTTTAGACCTAGTTAGATTAATTTCAATCCTAACGACACTATTCCTAGCTGAACGATCAATCCCCCGGTACTTGTCACTATACTATACTACAACGATCAGGTACACTGCCTGGTGGGGGTTGTAAGCTTCTCAAGATCCCTTGAGAGGTAAAGCTTGGTGCAATTCCCACGCATCAAGTTTTTGGGGCCGCTGCCGGGGAATAGTTATTGTTTAGGTTGAATTTGATTTTTATTAGGTCTACTCATTAGATTCCTTTTTAGTGAGATTTTTATTAGCTTTCTTGTAGTCTATCTTTTCTTTGTGCATTTGTTCATAGAAACCTTTCCATTGACTCTTCCGTTCACCATTATAGAGAATGCGAATCCACCATACTACCGACCACGAAACCCATTCTACCCTAATGACATCTTGATGTTCAAACAATATCAAGATGAACCCATATATGATGCATGGACTCGTTTTAAAATTTTACTCCGAATAGTCCCTCATCATAGTTTCGCTTTAGCATCCCTAACCCAGACCTTTTACTATCGTGTTAATCGATATGACCAAATGTGCATTGAGGATTTTGCCAATGGGGACTTTAGGGAATTAAATGCTGAAGAAGCATGGGATGCCATAGAAGATTGTGCCCATTATTATTATAGATTAGACAACCCGACAAACAACATAACAAATCATTTGACAACAAATTTGAAGGATCATGGAACAAGTTTGTTGGGGGATGAATATACTCATGTTGAGATACCTAGTTGGATGGCACCTAATATCATAGTACGAAACAAACATATAGGTAATCTAGGTACAATGGAGGATGAGGTGGATAATCCAAGCCCACAAAGTACCCCACAAGTCCTACCATCATTTGAGGCACATACACTGCCCGTGACTTACCCGGAAGAAGTAGATGAGACTATAGGAACCCCAATTGAGGTAGAACCCTTGGACCAAGCACCACTAGAGGATATAGGTTTGAACACTTGTAGTGATAACCTTACTCCTAGTTCTAGGGAATTTCCTAGTGTTGATGAACCGGAACCTCAACCTTTACACAACTTCCCATCCTTAGATTTATTTCTAGAAGACAAAAGAGGAACCAACCCACCCATCAACCTATATTATCCGGGTAGTTTTAGGATGAAGGAAGCCATTCACTCACCCCCTTTACCTCATGTGGCATATTTCCACCCTAAGGGTGTGTATCACTACTTCCACCCACACTTAATCCTAAGTGTAGGGAAAATCTCCCCTATTTCCGTTAAATAAGGGTAGAGTCAGGCTCGTGACTCGAACAAAAACAAGCGCTTCTTGGGAGGCAACCCATGTTTTGTGTGATTTTATTTTGTTTGTTTGTTATTTGCTTCCGTATGCATGCTTTATTTTTATTGTTGGTAGATCATGTTTCTCAATTAAAAAGTGGAAATACTTTACTTTGTTGTTTTCGCCTAGTCTTAACTCCACTTAAAAGTATTTTTGCAAAAGATAAGTGTAAGGGGAAACCCCAAATATGTTTTCAAGAAACAAACTGATCATGATTCTCCACAATATTAAATGAACATGTATATTCGTACTTGTTAGAGTCAAATGCTTGTATTGAGTCATAATGAAGTTTTGCAGGATTTTCCAGGTAGTAGGACCAAGTTTTTCCAGAAATTTTCCGGAAACTTAACATAAGAATTTCTGCAGGTCACTTCTGACGGCGTCACGAGTTTACTCTTGACGGCGTCATGTGTAAAATTCTGGAAATTTTGCTAGTTTTGTTTATACCGGAGTCTTAAAGTTTTTGTTGATTCTTTAGTTTTATAAACTCCAGGAAATCTGCAACCATTCATTCCACAAGCATTATATCTTTAATTGTTTTGTTTATATTCCTAAGTCTGGAATTACATCTAGTTGTGAGTTATCTTTGTTCGGGTTGATGCTTTGGGTTTTTGTTTGTTTTCTCAGGATTTACAGGTTATGTTTGACAAGAAGATGATTTATATTCTGGAAGGGAAGCTTTCATTGTTCATTTTCTTGGAGGAAGATCTAACCTGGCCACCTTATTATCCATACCGAGTGAATCAGGGGAGTATTTGATTTCATTTGTTTTACTTATTTAACTTTTACATTCTTTACTTGAACATTGGGGACAATGTTCATCTTAAGTGTAAGGGGAGGGTAAAAAGATGATACCTTACATATGCACTTTCGCTTGAGTTTGTTTTGTTTAATGGTAGATGTGTAATAAAACTATGAGAAATACTTGTTAGTGCAATTTTAGCGCCAAATTTAAATTTTTTTACAACATTTAGGAGTGAAACTTTAGCCATAGCAAGCGTCTCATGGATAGGAGATTGTATGACTAGCACATAACCGTATATTCAGAAAAATTTTCCACCCAAATATGTGAGGTTCGCCTTTAGATTTGATAGGAAAAGCATTCATAGTGCTTATGAGTATTCGTACTTGTTAGAGTCAAATGCTTGTATTGAGTCATAATGAATCCCGAGACCGCTAGTGAGACTACATTCGTGTGGTAGGATTTACTACATGATTTAAGGCATTAGGATCACCCTTGTGTTAAACCCGTATCATAATTACTTGACCATTTAAGTCATATTACTTGGCTAATTAAGTCAATTAATTTTTCCTAAACCCTTAGCGTTGTACTCATATTTAGTACACGAAACCCCTAGTACACCCTTCCGAGCCTATCTTTTCGTTTCTAACTTTAAGCATTTTACTTAAAGGAAGAATTTGTTACACCCCACTTAAATGTACAACCAAATCGCCTTAGCCTTCCGTGTATACGCTCATCTTTAGTGCATTATTGTTATTTGTTAAACCCTAAGTTAACTATCTAATTGATTACATGGTTGCTAAGTCGAGTCATATCCTTGTACATATTGTTTTGGGACGATTGGGACTCATGGGTAAAGTACTTATTTTATGGAGTAATGGGGAAGAACATCATTTATTACCCCCATATGTACGTTAATCTTAAAAGTGCTCCAAGTGTTTTGATTTTCTTAATTCGAGTCATTAGATTAGTTTAATGTAAAGTATGTAAAGATTCAAGTGTAAGGGGAATGTTCATTCCCTATGATGTATTATTTTGGATGGTAGGGTAAGAGTGTATGCAAAAAAAAAAAAAAAAAAAAAAAAAAAAAAAAAAAAAAAATCGAAAAAATTAAGAAAAAGAAAAAAAAAATGGAAAAAGGAAAAAGAGAAAAAACATACGGACTACCATCTCGTTTCATTCTATGTTCATTTTATGTTTTTGTTATTTTGTATTTATTAGCTTAAGTCGAGTCTAGTCTTGGCTTAGCAACGCCATCTTGTACATGTAATTAACCAAGATTGTTAACTCGCCACCAGTAAAAGTTCCTTTATCCAACAAAACCGTGTATTTCATATCCCTACACCATACGTTACAACCCTTTAAAAGACCTCTTTGATAGTTTATCCTAGGTGCTTACGCCATGTGGTGGAGGTTTGATCCTTTCCCAAGCCTATGGTAATCTATTTTGCTATGACAGGTAGTGAGAGATGTTTTCCATTTCTATAATGTGATATTACTTTTTTACACCCGAGAGATGTGAGTATCTAAACACTATTTGTGAGGTGCTAGTGTATGACCTCCGTGCTTGTCTATTGGTCTTTAGGGGAACGATTATTTGTTGTAATTACTTTTATATTAGTGTTAAATGACCCCTAACTTGTATTTTCACTAGAATAAAAGCGCATTTGCTTTAGGACAAGCAAATCTCAAGTGTAAGGGTATATGATGAGGTGAAAAATGATCCGTTTTTAGGGGGTCATTTAAGCCCGAATTCGAATTTATTTGATCAAATATTGCCCTAAATCGTTCCTTTTGTGATTTTAGGTCCTTTGGGAGTGAATTCAAGAAAAGGAAGCATTTTGGACGTTTTTGGAGCATAAAAGTGAAGAAAACGCCAAAAAGTTAATTTTCCATGCTGAGAACAGTACCTGACGGCGTCAAGAGCACTTTGGTGACGGCGTCAAGAGTAAAAGTGATGACGGCCCAGAGAGAACTTGAAGGCGTCACCCAAGGCCGTCACGTGTTAACTTGTCAAAACTTGCGCGCGGAGTAGCTGATATTGTTTTGGTCATAACTTTTGCATACGAACTCGGATTTAGGTGATTCAAAAGCCCACGCGAAGAGGATGAAGAGAACTACAATTTGGTGAAAAAATGGTCATGACGGCGTCAAGAGAATGAGCTGACGCCATCAAGCCTTGCCGACAGAAAACATGCGTATAAATATAACATCATAACTTCACTTTTTGTAAGCCCTAAACCCTAAAGTCGATTCCTGGGTTTAGGTGGGTGTTTTTCCAGCAACTTAGAGGGTTTCAATCACTCCATAAACATCATATATTGGTTTGATGATTCTATCTCAACTATGTTTTTCATTATTCTTGTTGATTGTCCTTCTTTGATAATGATTTGCTAATTCACCTTGTGTCTACTTGTGATTATGTGAAACTTGTATATAATTGATTAGATCTCATTGATTTCTTGTTGATGTGTGTGTCTATCTCCATCAATTAAGGCGTGACAACTTCAATAGATCTAGTTGGTTTAGTTTATAATTCTTGTTTCCTATTGATTCTTGTTTTGATTGAATGATTTATATGTTAGGCTTAAGAAAACTGGCAGATCTCCAAATGGTAACATGCTTGAACGTCTTAAGAAACATGAACCGATGTGCACTAGGTCTTTATTGGTTGTATTTAATGCATGAGCCACTGTTTACAATCCCTATAGTTGTGCTGGGCATGGTATAGGAGGAGATAAGAGCTCATAGAATTGGGGAGTTAAGTGCGCCACCCTATGAATGGTATTAAGGAATACAACCCGTCAATTAAAACAAGGTTACAATTCAATAGGTAGGATTGGATAGCTAGCAAGGAGTAACATATCATGGGTAGACATGCTTCACTTATCTTGTAGAAACCTAGTTTACTTTTCTTGTTAATTAGTTTAAATAGTAGCTTTTGGGTTAGTTGATTAGCAACTAATTCCGCCCATTCTCCCAAAACCCGAGATTTTTACTTGCTTTTCATAAAATATAAAAATACAAAAAGAATCATCCTTCACCTTTAGACCTAGTTAGATTAATTTCAATCCTAACGACACTATTCCTAGCTGAACGATCAATCCCCCGGTACTTGTCACTATACTATACTACAACGATCAGGTACACTGCCTCGTGGGGGTTGTAAGCTTCTCAAGATCCCTTGAGAGGTAAAGCCTAGTGCAATTACCACGCATCAACGATCTAGCTGTAGACATGTTTTGTGTTAAATAGATCAATTATTTATGAAAAAACCGATCTATTTATATTTCCAAACGGTTAGTTAACAACCAGCAGACTTTATATGCATTAGGCATTATATACTCGTTTTTTTCTCACAAATACATCATAACAACAAAAAAAAAAACACATTAGATGCTCTAAAAAATCACATTAAATGTTCCAAACAAATCTCAAATTCAAGATCTATATTGTCTCAATTGAAAGGGTATTTAATGTTTTAGCTATGCTTACTATTTATCTATTAGATTCCATAACTTGAAATTCATGTATGCGTAAAATTGTGTTTATTTGAACCTTTGTTTATTGATTTTGGTGGTGTGTTTATATGTAGGCTCATTTGAAGAATTTTCTATGTGTCCCGTTGATACCTAGCTACTATTGACCCGTTGATGTAAGTTACCTAACTATACTTTTAGGGGGGGTAGCAATGCACTCGGCAAAGGGCCTCGGCAAAGGATGCCGCTCGGCATCTGTTGACATAAATAATGCCTAAAAACATTATTAACATGTTATCAATATCTCTATGTTTTAATTATCACAAAATATAAACTCATAGAACTAAAACTTGTGACATAAACAAGTATTTAGTGATTAATATTTCTCTTTACATCCAAATCACTTAAGGTATGAATAAACAAAGTGTTTAGTGCAATTTATGATCAAAGGGGTATTTAATTAACTAATACAAAGTTTATTTAATTATATAAACATATTATATATTTTTGAAAAACACTTTTGGTAATAAAGAAAAATGTTTTATTCATACTAAATATATGAATTCAAATTTTTAACCAAAATCAGTTAGTTTTTCACCAAATAAACTTTCCCCACTAAAAGACAAAGAATCTGGCCGTTTCAGCTGGGCGGCCCCCTTAATTATAAAGGGCGGTCCCCTTAATTTTAAGGGGGCCGGCCATGATTTAAGAGGACCGGCCACGCTCCTCTGTCAGAATCTGTTGCCTATAAATACCACCTTAAACATGGATTTTTTTCTCACCTTTTGCACTACAGAACTTTCTGTTCTAGATCTCCATTTCCAATCTATAAATCCTTTGATCATACATTCTTAAATCTTTGTTTCAAAGTGATCCAAACATCATCCCATCAAGTGCAAGAGAAGAATACTTCTATCCCTCAAGACAAGAAGTATTACAACTTGTTGTGATCTCGACATCTAAGTTGTTAGTGAATCATTATTGTTATTATTTCATTGTGTGATTAGTTGTGAATATTGGTTAGAAGATAGTGTAGCTTGATATATAGTGTGATTGGTTAGAAGAATAGTTGTGAAGAAGATAAGTTAGGAAGAAGATTGGTGTGTAGAAGAATAGGTGTGAAGAAGATTGGTGTGTAGAAGATTGGTGTGAAGAAGTGGTGTGATTTAGTAGTGAATAGGTGTGAACTAGTTGTGTAGAAGTTGTGATTAAGTTGTGAAGTTATTGTGGTGTGCAAATTGGTGTGTAAGGTTTTCTCCGCCATAAGGGAGCTTGTTGATATAGTGAAGAAAACTCTCGAGTTAGGTGCTCGGGGAGTGGAGTAGGGCAAGGAAGGTGACCTTGTAGCCGAACCACTATAAATCTCTTGTCTCTCGGTTCGATCTTTCCAACCCTTATCTATTTCCTTACTTACGTTATTATTGCTTTATCGTACATACTTAGTGTTGTTCATATTGTGCACGACTTGATTTCATATAACATCGAATCTATATTTTATAAAACAAATAAAACTTTTAAACAAACTTTTATAACAATTTAAAAAAAAAAACGACGTAAAACTATTCAAAGACCACCACCCCTTCTAGTCTTTGCATAGATTGCCCTTCTAAATATATTGTATTTTAAAACTTGTAACGATCTATGGAATCTGAAAAATATTTAGAAGGGCAATCTATGCAAAGACCACCACTATTTGAAAGTGATGGATTTTTATATTGGAAAAATAGATTCGAAACGTATGTGAAATCAAAAGATCTTGATCTTTGACATATTATTACCTTGGGTGATTTTCCTCCTATTCAATATAATGTTGAAACTAAAATGAATGAAATTATATCTTTTGAAGAACAAAATGATGATTTGAAAAAGAAATTAGCAAAAAATAATGAGGCTAAAATGGTAATTTATAATGCGTTACCACGCAAAGAATATGAAAGAATTTTTATGTGTAAAACCGCCAAAGAAATTTGGGATTCTTTACTAATTACTCACCAAGGTAATAGCCAAGTCAAAGATAATAAAATAGATCTTCTTGTACAACAATATGAACAATTTACGATTCCGGAAGAGGAATCAATTGATAATGCTTTTGCTAAGTTTAACACTATCATCACAAGTTTAAAAGCACTTGATGAGACATTTTCTAGTAAAAATTGTGTTAGGAAATTTCTTAGGGCATTGCATCCAAAATGGCGAGCTAAAGTCATGGCAATCGAAGAATCAAAGAACTTGATGACGTTATCACTAGATGAACTAATTGGCAACTTGAAGGTTCATGAAGAAATCATAAGAAGAGATTCGGAAACGGTCAAAGTCAAGAAAGAACAAACCAAATCCATTGCTCTAAAAGCCAAAAAGGAATCTAGTGATGATGATGATTCAAGTGACGAAAGTGAAGACGAAGAATATGCAATGGCCGTAAGAGAATTCAAGAAGTTCTTCAAGAGACGAGGAAGATTCATTAGATCATCACGAGACGAAAGAAGAGCATTCCAAAGGAATAGAAGTGACAACTACGGGAAAAGAAAGTGCTTTAGATGTGGAAGTCCAAATCATCTCATTGGCGAATGTCTAAAGCAATCGGGTTATGAAAGTCAAGGTGCTTTAGTTAGTGGAACATGGAGTGATAATGACAAAGAAGAAGTTGAAAAGCCAAGAGACGAAAAGTGTTTTATGGTAAAAGAAACCGACGAAATATGTTTAGGAATTGACTTGGAACCTGACGAATGGATTAAAGATAGCGGATGGTCGAGGCACATAACGGGGAATCACAATCTATTCTCTACATACAAGGCATACAATGGAGGTAACGTTATTTTCGGTAGTGACTTACGTGGAAAAATCATTGGCAAAGGTACGATCTCTCAAGACTCACTTACTATTGAAAATGTAGAGCATGTAGATAAATTAACATATAATTTGCTTAGTGTAGGACAAATATGTGATAATAAATGTAGAGTCACATTTACCGAAGATGATAGCGAAATAGTTAAGAATGGAAAAATTATAGGTAGAGGAATTAGAAAAGGTGGCATATATGTTATGAAACTAGGAAACAAACCTGAGGATAGGATATGCCTAACGACCCTAGATGAAAACTCTACACTATGGCATAGGAGATTAGGACATGCTAACATGCAACAAATACAATCTTTGGCCTTTAAGGAATTAGTTAGAAATTTTCCTAATCTAAAATATGACAAGCATTTTTGTGATGCATGTAAAATTGGAAAACAAGCTCATGCTAGTCACAAAGCCAAGAATATAGTATCCACTACTAGGTGCCTAGAATTATTACATGTAACACCCCCAAAATACCGCAGCGGAAGACTGTGTCATAGGGGTGCTACTTCATAATACAAAGTACAAGGTATAGAAAACAAACTCTAAATGAGATGTTTTGAAAAGTTACCATTCGATTAATAAATTCCGAGTTACAAACTTGAGATTCCAAAGTATGATACATAAATGTATACAAAGTTTTGAATGGTAAATGGTAAAAGCGTAAGTCTTCAGAATATGCAGCTTGACTCTAAGTTCCACGCACTAGCTATCGCCTTACTAACCTGAGATAAACATGCTAAAGTGTCAACACAATGGTTGGTGAGTTCATAGAGTTTGTCTTAAAACAGTTGAAAAGCCTTAAAAGAATATTCGCACAGTAAAGGCATCGTGAATCCACTCAGTTACAAGTCCCGCCATAAGAGACTTGTAACCTGTGTGTTCACAACCCACTGCTACAATATAGTATGATTAAGACATGTATAAGTTCATCAAAACAATTAAGCAATTAGTCGTGAGTCTACTCTTCATCTCCGAAGACCTCACTTGGGAGCCAATTCCCAAAGACAACTGGGAGCCACTTCCCAAAGAAAACTGGGAGCCACTTCCCAAAGATAAAAGTTTACTGGGAGCCACTTCCCAAAGATATAAGTTTACTGGGAGCCACTTCCCAAAGATAAAAGACAGTCATGTATGTATGAAATCAAGTATAATGCAATCAAGTATAAGACAATCAAGTATAAAACAATCAAGTAGAAATGTTTTGAGTATTTGTACAAGTAAGCAAGTAGTTGAGCATGTATCCCCCCCAAGAGTTAAAACAAGTATGAAAAGAGTAGGGGCTATGACTCACCTTAAGTCTATGTAATGAGAAATGAAAGTGGTAGTCGAATCGCGAAAGTCTCTAAGAGCAGCCTATAATAGAACGCTGCGACTTAGGTTTGGAGTAACGTCTAAGAATACGACGAATTGCCTATATATGTCTTGCATAATGTTCATGATGTAGTACTTAGTATATAGTGTAAGTCGTTGAATATAAGTGGTCTATGAA
The DNA here is from genome assembly GCA_030686995.1 of Artemisia argyi. Lineage (NCBI taxonomy): Eukaryota > Viridiplantae > Streptophyta > Magnoliopsida > Asterales > Asteraceae > Artemisia > Artemisia argyi. Next base: position 179,562,271 of record CM060695.1, read on the forward strand.
ACATGTATAGGTTGTATATCTCTTACTGCCGTTCGGGCCGACATAATTCAGAAGTCATGGAGTAAACGTTCGAGGAGCCAGGACACTTTAATTCGTAAATCCACAACTCATCTCGACGGCTTACTTAATGAACTCCTCACATGAGGCTCCCTACTATTGTAGTATTTGATAACATATATATAAGTTTTGATCTTTAAAAGTTACATGGTCTTTAGCCGTGGCTTTGCCGTGACCTTGGTCATTGTTACCATGGTCTTGAGACTCAACCATGGCTTTAGCCATGGTTGTGGTCTTGGCTTTAGGTCATTAGACCTCTTGGTCTTAGTAAATCATAACTATAATATAGTGACTTTGGTCTAAAATGGGCTGTTAAGAATTTGAAGAAAATTATCACTCGGAAAGCATTTTCAGGGCTCGAGCTTCTTTGTTCCTGAACGAAAACGGCGTTCCGGACAACTTTCGTGTTTTAACTTTTTGATGAATCGGAGCAGAAGGGTGACTTTCAAATTGGCAGAATGCAAAACAGTAGGTTATAGGCAGTTTCGGCGTTTTGGTGTCGCTAACTTCTTATGGCCATAACTTTTGACTCGTGTACTCATTTTGGGTGATTCAAATTGCTATGTTTTCCTTATTAAGTCCTCTTTAACAGTAAGTAAGTGTCAAATATCATAGTTATACTATTTTGGTCGTGGTTCTCCATAAAAATCACTAGTTTGCTTGTTTACTTGTCATAAGTTAACATATGTATACCAATACTCGTTTTATCCATTTTTAAACATCATGAACACAATAACAAGAACATATATAGCATGAAAGAACCATAATAAGCATGAAAATGATATTGAGCAAGAAAGTGTATAAGGGTTTGCTTACAACTTTTGGCTTTCTAAAGAAAGGAAGTCAAGTATAGAACTAGGATACTAAACCTAAGCTTGTAAACCCTTCACCATAACTCTTGTAACCCTTGCTAGCCTTGATATAACCCTTGTGAAAACCATTTAACTTCAGCCCTAGTAACCTTGTGTAGCTCCTAATTCAACCATGGAATCACCAAACAAACTTAAGAACTAGGTAGAGAATACTAAGACCTTGAACTTTGTAGTGTAACTTGTATATTGAAGATCAAAGGATCATGGTGCTAGGATTAAAGGGTGTGGCGTTTTTATTGATGAAGAAAGGAAGAAGAATGAGTTTTCTAAGTCATGAATGAGTTATTTATATAGGCTAGGATGAGGAGGTTAGGAAAGTGCCTAAACTTGGTGACAAAGTTGTAAATAAGTATGATTTAATGGCTAAAGTCATGAGATGATGCCACAAGTGTGAATCCACCCCCCCTAGTGGCGGTTCATAAGGGATAAGGGTGACTAGATGAGTAGTCATGGTCTTTGGATGATAATATCCTAAGTATGTAGCTAGTTTTGACTCCGTAAAATGCTAACCGTAAGTTATTAAGTCACGAAATGTAAAACCGGGTATCCTAAAAATATGAAACTTGAAAGTATGGTTAAACATGTCAATATACTCCATAATAAAATATAAAATGAGTGGGAGGTTCTATTGGGGTGCTCAAACCCTGCTAAAACTGGAAACACGGGTCTAAAACGCGTAATTCGCGTAAAACGCTGAACTGGAAAACGTAAAATTCCAAAACTTTTGGAATTGTCCTAAAATGAGAGAAAATCATGTTTCTATTGTTTATAATGTTTTATGGACATATCGGGATGCTAGAATGACGTTTAAACCTAAAAGTAAATCTCGGACACGGCTTTGTGATTTTTGCAGAAATGATCCGACGAGTGTGAAATTCTCGGATTATCATTAAAATAGTTTAACTTACGAGAATATGAAATAAAAATTTCTGAGATGAATAGTGAAAAGTGAATAGTAAAAGTGAATAGTAAAAAGTGAATAGTAAAATTTTCGGGAATAAAAGTTAACCTGAAAATGCGAATTGTTACATTACATATGGATCTTTTTGGTCCATCCGTTGTGCGGAGCTATGGAGGAAACAAATATGCCTTAGTAATAGTAGATGACTACTCACGATACACGTGGACTAGGTTTTTAAGTGACAAAACCCAAGCCTTTGAAAAATTCAAAATATTTAGTAAAATGATTCAAAATAAATTAGGATGCTCAATAGTTGCCATTAGGATGGACCATGGTAGGGAATTTGATAACGAAGTACAATTCGGAAAATATTGCGAGTTAAATGGAATATCTCACAATTTCTCCGCTCCTCGTACTCCTCAATCAAATGGCGTAGTAGAAAGAAAAAATAGGTCACTACAAGAAATGAGTAGAACTATGTTAAATGAACAATCCATCCCACAAAAATTTTGGTGTCACGCCGTAGATACATCAACTTATATTTTAAATAGGGTATCAATTAGAAGAATTCAAGGAAAAACTCCTTATGAGTTATTAAGAGGTAGAAAACCAAACTTAAGCTACTTTAAGGTATCTGGAAGTAAATGCTATATTTTAAACACTAAGGACTATCTCACTAAGTTTGATCCAAAATCATATGAAGGAATATTTTTAGGATACTCACAAAATAGCAAAGCATATATAATACTTAACAAACACTCCATGAAAGTAGAGGAATCACTAAATGTAACATTTGATGAAACACCACTACCTCCTAAAAAATTACCTTTAGAAGATGATGATTTAGTCGAAGATGAAGCTATTGAGGTTAGTAAAACAAAACCCATAGGAAATGATAATGAAGACATTCATTTAGAAAATAACGAAACTGTTAATATTAAAGAATCTAGATCACATCCATTAGATAATATAATAGGACATCTTAACCAAAGAACCCTTAGGTCACAAGCCCAAGATAAAACAATTTCTTTTGTTTCCTCTCAGCAATAGAACCTAAGAATATTAGCGAGGCTTTAAAGGATGAAAGTTGGGTTATAGCTATGCAATAAGAATTAAATCAATTTAAGGCGAATGATGTTTGGGAATTAGTCCCAAATCCAAAGGATATGACCATCATAGGAACCAAGTGGGTATATAGGAATAAGTTAGACGAGAATGGAATAGTTACTAGGAATAAAGCTAGGTTAGTTGCCCAAGGTTATAATCAACAAGAAGGAATTGATTATGACGAAACCTATGCCCCCGTAGCTAGACTAGAATCGATTAGGATATTACTTGCCTATGCTTGCGCCCTAGATTTTACGTTATTCCAAATGGATATGAAAAGTGCATTCCTTAACGGTTTTATCAATGAGGAGGTATATGTGGCACAACCTCCAGGATTCATTGACTTCGCAAAACCTGATTATGTTTATAAGTTAAAGAAAGCTTTGTATGGACTCAAACAAGCTCCCAAAGCTTGGTATGATCGATTAAAAGCTTTTCTTATTAAACATGATTATTCCATGGGAATGGTAGATAATACTCTTTTCACTAAAAGGAAAGACCCAAATCTCATCATTGTCCAAATATATGTTGACGACATTATATTTGGATCGACTTGTCAAGACATGTGTGATGAATTTGCCAAAATCATGCATGATGAGTTTGAGATGAGTATGATGGGTGAACTTAACTTCTTCCTAGGATTACAAATAAAACAATTAGAAGATGGAATATTCTTTAACCAATCTAAGTACATTAAGGAAATGCTTAAGAAATTTGGCCTAGAAGACTCAAAACCCATGAAAACTCCCATGTCTACGGAGGTAAAGCTTACAAAGGATGATGAAGGTGAGTCCGTAGATAACACCAAGTATAGAGGAATGATAGGTAGTTTACTATACTTGATGGCAAGTAGACCCGATATCATGTTTAGTGTCTGCCTTTGTGCCCGTTTTCAAGAGGATCCCAAAACCTCTCACCTAGAAGCGGTTAAGCGTATCTTCCGATACGTTAAAGGCACTATACACTTAGGATTATGGTATCCTAAGGAATCCGGCATAGAAACCATTGTCTATGCGGATTCGGATCATGCGGGAGACTATGTAGATAGAAAGAGTACTAGCGGTATTTGCACGTTTATGGGATGTTGTCTAACGTCTTGGTTTTCGAAGAAGCAAACCGCTCTTGCTATTTCTACCACCGAAGCCGGAAAGGCATGTCAACAAGCACTATGGATGAAACAAGCTCTCGTAGACTATGGCATTAGGTTAGAAAATGTCCCCATTATGTGCGATAACAAAGGTGCGATAGATTTAAGTAAAAATCCGATGCAACACTCTAGGACTAAACACATAGAAATACGTCACCATTTTCTTAGGGATAATGTACAAAAAGGAGATATATCTATAGAAAAGGTTGCATCGGAAGACAACATTGCGGATATATTCACAAAACCCCTTAAGCGTGAATTATTCAACCACTTGCATTTAGGATTAGGAATGATGGAACAAGTTGACTAAATTACATTGAATTAATTCAAATTTATACTTGCATGAAAATTTATTTTTCTTCCATTCCATCTTTTCTGAGTCTAGGAATCTATTTCGCACAAAACTAAAGATTGAGAAGATTTATTTTCTTTGCATAAATTTTTGTTTATAAACTCAATCAATTTTCTCTAAAAATTATTCTCACAATCTAGGAATCACATGAAGATCATTTTCCTTGCATTGTTGACTAATTCTAAAAACATTGTATTTCAAAATCATGCATAAACTCTCACATAAATTGTCAAGGTATATAATCTAATATATGTCTTTGACATTCATGATCGAGCAAAAATTGAATCAAGGAGATTATTTGGATTGCTTCTTAGGATCGTTATTTCTTTTTGCTTCTAGGAGTCGAAACAATCACAACTCTACATTTGTTGCATATAGACACTCACTAAGACAAATTCACTAGTAATGGTGTCATCTTGATCCATCATTAGTTTTTCACTCACTAATTGCCTTTGCCTTTAATCTAAGATAGGTGCCTTAGGAAGCTTAAGTGTACGTGCCTTTACTTACCTCCTATTGCTTATTATGTGTTGATTATTTGCTCTTGTGCCTATGTGTTTTTGCATGCATGATATTTAATGATTAGATTAGATGCTATATTGCCTAAAGGAATTGAACTTGCTTGAATCCAAGTCCAAAAACACAACCTTTCTGCAAATTTTCTGCCAAAAACCCAATTCTGGCAATCTGAAAATCACCAGATGGGCGGCCCCCTTAATTATGTAAGGCGGCCCCCTTAATTTTAAGGGGACCGCCCCCTAATTAAGGGGACCGGCCATCTGATGGACGGGTTTACAGAATCTTTTCTGCTTTTTAGCCCATTTCAACCTACATTTCCCATTTTTCACCAACACATTTTGTCCTAATCCCCCAAACAAACCTTATCCATCCTTAAACACACAAATCTTACACTATAAATATCCCCAATCCTCAAAACTCTCCATTCATCCCATCATGAACTCTCCAAACAAACCAAAATCAAAAGCCTCAAGGCTAGCAAGGATGACGGAAAAACCCGTTTGGCGAAGAAAAAGCCCTCGAAACAAATCCATCATCATAAATGAAGTTGGAAGTCATTCCACACCCCCAACTTCTTACTTCCCAAACTTTGCATCAAACCAACAAGGTCATTCATTTGATCCTCTTTACAAACCATACAACATTGGCCAAACATCTTCCTTCAAGCCAAACTACACATCTCAACCTCCAACCACTTATAATGATCCATACAAGTTTGATCAACCATCAAACTACAATTCCAACTACACAAACCCAACTCTTCCATACCAAACCTATGATCCCCTCCACATTGCCACGGAAAAACAAAAGTTCCGTGATGAAATAAACCAAATCCATGATCTTAGTGATCTCCTTGCTATGCATCTTGCACAACGCAACAAAGGGCAACCTCCATCATCACCCTATGCAAATTGCCTTCCCCACTCTCTCAACTTGGATCAAGTTACAAACCACACTCACTTTTGCCCTTGTTGCATATTCCTTCAAAAACAAATCCTCTACTTGAGTGAAGATATTTCTTGGATTGAATATCTTCTCACTCGTAATCATCCAATACCACCCTTAACACGATACAACATCGTGAGATCCACTTCTTCCGCTCCATATTCCACTCCATATCCCTCTCAATCAAACATCTAAGCGTTATGCTTATGTTTCCTTTCAAGCTAATAAAACAATCAACCATGGGTTGCAAGCAAGTCCAAGTGCTCTCTTAGGCAATATAGGACTATGTCTTGTCTTTTGTGTTATTTTTATCAATATGCTTCAAGCATATTGAATGTTGTAATGCTTATCATTTCTATAATGCTTGAATGAATCTATGTTTAGTTGCATAATTGTTGCCTTGCATATTTGTGTATCTTGCTCTCTTCAAATATTTTTGTAGCAAAGATCTCCATAGCTCGTTCCCTTGGTGCTCTCAAATGAGGGGGAGCATACATCAAGGGGGAGCATTCTACCCGTTTAAACTTCCATCGCGAAGCTTACTCGGCTTAACCTTTCTAATTTTACAAAAAGGGGGAGAAGAGAAATGTAAACTCTATAGTACTTGTCTAAAAACAAGTTTTAGATATATTGAGTTTAAGGTTTTGTAATAATCAAAAAGGGGAAGATTGTTGACATAAATAATGCCTAAAAACATTATTAACATGTTATCAATATCTCTATGTTTTAATTATCACAAAATATAAACTCATAGAACTAAAACTTGTGACATAAACAAGTATTTAGTGATTAATATTTCTCTTTACATCCAAATCACTTAAGGTATGAATAAACAAAGTGTTTAGTGCAATTTATGATCAAAGGGGTATTTAATTAACTAATACAAAGTTTATTTAATTATATAAACATATTATATATTTTTGAAAAACACTTTTGGTAATAAAGAAAAATGTTTTATTCATACTAAATATATGAATTCAAATTTTTAACCAAAATCAGTTAGTTTTTCACCAAATAAACTTTCCCCACTAAAAGACAAAGAATCTGGCCGTTTCAGCTGGGTGGCCCCCTTAATTATAAAGGGCGGTCCCCTTAATTTTAAGGGGGCCGGCCATGATTTAAGGGGACCGGCCACGCTCCTCTGTCAGAATCTGTTGCCTATAAATACCACCTTAAACCTGGATTATTTCCTCACCTTTTGCACTACAGAACTTTCTGTTCTAGATCTCCATTTCCAATCTATAAATCCTTTGATCATACATTCTTAAATCTTTGTTTCAAAGTGATCCAAACATCATCCCATCAAGTGCAAGAGAAGAATAATTCTATCCCTCAAGACAAGAAGTATTACAACTTGTTGTGATCTCCACATCTAAGTTGTTAGTGAATCATTATTGTTATTATTTCATTGTGTGATTAGTTGTGAATATTCGTTAGAAGATAGTGTAGCTTGATATATAGTGTGATTGGTTAGAAGAATAGTTGTGAAGAAGATAAGTTAGGAAGAAGATTGATGTGTAGAAGAATAGGTGTGAAGAAGATTGGTGTGTAGAAGATTGGTGTGAAGAAGTGGTGTGATTTAGTAGTGAATAGGTGTGAACTAGTTGTGTAGAAGTTGTGATTAAGTTGTGAAGTTATTGTGGTGTGTAAATTGGTGTGTAAGGTTTTCTCCGCCATATGGGAGCTTGTTGATATAGTGAAGAAAACTCTCGAGTTAGGTGCTCGGGGAGTGGAGTAGGGCAAGGAAGGTGACCTTGTAGCCGAACCACTATAAATCTCTTGTCTCTCGGTTCGATCTTTCCAACCCTTATCTATTTCCTTACTTACATTATTATTGCTTTATCGTACATACTTAGTGTTGTTCATATTGTGCACGACTTGATTTCATATAACATCGAATCTATATTTTATAAACAAAGAAAACTTTTAAACAAACTTTTATAACAATTTAAAAAAAAAAAAAACGACGTAAAACTATTCAAACCCCCCTTCTAGTTTTCCAAAGCATCCTCCATAACCACCTGCTCGGCATCAAAAAATCGGGATGGAATTCGGGATCTCATACCGAATCGGTATGGACTACTCCCAAAAAAAGGAACGTTGGCCGTTAATATTTATGGCCATTTATGGCTATTTTCAAAAAAATAATAATAAAAAATAAATAAAAAATAAAAAAATTCCCTTTAAATTACAAGTTAATCTTGTTAATTTATAAACACAATCAAATCACAAAATATTTACCATCTAATCACACACTACTAGCCATGGCTTCCTCATCATCTTCTTCATCCTCAGACGAAATTATTATTCCAACCGAATCATCCGATCTACGGCTATCCAGTAGTACGTTTGAAACTTTGTTAACTGCATACGAGGCGCTTGAAGATACGGCAAGTTCTAAGGAAATACGTGTTATATCACCCGTTTTCGTGAAAGAGCATTAGAAACTCTAAATAATGATTATTTTGTTGAAGAACCAAAGTTTAACGAAAGTGTGTTTCGCGATCGTTTTCGTATGCGTAAAACATTGTATTTACGAATTGTTGGTGACATTGAAGCGCAAATCGAGTGGTTTCAACCAGGTTATGACGCGTTGGGAAAAAAAGTTTTACGGCGTTACAAAAATGTACGTCGGCCATTCGGCAACTCGCAACGGGTGAACCCGCAAATAGATTTGATGACTACTTAAACATGGCACGAAAAACGTCAGGTTACTTTTTTTTATTAATATTATTTCGTTATCTATTACTTTTGGTTTTTTTTTTAATTCCTTATTTTAAAGATTTCATTTTTTTTCGTTAATATAAATATTTCGTGTGTGTATATATATATATATATATATATATATATATATATATATATATATATATACATATATATATATATGGAATAATTAAAATATGAATGATAAGAAGTAACAACAACCACACATTTCAGATGCACCTACAAAAGTTGATGCATCTTCCTTCAAAATTTCCCTCCTAATTTGAAATGTATGGCTAGAATTACTTCTTACCCTTCTTATTTTAATTATTCTTCTTACTTGATCTCTTCCCTATATATATATATATATATATATATATATATATATATATATATATATATATATATATATATATATACGAGACATGCAGAACCCGTGCTACGCACGGGCTAAGAATCTAATTGTTAATCGTATATTATTTCTGTATATAGGCGAGTGTATACTTAATTATTGTTTAGTATGTTGTATGAAATATTTTAACTTTCTTGTATAAAAATTTAAAAGTGTTTTATGTTGTTTCAGTTTTATGGTGTTGTATTTTATATATAGGCTTTGGTTATTAAGTTGTGAGGGCTTTGTTTCTTTTGGTATATTACTTATTTGCATGATAAAAAAATGGCTTTGTTTCTTTTGATCTATTACTTACTTGTGTGCTAGACATCAAGTACAACCCAAGGTTTCACATTTGAATGCTGTCAAGAGAATTTTTAGGTACCTTAGGCAACAACCTAAGCTTGGGCTATGGTATCCTAGGGAATCACCTTTTCACCTACATGCTTTCTCAGATAGTGACTATGCTGGTGATAACTATGACAGAAGATCAACCACTGGAGGGTGTCAATATCTTGGAAGTAGATTAGTCTCATGGCAATGCAAAAAGCAAACCATTGCAGCAACCTCTTCCACAGAAGCAGAGTATGTAGCTGCTGCAAGTTGTTGTGCACAAGTACTTTGGTTGCAAAATCAGCTTTTGGATTATGGGTTCAACTTCATGAACACTCTTATCAACATTGATAATGAGAGTACTATTTGTATTGTGAAGAATCCAGTTTATCACTCCAAGACTAAGCACATTCAGATTCGGTGTCACTTTATTAGAGATTGCTATGAGCACAGGCTTATTAATGTGGTTAAAGTCCATACTGATGATAATGTAGCAGATCTACTCACAAAAGGCTTTGATGTTTCGAGATTTACTTTTTAGTTGTGAGTATTGGTATGATTAATAATTAAGCTATTTTTAAGGGGAGGAATTATTAGTTAGTCATTAGTTAAGGGGAGGCTACATGTATCATTCTCAAGACAAGTCCTGTTTATTCATCATTCAGAGTGATTCATACATCAGAAACAAACAACCATGCAACAACCACATACACAATACAGACACAGACAGCTACCACAAAACCTATTTCTACCAAACACACCTACTTCATTGTCTTTTTCCCTTTGCCCTCAAAGCTCTGCTTTCCTTTTTAAGCAGACTTTCTTTTGTTATCAGCAGGAGCTTGTTTCTTTGGGCATGGCAGGCCAAGAACTTGCTTGGGTGGTTTCTCTTTTCTTGGAGCAGGCCACTTCATGTTTTGTATTGCTGATTCCAGAGCTTGAGTGAGTGCATGTGGAAGCTCATTAGCCAGATATGAACCAGGGACAGCCTTTTTCTTCTTGGGCTTAGGGTTGGTAGTACTTGCTGCATCAGTTATGGTTGAAGTTGCTCTACTTTTTGATGAAGATGACACAGTTGGAGGAAAGTAATCAGTCCATCCTGGATCTTCAAACTCAGAGTCAGAATAGTAGCTTATTTCTGAGTCTGAAGAGCCATCTGAGTTAGAGGAGATATACACCAAGGGAAAGTGACTCATTGTTAATACTAGGGTTTTTGTGTTTGATGGAATGTGTTAATGAAAGTGAATGTGTTAGAAAGAGTTTTTTTATAAGCAAAAGAAGAGTTGAAGGAATTTAATGAAGTCTATTAAATTCTACTTGCCTTGGTAGTTTTGGGAATTTATTTCGGTCAAACAGACAACAGTACTTTATCTTGGGAAGAAGTTTAGTCAAAGTACTACTTCAGTATACAACTGAAAGTACTGCTTCCATGGAAAGTACTGCTTGGTGATACAGAGACTACGCTGTCGTGTCAGAACACTGTTCCAACGGTCATATTTGCGGGTAACAAACTTACGAAAGATATGGGGATAATAATTTCCAAAAATAACGGTAAAGTTATTTATTAACCGTGATTCTTTGAATATTATCTTCTCTTAACAAATATCTTTTATTCCCTCGTATCATCAAGATTATAATCGATTCATCCTTTTCTCAAACCCTATCAACATGGCACACAGACCCACCATCACCAAACACAACATGATTGCAAACCTTGAGAAAACACCGAAGAATATTGATTTTCATGGTACTATTGATTTTCTCACTGGAACCAACATCAATTACTCACTTTTAGTTAACCCAGAAATTATTGGGCCTTGGATACAAGAATTTTGGGCTACGGCAAGAGCTGAGATCGAAGCTAGAGAAGATGTTATCCATGCTATGGTTGTTGGTAGAGCTATTCGTGTTACAGAGGCATCTATTAGGGAGGTTTTGCTATTTGATGATGAAGGAGGCTCTGTTTTGTTCACTAAACAAGAGGTTTGGGATGCACTGAGAGATATAGGGTATGAAGGTCCTTTGAATAGAATTACTTTTCAGAAAGCAATAGTAAGTCCTCATTGGAAGTATATTATTCATGTCTTACTTCATTGCTTACGTCCTAAAAGTACTGCTTGGGATCAATTTGGTCATACTATTGCTTCTGCTTTAGTAGGTCTTGTTACCAATAGACCATTTAATTTTTCTTACATGATCCTTGATGGAATGATTTCACATATCAAGGTAGGATCACCTTTTCTGATGTATCCTAGATTTGTCCAACTTCTTTTAGAGAATCCACTAAATGGGATACACAAGCCTAATATTATGTACCTACTATTAGGATGCCACCTAAGGTATTTACCGTTATGTCTCACAAGGGGGTTAACTTTTCTGGTACAAATACACCTCTCAATGCTTATATGTTAGAGGTAGCACAGGGTGTTAGGGATGAAGATGAAAATAGTGGTTCTGCTGATAATGCTCCATCTGATCCATCTGAGCATTCGGCATCAGTTCCTAATCCTACACCACCTATTGTATCCCTTCAGCATGTTGATGATTGTGAAAGAACTTATTCTGTATCAGCTTCTTTGGATAAACTTATTTCTGCTGAAGGTACTTCTCCAAAAAGTACTTCTACACAAGGTACTGCTTCAGAGCATACTCCAGTACCTTCTCCCAATGATTATACTTCCACAGGTGGGATTCAAACACCTAGAGGAGATGAGGGAGTTGGTGGTTCTATGAATAATTATGCTTTGACTAGAGAATTGGAGAGGATGAAGAAAGCTTTGGCTGATCAAACTGCAGAAATCAATAATTTAAAGAAAAAATTCAGAAGGTTAAAGAAGTTTACCTGGCCTCTTGTACAACATTTTAGAATTTTTGTGAAGGAAAAGAAACAATCTCAGAAGGCTAAGTCTACATCAGTCAAGAAAGGTTCTAAGTCCAAGAAAAAGCGTAAGGAGTCATCATCTACCAAATTGGGGAGGAATCAAGACAATAATTTGTATACAGATGATGGTAAAATCAACTATTCAGATGATGCTTATCTGTGGAACTTTCCTGAAGAACCTAGGACAGAGAAACAGGTTGATGAGAATATTGAAAACAGATGGAAGGTTGTACAAGAAGAAGTTATTGAGCAAAATGCTGATGAAAATATTCAAGGTACTGTTAATGAAAGTACTGTTCTGCAAGGTACTGCTGAACAAGGTACTGCTTCTGTGAATATTGATGCAAGTGGAACTACTGCTGCTGGACCCTCTACAACTAATGTTGAAGATGAAGCTGGTCCTTCTACTTTTATTCAACAAGAAGAAGTCAAGGAACATATTGCAAGTGATGAAGAAACAATAGCTCAGATTATGCTAAATTTGGAAAGACCTTCAAGAGGTATACATATTTCTGAGCCTGCACAACAAGTTTCTGAAAGTTCTTCTGATGTTGATGAGTTAGATCCCAAAGACAAAGGGAAAGGGATTATGAAGCAGAAAGTTAAGAAGAAAAAGAAGAAATTTACTCTTGCAAAGCTTAGAGAAATTGAGATAGCAAAGAATGAAGAAATTGCTAGGAAGCAACAAGCTGAATTGGATGCAGAGTATTTGGAAGTAGTTAAAAAGTCTACTGCTATACCAAAAAGATCTATGACTGTTGCTCAAGAAAGAAACTAGAAGATAAGTTTCTTATAAAAAAGAGGATATAAGAATGTGCAAAAATTGAGATATCAAGATGTAAAGATTCTATGGGATGCTGAACAAGAAGCTATTAAAAGGAATGTAGAAAGTATTGTTCCCATGGATGTTGATAAAGAAAAGAAGATGGAGGATATTCTGAAAGAACAAAGAGAAAGAAGAAAATTAAAGAGAAAGAAAGAAGTTCAAGATGATCAATTGTCAAAGAGACTCAAATTTCTTCATGAAGATACAATTGATGAACTTAGGAACTATCTCAGAGTAGTTGATTTTGAGAACAAGAAGACAGATGACTCTGGGAAGAAATCTAAGATAATCTCATTTACTATGGTTGAATCAAAAGAAGGAAACTATCTAATGTTCACCAGAGAAGATGAAAGCTTCACTGTATTCAATATGTTATGGGATGTTCTGCATTTTATCACAAGAGAAGATCTTTATGAGTTATATCTGCAAGTGCAGACATACTATGCAGAGAATGAAGCATTAGGAGTGGGATTAATTTTGTTTGGAGATTTAATTACCATCTGGGAAACTGAAGAAACAAGTGTTGATTCTCTATGGAATGATCAAGAGAATTGGGAAATCACAAAATGGAGATTTTTTTAATCATCAGGGGTTCATGCACTTGAGATGGAAGATGGTACTATGATCTACATGTTTGCTGAGAAAAGATATCCTTTGATTAAAGAAATTATGCTCAGGATGTTGGATCATGGAATGGAATTAGAAGATGAATCTGAAGTAGCTTTGGATGTGATTAAGCTATTTATCAGATGAACTAAGTCTGAAGAATGATATTGCAAAATACTGGTATGATTTGTTTTGAATAATAAGTATTTTTCTCAAAGTACTTGAATTCAAACAGTACTTTCTCAAAGTACTGCTTGATGCATAAAACCAGTAAAAATTCTTTTTGAGATAAAATAAAGTTTTTGAAGCTTAAAAGATGATATTTATAACAGGATTTGAAAAAGAAACACATGGTGTTAGTATTTATACTGCACAGCAAATGGTAATCATCTCACCATGTTTAACAGACAAGAAAGAGATTGACTCATCATGAGGGTACGGCTCTAATGTGATAATCAAATTTGTTTTTAGTTGACAATTTACTAAAAATTGTATGGTTTCAACTCACCATATCTATAAAAGTGAAGAGTTGGCTAGCCCATAAGAAAATGGCTTATGGTAAAGGCTGTGGAAAATCCATTTTTGGTAATTAGTTCACCATGGTTGATTAAAGAACTAACTAGTCCAAAAGCAAACGGCTATTGGTAAAGACTACTCAAATCCGTTGATAGTTGATGATTTGCTAAAAATCATATGGTTATCAATGTACCATGGTTGTTTTAACTTAAACATTGGCTACTCCAGAGTTAATGGCTTTGGTAAAGAGACATCAAAATCCATTAAAAGTTCAATGATTCACCTCTCACAGAAGTTTATACATCTGGAAGTGATGAGAACAGTACGAAACTTTAAAAGATTTGATGTATCTATTATCAAAATACTGCTGAGTTGCTGATATGAAGATGATCAAGAGCACTTTGACTTACAAGAATGAACAGATATACAAATACAATCCTTGTTTCTGATGATGTTATTGAAGATCAAAGAATACAAAGAAACTTGAAATCAAGCAAGTGGAGTTCAAGTTAGGGGAGGATTGTTGGGATATAAAAGATCAAGGTACTTCTGTTTGTCAAAGTACTGCTGCTAGAAGACTAAAAGTGTCACACCCCCAAAATACCTGAATGGCAGCGGAATGGAATACCTGAGGGTGTAACGGATCATAGCACACAAGCAAGGAAATATTGAACGACCTAAAGTGTCGTTTTAAAATACGTCGTTTGATTCATTCAAATATAATCAGAGTTATAAAGACATAGGTCCCAAAAGTTGGAAAATTTACGGAAACAAGTTTAGTACAATCAAACGACATTTGAACATAAGTGCAAGAAAGTCCGAATGAGCCATATCATCCTTGTTACACAAAATGACTCCATGCATGCCATGAGAATGTGCCTTAGTTACCTGAGAAATACATTGCGAAAAACGGTCAACATAAAGTTGGTGAATAATCATAGGTTTGTAAGTAAATCGTATGTACATATACCACAAGTAATAAGTAAACCGACAAGAATGTCAAAATGCTACATTGTCTCTTAAGCTCATGACCCCGAAGCTAGACTTTGTAATGGCCCCACCAGAGTGTTTACCAGACACTCAATTTGTTAAGACATGAAATGCATTCGTCCCGTTGGAGCAACCCAACGCGAATGGAGGCGTCACCCTCGATAGATCTATCCACTCACTCTCGCTTAGCAATATAACTAACGGTCCATGATATATAAGGGGACTTAACTTGGTAGTAAGGCAACTTAAGCAATGTATGGAATTTGATATACTTGGGCATGTACAAAAATAATTGTGCAATGTATTCTCCCCCGTGGGATTGGAAATCAAATAAGTAATTAAAACGGGGCTATGAGAACTCACCTCGAAGTGATGGTACAAAGATGGTGCAATGAGGTAAAAGTAGTCGGGACAATGAGGCGCGAGTACTAGCCGCAACCTAAATGAATAATCGTGATCTAATTAAGATCAAGCCATAATGAAATGAATGCACATGCACATGATACTCATACCACTCGTAATTTGGAAATACTAGTTATCGTCATGGTAAAATAGTTTCCTTACTTAGGAAAAATAAGTCCATTTAGAGAAGTATATAACTTGTCATATTAACTCATACGAAAAAGTTAGCGTTATGTTCCAAGTATCAAAACCTTAGAATGACGTCGTCATGTCGTATAAATATTCCTTCGGGACGTACGTATTCATTTGTTAAGAAAATAGTCATTAGTAACGTTGCTAGAAATATACCATTTAGTACGTACGTTATTATTTTTATTTGTGACTATATATATATATATATAGTTTTGACGATCTTAAAACGGGTATAACTCGGTCGTTTTAGGCTCGTTTTCCTTGTTCTTTATGTCCACGGATTCGTCTTTGTATAAACTAGTATATTTTAGATAACTCGGCTCCTCTAAGTTACGTTTAATGCCTCTATTTGCACGGCAAAATCTGCCAAACAGCAAACAGTTTTTAATAAAATAGTTTTCGTCGTTAAATTTGCAAAAATCATATCTCCTTCGTTATAAACTCGTTTTAATCCGTTCTTTCGCCCAAAGTTTCGTTTTTGAATGTATTTTCTAAATCTTTGGTCAAAAATTAGCCATCATCCACTGATTTTCCCACGAAATCAAAATAGGGACAGTAGGTATTTCAAGAGTTTCAAAAACCATTTCTAGGGTTCTAATCTAGTTCCATCTTCATTCAAACCACTTTCAAACACCACAAAACTAATCTAATCCTACCATACACCTTCTTAGGGTGTCATGGGTTCCTAATCATCAAAACCAAGTAGATCTAACAAGGATCTAACCACAAATCATTTCTAGGGCTTGTATGATCAAAAGTTTACAAAAATAAAGTGGTATAAGTTAATGCATGTATAAGATCTTGCAAGAAAAATGTATAAACATAGTAATAACCTTGTAAAAATTATGAAATGAGTTTGGTAAACTTACTTGTAAGATTAGTGAAGTTAGGATGATTAAAACCTAAAAATCCTTGAGTTTGTATTTCAAAACTCAAACAAGGACTACAAAATACTCTAAGATCTTAAGAAAAATTTCTTGGTCTTGCCTCCTTTCTTCTTTGGCCGTGGGTTAGAGAGAGCAAAAGAGAGAATGAGATTGATTGAAAAGTGAAAAATGAGATAGTAAAATTTTAGTAAAGTTGTTATGTATTATTGTTAGTAGTATATATCTTATAATATAAGAGTTAGTGATAGGCATTTATGAGAAAAGAGTGTGTAAGTAGATTTTGTAAGAAAATAGCAAGGGGGGGGGGGGGCGGCAAAGTCAAGGGGGGGGGGAATGTGGGTAAGACTTTTGTGATTAAATGTATTATTGTTGTGTATTTGTAGTTTTAAATTGCACCGGGTACCGGGTTAACTAAAAATAAATTTTAACGAAGTTAACCGGGTCATAATAAAGTTATAAAAATTATAAAAATAGGTTGGGTAAAATTATTGGGTGTTTAGATAATTATAGTTTAATTTCCACGAAAACCGTCGAAGTTTTAGTAAACTTAAGTTAATAATTAAAATAAATATCCAAAATACCGGGTAAATTAATATTATAATTTTTATATTATAAAAATGAATATAAAAATATATTGGGATCATAGTTGGGAGTGTCGGACGTGTTAGTCACATTTATAGTTCGCGTATTAGTGTTTATTTAAAATAAACATACGTAATTCGTTAATTATATTAAAAATATAATTTGAATACCCTACGAGTGGAATAGTATGCAAATGCCCTAATAATGATATGCAGACTATTTCTAGTCCGTATGAAATGTCCCTGATAATAATGCATGAATTCGCTCCTGAACCAATACGGTTACGCGAATTTGAACACTCGTAAACTAAATTTACGATGACATTAGTAATGCACGTGAATAGTGATTTTCTCTCGAAAATGAATAGTGTCAAGTGAATAGTAAAATTTCTGAAGGTGTCTCGGAATGTCAAATTGACCTCAAAAACGATGAATAGTAAAATGATGAATAGTGATCAATGAATAGTAGTTTGTGAATAGTAGAATGTCGAAGTTTGGAAAAATGACCTGAAATTGTGGGTTGTGACAGTCGCCCATCCAAAAAGGAATTCAGTCCCTGAATTCAGTTAGTGTTGGTCTCGGTACTAGGCTCGGTGAAAAGTTGTGGATACTTGCGTCGCATTTAGTCTTCTCATTCCCAAGTAAACTCGGGTCCTCTTCGAGAATTCCAGCGAACCTTCACGATCGGAATTCGACTTTGTTTCAACTGTTTGATCTCGCGATCCATTATTTCAACTGGTTCTTCCACAAAGTTAAGCTTGTCATCGAGTTGTATTTCTTCTAATGGTATAATGGCAGACTCGTCTGAAAGATATTTCTTGAGGTTCGAAACATGAAACGTGTTATGTACGTTGCTAAGTTCTGATGGAAGTTCAAGCTTGTAAGCAACCGGACCAATCCTCTCCAGGATCTTGAATGGTCCAATGTATCTCGGGTTCAACTTCCCGCGTTTTCCAAATCGTATCACGCCCTTCCAAGGCGAGACTTTCAACATGACCTTGTCTCCGACCTGAAATTCCAATGGTTTGCGTCGAACATCTGCGTAGCTTTTCTGTCGACTTCTAGCAGTTTCGAGTCTCTCTCGAATCTGAATTATCTTTTCTGTTGTTTCTTGTACCATCTCCGGGCCAGTACATTGTACTTCACCGACTTCGGCCCAACAAACAGGAGATCGACACTTACGACCATAAAGTGCCTCGAATGGTGCAGCCTTAATGCTCGAATGGTAACTGTTGTTGTAGGAAAATTCGATCAACGGCAAATGGTTAGCCCAACCATTTCCAAAGTCAATCACACATGCTCTAAGCATGTCTTCAAGTGTCTGAATAGTTCTCTCGCTCTGACCATCGGTCTGAGGATGGTAAGCAGTGCTCATGTCTAATTTGGATCCAAAAGAATCTTGTAATGACCGCCAAAAGTTTGAAGTAAAACGACTATCCCTGTCGGAAATGATGGAAACTGGTGCACTGTGTCTTGAGACTATTTCCTTGACATAAAGTCTAGCAAGTTGTTCCATGGAATAAGTCTCTCTAATGGGTATGAAATGAGCTGATTTGGTAAGTCGATCAATGATTACCCAAATAGCATCGAAACCTCCTGACGTCTTAGGAAGTTTAGTGACAAAGTCCATAGCAATACGTTCCCACTTCCATTGTGGAATTTCTGGCTGTTGAAGTAACCCTGACGGTTTCTGGTACTCGGCTTTCACTTTAGCACAAGTAAGACATTTGCTGATGTACGTAGCTATTTCTGCTTTCATGTTCGGCCACCAATAAAGCTTCTTGAGATCCTGATACATCTTATCAGAACCTGGATGAATAGAGTACTTCAACTTGTGTGATTCATGCATAATCAATTCTCGCAATCCACCATAGAGTGGTATCCAACTTCGGTCCTTGAAGCATAACACTCCATCTGATCTCTTTACAAAGCCATTTTCGCTTTCTGGCATACCATAAAGCTTCTCATGTGGTCGGTTTTCTTCTTTGAGAGCCTCAATCTGAGCTTCTAAGATCTTCGATGGTAATGGCGAAATGATAGTCATTCCTAATGACCTAACTCTCAAAGGTTTGAGTCGTTCTTTTCGGCTAAGTGCATCTGCTACAACATTTGCTTTTCCTGGGTGATATCGGATTTCACAATCGTAATCACTCAACAATTCTAGCCAACGACGTTGTCTCATATTAAGTTCCTTCTGATCGAGTATATGCTGTAAGCTCTTGTGGTCGGTAAAAATTACACACTTAGTACCATAAAGGTAGTGTCTCCAAATCTTGAGTGCAAAAACTACCGCACCCAACTCCAAGTCGTGAGTAGTGTAATTCTTCTCGTGTATCTTAAGCTGTCTAGATGCATAAGCTATCACCTTCTCGTTTTGCATTAGCACAGCTCCAAGTCCTTGATGCGAAGCATCGCAATATACCACAAAGTTCTCAATACCTTCAGGTAGTGACAAAATCGGTGCGCTACAAAGCTTTTGTTTCAATAACTGAAATGCGGACTCTTGTTTTTCTCCCCACTCGTACTTTTCATTCTTTTGTGTCAGCTTTGTCAACGACTTCGCTATCTTAGAAAACCCTTCAATAAACCTTCTGTAATATCCGGCAAGTCCTAGGAATTGACGAATTTCCGTAGGAGACTTGGGCGTAGCCCAATCCTTAACTGCCTCGATCTTTGCTGGGTCGACTTGTAAACCTTGGCTATCAATAACATGGCCAAGAAATTGAACTCTTCGTATCCAAAAATCACACTTAGAAAATTTGGCATACAATTGCTCCTTCTTGAGTAGTTCCAGGATTGTTCTGAGATGTTCTTCGTGATCTTCCTTACTCTTGGAATAAATCAAGATATCGTCAATGAATACGATCACAAACTTATCAAGATACGGTTTGTACACCCTATTCATGAGATCCATAAATACCGCAGGTGCGTTGGTTAATCCAAAAGGCATCACTTGAAATTCATAATGACCATAGCGTGTTCTAAATGCCGTCTTCGGGATATCCTCTTCCCGAACCTTAAGTTGATGGTAACCGGATCTTAAGTCAATCTTGGAATAAAAACTAGAACCTTGTAACTGGTCGAACAAGTCGTCGATTCTGGGGAGTGGATAACGGTTCTTCACCGTTAACTTGTTCAGCTCACGATAGTCGATGCACATTCTGAAACTTCCATCCTTCTTCTTCACAAACAAAACCGGCGCTCCCCAAGGCGAGGAACTCGGTCTAATGAATCCTTTGTCCAAAAGTTCTTGTAGTTGATTCGACAATTCTTGCATTTCCGAAGGTGCAAGTCTATACGGTGCTCGCGCAATTGGTGCAGCTCCTGGCACTAATTCAATTTGAAACTCAACTTGGTGTGTAGGCGGAAGTCCTGGCAATTCTTCCGGAAAAACTTCGTGAAATTCCTTAACAATTGGCACATCTTCAAGTCGTTTCTCATCCGACTTCTTCTCCGTGATGTGAGCCAAGAATGCATAACAACCCTTCTTTATGTACTTCTCGGTTTTAATGCACGATATGATACTGAGTCTAGTTCCACTTCGCTCTCCACGGACAACCAAAGTTTCACCGTTATAAGGAAGGTGAACAACTTTCTCATCACAAATAATTCTCGCTCGATGCCGAGATAACCAATCCATGCCGATAACAACGTCGAAACTTCCAAGTTCTACGGGCATAAGGTCTATATTGAATGGATGGTTTAGGAAATTTATAGTGCAACCACGAACAATGGTGTTGGTGTTAACTAAAGACCCATCGGCTAATTCAACGATATAGGAAATGTCTAATGGGGTCGGTTCTATGTTAAGTAAAGGTGCAAATGCAATAGAGACAAAACTTCTATCCGCTCCTGAATCAAATAAAATGGATGCATAACGATTATTAACGAGGAACGTACCCGCAACAACATTCGGGTCTTCTTTGACATCGTCTCCTCCCATAACATAAGCTCTTCCTCGAGCCTTTCCATCTTGATTTCCAGTTCCTTGATTCTTCTTCTTTGGGCACTCTCCCTTATAGTGTCCAATTTCTCCACAGCCAAAACATGTTACCGGTGGTTTCTGATTGCCACCAAAGGTTGGAAATTTGCAATCTTTGGTGTAGTGACCAACCTTCTTGCAGTTGCCACATAGATCTGGGCAACGTCCCGGGTTATGATGCTTCTGACACCTTTCACACTTGGGTAGATTACCCTCATATCCTCTCCTTTCAGTCGGTCCTGCAGCATAGGCCTTTGCCACTTCTTGCCTCTTAGGTGGCGGCTGAACGGCGTTTCCACCTTGGTTGTAATCGAACCTTCTCTTGTTGTTGTTATTGTTGTTTGGATTGTTGTTTCGGTTATTGGGATAGTTGCGGTTTCGATTGTTGTTATAGTTGTTGTTGTTTCTAGTGTTGTTGTAGTTGGTGTTGTTTGATCGGTTATTGTTGTTGACAGCAGCTTTCCCTTTGACCACTTGGACCATGAGTTTCTGAGTTATACGAATAGCCTCTTCCATTGATTGGGGATCAAAAGAAATCACATCTCCTCGAACACTTTCAGGCAATCCACCAACAAAGTTTTCCAACATTTTCTCATCATCGGGAACCATAGTTGGACATAGTGCAGCCAACTCCTGAAACCTCCTAAAGTAGGTCTCAATGTCATCACCTTTAGTCACAAGCTCATAAAATTCCGTTTCCATCTTTTGCACCTCGGTACGAGGGCAAAACTTCTTTGTCATCAATTTCTTGAATTCCTCCCAAGTAAGCTTGTAAGCATTTTCCATACCAATCGGCTGAGCATACGAATTCCACCAAGACATAGCGTCATCAAGAAGCATACCTGTAGCAAATTTTACCTTGCTGACATCCGGGCATCCGCACATGAGAAATACATTCTCAGTCTTTTCAAACCAGCGGATCAAAGCAACCGCTCCTTCAGTGCCCTTAAACTTGATGGGATCACTAATCTTGAAATCTTTCCATGTACATTCCCGCTTAGCAGCGGTTGGTTCAACTGTTCCTGTATTAGAAGCAGTCTCAGCAGCCCTAGCAGCAACCTCAGCTCTCTCAACCTCCAGAGCTTCTGCAATACTATCCCTGACCAACTTGCGGATAGCGGCTTGAGTCATAGTGGGGGTTTCTGGTGCAGTCTTACTCTTCCTTGGTGCCATATTTCTGATAAATCATAATGGAAATAACCATGAGAGAAATCATAATAGAAATAGTCATCGAACCAAAGATATACACCCACAACATGTATAAATATATACAACCACAACAAGTATAAATACAACCACGACATATACGAATACAACCACAATCTGTCTAGACTTCACCACGACAAGTATATATATACAATCACAACAACCACGACACGTATATATACAACCACAACCTGTATCGATACAACCACAACATGTACGAATACAACCACAATCTGTGTAGACATCACCACGACAAGTATATATACAACCACAACCTGTATAAATACAACCACGACATGTATAGATACAACCACAACCTGTATAAATACGATAATAATAAAGAGCAACCACGAAACATCATAAATATAATCACAACACATGAATATAATACATGAAAATTTCGGCCTACATGGACCGATATAATATATAGCACAACATTTCCAACATAGTAGAGTCGCACTTGATATATTTGTTTGTACAACAACCAAAAGACTACAAGTTCTTGAACTATGTCCCACACCCCGGGACTAGGAAAATAATAAAAGCTAATATAATACCAGTCTACGTCTAGGCTCCTCCAGGCGCTCTAGATGGTCCAGGCTCTCCCCTCAAGCGGCGAATCTCACGATCCATCGCAACCACGATCTCCTCAAGATGCTCAAGTCGTAACTGAGAAGAAGCATCCCTACGCTCCAAAATAACTACCCTCTCTCGAAGCAATGTCAACTGGTCTACCTGCTCCCACTGGGTCTCCTGTGTCGCCTGAGCTCTATCTCGAATCTCAGGTAACTCATCCCTAAGTAGCTCAATCTCCTCCTGGTGCCTCAACTGTCGTGCCTCGAGCCCATGGTATGACACATCAATACTAACCCTGCCCTGAATCAAATCCTCAACCTGCTCCTCGACAACCTCAAGTCGAGGGGTGATAATCTCATCAACTCTATACCCCAAACTGTCAACTTGCTCCTGCTGAGCATCTATCTGATCCTCTAGTGCAGCAGCTGTAGGGCTCCTAGCCGCAGCCGCTCTAGAACTCTCACCTATGTGGTACACTGGTGGTGGTGAAAGGTCAGCAGTCTCGGTAATAGGTGAATCTGGAGTGGTAAGCCTTGCGCGCTTCCTGAGCGGCAAGAGTGAGGTAGGTATAGGAGTGGTAGTGGGTATGGCTGGTGGTGGTGGTGTAGGCACAGTAGGACTAGGGAGACTCCTATAAGTACATGTAGCATAACGAACTCTCTTCCTAGCAGTCTGGATAGTCTTATCCCTAGGAAACATAAGTCTCGGCTCTGAATGGATAGTAGTAGTAGGAGATGATGGTATGTCAGTAGGTATAGTAGGATGGACATGGGGAGTAGGAGCCATCTCCTCCTCCTCGAAAGGCTCGGTGTCATCATCTGATGCCAAGAGTGGCAACTCAGGTGTAGGAGAAACAAGTGGTGAAACAGCAGTAGAGGACATAGAGCCCTCATCACCAGAGTCGGATATAGTGTAAAGTACAACAGTGTTGGGATTCGAAGACATGTCTATGTGATAATCAAGGTGAAATAAAAATAAATAACTCGTAACAATGGAATCACCTGAAATAAGTAAATATGCACTTATGATGAAATGATGATACGCTATGATGGTGTGGTTATAGTCTAGGGTCCATGATGCAACCTAGTTCGCTATAACCTTAGCTCTGGTACCAATCTGTAACACCCCCAAAATACCTGAATGGCAGCGGAATGGAATACCTGAGGGTGTAACGGATCATAGCACACAAGCAAGGAAATATTGAACGACCTAAAGTGTCGTTTTAAAATACGTCGTTTGATTCATTCAAATATAATCAGAGTTATAAAGACATAGGTCCCAAAAGTTGGAAAAGTATACGGAAACAAGTTTAGTACAATCAAACAATATTTGAACATAAGTGCAAGAAAGTCCGAATGAGCCATATCATCCTTGTTACACAAAATGACTCCATGCATGCCATGAGAATGTGCCTTAGTTACCTGAGAAATACATTGCGAAAAATGGTCAACATAAAGTTGGTGAATAATCATAGGTTTGTAAGTAAATCGTATGTACATATACCACAAGTAATAAGTAAACCGACAAGAATGTCAAAATGCTACATTGTCTCTTAAGCTCATGACCCCGAAGCTAGACTTTGTAATGGCCCCACCAGAGTGTTTACCAGACACTCAATTTGTTAAGACATGAAATGCATTCGTCCCGTTGGAGCAACCCAACGCGAATGGAGGCGTCACCCTCGATAGATCTATCCACTCACTCTCGCTTAGCAATATAACTAACGGTCCATGATATATAAGGGGACTTAACTTGGTAGTAAGGCAACTTAAGCAATGTATGGAATTTGATATACTTGGGCATGTACAAAAATAATTGTGCAATGTATTCTCCCCCGTGGGATTGGAAATCAAATAAGTAATTAAAACGGGGCTATGAGAACTCACCTCGAAGTGATGGTACAAAGATGGTGCAATGAGGTAAAAGTAGTCGGGACAATGAGGCGCGAGTACTAGCCGCAACCTAAATGAATAATCGTGATCTAATTAAGATCAAGCCATAATGAAATGAATGCACATGCACATGATACTCATACCACTCGTAATTTGGAAATACTAGTTATCGTCATGGTAAAATAGTTTCCTTACTTAGGAAAAATAAGTCCATTTAGAGAAGTATATAACTTGTCATATTAACTCGTACGAAAAAGTTAGCGTTATGTTCCAAGTATCAAAACCTTAGAATGACGTCGTCATGTCGTATAAATATTCCTTCGGGTCGTACGTATTCATTTGTTAAGAAAATAGTCATTAGTAACGTTGCTAGAAATATACCATTTAGTACGTACGTTATTATTTTTATTTGTGACTATATATATATATATATAGTTTTGACGATCTTAAAACGGGTATAACTCGGTCGTTTTAGGCTCGTTTTCCTTGTTCTTTATGTCCACGGATTCGTCTTTGTATAAACTAGTATATTTTAGATAACTCGGCTCCTCTAAGTTACGTTTAATGCCTCTATTTGCACGGCAAAATCTGCCAAACAGCAAGCAGTTTTTAATAAAATAGTTTTCGTCGTTAAATTTGCAAAAATCATATCTCCTTCGTTATAAACTCGTTTTAATCCGTTCTTTCGCCCAAAGTTTCGTTTTTGAATGTATTTTCTAAATCTTTGGTCAAAAATTAGCCATCATCCACTGATTTTCCCACGAAATCAAAATAGGGACAGTAGGTATTTCAAGAGTTTCAAAAACCATTTCTAGGGTTCTAATCTAGTTCCATCTTCATTCAAACCACTTTCAAACACCACAAAACTAATCTAATCCTACCATACACCTTCTTAGGGTGTCATGGGTTCCTAATCATCAAAACCAAGTAGATCTAACAAGGATCTAACCACAAATCATTTCTAGGGCTTGTATGATCAAAAGTTTACAAAAATAAAGTGGTATAAGTTAATGCATGTATAGATCTTGGAAGAAAAATGTATAAACATAGTAATAACCTTGTAAGAATTATGAAATGAGTTTGGTAAACTTACTTGTAAGATTAGTGAAGTTAGGATGATTAAAACCTAAAAATCCTTGAGTTTGTATTTCAAAACTCAAACAAGGACTACAAAATACTCTAAGATCTTAAGAAAAATTTCTTGGTCTTGCCTCCTTTCTTCTTTGGCCGTGGGTTAGAGAGAGCAAAAGAGAGAATGAGATTGATTGAAAAGTGAAAAATGAGATAGTAAAATTTTAGTAAAGTTGTTATGTATTATTGTTAGTAGTATATATCTTATAATATAAGAGTTAGTGATAGGCATTTATGAGAAAAGAGTGTGTAAGTAGATTTTGTAAGAAAATAGCAAGGGGGGGTGGGCGGCAAAGTCAAGGGGGGGGGGGGGGGAATGTGGGTAAGACTTTTGTGATTAAATGTATTATTGTTGTGTATTTGTAGTTTTAAATTGCACCGGGTACCGGGTTAACTAAAAATAAATTTTAACGGAGTTAACCGGGTCATAATAAAGTTATAAAAATTATAAAAATAGGTTTTGTAAAATTATTGGGTGTTTAGATAATTATAGTTTAATTTCCACGAAAACCGTCGAAGTTTTAGTAAACTTAAGTTAATAATTAAAATAAATATCCAAAATACCGGGTAAATTAATATTATAATTTTTATATTATAAAAATGAATATAAAAATATATTGGGATCATAGTTGGGAGTGTCGGACGTGTTAGTCACATTTATAGTTCACGTATTAGTGTTTATTTAAAATAAACATACGTAATTGGTTAATTATATTAAAAATATAATTTGAATACCCTACGAGTGGAATAGTATGCAAATGCCCTAATAATGATATGCAGACTATTTCTAGTCCGTATGAAATGTCCCTGATAATAATGCATGAATTCGCTCCTGAACCAATACGGTTACGCGAATTTGAACACTCGTAAACTAAATTTACGATGACATTAGTATTGCACGTGAATAGTGATTTTCTCTCGAAAATGAATAGTGTCAAGTGAATAGTAAAATTTCTGAAGGTGTCTCGGAATGTCAAATTGACCTCAAAAACGATGAATAGTAAAACGATGAATAGTGATCAATGAATAGTAGTTTGTGAATAGTAGAATGTCGAAGTTTGGAAAAATGACCTGAAATTGTGGGTTGTGACAAAAAGTCAAAGTACTGCTGAAGATTAAAGTCAAAGTACTGCTGCTTATTGAAGAATACTCTAAGTACTTCGAAGAATACAAGGACTTAAGTGCAATATTGTGTAGAGGATTATTATGTAATATTGTATGAATATTCTAGAATAGTTAGGGATAATTACTTGTCGATCAAGATAATGATGTAAACCGACTTAAGGTTTTCTATATAAGGAGCCTTAAGAGGTATTAGTCGATATAAGTAATTCATAAGTTTTAGCATAAGTTTAGTCGAAGTTTCTAAGAGTCTTAGAGCTTTACAAGTCGATATAGTTAGAGATTGTTAGTGAATCTGTGTATCAAGTAGGTTCAAGTTTGGTTTAATACAAAAGTTCTTCTTAAGCTTTGTGTTAGTAGATTCCGCATACTTTACAAGGTTAAACAGTGTTTCAATATTAATAGTGTTGAGTTAACTTAATATTATTAAACCCTTACAAGCTACAAAGTAGTTTGGTCAGAGCATATCGATCCAACAAAGTCCAAAACCCAACTAACTTAAACTATTACATGCGACACAACATTCTAATAATGAGAATGACCATCACTTTCTAATATAATTTATAATGCTAACAAGGCTCTTCTCTAGTTGGACTAGGATGAAGCCTTGAACCACCACTGCTTGTTTCTAAACCAAAAGGCTCAGCAACATGCAATGTTGCAATGAAAGGAGTTGGCTGTTTTTGCCTCCTTTCATATGTGTGAGTTACAGGAGGGGTATGTTGAATAGATGGAACAACAATAGAGGGTGTGTGATGGGATACAACTGGGATTGTTGCACCTTCACCCTGTACCTAAGAAATCTTTGAAAGCATTTCAGGAGAAAGTGGTTTAACCTCCCCATTCCAAATATCTGAAGCCTTACACATATTTTGAAAAACTTTTGGCTTAAGACAGGGGGTTTGATAAACTCTTTTGTGTGTTTGCAGTTGAAATTCATTTAGCACTGCCTGCACAAACCTTGGATACATCAAAAATTTATATGAACTCTTTACATTTGCCTTCATATTATTGAAAATAAACTTTGAAAAATTGAAAGTCCTATCGGTAGCTAAGCAAACCAAAGGGTAAGCCATAGTTGATGCAAATTGCTCATAAGAAGTTTTCTTAGGACTTAGGTAATGTAAAAGAGTATGTATCAAAAATCTCCAATGAGGACAAAAACATCCTTTTCTGAAAGTAACTTTTTGATCAGATGTATCATACCCCATGGATGCAATATTTTTGAAAATATCTGAATTGGATAATGTGATGATACCATTGAGATCATCCAATTGGAGAACTCTCCTCAAGGATGACTCAGTAACATCAATAGTTACCCCATCCACTGTGGCTCTAAGAGCTTCCACAGATTCTTGTGTGTTTCCCTGTTCAATAGTTATGGACTCCACAGTGTTCCAGAACTGCTTGATATGAGAAACATAGATTGTGGGATTAACAGTTAAAGCATACCTTATATGGGTTGTATTGAGAAAATCCACAATCTGATGGAAAACTGGGTCACTCTTTTCGTTTGACTTTTGTAAATAGGCCACTTGGTTGTGCTCATCTGCAAAGTTAAGAATCGCCATAATTTTGTGATTGAATGTTAAAAGTGTTAGTAATCGAGAATAAGAATCAAGCCGTGTGATGATTAATATATACTAATAGGGTTTGGAGAATAAAACGGAATATGAATTATCTTTAGAAAGAATTTAACTTTAGAAAAAGAATAAATTAAGATTGGTAAGTGGATAATTCACAAAAAGTTACCCTATTAATATGGAAACAAGGTTATTTTACAACGGCTAGTTAAAAATAAGATTACTGACACAACAGTTGTAACGTCTAGTTCACCAGTGGTAAAAATTACTCTTGCAGTGGTAACTGTGAACTAGCAGTAGTAAATTTTCACAAAATTTCAAAGAGCAGTGGTAAATTAAAACATGTAAAATCAGCTGCTCTTAACATAGTTTTTAGCAAACTATCAGCTATAAATGGATTTGATATGTCTTTACCATGAGCCGTTTGCTATGGACTAGCCAACTCTTCATCACTTGGAATATGGTGAGTTGATGACCATATAGTTTTTGGTAAACTATGAACCATGAACGGATTTGTTATGTCTTTACCAGTAGTCGTTTGCTCTGGACTAGTTGATTCTTATGTTGATTAGACATGGTGAATCAATAACCATTTTTCGTGTGCCTTAAATACACACCTTATAACTCCAATCCTTCAGAAAATATTGGTTTGTTCTAAACCTAACCAATATGATTTAACCCAAAGTAACTTTTTAACCAAGTTACTGTTTATAAAAATATCTCACCAAAGTCAACCCGATAATATCCAAATTTACTCCTCCAACCTACCAAAACAGATAGGAGTAAATATCCTTCATTAATTTACCCTCGACCTTGACTTTACTTATAAAAAGGGGGCTCAAAAACACATAAATCATTATCAAACAAGTCATCAATTTCACAAACCTTAATCAGCATCATCAGTTAGTTTCCAATAGTCTACATCTCTTCTGATGATTCAACTGATGATGAAATCAGTTACTGTTCTGATTCAGAAGAACTTTCTTCTTGATGGAGTGGATACTTTCCCCCAAGTGCTGCAACAGCTACATCATCTAACATGAGATCAAACAAGAAGATCTCAGCTGCTCCTGCTCCATCTCTTGAATTTTATTCAAGCCCTTCTGATGATGATGATGATCCTACCTACACCTTATCCAAGGAACCTCCAAAAGCCCTCACAACTACCCTGGAGTCTGCCATAAGCAACATGAAGTGGCCTGAACCTTCAAATCCTGCAAAGCATCTGAAGCCTCCACCACAAGTGCTTGGACTTGCTTGTCCAAGAAAGCAACTTTCTTTTGATGACAAGAGAAAGAAAGCTTCTAAGGGTAAGCATGACTATAAGGGTAAAGGAAAGAAGCCCATGGAGTAGTTTTTCTGAAGATCTTAGGTGTTAGGTTGTTTGATTTTGTGTTTTGTCATGTGGTTTAAGATTATCTCCTTGTTGAATGTACTCTGTATCTTTATCTTTGAATGAATGAAAGTACTTTAAGCTTTTCCTTTTACCACTGAGAAAGTAAATCTTTCCACTGTTTGTACCATGGTTTCCACTGTGCTTTAATTTTTCTGCAAGCATGTTAGTAGAAAACCATACAAACATATACAAACAATAATAGCACTTTAAAAACTATCCTGCAATACTAGAGACCATTAGACATCAAAGTTTTATGGGTTCAACATTCCAATACCTGTTACCAAGTACTGAAACCTACCCACATCAAGCCCTTTTGTTAATAAATCAGCATAATTGTCATTAGTGTGAATTTTGAAAACATTAATGAGCTTTTTCTCAAAACAATCTCTAATAAAATGATGTCTAATCTCAATATGTTTAGTTTTTGTGTGTTGCACAGGATTTTTAATAATGCAAATGGTACTACTATTGTCTATATATATAATGGTGTTCATGAAATTGTACCCATAATCCAATAATTGATTCTGAAGCCATAAGATCTGAGCACAACAGCTAGCAGCAGCCACATATTCTGCTTCAGTGGTTGAAGTAGCCACCATAGTCTGTTTCTTGCACTGCCATGTCACCAATCTACATCCAAGAAATTGACATCCTCTTGTAGTTGACCTTCTATCCAAACTTGCACCAGCATAATCACTATCTGAGTATTTAATCAACTCCATAGGAGATTCTCTTGGATACCACAATCCTAGATTAGGATATGTCTTCAAATACCTGAAAATATTCTCTACCAGTCATGTGAGATGACTTTGGAGTGACTTGAAATCTTGCACAAGCACACACAGCAAACATAATATCTGGTCTTGATGAAGTGAGATACATCAATGAACCAATCATAGA
This sequence comes from Artemisia argyi, assembly GCA_030686995.1. Taxonomy (NCBI): domain Eukaryota; kingdom Viridiplantae; phylum Streptophyta; class Magnoliopsida; order Asterales; family Asteraceae; genus Artemisia; species Artemisia argyi. The sequence continues at coordinate 179,593,267 of CM060695.1, forward strand.
TCTATAAGTGTGTACATCAACATCTGTTCTACTAGCATTCTTCAACAATAGATGAGTAGTTTAATCAGCAGGGGTATTTGAAGGTTTAGCATCAGAAAAGTGAAACTTTCTTATGATCTCAGTCACATACTTGTCTTGACTGATAAAGATGCCTTCTTTACTTTGTTGAACCTGCAGTCCCAAAAAGAAAGTAAGTTCTCCCATAGAACTCATTTGGAACTCATCTTTCAACAACTTTTCAAACTCTTTGCACATCTCTTGTCTTGTAGATCCAAAAATGATATCATCAACATACACTTGAACTAGTAGAATATCACCCTTGTCTTTCTTGATGAACAGAGTTTGATCAATCTTACCTCTATGAAACCCATTGTCCAATAGATAAATAGCTAAGGTTTCATACCACTTCCTTGGTGCTTGATGTAAGCCATAAAGAGACTTAACCACTTTATACACTTTATTCGGGTGTTGAGGATCTTCAAAGCCTGGAGGTTGAGAGACATAGACCTCCTCATCAATCTTTCCATACAGGAAAGCACTCTTGACATCCATTTGATAGACAGTAAAGCCCATAAATGATGCATAGGCTAAAAACAATCTAATAGCCTCAATCCTTGCAACAGGAGGAAAAACTTCTTCATAGTCAATACCCTCCTCCTGAGTGTATCCTTTAGCAACCAATCTAGCTTTGTTCCTGACAACTATACCTCTTTCATCTTTCTTGTTTCTGAAAACCACTTTGTACCAATCACCTTCATTCCATCAGGTAAATCACAAAGAACCCAAACCTTCTGAAGTTTGAACTGCAACAACTCTTCTTGCATAACTTCAACCCAGCTTGATTCTCCTAAAGCCATAGAAACATTTTTAGGCTCCATTTGTGATAGAAAACAGAAAAATAAACATTCATTCTTGTTTGTGTATTTCTTGGACTCATAGACTTCACTAATGAACCCATGAACATCAGTCATCTTTGTCTGCCTTCTTGTCTTCACACCTGAGTTTAGCTCACCAATTACATTCTCAATTGGATGCACTTTGTGAACTGTAGATTGCGATGTGTTAGGAATATCATAAGATGTAGGCATGTTTATGATTTTAACATCATCATTAGGTGTTTCCCCAGTTGTATTTTCCACAATTGGACTATCAGTGGAAACTGCTTGTGTTGCAGTGGAAATAGGAATACCACTGCTTTCAGGAATTTCTTTATTCCGGACATCAAAATTTACAACATTAACATCGCCTTCCTTTTCAGCATTCTTAGAAGGTTGTTAGTCTTCATTATCAACAAAATCCCAAATTAGCATAACAATTTGATCTTTATCATCTTCATCATCTCTGCAAGGTTCATCTTCATCAATGAATTCTTCTGAGCACTCAAGATCATTGTCTCTTGATTCTGAGGTTATAGGAACATAATTCATTGTATTAGATAAAGTCTCAAGATCAAATAGCCATTCTGGTCCTGAACCTGCTATGTTAGCTTTATTTTCAAGGAATTGAACATGCAAATTCTCTTCAATCTTCTTTGTTCATAAGTTGTAGACTCTAAAAGCCTTACTAACCATAGAATAACCAACAAAGAAGCCTTCATCTAACTTTTCTTCAAACTTTCCCAGATAATCAATGGTATTAAGAATTGTGACATGACATCCAAATGGCCTCATAAAATCTAAGATTGGGGGTCTTCCTCTGAATAGCTCATAAGGTGTCTTGTTCTTAGTCTTCACCACTAAAACCCTGTTTTGAATATAACAAGCAGTGTTAACTGCTTCAGCCCACAAAGTCACTGGGAGCTTGGAATCAGCTATCATGGTTCTAGCAGCCTCAATTAGTGTTCTATTTCTTCTTTCAGCAACACCATTTTGCTGAGGTGTTCTAGCAACACTAAATTCTCTTTTAATACCTTTGTCTCTGCAGATATCATCCATAACTCTATTCTTGAAATCTGTCCCATTGTCACATCTAATGATCTTTATCTTCTTATCAGCTTGATTTTCAACTTCAGTGATGAAAGTCTTGAGAATACCAGTGGTTTCATCCTTGGTTCTTAAGAAGAAAACCCATGTAAATCTACTAAAATTATCAGTTACAACAAGACAATACTTCTTCAAATTTATGCTGCTCACAGATGTAGGACCAAACAAGTCCATATGCAACATGTAAAGTGGATGATCAATTGAATTATATGCTTTGGTCTTGCATGAAGCTCTGTGTTGTTTTCCTTTAAGACAGGCAACACATGTTTGGTCATTTTCAAATCTCTTCTCTGGCAAACCTCTGACTAGACTATCTTTCACAATTTTGTTAATGGTCTTGAAGTTTACATGACCAAGTCTTCTGTGCCAAAGCATGGATTCATCCAAAGTGGCTTTTGCTAGTAAACAAGTAACATTATCTTTAGCCACTATGTTCTTCATGTCAATGCTATAGAGATTACCTTTTCTAGGGATTTTAAGCAAAATATCACTTTCATCAGGTAGCTTATAATCCTTAGATAAGATATAGCATTCATCCTCTGAGAATAGAACTCTATGTTTCTTATCACACATCTGTGACACACTGAAAAGATTGTACTTGAGTTCTTTCACATAATACACATTCTCAAAGTCCAAGTTTCCAGCCTTAATTGTTCCTTTGCCAGAAACCTTGCCACCAATACCACCTCTAAAGCTGACAAACTATCCATCATAAGGTTTGAAATCTGAAAGATAGGACTTATTGCCAGTCATGTGCCTGGAACATCCACTGTCTGAGTAACCTTGATCATCTTTAGGCTTTGAATGTCCCTGCACATAAAATAAAGGAATTAGTTCCTTTTAGGGACCCAAGCCACAAATGACTTAGATCTGCCTTGTGTATCAATATAGTTATATCTATCAAAGGTCATTGATACACCATTGGGATTGCTTGAGGTATTAATTCCTTTTGGTTTCCATTCCCAACGTGCTGAGGCCTTAACAACATTTCCCAAACTTACCCTTTTGTTGTTCACAGAACCGCTAGTGGAAACTTTTGGCCTTGTAGTGGTAACTACTGACTTAGTAGTGGCAACTGCTGATTTTGAAATTTTAGGCATCCACTTGTGGTTATTGTGAACTTTCTTTTCAAAATAGGTCTTTTTCCCTGTTTGTGCAGATTAAACAAATTTTGTTGCACTTTTAACAGGGGACTTATGGTAAACTCTGTTAGTATTTCTGACAGTGGCAACTGGTTGTTTTGCAGTGGAAAGAGATTTGATGCCAGAACTTAACAAAACAGACCTGGGAATCATCTTACTTAGAGGATTTGGGTGAGTATAGTTATTAGCATTGTTTCCATTCACCCTGGTATTCCCAAACACTTCCCTTCTACCCATGTGATAGTTACAATTATAATGAAGATGTTCAAAACTACCACATATGTAACAAGGTTTATTGTTAAACTCAAAGTCACTACCAAATTGTCTAGATTTAACATGATTCCAACTCCTTTTGTTGCCTCTAGGATTTGTTGAACTGTTTCGATACATCTCAGCATATCTAGTAGAGGGCCTAGAGTAATTAGCTTGTGTCCTAGGCATCTCTTTGACAACTTCAGGAATACTCTTTTTAACATCCTCTTTTACACTCTCAGGAACCCTAGTTTTAGACTCAATAATCAAGCTTTCATCGTTAAGAGATGAATCACTAGCACTATCAAATGTATCAACCTCAACCTGAACTCTCTAAATAGAAATTTCTTTTTCAAATTTTGGGCCATAGGTCATGGTTGGTTCCTGAAACTCTTCTAACCCTTTGTGTGCTAAGTCAATACCAGGAGGTGATGGAACACCTCTTAGAGGTGGTGGAACTGATTTATATCCTACTCCTGATTTGACTTTATTAACAACTTGGGCCTCCCATATTTTATTAATTCCATCTTAGGCATAAGCTAATGTGTCTATAGTTATTTTAACATTATCATTAGCCTTTTTCACCTTTTCCAACTCTTCTCTAAGTGCTTCATTCACAACTATCTGATAATCTAAGTCTCTTTTTAAAATAGCAATATCATCATTGAACTTAGATTCACTAGCTCTATAATGCTCTAACTGAGATTCTAAAACAGTAAGACCTCTTTTATGATTTGCTAGATTATAATTTGTTTGATTTAATTCTAGAAATTATTCATCATATTGTACTGTAAGTTTCTTAAAGTCTTTCAAAGCCTTACAAGTTTTAGAACAAGCATTATTGATTTGTACCTCAGAGTCAGAAAACACCATAAGTGCAAGCTCAGTAGCAATCATTGCAGACTCTGAATCTGCTTCTTCATCCTCAGCCATATAGCTCCAGTCATAGCTCACTCCATCAATGGCCAAAAGCACCTTTGGTTCTTCTGTTGTAGGTTTTTTCTTTTTGTCCTGCTTATACCAAGTTGACCTGTTATCAGGCTTCTTTGGTTTCCTGCATTCTCTTGCAAAGTGCCCCATCTTGTGACAGTTGTAGCACTCCACCTTCTTCTTGTCAAAACCTACAGTCTCATTGACATTTATGATGATCTTTCTTCCAGTCTTCTTCCAAAATTTCTTTGCCTTTAAGCTTAGCAAAGCAACTTGCCATTTGATGTCCATCTCTTCCATGTCATCATCATCAATTTGATCCAAGTCTTCATGTGTCAAAATTGAACCATTCATTTGACTTGAAAGAAAGGCATAAAAAGTAGAATCACTAAGACCAGCAACTCTCCTTTTTGCACTAGCAGTGGAAACACTTCCACTACCAGTGGAAACAGCAATGTTAGCATCATCATTATCACAATCACTGTCTTCATCAGAACTAACATCAACAGATGATGATATAAGTGCTAAGTTCCCTGATCCTGAACTTAGTTTGCCAGCCTTCTTTAACCTCTGTTCAATAACTTTAAAGTGATTGTACAAATCATTCAGCTTCATAGTCTCCAGTTCTGGCTTGTCTTCCCACACAGCAACATTTGTACCAATATCAGAGGGTAAACTTCTTAAGAACTTTAAATTGAGATCTTCCCTTTCCACCTCAATTCCAAACACTATGAGCTGAGTAACAATCTTTTGAAGCCTTGTGAAGATGCTGTCAATTGATTCATTACTTGATGAACCAAAGTTTTCATAAGTCTGTTTTAACAGAGTCTTCAGTGTCTTCTTAGTGGAATCATTACCACCAAAAACATTGCAAATTTCCTCAAACAATGTCTGAGCAGTCTTGTACTTGCTGAATGCTAGAACTTGATCTCTGGGAAGAGTCATCAACAGCAAACCTCTGGCCTTCAGATCATTCTTCATCTGAAGTCTTTCATCATTAGTGACTGGCCCAGTATTGCTCTTTTGTACTACCTTGCCATCAACTGTATGTGGGGTTGTACTAGGTTTGAAGGAATTTCCAAACATAATGATCTCCCAGAATGCATAGTCTTGCACCATAAAGAATTGTTCGATCATTAGCCTCCACATCTCATAGTCATTCAACTTAAGCTTGGGAAGCCTAGCAGCAATGTTGGATTGACTAGTCTCTGTCTCTATTGAATCTTCTGAGTGAACTTCGGATCTTCTAAATCAAAGTATTAAAGCCTGGCTCTGATACCACTTGATGGATCTAATACACCTTGATATGTGTTAGAATGATACTTTGAGCTATATCACTACGTATGCGGAATCTACTTAGTAATACTTAGAAGTTTCTTTGTAATGTAGAAAAGTTGTATATGAATGAGAACAATGAATGAAACAAACTGTTAGCTCCAATATTATTAAGAATAATAATACGAGTGATCTTAGTATCACTAGGTTTACAACTTGAAGCTCTATGAACGTATGAGAGTTATATATCTAACCCTAGACCTAGGACCTCCTTTTATAGCACAAGGAGTCCTCTTCTACAAGATACGTATCATGATAATAGAATAAGATATACACAAGATCTATTCTATATTTATCTATACAAGTTTCCTAATAATTATCCTAACAGCAGTGGTAATAATATGTACTAGCAGTAGTAATGAGTTTCCACTGCTAGTGCATTCTTCAGCAGTTGTAATCTCCATACTAGCCGTGGTAACTGATAGTATAATTCCCAACAGTGACCATATATGACATTTGGTCACACTCGTCAAGTGTGTGACATATATTTTTCACTATTAAATGCATATCGTGACTAACGCTTCAAACTTACTTTTCCATTGTCACACATTTCAAACGCTATGTGGCTAAATATTCAGCAAAGAATAGCAGTCACGTTTAAATAATGTGTGACAAACTTGACTATATAATTTAGCCACATACACAATTACCTCATGTGACCATATATCTATTTTGGTCACACTTTTCAATTGTGTGACATATATTTGTCACATATGTATATATATAGTGTGACTAATGTTTTGAGCTGATTTGTATCTGTCACACGTCCCGAATTAAAAGTGACTAAATAATCCAAAAAAAAATTTCCAGTTACCTCTAGTCACATAAATATTCAAATGTGTGGCATTAGAATTCCGAAATTGTCACACAAGTCGGATCAAGTGTGGCTGTTTATTTTATTCTGGTACAGTTAGTCACGTATAAATGTTACAGTGTGACATTTCAAAATCGACCATGCGTGACCAATAGAACTTTTTGTACCAGTGATAATGGACCTCCTGTTACTCTTCTATAAACTGGTAGAAATCTGTTACAAAACAGCCCTTGAGGCCATTTTTAAAAGATACTAGACTCGAATACCTTTAAAACTACGGGTGGCACGTCTTCTAACGATTTACGGTTCATTTTATACAAAATAAACAAAACCAACAAAATCTGCCCAAACCCACATTTATAACAAAGATGAACAAATCATAACCAAGATGAACAAAATCAACTGCACAATCCAGACCCAAGATGCACAATCTCAGAACCAAGATGTAGAATTTCACGGGTTATGCAATAAACCCATTATGACCCATTACACTCCAAACTACTTAATCCACTTTCATTACACCACATACTTAACCAACATACATTATTTAACATCTTAAATCTGTTTAAAAATCGTACTTTGACACATCAATTGACTACCAAATCATTACCACATCTTTGACATACACTTTAAAAATCGTAGAAAGACTCTTGGGGGTACAACCTTGACATGAGCTCGGTATTCTACCTAGCTCTAATATCTTACCCAAGTCCTTCTACATCGCATATCCAACTTAATCCTTATCCAAGCCATCTATAACAACATGCTAACCTACAAAACGGTTAGACAACTAAACCATAAGCACAAGGCTTAGTAAGTAAAACGATCATAATACAACATTATAACTCAATCGCACATTAAGCATCATAATCTACTCATCCCATCACAATATGAACATAACACATACCTTGGCCACTTCAAGCCTTATCATTACATCTCAACCTTTCCTACACACTTACACTAGACCAACTAAACTCTTAATCTTCTTTTGCTAGTTATGCCAAACTAGCCTTACCTATACTTCTTCCTCACATAATCATTCAAACACCATCAATCATCTCATCATAACAATCATATAACACCTAATGTAAGAAATCATTATAACATCAAATCATAACCGGTTTACTTACCTTGAATCCAAGCTAAGCTAACAATCATTATTTCACCACCATCATCATCATCCTCACTAGTAATCATCATCATCATCCTTCACCATCATCAACAAAACCTAATAATACATATAACTCAATATCATAAACAAGGGTTTATATAACCCATAACAACTTACCCATCATCCTTCTATATCATCATATGATCATACTTTGATCATATGATGAAAACCCACTTAACCCATTAACCTTAACCACTTAATCATGTATGATAGAGCTACTTACTTGTAGTGATCTTTGCTAGGAAGGACCCTTAGCATAATTTCTTCATCATCTTCTCTCTACCTTTGCAAGCTACTCTTCTCCCTCCCTTTTCTTATCCCGAACCGTACAAACACAAACATACTCCAGGAAGGTGTGGAATATGCTAAAATTATGTGGAGGGATGTTTATATACTTGTACAACTTTGACAATTTGGCATAAATGGTCCCTTGAGTCTCTATCCTTATATTTTGACCACATCACATATATAACACTTTGATACTAGGAAACATTAGCCCCTTAAGTTATGCATCATAACCTCCAAAACTATATAATACATTTGTTGACCATCACTTTGACTATCGGGTCTGCCCACTACACAATATTCATTGACTAACCAATCACGTAAGGCCCTTATCCCAATACATCTAGGGTGGGGTCCAAGTACTGGGGAAACGAGTCTAACAAAGTAAGCGTGAGAATAAAGATGGAATTTAAGGCACTAAAAGCTAACTCTTGCACGGAACGAAACATGATAAGTTCATAAAATAATTGAATGCATTTAAGTCATGAAACTTTAAAAACTCTTAGAAGCTTTAAAATGAGGCTATAGAGGTTTGACATGTTCGATATAGATATATATTCACAACAATCACAATTGAGAGTTAATGTAATTAAACTTATAACTGTACGAGCATACCCTAATTGACAATATTACCTACTAAGTCTAATTAAGCACACCCTACATAAAATGACATATTTTGAGTCTATACGCACTTAAAGTTATGGTGATGGACTTTGTAAAGATTTCAAATGCTTCATGTCCATGTTCCATTGACGTTGAATATCTTCTGCAATCCTGCTAGTAGCATCCACGGATGTACCCAGTAAGCCGCGTCTTGTGAAACCAATGGCGTATTATCCACACTCACCTTTCCAACCTTCAGGGAATGACTTGGTGGGGAACCCATCTTCTTTGGAGAATTAGTTTGTATCCTAAAATAAAATCATGAAGAAATCAAAACTCTTACCAAGGCTTTCCTGTATAATTAGTTAATTAATCTTATGATACATATATCAAATAAACTCAAGTTTTAGCATACCTTTAGCTAAGTACCCACATTACTTCTATAACCCGTAGCTAAAATAATAGCATCAAATTTCTCAGTTCTCCCTTCTTCAAACTCCACATTATCGCATGCTAGTCTCTTTATTTCTGGATAAACCTAGATCAAGATTCAGTCTTTTCATTGATAATGCTATTTATGTCGCTAAATATATCTTGGTGACAAACACTTGTGGACATAATATTTTTTTAACCACTAATGAGAAAAGAATAGAAATAATAAATGGATAAGTAAGAACTTTGATGTCCCCAATTCTAATCTTTACTGAGACCGAGTCTATCTGCTTCTTCAATTATAAAATGGGATGCCAAAAGCAAGAATTGGTTGACGACTCGAACATGGAGCCATTTGAGCAACCACATGGACAGTCCAAACGTTGATCTACCAAGCACCTCTTGTGACAATACCTGCAACTAAAAGTTGATCATCCAAACTTATTAATTACTTCCACAATCAAAAAGGTTATCAAAGTCAATTGAAATAAGCATGCAAACAAAGTCCAAAAAGAAAATGAAAGCAAAACTGAACACACACACACACACACACACACACACACACACACACATATATATATATATATATATATATATATATATATATATATATATATATATATATATATATATATATATATATATATATATATATATATATATATATATATAGTTAGGGACGTCAAATAGAGAATCAAAAGTTTGTTGGTCCGATGTTGTTGGATGGACACTTATTTATACTTGAATGTGCTTATGTAACTTATGAATATAAAATGACTAAGTAAAGTCACTCATTTTAATTACATGACCTTTCGTTTGTAAAAGGTGTTAAAAGCTTCAAATGGAGCTCTTGATTAATGAATTTTTTAGCTTAATTTGAATAATAAAGTTTCTTAGCTTATGCCATAAATGCTAGCATTCATACATGCAACTCATTCAATAAGCAAGGCTTTAGACATTCCAACTTAAAAGCTTTTAAAATCTTCATAATAAGCTCCGCATGTTCTATATTCATTAGCTTAAACTACATATTTCAGTTTCTTAGCTTGTGGCATTAATGCTCACATTCAATAGGGGAACTCATTCTTTATATATACGAGGCATTACGACCCGTCCGCTGCAGTCGGGCTCATCTTTGTTAATAGTCTGTTTTTGTTAGTCAATATAAAATCATTATTTCTAATCTAATGAGTATTTTCATGCTTTATTGTATATAGTGTTTTTTTTTAAAATTTTCTAATTTTAATTTTACTTAATATTAATCATTTAATTTGAATGCCTTTTCAATATCCCTCTATATAGGTTATATATTCATAGCATAATATGGAAATTTACATTTTAAAAAATAATACACCTATGTCTTCTCCTATTGTTTCTTCTCTTGTTTTCTTAGGGCATTTAGCTGATGAAGCTAAGTCAAGCTATGTTAAAGATATGATGCTCGTACATTATAACTGAGAAGTTAAATCTACATTTGCTGATGAAGAATATTTAAGAGAAGAAGTGATAGAAATTATTGATCATGTGAATCACAGGGAGTTGATTATAAAAGAGTTGAAGATTATTGGTGCATGTGATTCTTCTATTCAATCTATTGTTGATTTAAGAAGAATGCAACGGGAAGATTTGGATGAAGTTGATAGGTTGATGTTTGTTGTAACTCAAAACATGTTCGGCTTCGTGCTCTATTATCTTTTATAGAGAAGTTGGAAGCAATGAAAATGTGATATTTATATTTATGGTTTGTGCAACAATCATGTGGAGATGATGCATTATCAAAGTTGATTTTTGATTGTTGTCAACATTTGAGGCGTGTAATGGCAAAAAACCATACCATGATTTTGAACATGGAAGCTTTAGGTGCTCGTGGTGTAGCTTTAGATTCTCTCGATGCTTTGAGAAAGACTCAAGAGAGGCATCGTGTATTGCTTGAAAAGTTAGTTATTTTGTTTAATCTAGCTAAAGCCGGTGTTTGTGAGGAAGAATCAAATGCTAAAAGGATGAATGAGTTTAATTAGTCATTTTGTTTTAAATGTTTTTGTTGATATTTATATTTTTTATATTTTGCTTGTTTTTATGTTTATGAATTTTTTAATAAACGAATTTTTATAAATCATAAGCATTTTTTTTAAGTTTATGATGTTAATGGTAATGCATTGTGCATAGAGGGGTTGTTTTATATATAATGTTTAAATAAGGGGTTTATATTGCAATGCTGGATTTTTTTTTCTTAAAACTCATTCTCCATTTATGCATAGGGAAGATGCAGAGACTGCATTAACACAAAATTTAATATTCCAATGCCTCATGAGTTCCTTTTGGTGGTTATTTTTGCAACCTTTAAACTGGACTACACATGACTTTATATACTGTCAGATTATTAATCAAATATTAACTAATCTGAACCCTAATTTTTACATACCATCATAAACATTTTAACCCTAATATTCCAATCAAAATGGCAGCTACACCCAACATTGATGAACTAAAGGCTGCAACTGAATCCGGCAAACTTGCCGATGCATTCACGGTTCTTATCATCAATAATAAAGCTGAAGAAAAAAGCTTTATAGGTCGTATTGGGGAAGAAAGCAGCCAATTAAGGGTTGTTATTGAAAAGAAAGAGCAAACAATAACTGAGGCATCTTCCTTAATCCCTCCTTTCACTGCTGTAGCTGCAACTGGGTACAATATTTTGATGGAAATACAAATGAAGGACCGTAGGAAGCTTGATCTCTTGGCCCAACTACTGTTGTTGTCTCGTGAAAGTTTAGAGGAGAAGGATAAGTTCCTGGAGGATTTGGAAGATGCTGAGGTTGATGATGAAGATTAGTATTAATTTGGCTGTTTCTTTTGTGTTTTGATGTATTTACCTGGGTTTAATCCCTGTGTTTTTTAATGGGAATGATATTTTTGTATATATTAACTTAAACCGTTAATGGAATTACTGATCAAAGGATCAGTTTTGTTTTAATTATTAATCTTTTATTTTCTTTAATATATATATATATATATATATATATATATATATATATATATATATATATATATATATATATATATATATATATTTACTTTATTATAAAGGGTAAAGTGGTGTGGGTTTGACTTTTTCTCTCACTCATCTCTCTCTCACGCTCACTTAAACACACATCTTTAGATCTCAATAGCAGCTTTGGTGATTTCAATCTAAGGCAAAATTAATACAAATAAATATTAATCAAGCAAAAAAATTTTAGGGTTATGATAAAGGATTTGATTGTCTGTTGATTGAGCCCAATATTTCAGGTATTCGATTTCAATGTAATCAAATGAAAGCGTTCATGTTTAGATGTTATAATTTATTGAAAGTTTGTTACTTTATGATGTTTATTGATTTAGAACTGATATTGGATTATGTTAGTTTCGATTCAATTTAAACAATCAAGTATATGTTTTAATTATCAGCCTAAATTTGTAAGATATTGAAGATTGTTACAAATAGTGTTAGAATGATAATGGTGTATTGAAACCAAAATAGGGAATTTTTGATGATTCTATTGATAGAAGAAAATACATATTGGATTCTGAGATGGATCGTTATGGGGTAAGGCATAGTGTGGATTGTTGTTTGAAATGAATTTAAGAATAGAATGAGCCTGAATTTATCATTATAAATTTTGGCTATTTTAAGGTCCTTAGTTAAGTTTTGCATAGGCATGTGTGATAAATTATAAGATTTATGATTGTATATAGTAGTAAAGTTCATTTACGGGTAGTTTGTTTATGTGTGCGTTGTAAGTGGCGAGTTGATTTAATAGGTAAAAGTATTTGCGTTGAGTTTAGAATACTGATTTTGTGATTAGTAAAGGAAAGGTCAGGTGAGATATAATTAATTGGTATAACTTGTTTTGGCTACAAATACGTCACATTTGAAGTTGTCACCTAAGCTAATTCATAGAATCGTACATCATTTGATTAATTAATGAAAGTTATAATAAACGGAAAATTAATTCACGTCTTTAAGTTATTTGGTAACTCTTGTTTTAAGTACTAGTTTGTTACATTAGTGTCATTGATTGGGTATTGCGACTGTCATTGAGTTAATTGGTAAAAGCATACATCCTTTGATTTATAATGAAAAGTTACGATAAATGAAAATTGTGTATATGTAATTAGGTCAATCAAGCTTATATTTTGGGATTATTGACTTATTTACATTTAGGAAAGTGAATAAGCTCATTGTTTGTTGGCTTAGTAGTTTAGTGTTTCAAGAATGGCGATTGTCTGTGAAGTGTAATATGAATATAAGTCTTTTTGTTGTAGGTCATCAGGATTGTATGGCTTTTGTTGAGCTGTAACATGGTGGGTGAAAGCGGCCTGTATCTTGGCAGGATATCACAATCGTGCATGTGTTTACAGCCATGTCAGGTTCGCAAACCCTTTTATCCGGTTACATCCCCGTCTCCTTTATAATGTTTCCCATAAGGATATGATGATATCTGTTGACTTATGTGGAGCTGTAACATGGTGGGTGAAAGCGGCCTGTATCTTGGCAGGGCATCACGAACATGTTCGTGTTTGCAGCCATGGCAGGTTTGCAAACCCTATCCGATTACATTCTGTTACCTATAAGGCAACAACCGGATGGCATAGTTTAAATACTTACTATGAAACCGTGTTTAATAATGAGGAATGATTGCAAGTGTAACTCCATGATTGCTTTGTATACATGCAATTCATGCTAGTTAATTGCTGCAACACTTGGGTTGTAATCTTTGTAACTGCATAGCTAGATGATTTGTATTCCATTATTAATCAGGAATAAGTGCCACTATTATGTAGCAGGTATACCTCCATGATGGTTTGTGTACCTGCAATTGATGTGAGTTTTGTAACTCTAACATGGTTCTTATTCATATTCCTGAAACATTCAAGGCATGAAACACAATTCGAATCACTAATTCCACCCCTATGGGGTACATCCCAGTTTCGTTTATAATGTTTCCCATAAGGCGATGATGATCTCTGTAACCTGACATAAATACACTGTGTGTTGAATGATCTGACCGTAAATTGGCGGGGCAACAACCGGATGGCTTAGTTTAAATACTTACTATGCAACCGTATTTGTTTGCAACCATTACGGAATAAGGATAATTTTGTGACTTGAATATATGCAGATCTGAGCCAGTTATTTGTAGCAACATTATGTGTAGTCATTCATAAATAGGAAGGTTTGCATTCATACTTAAACCAAATGCATAATGGTTACGATAGATTTATTTTAGAGCATTTAAGCCTTTGATAGGAAATGGCTTGATACCAATTGCGTCATAATTTTTCTTATTTGGCAGACCTAGAACTTTAATCCTATAAGCAAAAGCAAGCTTTGCACTCTGTTTTTATGTTAGACTCTTGCTAACTTCAACCTTGTTTGAGCTTGAACCCTTTTTTTGTTGGTAAAACTTCATTTCATCTTTACTAGAATCAGAGATTGAATTTTCAACCTTTGGAAAGTAGTCAGACCATCCCATTGGGTATGATACATCGGAACTTTCACTGCTTGACAATGTTATGATTTCTGTACAAAAAAATAAAAAATAAAAAAAAAAGAAAAAGAAAAAAACTGTTGTCTTGAATATATTCAATAATTGATAAAGGAATTAAATATAGTAAATAAAATCATTTTTTAAAATCTTTCTGATTTCTTGAATATTAGAAGTGAATTAAGCTAGCACACAACGATTTTTGTTTTTTCCTAATTATACTTCATTTTAAAAAGGAAATTTGCTTTAGTAGCCTTAGGTAACAACTTGACTTACTTAAAGAGTTGGTAATATCGATTTGTTGGTGGATCATCTTTGTTCATTGGCAACGTTTTTCCTTATTGAAGAAATGTGATTATCCATCTGAAGAAAGCATGTATGTTATATTTCCTTATGAATTCTTTGGATTTATACATATGCCTCATATGCATGGCATTAAATTAAAGTTAATCATGTTTTATTTTCTGGGTGATGCAAATCAGACATAAAAATATATATAAATCAAAGGGAATGGTATTCGGATAACAATAGTTGAATTACAGTTTAAAATAGCTTAGCATGCAACATACGACACATCTTATTCTTCAAACTTTATTCTTCTGAATAACTTAGATCCTAACATAACGAACTATAATCCACAACTTTAGGTAAGTATCTTTCCCATATTCTTCGTTAGTGATTCATCCACCTTGATTGTTATTGATAATCTTTGAGTGACATCTCCTGATTGGAAATTGTCTACAAATCATTTTGAAAGGCCATTTAGATAAGGTTAATGTAAGCGTAATTCTTGGTATTAGAACTGTGGCTCCTATATTTGAACCGGTGATGATTTCTGCTTGAATAATCAATCTTCCTACATGCTTGACAATAAGGTGGGTGCCATTGAACAAACCCTGGCTTGGATTAACATTTCTTATGAGCATAATTTGTAACTCTTTTTTTAGCTTTAGGATGTGAGGTGGCATTTGCTGAATATCTATATGATGTGACATAGTGTTTGAATATTTAGGAGAGTAGATAGTAGTATTATTTATACTATGCCATAGAAGGTTTAATAAACTGAAGCATTTATTAATAAGCAAATGAAAAGTGTTGGTGAGTTGTTGATGACTTTTAGTAATAAAATCAATTTACTCACTCATAAAGTCACTTTATTAGTTATTCAAAAGAAGTTTAGTAACTGAATTTGTCTGCAGAGAATACTTTAGAAAAATTTAAGATTGTTTTTCTTTGTGTTACTGAATTTTCACTAATTGTGGACTATCCAAATTCAGTTTAGTAACTGAATTTTTATGCATATAGTAGTTTAGAAGTTTAGTTACTGAATAAGTCAAAGAAACATGTAATTCAGTTTTGGAATTATATTGACTGATATCATGGATTTGGGAAGATCTTTTTTTTTCCTTTGTGATACTGAATCTTCACTAATAGTGGACTATCCACATATACAGATAGTGGAAGTTTCTGTAAGTTCCATTTCTTCATAATCTGGGTAATTGGTAGGAAACATAGTCTGCAAGTGTGTAGCTTTATTTGCTCCTTTTGGATCTTATAAGGACAATACCAAATTCACAGTCTTATTTTTTTTTTGTATTTAGCTTTGAAAGCCCTTTGCCTCAATTTTTTGATGTTTATGGGAAGTTCAAAATCAGGGTTTTCTTCTACCTGCCTCTTTAGAACCTCCAGCCTTCTGATTATTTCTTGCGTGTTCGGATCAGATTTTTAACCTGCATTCTCATCCTATAATGTAAATTAACTTTATGAATGGCATGGTAATTAATAAACTTACTATTCATTAAACAGATCTATTAATAATTTAGTTTTCCTAGATAGATATAACAAACAAATATTAACATAGTTTGGATCTTCGATCTTCCTCACTAATCCCTTTTGCTATTTAATCAGACTTTGTACAAAGTTCTGAAGCAAACTCATTGCTAGACTGTTGAAATAACTAAAGAAATCACTGAAGAAAATCATAGTGTCCAACTACGTTGAACATCATTTGTCAATATTAAAAAACAAAAAATGTTGTGGACTTTAGGCTTGACTGTTTTGACTATAGAGTTCACAACAGTCTTTGTTTGTCAATATTGAAATCTGATGTTCCAAGTTTGTTATGCAATATATACTATACCCGATAAACATGAAAATAAAATGTTAGTGTCAATTAATACAAAACCTGAAAATGTTTAATCAATTCTTGTAAACTGTTAAGTTTACGACAGGGCCAACGCTTAATACCCATAGCTCTACATTGCCTTTTTAAAGAACTTAAACCAACACCAAGCTTTTTTGCAGCCTGATCGACAGCCATGTAAAAGTGTTGAGTGATCATCTCCCTGCTTAATTCCATGAATATTTAATATGGATTAGTGATATGTGGGATTGAAGAAACAACTGAATCAGTGGTCTTATATAAGCCTTACCAAGTCTTTGATATTCCCAGCAATTACAAAAAGGTTATGAAACTTCTGGTCACTCATAAAACCAATTTACTCAGCCATAAAGACACATAATTAACTATAGAAAAGAAGTTTGAATACTAAATTTGTATGCAGTTCTGTATTTATTGTGATTGTGGGAAGGGTTGTTTATAAAATGAAAATGTTTATCAACCAATTATTGAAAAGCATGGTTTGATACTTGGTGATGTGTGAAAGATCAAAATCTGTGTTTAGGTTAGATGCCTGAAATTCAAATTCCATTTTCAATTGTTTGAACAACTTTTGTTCAGTTTGATGTTATTCATGTCGAATTTAATGTTGCTCATGTTCTAATTTGTTATGACTGTAAGATAAGAATATCAAATAGTTGTATGGCATTTCATTTGTTCAAAAAGTCAGTCTATTTTAAAAATTTAGAAATATTCAAGCTAACTAATATGCAATATTGGTCCAAAGAGTCTTATTTCAGTTTATTTTAAGATATTGGTAAGTTCGAAGGTAAGTATTATGCAATATTGGCTGGTATTCCATTGGTAAAAAGAATCTTTATATCAGCTTATTTATAAGACATTTATTCTGTATCCGGGCTTAGTTAGTGTTAGAAAGTTGGAAGGATTAAAGCTAAGTAGTATGCAATATTGGCTATCAGGTTATTTATAAGACATTTATTTTGTAACCGGGCTTAATTAGTGTTTGAAAGTTGGAAGGATTAAAGCTAAGTAGTATGCAATATTGGCTGATATTTTATTAGTTCAAATATTGATTAATTGAGTCTATTATAAGTAACTGTATAAAGATCTTAAGAAAAAGAATAAGAGAAAACTTTGTGAATAGAATTGATAGAAATGAAATTGTTCAGTGAAATGAACTATAGAATGCTACTTATACTACTTATACTATTGCCTCTCTTGAACTCTACTTGATAGGTTATGCTGATTGAATGAATAGCAATAACATTGCCTTGAAATATGGTCTTTACAGCGTCATTAAGATGATTTTCATATAGGTTAAGCTGATTGAATGAATAACAATAACATTGCCTTGAAATATGGTCTTTACAGCCTCATTAAGATGCTTTTTATATATGATGACGTATAGTCTATATTTGGGCTACGAGTCCAAATAATAAACATTACTAAGCCCAACCCACCTCGCATGAGCCAGTGTTGGGCCGCAGTATCAACGACTTGGGCTCACGAAGCCCAAAGCCCAATTAAACTATATACGGTATAGATAAGGATCTCCTATTTACGGAATAGATATCCTTACCCCGGATAAGCACCATGAGTACGAAGAGTAAGGAGCAAGAAACACGGTTTCTACGCCCCTATATAAGGAATGATACATCCTCATTCAAAGGTACGATTTACTAATCCCTAAACTCTTTACGAGAACCCTAAAACCGATTACTTACTCTCACGCCGGAGTCTAATCGTGGGAGATAATCCCACGATAAGCCTAACGGTGTTGTTTATTTTCTTAGTACGCAGGTTTCAAGCATTAAGGAGCGAATTGGTACAAGAGCAAGAGCCCAAACTAGGAGCGCCCAACTTTTGTATCAACAAGTGGCGCCATCCGTGGGACCAACACTAAGAACTCAAGACTAGAATGCCGAAAAACAAGAACTCAGGACAGCGGACTCCGCAGTCAGATAAAACTCAGGACGACTCGCATAAGAAGAAGCACCAAAGCTCGACTTCAAGGCTAATCTATGGAACAACTAGTACGCCTAGTCAACCTGAGTCGAACATAACTCCAATTCCTACCACGGTGGAATTACCTTTGGGGATAACCCAAGCCGCTACGGCGGCCACCAGCGTTGAAGATCTTCAACGCACCCTCTTCACCACGCCTCATCAAACGGCACCTATAGTGGACAACACTATACCGCCAGGCGCACCTAATCGTGAAAGGGAACCTCATGCGGAAACAGAGCTTCTCGCAGTAGAAGAGAGCACACCTGAGTTGGCACTAAACGATTTCGTGTCCCAGCATTATGAAGCTTTAACTAATCTCATGCGAGAGGAAGCGAAAAGAAGATCAGGCCATAACCTGCATGCACGGTTAAATTTTGGCCTAGAAAAATCTCCATCGCGCCATTATGAGCGCGAAAACAACGAAAGACGCACCAATGTCCATGATAGACTTGATGCAGCGTCTAACTCTCAATATTCGAAGGAATACGAAGGTAACGAGAGGCAAACCAACATCCATACCAGGCTTGGTAGTAGAAGAATACAAGACAGACTTGGACGACAACAAACACCAAGTGAAGGCTCTTCCAGGTCCGGAAGTAGGAGAGTTCACGACAGATTGGGAAGGAGACCCTCCCCAAGTGAAAGCCCCTCAAACTCTTCCTCTGAAAGAAAACGGCGCAAGCGCCGCAGAAAAGATAACCTTTCCTCTAGTGACTCCTCGGACAACGAGGACAAAGAGACGGGACACTGGAAATCCAGAGGAAAACGTCGCGAAGAAGAGGATGAAGACTTATCTCTTCCTTGGCGTCGTCAGAAAATTGATGCATTCACACGACGCATCAGTGACTACTCTGATCGTAAGAAAAGGCGCATGCCCACTAATGTAAAAACATATGATGGAACGGGTGATCCCGATGACCATCTAAAAATTTTCGAGTCCGCTGCTACCATCGAAAATTGGCCACAACCTGTGTGGTGTCATATGTTTAATTCCACATTAGTAGGGAATGCGCGTTCCTGGTTAAGTAAGCTTCCACGCAGAAGCATAGGCGGGTTTGAAGAATTACGGAAGGCATTCCGCTTGAACTTCACCCAAAGAAAGAAGTGCGCTAAAAACCCTGTTGAATTAGCCAGGATAAAGCAACGCCAAGGGGAATCAACCAGTGCTTACATGGAACGCTTCAAAGATGAGTGTATACATGTCAAAGCGTGTCCCGAAGTCCTAAAAATTTCAGGATTCATGAATGGGATTAATAATCCAGAACTCATAAGAAAGTTAAACGACAAGGTTCCCCAAAACTTCGATGAGCTAATGAAGCGCACAAGATCCTTTATTCAAGGAGAAGCAGCCGCAGCGGACAATAAAAAAGGCTACTCAAACTATAGGCAACAAGAACAGCCTAGGAGACAATCTAATGATCAGAGTAGCAATCGCAGCAAGAATTATCGCGGTCAAGGAAGTGGAAGAGATAATGATAAATATACTCCCCTCACAAAGACTCCAAGAGAGATATTTGTAACAGAAGTGGCAAGCTTCCCAAAACCCCCACCAATGCGCACTCCAGAGGACAAGCACATAGGGAATGGGAACTACGAATACCATGGCCAAAAAGGCCATACAACCAACGAGTGTGTCCAGCTACGGCAGCTGATTGAAAAATTAGTAAAGGAAGGAAGAATGGATCACCTCGTAAAAAGCATAAAAGAAGGGAAGGATAGGCAAAAAAGTGGAGGCAAGAAAGAACCTCAAAAAGATAAAGCAGATATCATCTACATGATACAGTCATGGCAGCGCAAGATAAAGCAAAAAGTCAGCCAAAAGTTTTCCTCAGGAAAAGAGATATCCTTCCCCACTCTAGCTGCGAACAACGCAGTAATGGAGCCATTAACCATTGAGATACACACCGGGGGGCATGACATCCTCCGCATGTATATCGATGGAGGAGCATCCGCAGACATCCTGTACGAACACTGCTTCAAGAGGCTAAAACCCGAGATACAAAATCAGTTAGTACCAGCCACGACATCATTGACTGGTTTCACAGGAGAGAAGATATGGCCTATGGGGAAACTACGCTTACTTGTAGTAGTGGGTGATGAACAACATTCCACAGCAACATGGATAAACTTCATGATTATCAAGTATCCTTCACCATACAATGGTATCATTGGGAGACCTGGAATATCATCTATGCGCGCTGTACAATCCACAGCACACAGGATGTTAAAGTTCCCAGTAGAAGGAGGGATTGTCACCCTCTACAATACCACAGTGCCGCCTAAAGAATGGAACGTAGTAACCAGTGAGGTAGAGCATGCTCCCGAACATTGCTCAACAAAAATACCAAACCTCAAGGTCGCCATTCATCCTGATTATCCAGACCAACAAGTATCGATTGGAGGATCTTTATTTGACAAAGGTAAAGCAGATGTATGCGCACTCTTGCAAAAGAACCTGAGTATCTTTGCGTGGGAACCAAAGCACATGACCGGAGTGCCACGCTCCATTCCGGAGCACAAGCTACAAATCCGACAAGGATATTCCCCAATACGACAGAAGAAGCGCGGCCAAGCTCCAGATCGTGCAAAAGTCATCCTGGAAGAAGTACACAAACTTGTGGACGCAGGTATTATGCGCGAAGTCTACTATCACGATTGGCTATCTAATCCAGTGATGGTAAAGAAAAGTGATGGCAGTTGGAGGATGTGCATGGATTTCACGGACCTAAATAAAGCATGTCCACAGGACTGCTACCCACTGCCAGAAATAGACTGGAAGGTAGAATCCCTGTGCGGATATCCTCTCAAGTGCTTCTTAGATGCATATAAGGGATACCATCAAATTCAGATGGTTGTGGAAGATGAAGAAAAAACAGCTTTCCACACAAGTCAAGGAGTCTACTGCTACACAAAAATGCCCTTCGGTCTAAAAAACGCGGGCGCAACTTACCAGCGACTAGTAGACATGGCTTTTGAAAAGCAAGTGGGTCGCAACTTGGAAGTTTACGTAGACGACCTCGTCATAAAAAGCCACATAGAGGAAGAATTAGTGCGCGACATCGAGGAAACGTTTAAAACGTTGGAGAGGATAAACATGAAGCTAAACCCCAAAAAGTGCACATTTGGCGCGTCGGAAGGCATGTTTCTCGGATACTTAATTGAACCGGATGGTATCAAACCTTGCCCAGAAAAGACAAAAGCTGTTATCGATCTCCCCTCGCTGCGCACACTAAAAGAAGTCCAGTCATTAAACGGAAAGCTAGCAGGGCTAAACCGTTTCTTATCCAAGTCAGTAGACAAATCACTGCCCCTCTTTAAAACACTCACGAAGTGTACAAAAGAGGGAAACTTTTGTTGGACAGAGGAAGCAGAGGAAGCTTTCCAACAGCTAAAACACCACCTGGCATCCCTCCCCAAACTCGTCGCACCGCGACCAGGGGAGGAATTGATTATGTACCTATCGGCAACCCATGGAGCAGTCAGCGCCGTATTATTGACAGATAGGAACTCCGTTCAAACTCCCATATATTTTGTAAGCAAGGCGTTGAAGAAGACGGAAACTAACTACAGCGCTATGGAAAAACTGGTCCTAGCCCTAGTATTCGCAGCTAAAAGACTGCGCAGATACTTTCAGGCGCACCCAATAGCTGTGATCATAGAGCAGCCCATCAAGCAAGTTATTTCCAAACCTGACGCATCAGGGCGACTACAAAAGTGGAGTGTGTTTTTAAGCGAGTATAACATCTCATATAGGCCACGCACTGCAATCAAGGGACAGATATTAGCTGACTTCATCGTTAAAAAGCCAGATACCGATACTCCACTTGCAACAAGCAAGACAGAGCTACAAGAACCATGGATTCTATTCACAGATGGATCATCATGCGTAGATGGATCAGGCGCAGGCCTTATCCTTACCAATCCAGAGGGGATAGAATTTACCTACGCACTACGCTTCGAATTCACAGCCACCAACAATGAGGCAGAATACGAAGCCCTACTCGCTGGACTGCGCATTGCAATACAAATGGGTATACGCAACCTAGAAGCAAATGTAGACTCCAGGCTAGTAGCTAACCACGTGTTAGGTGAATATGAAGCCAAGGACGAACACATGATCCAATACCTCGAAAAGACCAAGTCCTTAATACAAAGCTTCGATAGGTTCACAATCAAACAGGTACCTAGAGAAGACAACAGAAAGGCTGATGCGCCTAGCAAGATTGCATCTACAAGCTTTGCGCACCTATCAAAATAGGTCTTGGTAGAAACACTAAAAAACAAATCAATCATGGAGATGGAAGTATCCACGGTG
This sequence comes from Artemisia argyi, assembly GCA_030686995.1. Lineage (NCBI taxonomy): Eukaryota > Viridiplantae > Streptophyta > Magnoliopsida > Asterales > Asteraceae > Artemisia > Artemisia argyi. The sequence continues at coordinate 179,616,203 of CM060695.1, forward strand.
ATAGAGGAACAAGATCCCACGTGGATGACACCTATCATCGATTTCATAAGCAAAGGAATCTTACCGCAAGATCAAAAGGATGCTCGAAGGGTACGGCGCACAGCGCAGAAATTTGAGTTACGAGATAACATCCTATATCGACGCTCCTTCTTACAACCTTGGCTCCGATGTGTTGGACCTCTCCAAGCAGATTATGTACTCCGAGAAATTCATGCTAGATTATGTGCCATGCACTCAGGACCACGGTCCGTGGTGGCGCGCGCCCTGCGATCAGGGTATTTTTGGCCTACTATGCATCGCGACGCGCGAGATATGATCAAAAAATGCAGTAATTGCCAAGTGCACAGGCCAATACCGCGCCAACCACAACAAGAGTTAACCCCCATTACCTCACCATGGCCATTCTATAAGTGGGGCATTGATATTGCAGGCCCTTTCCCAGTTGCAGCGGGAGGGCTAAAATTCCTCATTGTAGCCATTGACTACTTCACAAAGAAGATTGAGGCAAAAGCAGTAGTGATGTTGGATCGTGAACACCTTGATCTGTGTTAATATGATACTTTGAGTAATACCACTAAGTATGCGGAATCTACTTAGTAATACTTAGAAGTTTTATTGTGAATAAGATAGTTGTATAATAGTGAGAACAATATATGTAACAAACGATTAGCTCCAATATTATTAATGATAATAATACGAGTGATCTATAATATCACTAGGGTTACACCTTGAAGCTCTAAGAAAAACGTATATCTAACTTTAACCTAGGATCTCCTTTTATACAACAAGGAGTCCTCTTCTACAAGATAAGTATAATGCTAATAGAATAAGATATACACAAGATCTATTCTATAATTATCTTTACACGTTTCCTAACAGTTATCTTGAAAGCAGTGGTAATAATTGTTCTTGCAGTGGTAATGAGTTTCCACTGCAAGCACAATCTTCAGCAGTTGTAACATCTTCACTAGCCGTGGTAACTATAAGTATAATTCCCAACAATCCTCCCCTAACTTATGATTAATACATAAATCAATAAGTTTCTTCAAGTATTCAATAAATCTGAGGATATGGGAATTCTTCCAAACACTTATCTTCTTCTTCTCAACTCTTGATCAGCTCTCACACTTTGATCATAAATCCTTTGTAATAATTCATCTATGACTTTAGTTCTTTCCCAGCACCTAAGTTTCACTGTCCTCATCACATCCAATACTCTAGCTCTCAATGGATATTCTTTCTCAGCCAGCATAAAGACATCAACTCCATCTTGAGTAGATACATGATGTATAGAACTTGAGTCATAAAATTTCCATAAGGTTCTTGTGTCATGAGCTTCAAATCTCCAATATCTATCACTTGGGTCAGGTTCATATAGTCTTCTGAAGTGAACCCATAACTCCTTAGCTTTGACATCAACAAGTTCATCATTTTTAGACTGTTCTTGGACAATCCTCCACAAAGTATCCAAATCCTCTCTGTCACAAGACCTAACAATATCTTCAAAGTCTTTGCAAATACTTATGACACCTCCAGTTCTGACAATCTTCCAAGCAACTCCAAAGTCATCAGAATAGATTTCCCAAGCAACAACTGGATATTTTGTTTGTAGAGGTTGAACATTAAGCACATCAGTCTCTATAAACAACATATTAGTAATTTGCTCTTTTGTCAATTGACTAGGACCCTCTTCTGCTTGTGATGTCTGTTGAGTCTTCAGTTTCTTTGCATCTTTAGATTCAAGACTCAATCCTGATCTTTTAGGCTTCTTAAATGAAAGATGTTCATCCATAGGAGTGAATAAACTATCTTGCCTTTTAATCTTGTAATAAACACCTTCTATCTGATCATGTGACATACCTTTGAATTGAGCCATCTTCCAATTACCAACATGACAACAATATACTTTCATCTCATGAATGATCTGTGCCTTTGTAAGCTTTCTAGGCTTCTTTTGACCTTTTCTGACATCCCCAATGATTTCATCAAGAGCCTACTGATTCTTCATTTGAATAAAGCATTTTAATTGAGCAGACCTTTGTTCTTCAGTCAGGGTTGTATTAGCAATAAGTTCAATGGCCTTCTTCCTGATTATTTGATCATTGTTAATCAAATAGTCAATTTCTTCTTCTGTAGGCACATAGGTGAATAAAGGAGGTTTCTCATGCATGATAGTTGGTGGAACAACTGAAAGTGGTTGTGCCATCACTGCTTCAAGTTTATCTAACCTCTGTGCTTCCATAAAACTTGCAACTTCATCCTCCTCTTGCTTTTTCTTATTTTCAATCTCTGCAGCTTCAAATTGTTCTGCCAATCTTGCATCAAAATCAATCTGAGCTTGATCTTTCTTAGGAATCTTTCTTGTTTGCTCTTGTTCTGAACCAGTCATAATTGCTTTACCTTTGACTGATCTAATTCTGGCAGCTTCTTCCTCTGCAGTGGTAACTAATGGAGTATCAGTGGTAACTCTTTCACTGGCAGTGGGAATTATTTGATCAGTGGTAACATGGTCTACTTCAGTGGAAATCGGTTGAGCAGTTCCAACAACATCTTCAAAGTGAAAACTAGTATCAGCATCCATATCTTCAAGATCCAATTTCCTCCCCTCAGTCTCAGCTACATCATCTCTTGCTTGAGCATGTGCAGAATTAGAAAGCTCAGCAAACATATCTTCAAAATTAGTACTCCTCCCCTTAATCTCTGCATCTGTTTTCCTCCCCTGTTTGGAAGAAATTCCCAAACCATAACTAGAACCTGCAGAAAGGTCATCATGAGGTGATGATGGAGAAGAAACCACAACTTGAACATGTCTTTTCTTCTTGAGATTCTCAACTTCATTCTGCAATCTCTGAATCTCAGCCTTTAATTGATTCAGCTCTGTGGCATGTTGTTCTTTGGTCTGTGCCAGATCTTTCTCCAGAGCTTGAACCTGCTTGACTAATTTGGTACATAGTTCCATCAATTCAGTTAGTGTCACACTGCCCTCAACACTTCCAACTGTGTTACCTGTTGGGAGAGGTGAATCATAGGGCATTGATTTAGGCTCTTCTCTAGTTGGACTAGATTGAAGCCTTGAACCACCACTGCTAGTTCCTAAACCATAAGGCTCAACAACATGCAATGTTGAGATGGAAGGAGTTGGCTGTTTTTGCCTCCTTTCATATGTGTGAGTTACAGCAGGGGTATGTTGAATTTGTGGAATAGTAATAGTGGGTGTGTGATGGGATACAACTGGGATTGTTGCATCTTCACCCTGTACTTGAGCAATTTTAGCAAGCATTTCAGGAAAAAGTGGATGAACCTCCCCATTCCAAAGATCTGAGGCCTTACTCATGTTTTGAAAAACTTTTGGCTTAAGACAGGAAGGTTCATAAATTCTATTGTGAGGTTGCAGTTGAAACTCATTTAACACTGCTTGCACAAACCTTGGATACATCAAAAATTTATATTGACTCTTTACATTGCCTTTCATGTTATTGAATATAAACTTTGAAAAATTGAAAGTCCTATCAGTTGCCAAACATACCAAAGGATAAGCCATGGTAGATGCAAATTGTTCATAAGAGGTTTTCTTAGGACTAAGGCAATGCAAAAGAGTATGGATCAAAAATCTCCAATGGGGACAAAAACATCCTTTTCTAAAAGTTACTTTTTGTTCTGATGTATCATACCCCATGGATGCAATATGTTTAAAAATTTCGGAATTAGGTAATGTGATGATACCATTGAGATCATCCAATTGGAGAATTCTCCTCAAAGATGACTCAGTAACATCAATAAGTACCCCATCCACTGTGGCTCTTAAAGCATCCACAGATTCATGTGTGTCTCTCTGTTCAAGAGTTATAGACTCCATAGTGTTCCAGAACTGTTTGATATGAGAGACATAGATTGTGGGATTAACTATTAGGGCATACCTTATATGAGTAGTATTTAGGAAATCCACAATCTGATGAAAAGCTGGGCCACTCTTCTCGTTTGACTTTTGTAGGTAAGCCACTTGGTTGTGTTCATCTTCAAACTTGAGAGTCACCATAATTTTGTGATTTGTGAGATAAAGGTATTAGTAATCAAGAATAAAAAGCAAGCCGTATAATGATCAATTTATACTAATAGGGTTTTAGGAATACGCGTATGGTGAATTATCTATAGAAAGATTTATCTTTAGAAAAGAATAAATAAAGTTTGGTAAGTAGATAATTCCCTAAAATTTAACCCTATTAATAAGGAAAGACAGTTATAATTGCAACGGCTAGTAAAAAATAGATTACTGACACACAGTTCTAACGGCTAGTTCACCAGTGGTAAAATTTACACTTTCAGAGGAAACGGTGAACTTGCAGTGGTAAAAATCAACAAAATTTCAAAGAGCAGTGGTAAGTAAAATATGTAAAATTAGCTGCTCTTATCATAGTTTTTAGCAAACTATCAGCTATCAACGGATTTGATATGTCTTTACTTGTAGCCATTTGCTCAGGACTAGTTGATTCTTATGTTGATTAGACATGGTGAATCAATAACCATTTGTTATGTGTCTTAAGTTACACATCTTATAACTCCAATCACCTTAAACAATACTGGGTTTGGCTGTGTAAAAGAAATAAGGACCAAACTTAACCAATATTAGTTAACCAAAGTAACTTTTTAACCAAGTTACTATTTATACATTTATTGCTCCAAAGTCAACCCGATATCTTCCATAATTACTCCTCCAAACTACCAAAACAGATAGGAGTAAAGATACTTCATTAATTATCCATTGGCCTTGACTTTGCATATAAATAGGGGTCTCAAAACACATTTATCATCATCAACCAACTTATCACTTTAACAAACCCTAAATATCAATATGAGTTGGTTCCCAATCGTGTACATCTCCTCTGACAACTCTTCTGATGAAGAGATCAGCTATTGCTCAGATTCTGAAGAGCTTTCCTCTGGATGGAGTGGATACTTTCCACCAAGTGCTTTTCCATCAAGTGCTGCATCAGCTTCATCAGTAAACAAGAAATCAAGCAAGAAGAAGATCTCTGCAGCATCAGCTCCATCTCATGATTCAGAGAAAGATGATCCAACCTTCAACCTGTCTTTTCTTCAAACTTTCCCAAATGATCAATGGTATTGAGAATTGTGACATGACATCCAAATGGTTTCAAGAAATCCAAAAGTGGGGGTCTTCCTCTGAATAGCTCATAAGGTGTCTTGTTCTTTGTCTTGACCACTAAAACCCTGTTTTGAATATAGCAAGCAGTGTTAACTGCTTCAGCCCAAAAAGTCACTGGAAGCTTTGAATCAGCTATCATGGTTCTAGCAGCTTCAATTAGTGTTCTATTTCTTCTTTCAGCAACACCATTTTGCTGAGGTGTTCTAGCAACACTAAATTCTCTTTTAATACCTTTGTCTCTGCAGAAATCATCCATTACTCTATTCTTGAACTCTGTCCCATTGTTACATCTGATGATCTTTATTTTCTTTTCAGCTTGATTTTCAGCTTCAGTGATGAAAGTATTGAGTATACCAGTAGTTTCATCCTTGGTATTTAAGAAGAAAACCCATGTAAATCTGCTAAAATCATCAGTCACAACAAGACAATACTTCTTCAAATTGATGCTGCTGACAAAAGTAGGACCAAACAAGTCCATATGCAGCATGTAGAGTGGCTGATCTATAGAATTTACTGCCTTGGTCCTGCATGAAGCTCTGTGTTGTTTACCTTTAAGACAAGCAACACAAGTTTGATCATTTTCAAATCTCTTCTCTGGTAAACCTTTGACTAGACCATCTTTTACAATTTTATTGATGGTCTTGAAGTTAACATGACCAAGTCTTCTGTGCCAAAGCATAGATTCATCCAAAGTGGCTTTTGCAAGTAAACAAGTAACATCATCTTTAGCCACTATCTTCTTCATGTCAATGCTATATAGATTACCTTTTCAAGAGATTTTAAGTAAAATATCTTTTTCTTCAGGTAGCTTATAATCCTTAGATAAGATATAGCATTCATCTTCTGAGAATAGAACTCTATTTTTCTTGTCACACATCTGTGACACACTGAAGAGGTTGTACTTGAGTTCTGGAACATAGTATACATTCTCAAAATCCAAGTTTCTAGCCTTGATTGTACCTTTGCCAGAAACCTTGCCACCAATACCTCCTCCAAAGCTGACAGCCTGTCCATCAAATGATTTGAAATCTGAGAGATAGGACTTGTTGCCAGTCATGTGCCTGGAATATCCACTGTCTGAATAACCTTGATCCTCTTTTGTCTTTGAATGTCCCTGCACATAAAATAAAGGAATTAGTTCCTTTTGGGGACCCAAGCCACAAATGACTTGGATCTGCCTCGTGTATCAATATAATTATATCTATCAAAGGTCATTGATACACCATTGGGAGTGTTTGAGGTTGTTGTTCCTTTTGGTTTCCATTCCCAACGAGCTGAGGCCTTAACAGCATTTCCCATGTTTACCCTTTTCTTGTTCACAGAGGCACCAGTGGAAATATTTGGTCTTGCAGTGGTAACTGCAGGCCTAGCAGTGGAAACTGCTGGATTAGTAACTTTGGGTCTCCACATGTGATTCTTGTGAACATTCTTTTCGAAATGAGTCTTTTTCCCTGTTTGTGTAGATTTAACAAAAGTAGTGACAGGGGACTTAGGATAAACTCTGTTTTTGCTACTGGCAGTGGCAACTGCTGGTCTAGCAGTGGAAATTGGTTTAATGCCAGTGTTAAGTAAAACAGACCTGGGAACCATCTTGCTTAGAGGATTTGGATGAGTTAAGCATTATGACCATTCACCCTAGTATTCCCAAATACCTCTCTTCTTCCCGTGTGGTAGTTACAAGTATAGGAAAGGTGATCAAAGCTACCACATATATGACAGGCCTTATTATTAAAAACAAAGTCACTACCAAACTGCCTAGTTTTAACATGAATCCAACTTCTCATGTTCCCTCTAGGAGATGTTGACCTATCCCTGTACATCTCTGCATATCTAATGGTAGGCCTAGTAGAATTTGGCTGTGTTCTAGGCTTATCCTTGACTTCATCAGGAAAACTCTTTTTACATTCCACTCTTACATACTCAGGAACACTAGACTTAGACTCAACATTTAAACTTTCATCTTTGAGAGATGAGTCACTAGCACTATCAAAAGTTTCAACCTCAACCTGAACCTTTTCTAAAACAGCTTCTTTAACAAATTTTGGTCCATAGGTCATGGTTGGTTCCTGGAATTCTTCTAACCCTGTGTGAGCTAAGTCAATGCCAGGAGGAGCTGGGACACCTCTTAGAGGTGGTGGAATAGTTTTGTATCCAACTCCTGATTTGGCTTTGTTCACAACTTGGGCTTCCCAAATTTTGTCAATACTCTTGGATTGGTGATCTAGTGTTTGACAAGTTATCTGAATATTCTCACTAGCCTTCTTAACCTTTTCAATCTCTTCCCTAAGAGCTTTATTCACAGCAACCTGATATTCTAAGTCTCTTTTCAAAACAGCAATGTCATCATTGTACTTAGATTCATTTGCCCTATAATGCTCTAATTGAGTTTCTAAAACACCAAGACCTCTTTTATGATTTGCTAAGTTATAATTAGTATGGTGTAACTCTAGCATCTGTGCATCATATTGTGTTTTTAAGTTCTCATACTCTTTTAAGGCCTTACAAGTTTTAGAACAAGCATTATCAGTGTGTACCTCAGAGTCAGAAAAGGCCATGAGTGCATGCTCAGTAGCAAGCATTGCAGATTCTGAATCATCTCCTTCATTTTGAGTCATAAAGCTCCAATCAAAGCTCACTCCATCAATAGCCAATAGCACCTTTGGCTCTTCAGTTGTAGGTTCTTTGTTCTTGTCCTTCTTGTACCAAGTTGACCTGTTATCAGATTTCCTTGGTTTTCTACATTCTCTTGCAAAGTGCCCCATCTTATGACAATTATAGCACTCCACCTTCTTTTTGTCAAAACCTACAGTCTCATTGCCACTTATGTTAATCTTTCTCCCAGTTTTCTTCCAAAACTTCTTTGTTCTTAAGCTTAGTAATGCCACCTGCCATTTAATGTCCATCTCCTCCATATCATCCTCATCAATTTGATCCAAATCCTCATGATTGAGAATTGAACCACCCACTTGACTTGATATAAAGGCATAGAAAGTAGCATCACTAAGTCCTGCAACCTGTTTCTTTGAGCTACCAGTGGGAACACTTCCATTACCAGTGGAAACTACAATGTTATCACTGTCATCATCACTATCACTTTCTTCATCTGAACTATCATTAATTGAGGATGATATGAGTGCTACACTTGCAGAACTTGTACTCAATTTGCCAGCTTTCTTTAATCTTTGTTCAATAACTTTGAAGTTATTGTATAAGTCATTAAGCTTCATGGTCTTCAAATCTGGCTTATCTTCCCATACAGCAACATTGGTTTCAAACTCAGAGGGTAAGCTTCTTAAGAATTTTAGATTGAGATCTTCACTTTCCACCTCAATTCCAAAAGCAGTGAGTTGAGTAACAATCTTTTGTAGCCTTGTGAAAATGCTATCAAGAGATTCATTACTTGTTGAACCAAAGTTTTCATAAGTCTGCTTCAGCAAAGTCTTTTGAGTCTTCTTGGTGGAATCATTACCACCAAACACTTCACAGATCTCATCAAAAAGAGTCTTTGCAGTCTTGTATTTGCTGAAAGCTAGAACTTGATCTCTGGGTAGAGCCATCAACAGCAAACCTCTAGCCTTCAGGTCATTCTTCAGTTGAAGTCTTTCATCATTAGTGACAGGACCAGTGTTAACCTTTGTTACTTCCTTGTCACCAACCATCTCTACAGTTGTACCAGGTTTGAATGAATTTCCAAACATGATGATCTCCCAGAGTGTGTAATCTTGTACCATGAAGAATTGTTCTATCATAAGCCTCCACATCTCATAGTCATTCAACTTGAGCTTTGGAAGCTTTGCAGCAATGTTTGATTGACTTGTTTCTGTCTCCATTGTTTTCTTCTGAGTGAACTTTTAGGGTCTTCTAAATAAAAATATCAAAGCCTTGCTCTGATACCACTTGTTGGATCGTGAACACCTTGATCTGTGTTAATATGATACTTTGAGTAATACCACTAAGTATGCGGAATCTACTTAGTAATACTTAGAAGTTTGATTGTGAATAAGACAGTTGTATAATAGTGAGAACAATATATGTAACAAACGATTAGCTCCAATATTATTAATGATAATAATACGAGTGATCTATAATATCACTAGGGTTACACCTTGAAGCTCTAAGAAAAACGTATATCTAACTTTAACCTAGGATCTCCTTTTATACAACAAGGAGTCCTCTTCTACAAGATAAGTATAATGCTAATAGAATAAGATATACACAAGATCTATTCTATAATTATCTTTACACGTTTCCTAACAGTTATCTTGAAAGCAGTGGTAATAATTGTTCTTGCAGTGGTAATGAGTTTCCACTGCAAGCACAATCTTCAGCAGTTGTAACATCTTCACTAGCCGTGGTAACTATTAGTATAATTCCCAACAAGTGAGCATTACTGGCAATCAAGTCAAACGCTTCGTGTGGGACAATATTGTGTGTCGCTTCGGACTACCGGGGGAAATTATCTCAGATAATGGAAAGCAATTCTGCAATAACCCATTCAAAGATTGGTGCGCACAATTGAACGTCACACAACACTTCGCTTCAGTAAAACACCCACAAACCAATGGCCTTGTAGAATGCGCAAATCGCAGTTTAGGCGAAGGGATAAAAGCGCGCCTTGACAGACATAAAGGAAAATGGGTGGAGGAATTGTCGCATGTTTTATGGGCACACCGCACATCAATAAAAACCAGCACCGGAGACACGCCATTCTCCCTTGTCTATGGAACAGAAGCCATCATACCAGCCGAAATTGGGATGCCAACTATACGCACAGCAGAGGTAAACGTCACAACAAATGATGAAGAACGGCGCATAGACTTAGATTTGCTGGAAGAAAGGCGTGAACGCGCAGCTATCCGCGAAGCAAAGGTTAAAGCAAAAATGAAAAAGTATTATGATGCAAAAGTCAAACACACTTCTTTCAGGCCAGGAGACTTCGTGTACCACGCCAATGACGCGAGCCATGCAGAAGACACAGACAAACTTGGACCCAAATGGGAAGGACCTTACGAGGTCATAGATGCACTAGGCAATGGTGCATACAGGTTGCGCAACATGGAAGGTCACAAACTACCGCGCACTTGGAACATCTGCAATCTGAAAAGATGCTATCTCTAGGAAAGGCTACGGCCTACAAACAGACATACTTGCTCTTTAGTACGTGCCTAACAAATATCTGTTCCTTGCACTTTCTTTTTCTTTTTTAGGAATTGTATTTTATTTTTCATACATTTGAAAGTATTAATAAAACGTTATGGTTTCTAGCTAACTCCATAACACACTTTACTTTATTGCGTACATTTTTATTATGTTACAATATTGTTATCTTATACTTTGCCTACATGGCGTGCATGCACCTATTAAGACCCACGATGGCAGAAAGGACGAGTTAACCTAATAATTTACTCGTTGAGTAAGAGGGTTGCAAACCCATCAACATCGGATCACGCATCCTTGCTAAGCGCCTTACTTACAAGACGTTGAAGTAAGTTCCCCTTGCGCACCCTACGATGGATGCACAAATATTACGTACACTGTACAAAGCTTAGCAAATAACGAGCCAAGACTCTTGGTCACACAAATCAAAACTTTGCACAATAATGCAAGTTTATTTATCTTAAGTCACGTACTTAACTTAAAATAAAAAAGAGTATCTTAGTTAAACTTTTTTACATAAAAAGATAACAAAAATAAAAAGATACCATAAAAACTCAAAAGATATATCTTGTTATTTATACAATAAATATACAAAGTTACAAAACAGCTTATATGCTATGACGATGATCAGGACTATCTTCTGGAGCAGCGAAACTTCCTGCTTCCTGAAGCCTCCTCAAGAGCAACGCATCCTTGGGCGATACGGTTGCTACGCTAACAGGTACCCCATCTGACCTGGGGATATGCGCAGCACCCACACCACACAAAACGGCCTTGCCCTTGATACCCTTCTTCCTGGCAGCCCTCTCCGCGTGCTTCTCCAACACCTCCTTGAGAGGGACTTCCTTCTCAAGCGCAAAAGGATTTAGCATGTGTCGCGGCTGCACAAAAACAGGAACCTGCTGCTGCGTCTCGTCAGGTTTAAGGAAGTAGTCCAGCTGCGCCTCGGCATCCTCCAAAGAATGACGCCCTAGGGTCAACCCCTCCATAATTACACATATGGGGTGATCCTGGTCACGCTCCAGCCGCGCAATATGGGGAAGCTCCAGCAGCTTCATCCCCTCCATGGCCTGCAAAATCTCGTCATAAGCACTTGCGTTGTAACCGGGCACCTCAGTCAGCGCCACGATCAACGCCTTAGCCTCATGGAGTTCCTCCATAGCTTGCGCCTTCCCACGCTCCATGGCGCACTGCACCACTTTTCCGAAGGCCTCTACCACCTCAGGAGACTCCAACGTACCCAGAGCAGCCAAGCGCAGTCCATGACTAATCAACCACCTACATCAAAAGGATAAACGTGGATTAGAAAAGACAAAACCAACAAATATAATAAAGCAATATGGCAGGAAGAAATATACAGACATACCTGCACTCTGCTATGGTAGACATCAGGTGAGGGTACAGTTCCTCATCATACTCTATGCTGAGGCCGCGCAACTTCTCCTCTTGCACCTGAATGATCTTCTCCATGCGCACCTTGAACTCCTCGATGTTGGCAAAATGCTCAACCCTCCTCTTATCAAGGTACCTCACCGACCAGGTCATATTAGCCTAGATCTGGTGAAGTTCACCCTTCGCATGCTGGAGATCCGCTAGCATAATCACCTTGTCTTTGGCGATCTTATCAGCATGCGCCTTGGCGGACTCCGCCTCTGCTTGCGCCTCAGCTAGCTGCGCACGAAGGAGGGCAATCTCCCCGTCCTTCGTGTAACAATTCGCAAATTCAGGTTAATTTCTATTTTCGGAAAATTTTACTATTCATGTTACTATTCATTTCTACTATTCATTTCTTTCTGAAATTTTCCCGAAAGTTGATTTTTACTTCATATTCTCGAGTGATAAATCATTTCCATGGCAAATTAAATGTTTGACACTCGTCAGATCACTTTCGTGAAAGTTATTAAGGAATTACACAGAATTACACGTTTTAGGGTAAAACGGCAATCAGAAATTCTACGCACAACGAAATTTGACCCCGTCAGGTGACCCCACATCAGAAAAATGTTTAACACACTCATGATTTATTTGAGAATAAATCATGACTGAGAAAAATCATGGCCAAAATAAACTTCGGCCGTGAAAAACTGGAATTTTCAGTTTTAAGCAGTTTTACTCAGCCGTAACCCTAGCCTTTACCTGCACCGCATTTCTAAGATGATTTGAGCTTTCAACTTATTTAAATAAGTCAACATATTTTTCCCTCCTCCATTGACTAAAAATCATTCCTTGATTTTATAAATCATTCCTTGATTTTTAGGCTTCCGGTTTGATGTCTAAAAGACATTTAACACCAACCGACACCAGACTGAGCCCAGTCTAGACATTATAAATCATTTTAAATCATTTTTATCATATTAGAAAAGTAACATTTTACTTTTCTCAATTTTACGTTGTATTCGTACATTTTACGTATTACGCGTTTATACCCGTGTTTCCAGCTTTTAGCAGGGTTTTACCACCCAAATGACACCTACCACTCATTTTATATTTTATTATGGGACATATGGACATGTCTAACAATACTTTGAAGTTTCATAATTTTACGACACCCGGTTTTACGTTTTAAGGCCTAATCATTTACGGCTGGCATTTCCCGGAGTCAAGTTTCATCCAAATAACCAAGATAATACCAAGCCAAGCCACCTCCCCCCTTATCCCCTTTGTGAACCGCCATATGGGGGGGGAGTCACACCCTTGGTGGCTTGATCTTATGGCTTGTGATCTAGGATGGTTACATGTGTTGTTTTGGCAAGATAATATCTAGTAAACTAACCTCCTCATTAGAGTATAAATACCCCCTTCCTCCCCCTTCCTTGGCCGGCCATCAAACACACCACAACACTCTCTCCTTAGCTTATTTCTTTCTAATTTGTTGCAAGGTTCAAGTGAAGTTCAAGTATAGAAACCCTAGATAGCTTATTTCTTACCAAAAATCTTCCAAACCCTAACATACTTGGTGTTTTCTCTTGAGTTTAAATCTACTCAATACACCTCAACCTTTATCATCTATCTTTCAAGAATACTAAGAGTAGAAAGGTTGCTTGAAGTGAAAAGGGTTGAAGCTTGTCTATCAAAGTCCATTTCCTTACTAGTTACTCCTTTCTTTAATTAGAAAGCCTAAAGTTGTAAGCCTAAACCTAACATGCTTCTTGTTTATTTATCATGTTCATCTCATTTATATGTTATTCTTGCTATATTATGTGTTGTGATTATGTCCATGATGAAACATGATGAGTAAAAGATGTTGTTGTAATGACTTATTGAAACAAGTTACTAAAACAAGCAAACTAGTGAATATCTTGTTATAACCTGATCAAAATGGTAAAAATTTTATATTGGATTATTACATATTACAGTAGAGGACTTAACAAGAAAACCATAGCAATTTGAACCACCTAAAAAGAGTAAACGAGTCAAAAGTTATGGCGATTTGAAGTTACCAAAGATTTCCGGCAAAACTGCCTAAATGTTTCTGTGATTTCTGTGCCAGAACCTAAAACACGCAAAAAGAGGCCTTTCTGGTCCGATTCATGAAAAAGTTAAAACACGAAAGTTGTCCGGAATCATGTTTTCCTTCAGGAACAAAGAGGCTCGAGCCTTGAAAACGCCTTCTGAGTGAGATATTTCTCAGTTTCTTAACAGCTATTTACATATTTTAAGTCACTAAGTATTTGTCATACTTTCAAAGGAATAAAAGGTATTATGACCTATAACCAAGACCCCCACCATGGCTAGAGCCAAAGTTGTGTAACATGACCTTGGAACAAGGACCAAAGGTCATGGCTAGGCCATGACGAAATGACCAAACCAACTTACAAAGGCGTAAACATGAAACAATGAAATTGGCGATAACATGAACAAGTAATTTGTATCTACTTCACCTAAAAGGAAACCATGAGATGTTACCAAGACAAATGGTCATACAAAACTTATGAATCAAACCCTAATAACAATCTTCATGTACCATAAACTTTCCTAAGTTTATCCAAATATCGGACATGTAACGTTTTCGGATCAAAACTTATATCTATATACTTTATCAACTACTACAATAGTAGGGAGCTTCATGTGAGGAGTTCATTATGTAAGCCGTCGAGATGAGTTGTGGATTTACGAGTTAAAGTGTCCTGGCTCCTCGAACGCTTACTAACATGGCTTCTGAAATATGTTAGCCCGAACGGTAGTAAACGATATACCAAAACATACATGTTCATAAATCTTTCTTTCAAAGACTTACAAATATACATCATACATCATCATGGACTAAATGCAAAACATATATATAGGCACTCCGTTATATTCTTTACACAAATCCTAAGTCGCAACATTCTATTCTAGGTTGCTCGTAGAAACCTACACGATCCGATCATCACCTTCATTATTTGCTATCATACTTGAGGTGAGTTCATAGCCCCGCTTACATTACTTTAATGTTTTACAAACCCTTGGGGGAAATACATGCTACTTTTAAACCGAACACAATGCTTTGAAACTGTATGCTGCCTGATTGTTTTATTATTACTAAGTACCTACCTTGCCAATCCTAGGCCCCATCATGAACCATTTAATCACTAGTATTAGTGAGCGCGAGTATTGTGAATAGGCCTATTGGGATTGACGAATCCCATTTGTTTGAGCAGTTAGTTCAAATGAATGCACTATATTTGAAAACATTAAGTATGACGGCAAAGTACTTACCGGGGCAACATAACCGCCGATTGATATTGGTACACGTTAACGTATTGGTTGCATGAGCTTAGTACATAATAATAACTGTTTTGTTTTCTAACATGAGTATGAGTCTAATTAACTCATTACTACCAACATATTGTGTTCAACCTTAAACAAACTCTATGAATTTCACTCAACCTTTGTGTTGACCTCTTAAGCATGTATTTCAGGTCCATGATAATCAAGAATGGAGCGGGAAGGGCACGTACCGAAGGAAGAAGGCTATAAACAATTATGTCATTCTATAAAAACATCATAGACTTTATATTGATGTGTTTTGAAACAATGCAACATTTTGGGACCTCACTATGTAAACTTTGATATATTTGAATAATATGAATGACAACTCTTTTTATTACGATTCGTTTAGAGATCGTTTTCTATTATTATGACTGTTGTGCCATCGAGTAACACCTAAGTTGAATTCCGCTGCAACATGAATTAGGGGTGTTACAGATTGGTACCAGAGCCATGGTTATAGAGAAACGGGTCTAAGTGAGACCTAAACTATAACTACAATAACAAGCAAAAACATTTTTATAGCCTTCCGCTCTTCGTGCCTTCCGTCCTCCAGAAGATTATGGACTTATTACACATGTTATCCTACATGAACATATTTGTATATTGTCATATGCACATTTCCTTAGTTTGAACATTTTCCATAAACATTTGATTATTTTTGACATCATAAATTGTAGACATCATGTCCGCACCTCCATCTCCCGATCATCTTCCTGTTATGCCCGAGTATTTACCTATCCTTCCCGGACCCGATGATCCTTACTTTGAACCAATTGACTACGACGACGAGGAAGAACCTTATGAGGATCTAGATATAGATTCGGACGAGGATCCTGAAATGGATTTGGACATAAACATCGATGATTACGAAGAGGATCATGAAATGGTTAATGACATTGAGGAAGCGGAGGAACTATTAGTAGTGCCACATTTATCACCATTGACATCTCCACCTCCGGTTTCACCAATTTCATCCGAATCTAACCGTACCACTCCAGCTCAAGTTCCGAAATCTACCTATCAAACCGGCGGAACATCTACATCTACACATATGTTCGCAAACTCGGCTCAATACGAAATCTACTCTTTGAAACAAGCTCTCAACCTAACCCAACTCAAAGTTAAATGTATGGCAAGTCAAATGCATGAATGTATGTCCAAGGTAAATTCTGCTAGAATGGATGCCATGAATGCTCGAGACGACCTATATTGGTTTAAGCTTGACATGAGCTACGTGAAGAGTGACTCGACTCATGTTGGGGAAGAAGTCTTAAATCCTTTGACTGGCTTGGATAATGTCAAGGATAGACTCACTTTGGTTGAGAGGGCCCAAGAACAGGATGCGGTTCAAATTCATAAACTACTTCACCGCCTAAATACCGCCGAAATCCGGTTAGATGTTGCAAACTTTGATAGGTATCAACTTAGGAATGATTTGTGTGGGATGCAAACTCAAATGAGTTCCATACAACAAAGGCTATACCGAAAGGATGTCAAAGAATATCGTCCAAACGAAAGTGTAGATGTGTTAGCAACACGCGGAAATAATAATCTGACCGGACAACAACAACCTCCCAACCAACGTTAGACTAGTGTTATAGTACTAGTTAGCTTTTGTACAACGTTGTAATTACTAACTAAAAGTATCAGTTAGTAAGTTTTGAATGAACTTGTAATAAGTTCGATTTTGTAATCAACGTTATATGAAATAAAACTCTTGTTTTATATACTATCATGTGTTATGTTTTTAAGTTTCAAACATTATCATCCTATCATTCTTATCAAACATTGTGCTCATCTCACAACTCTCTAATTACAATGTATCTTTTGAACAATAGAATCATGGCGCCAAAGAAAAAGACCCCACCAACGATGACACAAGCCGCCATCCGCAAACTGGTGAAGGATAGTGTCAATGCAGCACTTATCGCTGAACGAGCAGCCGTAGCTGCAGCAGCTGCAGCAGCTGCCGATGCCACCACAGCTGCTGGTGCTGCTGATGCTGCAGCAGCTGCTGATGCTGCAGCCGCCGCTGATGCTGCAGCAGCCGCAGAAGCCGCCACTGCTGCGGAAGCTGCAATAGCTGCATAGACTGCCAGACTTGCCAGTCTTAACCTTGGAGGACCTACCCCTCCAGTGACCAATGTTACTACAGTACCAAAGGGTTGCTCGTTCATTTCCTACCTGAAATGTGAACCCCTCAAATTCAAGGGTACTGAAGGGGCTGTAGGTTTGACCCGTTGGTTCGAAAAGGCGGAGTCGGTGTTCATTGTTAGTAAATGTACTGAGGTTGACAAAGTTCAGTATGCCACAAGTACTTTGTTGAATGAGGCGTTGTCCTGGTGGAACTCAATTGCTCAACCCATGGGCATTGAGAATGCCTACAAAATTACTTGGGCTAATTTGAAACAAATGATGATTAAGGAATACTGTCCACGCAGTGAGATTCAAAAGTTGGAAGTTGAGTTCTGGGATCATACGGTTAAGGGAAATGATATCATGACCTACAACCGTAGATTCCAGGAACTGAGGATACTTTGTCCATCAATGGTTTCCCCAAAGGAAAAGATGTTGGAAAGGTATATTTGGGGACTTCCCTCAAGCATACAGGGGAATGTGACTTCGGAAAATCCCAAAGAACTTGATGAGGCTATGCGGATGTCCCATAGTCTCATGGATCAAGTGGTACGTATGTCGGAAACCCACAGGCAAAACAACCTCAACACCAACAACAACAACAGCAATGCCAACAATCCCAACAACTCCAACTACCGTAACAACAACAACAACAAGAACAACAACAATAAACGACCATATGATGGTAACCGTGGGAACAACAACAATAACAACAACAACAACCAAACCCGAAACAACAACCACCACAATCAGCAGAACAGGAGACAAGAAGCCGCGACGGCTTATGTTGCTGCACCTGCTGGTGGTAGGTACGTGGGTAATCAACCACAATGTACCAAGTGCAATTACCATCACGAAGGTCCTTGCCCGGCCAAATGCCACAAGTGCCAAAAGCCCGGACATCTTGCCAAGGATTGTAGGGGCAAGGGTATAGCTACTGGGGCTAACTCACAGCCCATAGTTACATGTTTCGGGTGTGGTGAAAGGGGACACTATAAGAACAACTGTCCTCAAAACCAAGGACCCCAAGGCGGAGGTGCTCGTGCTAGAGCCTATGTCATAGGAAAGGAAGAACCACACCAGGACCCGAACGTGGTTACCGGTACGTTCTTACTCAATAATATTCCTGTTAAAGTATTATTCGATTCTGGTGCTGATATGAGCTTTATATCTACTAGAATTGCGCCTTTACTTGATATTCCATCAATTACTTTAACCACTAGTTATAATGTTGAGCTAGCTACCGGTGACTTAGTAAATACCAATACCGTAATCCCAAACTGTACCCTTAATCTCTTAGACCACCCCTTTGACATCAATCTTATGCCAATTGAACTCGGAAGTTTTGATGTAGGTATTGGCATGGATTGGTTGTCTAGACATCAAGCTAACATTATTTGTGGTGAAAGAGTTGTGCACATTCCATGTGACAATGAAACTTTGATCATTCGTGGTGATCAAAGTGGAACTCGAATAAACATCATCTCATGTATCAAAACCATGAAGTACATTGAGAAAGGATGTTATGCTTTCTTAGCCCATGTAACAGAAAAGAAAACCGATGAAAAACGTCTCGAAGATGTTCCTATTGCCCGTGAGTTTCCTGAAGTCTTTCCAGAAGACTTACCCGGACTACCACCAAATCGTCAAATAGAGTTCAGAATTGATTTAATACCAGGAGCGGCGCCAGTTGCCCGCGCACCATACCGGCTAGCACCTTCAGAGATGCAAGAGCTATCAAATCAATTACAAGAACTTGCGGACAAGGGATTTATTCGACCTAGTTCCTCACCTTGGGGAGCTCCAGTTTTATTCGTGAAAAAGAAAGACGGGTCATTACGCATGTTTATTGACTATCGTGAACTAAACAAATTAACCATAAAGAACCGATACCCACTACCAAGAATTGATGATTTATTCGATCAATTGCAAGGCTCAACCTATTACTCAAAAATCGACCTACGTTCAGGTTACCACCAAGTTAGAGTTCGTGATGAAGACATTCCAAAAACAGCCTTTAGGACACGATATGGTCACCACGAATTCCAAGTGATGCCATTTGGGTTAACAAATGCACCGGCAGTATTCATGGATCTCATGAATCGGGTGTGTAAACCATATTTGGACAAATTCGTGATCGTATTCATAGACGACATTCTCATTTATTCCAAAAACGAAATAGAACACAAAGAACACCTGAGAACAATTTTAGGACTACTCAAGGAAGAGAAATTGTATGCGAAGTTTTCCAAATGCGAATTTTGGATTCAATCCGTACAATTCCTTGGGCATGTGATTGACAAAACCGGTTTACATGTCGATCCCGCTAAAATTGAAGCTATCAAAAACTGGCCAACACCTACCACACCTACAGAAATTCGGCAATTTCTGGGTTTAGCCGGGTATTACCGAAGGTTTATTGAAGGATTTTCCTTAATAGCAAAATCTTTGACTAAGCTAACTCAGAAAGACAAGAAATATGTGTGGGATGAAAACGAAGAAAAAGCTTTCCAAACCCTCAAACAGAAACTTTGTAGTGCTCCTATCCTAGCATTGCCCGATGGGATAGAAGATTTTGTAGTCTATTGTGATGCATCGCACCAAGGGTTAGGTGCCGTGTTGATGCAACGCGATAAGGTCATGGCTTATGCATCAAGGCAACTCAAGGTTCATGAGGAAAATTACACCACTCATGACTTAGAGTTAGGAGCTGTGGTCTTTGCACTAAAAATCTGGAGACACTATCTATACGGTACTAGATGTACTGTGTACACCGATCATAAAAGTCTACAACACATTTTGGACCAAAAAGAACTAAACATGCGACAACGTCGTTGGTTGGAATTACTTAGTGATTATGACTGCGACATTCGTTATCACCCAGGAAAAGCAAACGTAGTAGCCGACGCACTAAGCCGAAAGGAACGGGTTAAACCATTACGAGTCCGAGCCTTAGTTTTAACCATAAATTCCAACTTTCCTACCCAAATCCTTCACGCTCAAGCTGAGGCGGTGAAACAAGAAGACATCCAAAAGGAGAGGTTGGATGGCATGATACAAAAGAAATTCGAAACCCGTTCAGATGGAACTCTATGCTTCCAAGGTCGAAGTTGGTTACCACTTTATGGTGGCCTACGAGACTTGATCATGCATGAATCGCACAAATCTAAATACTCCATACATCCAGGATCTGATAAAATGTATCATGATCTTAAGTTACTTTATTGGTAGCCGAACATGAAAGCCGACATTGCAACATATGTTAGCAAGTGTCTTACCTGCTCCAAAGTAAAAGCCGAACACCAAAAACCATCTGGTCCATTGCAACAACCAGAAATTCCTACCTGGAAATGGGAAAGAATTACTATGGACTTCATTACCAAGCTCCCAAGGACATCAAGCGGTTATGACTCCATTTGGGTCATAGTTGATCGCCTTACAAAATCCGCACACTTTATACCAATCAAAGAGACTTACAAAATGGAACAACTAACCCGACTGTACGTCAAAGAAATAGTCTCAAGACATGGTGCACCGATATCCATCATATCCGACAGAGATGGTAGATTTACTTCCAATTTCTGGCAGTCACTCCAAGACGCCTTTGGAACAAATCTAGACATGAGTACAGCCTATCATCCTCAGACCGATGGTCAGAGTGAACGAACCATCCAAACTCTTGAAGACATGCTTCGAGCATGTATAATAGATTTTGGAAAAGGATGGGATACTCATTTACCATTAGTCGAATTTTCCTACAACAACAGCTATCATACAAGTATTAAAGCAGCTCCATTTGAAGCACTTTACGGTCGAAAGTGTCGTTCACCTGCTTGTTGGGCTTAAGTGGGAGAAGTTCAACTCACTGGACCAGAACTCATCCGTGAAACAACGGATAAAATTGTACAAATCAAAAATCGACTACAAGCCGCAAGAGATCGACAGAAAAGTTATGCCGACACACGACGCAGACCCCTAGAATTCCAAGTCGGAGATAGGGTTATGCTAAAGGTATCGCCTTGGAAGGGCTTGATACGATTCGGTAAACGAGGAAAACTAAACCCAAGATACATCGGACCATTCAAAATCCTAGCCAGGGTTGGTCCTGTGGCGTACAGACTTGAGCTTCCGTCAGAACTCAGTAATGTACACCCCACTTTCCATGTATCTAACCTAAAGAAATGCTTATCGGATGAATCACTTGTGATTCCACTCGATGAAATTCAACTCAATGACGATCTTCAATTTGTTGAGGAACCCGTAGAAATCATGGACCGAGAGGTCAAACAACTCAAACAAAGCCGTATACCAATTGTCAAAGTTCGTTGGAACTCACGACGTGGTCCTGAATACACATGGGAACGAGAGGACCAGATACGTAAGAAATACCCACATCTTTTTACCAACGAAGCTTCTACCTCCAACGTAAATTGATCTCCGGGACGGAGCTCTCATATGGGGTGGAGACTGTAACAATTCGCAAATTCAGGTTAAGTTCTATTTTCGGAAAATTTTACTATTCATGTTACTATTCATTTCTACTATTCATTTCTTTCTGAAATTTTCCCGAAAGTTGATTTTTACTTCATATTCTCGAGTGATAAATCATTTCCATGGCAAATTAAATGTTTGACACTCGTCAGATCACTTTCGTGAAAGTTATTAAGGAATTACACAGAATTACACGTTTTAGGGTAAAACGGCAATCAGAAATTCTACGCACAACGAAATTTGACCCCGTCAGGTGACCCCACATCAGAAAAATGTTTAACACACTCATGATTTATTTGAGAATAAATCATGACTGAGAAAAATCATGGCCAAAATAAACTTCGGCCGTGAAAAACTGGAATTTTCAGTTTTAAGCAGTTTTACTCAGCCGTAACACTAGCCTTTACCTGCACCGCATTTCTAAGATGATTTGAGCTTTCAACTTATTTAAATAAGTCAACATATTTTTCCCTCCTCCATTGACTAAAAATCATTCCTTGATTTTATAAATCATTCCTTGATTTTTAGGCTTCCGGTTTGATGTCTAAAAGACATTTAACACCAACCGACACCAGACTGAGCCCAGTCTAGACATTATAAATCATTTTAAATCATTTTTATCATATTAGAAAAGTAACATTTTACTTTTCTCAATTTTACGCTGTATTCGTACATTTTACGTATTACGCGTTTATACCCGTGTTTCCAGCTTTTAGCAGGGTTTTACCACCCAAATGACACCTACCACTCATTTTATATTTTATTATGGGACATATGGACATGTCTAACAATACTTTGAAGTTTCATAATTTTACGACACCCGGTTTTACGTTTTAAGGCCTAATCATTTACGGCTGGCATTTCCCGGAGTCAAGTTTCATCCAAATAACCAAGATAATACCAAGCCAAGCCACCTCCCCCCTTATCCCCTTTGTGAACCGCCATATGGGGGGGGAGTCACACCCTTGGTGGCTTGATCTTATGGCTTGTGATCTAGGATGGTTACATGTGTTGTTTTGGCAAGATAATATCTAGTAAACTAACCTCCTCATTAGAGTATAAATACCCCCTTCCTCCCCCTTCCTTGGCCGGCCATCAAACACACCACAACACTCTCTCCTTAGCTTATTTCTTTCTAATTTGTTGCAAGGTTCAAGTGAAGTTCAAGTATAGAAACCCTAGATAGCTTATTTCTTACCAAAAATCTTCCAAACCCTAACATACTTGGTGTTTTCTCTTGAGTTTAAATCTACTCAATACACCTCAACCTTTATCATCTATCTTTCAAGAATACTAAGAGTAGAAAGGTTGCTTGAAGTGAAAAGGGTTGAAGCTTGTCTATCAAAGTCCATTTCCTTACTAGTTACTCCTTTCTTTAATTAGAAAGCCTAAAGTTGTAAGCCTAAACCTAACATGCTTCTTGTTTATTTATCATGTTCATCTCATTTATATGTTATTCTTGCTATATTATGTGTTGTGATTATGTCCATGATGAAACATGATGAGTAAAAGATGTTGTTGTAATGACTTATTGAAACAAGTTACTAAAACAAGCAAACTAGTGAATATCTTGTTATAACCTGATCAAAATGGTAAAAATTTTATATTGGATTATTACATATTACAGTAGAGGACTTAACAAGAAAACCATAGCAATTTGAACCACCTAAAAAGAGTAAACGAGTCAAAAGTTATGGCGATTTGAAGTTACCAAAGATTTCCGGCAAAACTGCCTAAATGTTTCTGTGATTTCTGTGCCAGAACCTAAAACACGCAAAAAGAGGCCTTTCTGGTCCGATTCATGAAAAAGTTAAAACACGAAAGTTGTCCGGAATCATGTTTTCCTTCAGGAACAAAGAGGCTCGAGCCTTGAAAACGCCTTCTGAGTGAGATATTTCTCAGTTTCTTAACAGCTATTTACATATTTTAAGTCACTAAGTATTTGTCATACTTTCAAAGGAATAAAAGGTATTATGACCTATAACCAAGACCCCCACCATGGCTAGAGCCAAAGTTGTGTAACATGACCTTGGAACAAGGACCAAAGGTCATGGCTAGGCCATGACGAAATGACCAAACCAACTTACAAAGGCGTAAACATGAAACAATGAAATTGGCGATAACATGAACAAGTAATTTGTATCTACTTCACCTAAAAGGAAACCATGAGATGTTACCAAGACAAATGGTCATACAAAACTTATGAATCAAACCCTAATAACAATCTTCATGTACCATAAACTTTCCTAAGTTTATCCAAATATCGGACATGTAATGTTTTCGGATCAAAACTTATATCTATATACTTTATCAACTACTACAATAGTAGGGAGCTTCATGTGAGGAGTTCATTATGTAAGCCGTCGAGATGAGTTGTGGATTTACGAGTTAAAGTGTCCTGGCTCCTCGAACGCTTACTAACATGGCTTCTGAAATATGTTAGCCCGAACGGTAGTAAACGATATACCAAAACATACATGTTCATAAATCTTTCTTTCAAAGACTTACAAATATACATCATACATCATCATGGACTAAATGCAAAACATATATATAGGCACTCCGTTATATTCTTTACACAAATCCTAAGTCGCAACATTCTATTCTAGGTTGCTCGTAGAAACCTACACGATCCGATCATCACCTTCATTATTTGCTATCATACTTGAGGTGAGTTCATAGCCCCGCTTACATTACTTTAATGTTTTACAAACCCTTGGGGGAAATACATGCTACTTTTAAACCGAACACAATGCTTTGAAACTGTATGCTGCCTGATTGTTTTATTATTACTAAGTACCTACCTTGCCAATCCTAGGCCCCATCATGAACCATTTAATCACTAGTATTAGTGAGCGCGAGTATTGTGAATAGGCCTATTGGGATTGACGAATCCCATTTGTTTGAGCAGTTAGTTCAAATGAATGCACTATATTTGAAAACATTAAGTATGACGGCAAAGTACTTACCGGGGCAACATAACCGCCGATTGATATTGGTACACGTTAACGTATTGGTTGCATGAGCTTAGTACATAATAATAACTGTTTTGTTTTCTAACATGAGTATGAGTCTAATTAACTCATTACTACCAACATATTGTGTTCAACCTTAAACAAACTCTATGAATTTCACTCAACCTTTGTGTTGACCTCTTAAGCATGTATTTCAGGTCCATGATAATCAAGAATGGAGCGGGAAGGGCACGTACCGAAGGAAGAAGGCTATAAACAATTATGTCATTCTATAAAAACATCATAGACTTTATATTGATGTGTTTTGAAACAATGCAACATTTTGGGACCTCACTATGTAAACTTTGATATATTTGAATAATATGAATGACAACTCTTTTTATTACGATTCGTTTAGAGATCGTTTTCTATTATTATGACTGTTGTGCCATCGAGTAACACCTAAGTTGAATTCCGCTGCAACATGAATTAGGGGTGTTACACTTCGGGGCGAGAGTGCTGCTCTCCCCAACATATTGCGTCTTCAACTGAGCGACCAGCTCAGTCTGACGCTCAGTCGTAGCAGCCAACTCCGCCAATAGCTGCTGCGTAGTGGCAACCTCAGCCACCTTTGCTCCCTCCTCCGCACTCTCAGGAGGGACCACACCCTCTACAGACGCAACATCATCCTTCTCAGCATGGTCACTACAAACGCATAAAAAACGAAGGTTAGCAACTATTACGACAAGTAATAACACATACATAAATACTACGGAAAGCATACGAAAAGCTACTTACCGTGGCGGAGAAGCCTCTGCAGTTTCTTTATCCGCACCAGCAGCGACCGTCTCGTCTTCTGCGGATGACTCTTCATCCGCGATCACATGGCGCCTCCTCTTGGAAGTGCCACTGCTGCCAGCATCTCCTTTGCGCTTGAGATTCTGCGCCACCACCTCAGGCCTCAGAACCTCTATGCAGTCAGAAGATGTAGCTTGCACCTCCTCTACATGCGCAGGCTCCACAGTAGGAGCCACGCTCTGTACTGGCGTCACCGGGAGTGGGGGCGAATCTTCAGGACTGGCCGCTGCAAATACAGTTAAGCGCCCCGCAGCCGCTTCCAGGAGCGGTTGCTCATTTTCCCTGCGGGGACGCACGCCAATGGTCACCTGCTTCGGTTTCTCCAGCTTTACTACCGCAAACAAATCCATCTCTGCGCAAGAACAGAACAAACAACAAAAGAGATATTAGTTATTAAACGTGCGCATACAAAAAACTTACAGTATTGGAAGCGAACAATTAAAAGGGATGAGCACCCACCCCGGCCCTCCGCGTCAATAAAGGTTGGCACCTCATCTGGGACTTGGAAATAATAACGACTCAACCCCAAGTCCACCAAAAACTCCTCCGGATAAGGGTTAATGGGGATGCGGTTGGCATCAATAGTCTGCGCATCTGCCAAGCTGTATGAACCGGGTGCGGGGCGCCCATCCCTCGGCAATGTTTCTTGAGTATAAAACTCAAATGGTGATGGAAACACCACGTCATCCACCCAGAAAAAATACTCCCTCCAATTCCTCAAGGAGTCTACCTTCACGGTGTAGCACTGAAGGCTCCCTGGGCACTTCGCAAAGGATACCCATCCGTGCGACCACGTTGTGTGGTAAAACGCACGGAATAGGTCGACAGTAGGTTCTATCGCAAGTAAGTGACAACTTACCTCAAAGTTCGATATCTTCGCCGCACCTATACAGTGCAACTACGAGATATGAAGGCGATAGGCATTGAGCACATTACTCAAAAATATGGATATTGGTACGCGAAAGTTCGCGTACTCAAAGAAGCGCGTGTATAAGCCTATTTTCCCTTCGGGGAAATCAGCAATACACACGTCCACATCTGGAGCCTCTGGATGCACATCCAGAGGGATAAAATAGTCAGATGAGAATTGACGTACGTCATCCTCATCCATCGCAGAGCGAAACTCTTCTAATTGAGCTACCATCTCTACAATACGCACAAAGAATTAGCTAATCGAATAGTTGCTCTCTTTAAAAAGATTCGAAGATTTGAAGAAATGGTCGAAATGTTTTTCACTGTGTGATTGGAGAAATAGGGAGGCGGTAATTATATAGTGTTCCCAAAACCCTAGTTGGTAAGCCACGTGGATTCCACTACACTAATCGTGCGGCTAAGAAATGAGAAAGTACATGCACTTTTCCGATTCTCGATACACACGTGGATACCCTCCCCGATTTACGAGGCACTCCCTCTAGATATTATGGACTAGATACATAGTTCCAAGCAAAAGGGCGGGAAGCGTTTTGATTTTTCCCACCACGCTTACCGCTATACTCATAAAGTCTAGCATCCGCGACAACGAGCCGCGCACACTAGACTGGGGGGACATGATGACGTATAGTCTATATTTGGGCTACGAGTCTAAATAATAAACATTACTAAGCCCAACCCACCTCGCATGAGCCAGTGTTGGGCCGTAGTATCAACGGCTTGGGCTCACGAAGCCCAAATCCCAATTAAACTATATACGGTATAGATAAGGATCTCCTATTTACGGAATAGATATCCTTACCCCGGATAAGCACCATGAGTGCGAAGAGTAAGGAGCAAGAAACACGGTTTCTACGCCCCTATATAAGGAATGATACATCCTCATTCAAAGGTATGATTTACTAATCCCTAAACTCTTTACGAGAACCCTAAAACCGATTACTTACTCTCACACCGGAGTCTAATCGTGGGAGACAATCCCACGATAAGCCTAACGGTGTTGTTTATTTTCTTAGTACGCAGGTTTCAAGCATTAAGGAGCGAATTGGTACAAGAGCAAGAGCCCAAACTAGGAGCGCCCAACTTTTGTATCAACAATATATATATGATATGTCGAAGATCAAAATCCATGGTTGGATTAGATGGCTACAAATTGGGCTGATAGATAAAATCTGTTCATTGTTCATATAGAAGATGTAGCATAAATTATGAAACAAAATTCAGATGACATTAATTTTTATAAAAAACCAAACAAAACATACGTTTCTCGTACGGAACAAATAAACCATGCTACAAAATAGTGCATTCTTATTTTTTTCCCCTAAGCTACTGCTATTCAGCAAAACCTAAGATGATGTTATGATTCAATAAAGACACCAATTTCAAGCCTTGTGTCTTCAACTGCTTATTCAGGTTCATAGTCGCTCACATCGTCTCTGCAAAAGTTTGAAAAAAGACATTCATTTCAATATTTGTAGCAATATCAAATTAGTAGTAAAACTTTGGTTGGGATATTACCGCTTTGTTTTCTTTTTGGTTACAACCTCGGAATCACAATTATCATATTCCAGTGCCTCATTTCCAATAGGGCCTATTGCACTTTCGACCTCGGCATCAGATTTATCATTCTCTGGCAACTCACTTCCAAAAGGGCCTATTCCAGTTTCTAAGTCCACAATAGCATTGTTGTAATTAGACAATGACAAAAGGCAAGTTAGTACACCCATACTCATAAATAGGATATAATTATGCTAATATTATCTATTATTTAGAAATGCTAGAAATATCAGAGGCTAACCTTTTCTTTGTTTCATCCTCTGAAATTATAGATGGAATGCACAATGCCGAAGCTTTGATCAATCTTTTCCGCTTAGGCTTCACTGATTCAAAATCGTTGAGAATGTTTACGTCGACGTCTGTGATGAATTCAAAAACATCTGAAAGGTATTCATTTACTTAAACTCATACATATTATTCAAACTGTGAAAGAAAATTCAGTGTAAATTGAACAATACCAATCAAGTAAGTCTCATCCATAGCTTGCAAATCATCAAATGGCAAGAGATCAAAAGGATGCCTCACAAAACCATCTGACTTCACCGAAGATCTTCTAGCAGTGGTGTCACCATGAAACTGAATGATGTAAGCACTATTTCCAATAATCGGATATTCTTCTGTATTTGGAATTACAGCAAAATCATTAATGGTATAGATGTTGCCCTCTTTCAACCTATTAACAAAGCTGCGTGTTGTCTTGGACATGGCAGTGCAATGCATTATATTACCCTGGACCAAAATTCGAATGTAATTGTTAGCTTACACATAGAAGAATCATACATACATGTTTCATTTACTTTCAGGAAAAGTACCTTGGAATCAGATATGAGATAAATTAGTGTTAGATAGCGGCCAGTAGCATCATTGATGTCCCATTTTTTGCACACCATGGCAACAATGGGACCTGTTACATCAAGATCAAGCTGGTCAAGGAACACTTGGGATTTAGCCTGCACAACTGCCTTTGACATGGTGTATGCTTCTACTGAGATGGTGGATTGGTGTTATTCAAAGAATGTGCATGACCTATTTATAGCTTTAGCAGCCAACCTTTGAGTTGTATTACTCATTAATTGCAAGTGTAACTCCATGATTGCTTTGTATGCTTGCAATTCATGTTAGTTAATTACAGCAACACTCGGTTTGTAATCTTTGTAACCCCAGGATGGTTTGTGTACTTGCAGTTGATGTGAGTTTTGTAACTCTAACATGGTTCTTATTCATATTCCTGAAACATTCCATTGCATAATAAAGTGTAACACCCCCATTTTTCACTGATCGCAGCGGATGAAGTGTTTGGGGTATTACTTCATAGAATCACAGATACAGTAATAGAAAACGACTCAAAAAGAGACGTTTTGAAAATTTAGTTATCATTCATAATTATCAGAGTTTTAATTATAAAAGATATACTGTTATTTTGTTGAGGTCCCAAAAATCTAAGAGTTATGTTGTGGTGTTTGAATGATAACCATGAGAAGTCCTCCGAGTTCAGTACCTCCTTCCGCCATAGGTCCATAGAAGTAATAAACCTAGAATACATGCTTAAAAAGTCAACACTAAGTGTTGAGTGAGAATCATAGGTTTAGGGGTTAGTGAATACAAGTTCCCTGGGTTCAGTTGTTACACCCATCTGGGAAAATGCAAGTTTTTGTGATAATTGTGATGCATGCACAATTATCAGGAGTTTAGTAGCTTGCACTAAGGTCATGAATCACACCTTAACGATCTGGGTCATGTGGGCTGCAGACCCAACATGAGGGGATAGAAGTATAACTTGCCAAAGTTATACCTTGAGTGGATTCAAATATAGTACTTATTGGTACCACCTAGTGGGGTGTTAATACCAACGGGAGTTGTCAAACTCCAATAGATCTATAAACTATATTCGCGTTCGAATGGATAAAACCTTCCAAACAATTAGATTCATGAATTTTGTTTATGTAGTGGTGGCTGTTAGTTTACTCGCGCAAACAACCAAAGAAAAAGATTTGTATTCGGTTTAAAGTGAAGTATTTTGCATGTATCCCCCTTACAGGGTTTATAAAAGCATTTAGAGAGAAAGTTTAAAAAGATGTAAGGCAATGAAGACTTACCTGGGTGTAGAGTAATCTAAGTAATGCAAATAGTGACTCGAGAACTAGACCGCCTTACTCACGTATCCTAGTGTTGCTGTTGTTGGTTTTGTATGTATGTCAAGCTTTTAGTTATCATGTTTTATGTTTCTTAAGTTATTGTTTTTAGGTTTGTTAATGTTTTAGATATAACATAACACCGTTCAGGCCATTGTAATTCAGAAGTATATGACTCCTCACATGAAGCTCCCTACTATTGTATTATGTTATCAACATAATACTGTTCGGGCCATCATAATTCAGAAGTTAATACTCCTCACACAAAGCTCCCTATTATTGAGTTATGTTGTTATTAGGGTTTAGTTATAATCATATCACCGTTCGGGCCATCATATCTCAGAAGTATATGCAATAATCGTTCGAGGAGTCAGGGCACTTTAATTCGTAAACCCAACAAACTCGTCAAAAACGAAATATCCACATTGTACTCCTCGCATGAAGCTCCCTAGTATTGTTTTATGCTTCTAACTTTGTTTAGGTTTTATACTTATATAATATTTTCACCTTTTACCCTTATAGTTTATACATTTACGTTTTCTACCCTAAGTTTTATATTACATATATTACTTATACTAATAACTATCTATATTTGACACAACTAGTCCCTAGACTTCTATATTAACCTAAGACTCCTAAGTTTTCTATATTTACCATTTTAGACCTTTAACTTTATACTATTTATGTTTTTAGTCCTTTTAGTTTATATTTATGTTATTATCTATCCTAGGGTTTTAGTATTATGCAAAACTAATCCTTACTACTTATAACTTCTAGGAAAGGTCAAAAATAGTCCCTAGACTGTAACAATTCGCATTTTCAGGATAATTACCATTCCCGGAAAATTTCACTATTCACTTTTACTATTCATTTTTCCCGAAACTTTCCCGAAAGTTGATTTTTATTTGATATTCTCGAGTGATAAATCATTTCCATGGCAAATTAAATGTTTGACATTCGTCAGATCATTTTCGTGAAAGTTATTAAGGAATTACATGTTTTAGGGTAAAACGTCATTCAGCAATTCTACGTACAACGAAACTCGACCGCGTTAAGTGACCCCGCATCAGAAAAATGTTTGACACCCTCATGATTTATTTGAGAATTAATCGTGACTGAGAAAAACATGACCAAAGACTTCCCATCAGGTCACCCATGTCGGTACTAATCTCACATGAGCACGCTTAACCGAATGGGCGATTAACCGTTAGACCACAAAACGAGTTTCTAAGACATTTTGAGTTTTCAAAATTATTAGAAAAAGTCAACATAATTTTCCCTCCTCCTTTGACCAAAAATCATTCCTTGATTTTATAAGTCATTCCTTGATTTTTAGGCTTACGGTTTGATGTCTAAAAGACATTTAACACCAACCGACACTAGACTGAGCCCAGTCTAAACATTATAAGTCATTTTAAATCATTTTTATCAAATTAGAAAAGTAACATTTTACTTTTCTCAATTTTACGCAATATTCGTACGTTTTACGTATTACGCGTTTTAGACCCGTGTTTCCAGTTTTTAGCAGGGTTTACCACCCAAATGGAACCTACCACTCATTTTATATTTTATTATGGAACTTATTGACATGTTTATCAATACTTTCAAGTTCCATAATTTTACGACACCCGGTTTTACGTTTTGAGGCTTAATCATTTACGATTGGCATTTCCCGGAGTCAAAACTAACCAAGTAACTTGGATAATATCATCCAAGGCACACCTCACCCTCCCTTATCCATGTGAACCGCCTCTAGGAGGGGGGATTCACACTATGTGGCTCAATCTCATGCTAGGAGGCCTTAGATGAGAACATGTGTAGAACTTGGTGATCAAGTGTTGACAAGTCAAAGGAAGTAACCTCCTCAAGACCCTATATAAGCCCCCTCCCCTCCCTCTTGGTGCCGTGCATCCCCAACCCCAAATCCCTCTCATCCTTAGTTCATTTCCTTCTAATTTCTAGCAAGATTCAAGTGAAGTTCAAGTATAGAAACCCTAGCTTAGTTTCTAGTAATCAAAACTCTTCCAAACCCTAATATAATTGGTGATTTCTCTTGAGTTTAAATCCACTCAATTCACCTTAACCTTCATCATCCATCTTTCAAGAATACCAAGGGTAGAAAGATTGCATGAAGTGAAAAAGGGTTGAAGCAAGTCTATCAAAGTCCTATCCTTACATGTTAACTTCCTTTCATCTTTGAAAGCCAAAAGTTGTGAGCCAAACCCTAACTTGATTCTTGTTAAATAATCATGTTCATGTTATTTACATACTTTTTGTGCTATATTATGTCTTGTAGTTATGTCCATGATGTATAAAAGTGAGCAAAACAAGTTATTGTTATTGATTGTTACAACAAGTTACTAAAACAAGTAAACTAGTGACTTTCTTGGTAAGACCTGATCAAAATGGTAAAAATATGATGTTGGATCATTACATATTACAGTAGAGGACTTAACAAGGAAACCATAGCAATTTGAACCACCCAAAACGAGTATACGAGTCAAAAGTTATGGCGATTTGAAATTACCAAAGATTTCCGGCAAAACTGCGAAATAGCTTCCTGATCAAATTTGGGTTTTGAAAGTCCCACTTCTGCTCCGATTCATCAAAAAGTTAAAACACGAAAGTTGTCCGGAACGACGTTTTCGTTCAGGTATAAAGAAGCTCGAGCCCTGAAAACACTTTCCGAGTGATAAAATTCTTCAAATTCTAAACAGCCCATTTTTAGACAAAGTCATTACATATAGGTTATGGTTTATGAAGACCAAAGGGGTCTTATGACCTATAATCAAGACCACCACCATGGATAGAGCCAAGGTTGTGTCTCATGACCTTGGAACAAGGACCAAAGGTCATGGCTAGGCCATGACGAAATGACCATAACAACTTACATAGGCGTAAACATGAAACAATGAATTAGGCGATATCTTGAACAAGCAATTTGGATCTACTTCACTTAAAAAGGAACCATGAGATTTTACCAAGAGAAAATGGTCATTCAAGACTTATGAAACTACCCCTAATAACAATCTTCCTGTACTAATAAACTTTCCTAAGTTTATTCAAATATCGGACATGTAACTTTTCGGATCAAAACTTATATCTATATATTTCATCAACTACTACAATAGTAGGGAGCCTCATGTGAGGAGTTCATTATGTAAGCCGTCGAGTTGAGTTGTGGATTTACGAATTAAAGTGTCCTGGCTCCTCGAACGCTTACTAACATGACTTCTGAATTATGTCGGCCCGAACGGTAGTAAACGATATACCAAAACATACATGTTTCATGAATCTTTCTTTCAAAGACTTATACTATACATCATACCACATCATGGACTAAGTGCAAGATATATATTGGCGTGTTTATGTCTCCTTAGACATTACTCCAATCCTAAGTCGCAACATTCGATTATAGGTTGCTCGTAGAAACCTTCACGATTCAACCGTTACATTCATTACTTGCTATCTTACTTAAGGTGAGTTCATAGCCCCACTTTCCATTTCTTAATTGTTTTACAAATCCTTGGGGGGAATACATGCTATTTCTAAATCGAATACAATGCTTTCTAATGTATGCTTCACGACGATGTTTTATTATCACTAAGTACCAACCTTGCTAAACCGAGATCCTTTATTATGAACCATTTAGTCACTAGCAATAGTGAGCGCGAATATTAATAATAGGCCTATTGGGATTGACGAATCCCATTTGTATTGACTAAGTTCAAACAAATGCATTAATATTTGAAATTTAGGTATGTTAGCAAAGTACCTACCGGGATGAATCTGCCGATCGATATTGGTACACGTTAACGTTTTGGTGTCATAAGCTTAGTGAAATAAATAACGATTTTGTTTTCCAAACTTTGGTGTGAGCCTATAACTCACACTACCAACATATTGTGTTCAAACGATTAAACAAACTCTATGAATATCACTCAACCTTTGTGTTGACCTCTCAAGCATGTATTTCAGGTTCATGACGATCAAGGATGGCACGGAGGGACACGGATACTCAAGAGGGCTATAAATTTACTTATCATTCAAAAACTCACTTAATGTGATTTGTAAACATGGAACCAATTGGGACCTCATTTTGTAACCTCTGATATTTATATAATTTGAATGATAAATCTTCTAAAACGACTCAATTGGAGTTCGTTTTCTATTATTGTGACTATTGTGCCGTCGAGTAACACCCAGTTCGAATTCCGCTGCATCCATGAATTGGGGGTGTTACAGATTGGTACCAGAGCCATGGTTATAGAGAAACGGGTCTAAGTGAGACCTAAACTATAACTACAATCACAAACAAAAACATTTTATAGCCTTCCGCTCTCCGTGTCTTCCATCCTCCAGACGATTATGGACTTAGTAAGCATGTTATGCTTCACAAACATATTAGTATATTGATATATACACACTAAGCATTTTATGCTACATGAACACATATAAGTATATTGATATATACACACTAGGCATTTTATGCTACATGAACACATATAAGTATATTGATATATACACACTAGGCATTTTATGCTACATGAACATATTAGTATATTGATATATAAACTCGGTTTATTTTCAATCATTTATCTAAACAATGAACTAAACATATCTGTGTATGCCTATTCTAAGGCATTTCGACATAGTCACACTCTCCCAATCATGTTCCTACTCCAACATTCATTTTCCAAGACATTGTGAGATACAATGGTCTCATTCATTTTCCAAGACATTGTGAGATACAATGGTCTCATTCATTTTTCAGACATTGTGAGATACAATGGTCTCATTCATTTTTCATACATTGTGAGATACAATGGTCTCATTCATTTTTCAAGATATTGTGAGATACAATGGTCTCATTCATTTTTCAAGACATTGTGAGATACAATGGTCTCATTCATTTTTCAAGACATTGTGAGATACAATGGTCTCATTCATTTTTCAAGACATTGTGAGATACAATGGCCTCATTCATTTGCCAAGACATTGTGAGATACAATGGTCTCATTCATTTTCCAAGACATTTTATGATACAATGGTCTTAATCATTTCTCAAAAGTTTTAAGTCACCTAATGGTTTAACCTACTTCCCAGACATTATGAATTGCACAATGGTCTAACCTACTTCCGAGACATTGTGATTTGTGCAATGGTCTCTGGAATTATTTCACGACCTCATCAATATCATTCCTTACGATATCAAAAACCCATCACAATCTAACGATTTCCAAACAAGAAATATGAGATTTCTAAAGGACAAACTAATCCATCATCGACAAAAGCTGAACTTTCTCTACATTCATCAAAGTTTTCTGATGAAACCTTCATTATTAAAAGTTCGTGATCCTGGCCAAGTATGTTCTATTTTAGAACTACTTAGAACTTCCTTTCCATACGTATCTACCCTTACTACCTTCTATGCAATGGAATATGAAAACATACGTTACAAGTCTAGTATGGACGGGACTTGCAACTTAAGGGTTGACATCGCCTTTGTTTAGTGAACAGTTTCCCAAAACCAACGGACATATCAAAAGTATACCTAGTTTAGGTATTTGAAAAGTTTTATCGAACCTTGGCTAAATATAGACTAGTCACCTATATTTAACCTAGGGACAGTGGAATATAGTCTGACTAACTATATTCGACTTAGAATTTTCAAATACTGAGAATAGTTGTACTAGGGTTATGTTTAGGTTGATTTCCTACATGAACACGATAAACCACCAGAATACATTAAAACAATCTAGAGACACGATAGTGTCTTACCACTCAGCAAAATCTTAACACCTTATTTGTATGATCTAAATTCATTCTTGAAAGTTTTTATTTATGAGATAATCCGAACTACTATCTTGGGATAGTTATCAATTATTCTCTTCATCCTGTAGAAGTACCATCCTGTTTAGGATACCATTCCATCATAAACTTTTAAAATCTTTTAAGATTTTCAAAACAAACTCAACATCTATACCTAAGAGTATTAATGTTAAGCATACACTACACACTTTTGTTCATCAACATATCATAACATTATCTTCACAACCGTTGGAACCACAAGCTCATTAACAGATCTTGATGCACTTTTAAAGCTCAAATCATCCTTAGTTACACCACAAGCACCCTTATCAGCTTTACAAGATTGAATATTCATCTTGTACTTTTGGAACGCCAATATCATCTCATAATACACTACCTTGTAACTCACCGGCTAAGTATGAATGTTGTGTTGGGAATTCTTGAGTAGGATGATTTATAATGTCCTTATTTGAATGGATTGGGATGCCTTTTTATTTAAATAAAGAAATTATAAATCATCGAACCATACGTTTATATTCCTTTAGTTACATTGTTTGGGATGCCTCTCTATGTAAATAAAGAATTATAAACAAGTGGGCTTATTTGTATCCGAAATAACATAAGTATGAAGTCAACCTACATTACATTGCTCGGGTATGGCTTGATACCTACATTACATTGCTCGGGTATGGCATGATACCTACATTACATTGCTCGGGTATGGCATGATACCTACATTATATTCGCCACAAGAAATCCTATCTTTTCACCAACATCGCTTCAAACCATGACATAAACACTAGGTACAACAACCGATTACCTACTAGACTATGATTGCGACTACTATCCCAATTTCCATTGATATTCCACTACTATATCAATTTCCATTTATTGGATTCCTATGTAAATTGCTATTGTTGTTCAACTGTTATATCAATTGCTATTGATACTTGACAACTATATCAATTTCCATTTTGATATTTAACTATATCAATTTCTGTACAACTACTATATCAATTTCTATTAATAATCGACTGCTATATCAATTTTCTTTGATATTCGACTATTATATGGATCTCTACTGATATTCAACCATGTTATCAATCTCTATTGACACACCATATTCTAAGACAAATCAAACTACATCACTAGTAATTCCAGACTTTGGTCCTCATAAGTAACCACACATCTTTATCGACACCACTCCAACATATGACACACATAGAACTTCGGGACGAAGTTCCCCGTAAGGGGTAGAGACTGTAACAATTCGCATTTTCAGGATAATTACCATTCCTGGAAAATTTCACTATTCACTTTTACTATTCGTTTTTCCCGAAACTTTCCCGAAAGTTGATTTTTATTTGATATTCTCGAGTGATAAATCATTTCCATGGCAAATTAAATGTTTGACATTCGTCAGATCATTTTCGTGAAAGTTATTAAGGAATTACACGTTTTAGGGTAAAACGTCATTCAGCAATTCTACGTACAACGAAACTCGACCGCGTTAAGTGACCCCGCATCAGAAAAATGTTTGACACCCTCATGATTTATTTGAGAATTAATCGTGACTGAGAAAAACATGACCAAAGACTTCCCATCAGGTCACCCATGTCAGTACTAATCTCACATGAGCACGCTTAACCGAATGGGCGATTAACCGTTAGACCACAAAACGAGTTTCTAAGACATTTTGAGTTTTCAAAATTATTAGAAAAAGTCAACATAATTTTCCCTCCTCCTTTGACCAAAAATCATTCCTTGATTTTATAAGTCATTCCTTGATTTTTAGGCTTACGGTTTGATGTCTAAAAGACATTTAACACCAACCGACACTAGACTGAGCCCAGTCTAGACATTATAAGTCATTTTAAATCATTTTTATCACATTAGAAAAGTAACATTTTACTTTTCTCAATTTTACGCAATATTCGTACGTTTTACGTATTACGCGTTTTAGACCCGTGTTTCCAGTTTTTAGCAGGGTTTACCACCCAAATGGAACCTACCA
Organism: Artemisia argyi; assembly: GCA_030686995.1. NCBI lineage: Eukaryota > Viridiplantae > Streptophyta > Magnoliopsida > Asterales > Asteraceae > Artemisia > Artemisia argyi. The sequence goes on from CM060695.1 coordinate 179,654,159, forward strand.
CTCATTTTATATTTTATTATGGAACTTATTGACATGTTTATCAATACTTTCAAGTTCCATAATTTTACGACACCCGGTTTTACGTTTTGAGGCTTAATCATTTACGATTGGCATTTCCCGGAGTCAAAACTAACCAAGTAACTTGGATAATATCATCCAAGGCACACCTCACCCTCCCTTATCCATGTGAACCGCCTCTAGGAGGGGGGATTCACACTATGTGGCTCAATCTCATGCTAGGAGGCCTTAGATGAGAACATGTGTAGAACTTGGTGATCAAGTGTTGACAAGTCAAAGGAAGTAACCTCCTCAAGACCCTATATAAGCCCCCTCCCCTCCCTCTTGGTGCCGTGCATCCCCAACCCCAAATCCCTCTCATCCTTAGTTCATTTCCTTCTAATTTCTAGCAAGATTCAAGTGAAGTTCAAGTATAGAAACCCTAGCTTAGTTTCTAGTAATCAAAACTCTTCCAAACCCTAATATAATTGGTGATTTCTCTTGAGTTTAAATCCACTCAATTCACCTTAACCTTCATCATCCATCTTTCAAGAATACCAAGGGTAGAAAGATTGCATGAAGTGAAAAAGGGTTGAAGCAAGTCTATCAAAGTCCTATCCTTACATGTTAACTTCCTTTCATCTTTGAAAGCCAAAAGTTGTGAGCCAAACCCTAACTTGATTCTTGTTAAATAATCATGTTCATGTTATTTACATACTTTTAGTGCTATATTATGTCTTGTAGTTATGTCCATGATGTATAAAAGTGAGCAAAACAAGTTATTGTTATTGATTGTTACAACAAGTTACTAAAACAAGTAAACTAGTGACTTTCTTGGTAAGACCTGATCAAAATGGTAAAAATATGATGTTGGATCATTACATATTACAGTAGAGGACTTAACAAGGAAACCATAGCAATTTGAACCACCCAAAACGAGTATACGAGTCAAAAGTTATGGCGATTTGAAATTACCAAAGATTTCCGGCAAAACTGCCAAATAGCTTCCTGATCAAATTTGGGTTTTGAAAGTCCCACTTCTGGTCCGATTCATCAAAAAGTTAAAACACGAAAGTTGTCCGGAACGACGTTTTCGTTCAGGAACAAAGAAGCTCGAGCCCTGAAAACGCTTTCCGAGTGATAAAATTCTTCAAATTCTAAACAGCCCATTTTTAGACAAAGTCATTACATATAGGTTATGGTTTATGAAGACCAAAGGGGTCTTATGACCTATAATCAAGACCACCACCATGGATAGAGCCAAGGTTGTGTCTCATGACCTTGGAACAAGGACCAAAGGTCATGGCTAGGCCATGACGAAATGACCATAACAACTTACATAGGCGTAAACATGAAACAATGAATTAGGCGATATCTTGAACAAGCAATTTGGATCTACTTCACTTAAAAAGGAACCATGAGATTTTACCAAGAGAAAATGGTCATTCAAGACTTATGAAACTACCCCTAATAACAATCTTCCTGTACTAATAAACTTTCCTAAGTTTATTCAAATATCGGACATGTAACTTTTCGGATCAAAACTTATATCTATATATTTCATCAACTACTACAATAGTAGGGAGCCTCATGTGAGGAGTTCATTATGTAAGCCGTCGAGTTGAGTTGTGGATTTACGAATTAAAGTGTCCTGGCTCCTCGAACGCTTACTAACATGACTTCTGAATTATGTCGGCCCGAACGGTAGTAAACGATATACCAAAACATACATGTTTCATGAATCTTTCTTTCAAAGACTTATACTATACATCATACCACATCATGGACTAAGTGCAAGATATATATTGGCGTGTTTATGTCTCCTTAGACATTACTCCAATCCTAAGTCGCAACATTCGATTATAGGTTGCTCGTAGAAACCTTCACGATTCAACCGTTACATTCATTACTTGCTATCTTACTTAAGGTGAGTTCATAGCCCCACTTTCCATTTCTTAATTGTTTTACAAATCCTTGGGGGGAATACATGCTATTTCTAAATCGAATACAATGCTTTCTAATGTATGCTTCACGACGATGTTTTATTATCACTAAGTACCAACCTTGCTAAACCGAGATCCTTTATTATGAACCATTTAGTCACTAGCAATAGTGAGCGCGAATATTAATAATAGGCCTATTGGGATTGACGAATCCCATTTGTATTGACTAAGTTCAAACAAATGCATTAATATTTGAAATTTAGGTATGTTAGCAAAGTACCTACCGGGATGAATCTGCCGATCGATATTGGTACACGTTAACGTTTTGGTGTCATAAGCTTAGTGAAATAAATAACGATTTTGTTTTCCAAACTTTGGTGTGAGCCTATAACTCACACTACCAACATATTGTGTTCAAACGATTAAACAAACTCTATGAATATCACTCAACCTTTGTGTTGACCTCTCAAGCATGTATTTCAGGTTCATGACGATCAAGGATGGCACGGAGGGACACGGATACTCAAGAGGGCTATAAATTTACTTATCATTCAAAAACTCACTTAATGTGATTTGTAAACATGGAACCAATTGGGACCTCATTTTGTAACCTCTGATATTTATATAATTTGAATGATAAATCTTCTAAAACGACTCAATTGGAGTTCGTTTTCTATTATTGTGACTATTGTGCCGTCGAGTAACACCCAGTTCGAATTCCGCTGCATCCATGAATTGGGGGTGTTACAGATTGGTACCAGAGCCATGGTTATAGAGAAACGGGTCTAAGTGAGACCTAAACTATAACTACAATCACAAACAAAAACATTTTATAGCCTTCCGCTCTCCGTGTCTTCCATCCTCCAGACGATTATGGACTTAGTAAGCATGTTATGCTTCACAAACATATTAGTATATTGATATATACACACTAAGCATTTTATGCTACATGAACACATATAAGTATATTGATATATACACACTAGGCATTTTATGCTACATGAACACATATAAGTATATTGATATATACACACTAGGCATTTTATGCTACATGAACATATTAGTATATTGATATATAAACTCGGTTTATTTTCAATCATTTATCTAAACAATGAACTAAACATATCTGTGTATGCCTATTCTAAGGCATTTCGACATAGTCACACTCTCCCAATCATGTTCCTACTCCAACATTCATTTTCCAAGACATTGTGAGATACAATGGTCTCATTCATTTTCCAAGACATTGTGAGATACAATGGTCTCATTCATTTTTCAGACATTGTGAGATACAATGGTCTCATTCATTTTTCAGACATTGTGAGATACAATGGTCTCATTCATTTTTCAAGATATTGTGAGATACAATGGTCTAATTCATTTTTCAAGACATTGTGAGATACAATGGTCTCATTCATTTTTCAAGACATTGTGAGATACAATGGTCTCATTCATTTTTCAAGACATTGTGAGATACAATGGCCTCATTCATTTGCCAAGACATTGTGAGATACAATGGTCTCATTCATTTTCCAAGACATTGTATGATACAATGGTCTTAATCATTTCTCAAAAGTTTTGAGTCACCTAATGGTTTAACCTACTTCCCAGACATTATGAATTGCACAATGGTCTAACCTACTTCCGAGACATTGTGATTTGTGCAATGGTCTCTGGAATTATTTCACGACCTCATCAATATCATTCCTTACGATATCAAAAACCCATCACAATCTAACGATTTCCAAACAAGAAATATGAGATTTCTAAAGGACAAACTAATCCATCATCGACAAAAGCTGAACTTTCTCTACATTCATCAAAGTTTTCTGATGAAACCTTCATTATTAAAAGTTCGTGATCCTGGCCAAGTATGTTCTATTTTAGAACTACTTAGAACTTCCTTTCCATACGTATCTACCCTTACTACCTTCTATGCAATGGAATATGAAAACATACGTTACAAGTCTAGTATGGACGGGACTTGCAACTTAAGGGTTGACATCGCCTTTGTTTAGTGAACAGTTTCCCAAAACCAACGGACATATCAAAAGTATACCTAGTTTAGGTATTTGAAAAGTTTTATCGAACCTTGGCTAAATATAGACTAGTCACCTATATTTAACCTAGGGACAGTGGAATATAGTCTGACTAACTATATTCGACTTAGAATTTTCAAATACTGAGAATAGTTGTACTAGGGTTATGTTTAGGTTGATTTCCTACATGAACACGATAAACCACCAGAATACATTAAAACAATCTAGAGACACGATAGTGTCTTACCACTCAGCAAAATCTTAACACCTTATTTGTATGATCTAAATTCATTCTTGAAAGTTTTTATTTATGAGATAATCCGAACTACTATCTTGGGATAGTTATCAATTATTCTCTTCATCCTGTAGAAGTACCATCCTGTTTAGGATACCATTCCATCATAAACTTTTAAAATCTTTTAAGATTTTCAAAACAAACTCAACATCTATACCTAAGAGTATTAATGTTAAGCATACACTACACACTTTTGTTCATCAACATATCATAACATTATCTTCACAACCGTTGGAACCACAAGCTCATTAACAGATCTTGATGCACTTTTAAAGCTCAAATCATCCTTAGTTACACCACAAGCACCCTTATCAGCTTTACAAGATTGAATATTCATCTTGTACTTTTGGAACGCCAATATCATCTCATAATACACTACCTTGTAACTCACCGGCTAAGTATGAATGTTGTGTTGGGAATTCTTGAGTAGGATGATTTATAATGTCCTTATTTGAATGGATTGGGATGCCTTTTTATTTAAATAAAGAAATTATAAATCATCGAACCATACGTTTATATTCCTTTAGTTACATTGTTTGGGATGCCTCTCTATGTAAATAAAGAATTATAAACAAGTGGGCTTATTTGTATCCGAAATAACAAAAGTATGAAGTCAACCTACATTACATTGCTCGGGTATGGCTTGATACCTACATTACATTGCTCGGGTATGGCATGATACCTACATTACATTGCTCGGGTATGGCATGATACCTACATACATGTTTCATGAATCTTTCTTTCAAAGACTTATACTATACATCATACCACATCATGGACTAAGTGCAAGATATATATTGGCGTGTTTATGTCTCCTTAGACATTACTCCAATCCTAAGTCGCAACATTCGATTATAGGTTGCTCGTAGAAACCTTCACGATTCAACCGTTACATTCATTACTTGCTATCTTACTTAAGGTGAGTTCATAGCCCCACTTTCCATTTCTTAATTGTTTTACAAATCCTTGGGGGGAATACATGCTATTTCTAAATCGAATACAATGCTTTCTAATGTATGCTTCACGACGATGTTTTATTATCACTAAGTACCAACCTTGCTAAACCGAGATCCTTTATTATGAACCATTTAGTCACTAGCAATAGTGAGCGCGAATATTAATAATAGGCCTATTGGGATTGACGAATCCCATTTGTATTGACTAAGTTCAAACAAATGCATTAATATTTGAAATTTAGGTATGTTAGCAAAGTACCTACCGGGATGAATCTGCCGATCGATATTGGTACACGTTAACGTTTTGGTGTCATAAGCTTAGTGAAATAAATAACGATTTTGTTTTCCAAACTTTGGTGTGAGCCTATAACTCACACTACCAACATATTGTGTTCAAACGATTAAACAAACTCTATGAATATCACTCAACCTTTGTGTTGACCTCTCAAGCATGTATTTCAGGTTCATGACGATCAAGGATGGCACGGAGGGACACGGATACTCAAGAGGGCTATAAATTTACTTATCATTCAAAAACTCACTTAATGTGATTTGTAAACATGGAACCAATTGGGACCTCATTTTGTAACCTCTGATATTTATATAATTTGAATGATAAATCTTCTAAAACGACTCAATTGGAGTTCGTTTTCTATTATTGTGACTATTGTGCCGTCGAGTAACTCCCAGTTCGAATTCCGCTGCATCCATGAATTGGGGGTGTTACATAGACTTTATAAATTCAGGAATTTATGATATATACCCCTATGCATGTAAACTATTGCAAAACTAGTCCTAATATGCATGTAACTTATGTTTTATCTAGTATTTAAGTTTTCTAGCCTATGTTTTACTTATTTTAAGTTATTTAAGTTATATTTAACTAGTGTATGACCTAATTTAACTACTTATAGCATGCATGCAAGTATATGACTCGATCTAGGGTTTTAAAAACGTAAACTAGCAAGTAGAATGGTTCTAGGCTCATGCAAGGTTATCTAAGCTATCTAAATCTATCCTAAGACTATATTAAAGCTATACTAACTAAAATTAAGACTTACTTGGATAGGGGGGTTTACGTGGGTTAGAACTAGGTTTAGGGTTTTTTAGGGTTTCCTAAACCTCGTACAACTTTAATCCACAACACAACTCAACCAAGGCCTAGCTACTCGTTCCTAACAGCTCCTAAGGGCTTAGTACTACAGAAATATGAGGTAGAGAGGAGGGGGAAAGGTGTGGAGAAGAAATGAGAGGGGAGGGGTATTTATAGGTCGCGAGAGGCGGTTTAGGGCAAAACGGGGTGCCTAGGTGTCACGGAGGGGGAGGGGTGAGCAAGCAAAGCTAGGGGAGGTTGTGGCAAGTCTAGGTGATGATGATGAGCAGCTAGGAGTAGCTAGGGGGCTGGCGTAGGACGGTTGTGGTGGAGAAAGGCCGTGAGAGGCGGTTAAGAGAAAAGGGCGACAAGGAGCTTATAAGGAGGTGATGCACCTCCTTGCTTGGGTGCTTGGAGGCGCTTGTAAGCTGCTTGGTGGGTTTAAGGGTGGTTTAGGGTGATTAGGGGTGGTTTAGTGGTGGATTAGGGAAGGTTTAGGGTGGATTAGTGGTGATTAGTGGTGGATTATCCAAGTAGGTGATGCACCTACTTGTGTGTGTGCTTAGAGGTGTTAGGGTGTGTGCTTGGGTATGATTAAGGTGTTATGGTGCTAGGTTGAGGTGTTTAAGGTACTTATGTTTAGGTTTTACTAAGTTTTAGTTACGTTTAGACCTAGTTTCTACTTACTATGTGTTTAAGGTTTTACCTATGGTTTAGTGCCTAACTTAAGTTCCTAAGTGTGCCTAATGACTAATCCTAAGACCTAAAGGGTTTATACTAAGTGTGGGTAACCTATGGGGAAGTTTTGGGAAGTTTTGACCTAATTTTATAACCTAAATGACCTTAGTGGGTTTAGTGAAAGACTAGGGTTTATCCTATGGTTTTGTCCCTAAGTTAGTGTCTTAAGGGTATCTAATAACTATTCCTAAGTTCCTAAAGGCTTATACTAAGTGATAGTGACCTATGGGGAAGTTTTGGGTGGGTTTAGACCTAATTCTAGTTATCTATGACCTAGTTATGGTTTAGGGTTTAGGGGGTCTATATCTAAGTTCTAAGGGTTCTATTCTATGACCTAATAGTCCTAATATATCCTAATATACCTAAAGATACTCTTACTTATGCCTTGAACACATTCTTACTAGTTTAACTAAGCATATAGGTTCAGATAAGCACATAATCCTACTTAAGTTTTAGTTTAGGGTTTATTAGAGTTTTGTGTTATGTTTAGTGTTTTAGATTGGTGTATTACTTATTATGGTGTTGTTATGAGTTTATGCTTGACATACCTGGGGTTTATAGGATGTGAGTGTTGAGTTATTTGGCTTGTGTAGATACGTGAGCAGGTCTAGTGAGTCATGCAAGTAATTATGTATATAAAAAGCAAAAATTTACCTGTAAAATACCTACTATAGGTATTTGTAATGGGAATGATAGTAATGGGTGTTTGTGGGTTGTTATAGTCATACCCCCTTAGAGAAAATCTCGTCCCAAGATTTTGACGATTATAGGAGTAGGGAAGAGAAATAGTCGAGAAAGTAGAGAAAGAAGAGGATTATCAAGTAAGATGATGTGAAAAGGAAAAAGATTTTGCATAAGCGGAGTAAGAATTGCTTGTACAGATATCAGATACTTAGGTTTTTATGTCTTATTATATGCAAATAAAGGCGTCCCAATATTTTAAAACAAGAGCGTATAAACTCTAAACCTATTTGACTTATAACTTTCTCATTAAAATGTAGTAACATCCTAGTTCATTTTAAGAGGATAGTCATTATAAATCATCCTTAAGTAGTATCTGTGGAAAATGAAAAGAGTTTTACCGTATTTAAGGATATATGGTAAGGAAATTTTTAGAGAAAAGTTTCAACTGATAGTTGTCTTATCAGAGAAGACAAGTTCTAGAAGCGGTAGAGGAATATTCTAGTCAAGTAAAGACAAGTTCTAGTCATGATTGAGACTAGTTCTAGTCATGATAGAGACAAGTTCTAGTCATGATAGAGACCAGTTCTAGTCATGGTAGGAACAAGTTCTAATGTTCTCCGGTTTAGCAACTTGTCACATGGTAGATTCCCATGTTAAGACTAGAATGACGGACGTAGAAGATCTCATTTTTACAATTTCTTGCAAAGCAAGATTTAATATCGTAGTCGAACATAATGAGGATTACAGTTCGATGTAGATATTCTTACAAGTTCTAACTAATAGAAACTTGCGTTATGATGAGAAATGCAAGTTCTAACTAATAAAGCATTGCAGGATGAGGTAGGGAGAGAATATAGAGAGAAGAAAATAGAGTGTAAAATGACGGAGAATTAAAAATGAAGGGAACCGGAGTGAAGGATTTATGGAGTGGAGTGGAGTGAAAAAGGAAAATGGATGAATGGGTGAAGTAGGGGAAATGGAAAAAGAAAAGAAGTTTGGAGTGGGTTGTGTGGGGAAAATTATAGGAGTGGGGAAAATGGAAAAGTATGGTTTTAATTTGTGGAGTGGGGAAAAAGGCGGGAAAATGGGATTTTAAATGGAAGAGTAGGAAGAAGTGAGAGGAAAAGATTTAAACGGTAGAAGGAGAGAAATGAAAAGATGAGATTAAACGGAAGAGTAATAGTATAGGATACCTGAAGGAGAATATCCTATCAGAGTTTTAGATGTACTAGATATCTTTCCCAGAGTTTTGTTTTCCTCCCTAAGGTTCTTCTAACTAATCCTAATTTCTAAGGGTGAGGTGTTTGGTTCCATTGAGAAAAAGGGTTCTAAAGATGGATTAGGTTTAAGTGTTTTCTTTCTTAAGGGATGACTAGGTATATCCTTATTTTTAGGTGTTGTATCAGGTTTTCTCTTTTGTTTTAGGTTGTCTATTATTACCATTATTACTATTATTATGAGTATCACTATTCATAGGGATTTGAAACCAGCTAAGGCACTATCCATAGTGTCTCCTAAGTGAAATTTCCTAATGGGTATTCTAAAAATTGTCAAATCCTAATGTATAATCTAAAATCCTCAAGTGTATAAGTATGGATATCCTAAGGGCTAGGTATGGGTAATCTATGACCTAAATCTACTTATTCCTATGGGGTAAGGGTGTCTATCCTAAACTAAGGTTCTAAAGGCTTAGGGTGAGGGTTATCTAATCCTAGGTTTTTCCTAATCTATATTTTAATCCTAAAGTCTTATCCTAGGTCTATTGGGTAGGGGTTTTTGGTTTCTAATCCTAATGGTCTAAGGTTTTCTAATCCTAATGGTCTAAGGTTTTCTAATCCTAAGGTGTTCTAATCCTAATGATCTAAGCCCTAATGGTCTAAATCCTAATGGTCTATCTAACCTCAAGTATGGAAATCCTAACTAAGGTTTTGGGGTTTACTAAAGGGGATTAGGGAAAACTAGCTCGGGTATCATAGTAATCTAAAAGGAATATGCTTATATATGAGAATCATATATTTGCATATAGAATAGTTGGGGGTAGATCTCTAACTACAACGAAGATAGCTTAAGAAAGCCATGGAAAGAAGTGAAGGTTTAGAGATCAGAAGAGAAAGAATTCAGATCTCTATGGTGAAGAATGAGGATTCTCACCATCGGTAAAGGGGAAAAAGAGTTGAAAAGGGTTAGATTAAGAGAAATTTAAAACAGTTTAGAGATTCTATTTACCTAAGACATCGAGGTAGGTTAAGGGTAAGGGTTGAGGGTAAGGGTTAAGGGTAAGGGTTAAGGGTAAGGGTTAAGGGTAAAGGTTAAGGGTTTTTCCAAAGGGTTTTCTAAGGTGAAGGGTAATCCTAAGTCTAGTTATCTAATCTATCCTAATTGAGGGGTACCAGGTAGTTTCTAAATCCTAACTTATTTTATTTATTTCCTATTCTACTTATCCTAAAGGCTCTAACTATCCTAAGGCATGTCTCCTAGAGTTATTTATTTACCTAAGCTTTCTAAAGTTTCCTAATTACCTAATTCCATGTGTTAGTGTTTTCTAAGTTTTCCTCGTCATTATCTATTATCTTTTCTAAAGTGCAAATCCTAAAGCGGGCAAAAGCTATTTTATGGTGATGTTTCATTTGGTTTTTCTGTATTTTAGCTATTTTAAAAGTGTTTTCTACTAACTTCTTTCTTAAACTACTATAGTTAGGTTGATTATCTAAGTTATTATTATTATGACCTTTTTCTATCTTCTCAAGGAGATCAAGAAAAATTTCATCTAAGTTATTTAAAATCTCCTCTAATTGGTTTTCCTCATCTTCTAGAGTCAACCTAGAGGGTTTTTCTCCAATTTCATCTTTCCAAGATGGAATGGGAGGGTTTATTATGTAAGGTGTAGGGTTTAAGGTATAGGGTTGCCTAAAGTAAAATCTAGGGGTATAGGTGGGGATAGGGTGTTTAGGTATATATGGTTCTCTCGGGAGAAAGAAACCATGGGGTTCTGTTTTATGGGTAGGAAAAAGTGGATGTATAATAGGGTTTAGGGGAGGTAGGGGTGATGTCTTAGCATAGAAATCTCTTAGGTGTTTTAAATTAGGGTTATCTAGGCTATTCCTAGAGTCTTCTAAGTTATAAGGTTTAGGTGAGTAATCTAGTACATTCGGAGAGGAAAGATCATTCTCCGGATGTGGACTAGATGAGATAGGAGTAGAGTAGAGGGGAGTAGACATAACTATATAATAAAGAAAATACTGTAAATCATTTAGCAGTTAAGCAGGCAATAATTATACTTACCTTAGCACATATGGTTATGGAGGATGGCAGAGGTACTGAAGACTTCCTCGGGTTTAGGAAAAATTGTTGTAGTTTAGGTTTTGACCTTGTTCTCTACAACTGAAGCTCTGATGCTAATCTGTAACACCCCTATTTTTCACTGATCGCAGTGGATAAAGTGTTTGGGGTATTACTTCATAGAATCACAGATACAGTAATAGAAAATGACTCGAAAAGAGACATTTTGAAAATTTAGTTATCATTCATAATTATCAGAGTTTTAATTATAAAAGATATACTTTTATTTTGTTGAGGTCCCAAAAATCTAAGAGTTAGGTTGGTGGTGTTTGAATGATAACCATGAGAAGTCCTCCGAGTTTAGTAACTCCTTCCGCCATAGGTCCATAGAAGTAATAAACCTAGAATACATGCTTAAAAATTCAACACTAGGTGTTGAGTGAGAATCATAGGTTTAGGGGTTAGTGAATACAAGTTCCCCGGGGTTCAGTTGTTACACCCATTTGGGAAAATGCAAGTTTTTGTGATAATTGTGATGCATGCACAATTATCAGGAGTTTAGTAGGTTGCACTAAGCTCATGAATCACACCTTAACGATCCGGGTCATGTGGGCTGTAGACCCAACATGAGGGGATAGAAGGACAACTTGCCAAAGTTATACCCTGAGTGGATTCAAATATAGTACTTATTGGTGCCACCTAGTGGGGTGTTAATACCAACGGGAGTTGTCAAACTCCAATAGATCTATCAACTATATTCGCGTTCGATTGGATAAAACCTTCCAAACGATTAGATTCATGAATTTTGTTTATGTAGTGGTGGCTGTTAGTTTACTCGTGCAAAAAACCAAAGAAAAAGACTTGTATTCGGTTTTAAGTAAAGCATTTTGCATGTATCCCCCTTACAGGGTTTATAAAAGCATTTAGAGAGAAAGTTTAAAAAGATGTAAGGCTATGAAGACTCACCTGGGTGTAGAGTAATCTAAGTAATGTAAATAGTGACTCGGGAACTAGACCGCCTTACTCATGTATCCTAGTGTTGTTGTTGTTGGTTTTGTATGTATGTCAAGCTTTTAGTTATCATGTTTTATGTTTCTTAAGTTATTGTTTTTAGGTTTGTTAATGTTTTAGATATAACATAACACCGTTCAGGCCATTGTAATTCAGAAGTATATGACTCCTCACATGAAGCTCCCTACTATTGTATTATGTTATCAACATAACACTGTTCGGGCCATCATAATTCAGAAGTTAATACTCCTCACACAAAGCTCCCTATTATTGAGTTATGTTGCTATTAGGGTTTAGTTATAATCATATCACCGTTCGGGCCATCATATCTCAGAAGTATATGCAATAATCGTTCGAGGAGTCAAGGCACTTTAATTCGTAAACCCAACAAACTCGTCAAAAACGAAATATCCACATAGTAATCCTCGCATGAAGCTCCCTAGTATTGTGTTATGCTTCTATTTTTATTTAGGTTTTATACTTATATGATATTTTCACTTTTTACCCTTATAGTTTATATATTTACGTTTTCTACCCTAAGTTTTATATTACTTATATTACTTATACTAATAACTATCTATATTTGACACAACTAGTCCCTAGACTTCTATATTAACCTAAGACTCCTAAGTTTTCTATATTTACCATTTTAGACCTTTAACTTTATACTATTTATGTTTTTAGTCCTTTTAGTTTATATTTATGTTATTATCTATCCTAAGGTTTTAATATTATGCAAAACTAATCCTTACTACTTATAACTTCTTGGAAAGGTCAAAAACAGTCCCTAGACTTTATAAATTCAGGAATTTATGATATATACCCCTATGCATGTAAACTATTGCAAAACTAGTCCTAATATGCATGTAACTTATGTTTTATCTAGTATTTAAGTTTTCTAGCCTATGTTTTACTTATTTTAAGTTATTTAAGTTATATTTAACTAGTGTATAACCTAATTTAACTACTTATAGCATGCATGCAAGTATATGACTCGATCTAGGGTTTTAAAAACGTAAACTAGCAAGTAGAATGGTTCTAGGCTCATGCAAGGTTATCTAAGCTATCTAAATCTATCCTAAGACTATATTAAAGCTATACTAACTAAAAGTAAGACTTACTTGGCTAGGGGAGGTTTACGTGGGTTAGAACTAGGTTTAAGGTTTTCTAGGGTTTCCTATACCTCGTACGACTTCAATCCACAACACAACTCAACCAAGGCCTAGCTACTCATTCCTAACAGCTCCTAAGGGCTTAGTACTATAGAAATATGAGGTAGAGAGGAGGGGGAAAGGTGTGGAGAAGAAATGAGAGGGGAGGGGGTATTTATAGGTCGCGAGAGGCGGTTTAGGGCAAAACGGGGTGCCTAGGTATCACGGAGGGGGAGGGGTAAGCAAGCAAAGCTAGGGGAGGTTGTGGCAAGTCTAGGTGATGATGAGGAGCATCTAGGAGTAGCTAGGGGGCTGGCGTAGGACGGTTGTGGTGGAGAAAGGCCGTGAGAGGCGGTTAAGGGTGCTTGGAGGTGATGCACCTCCTTGTTGGGGTGCTTGGAGGTGCTTGTAAGCTGCTTGGTGGGTTTAAGGGTGGTTTAGGTGATTAGGGATGATTAGGGGTGGTTTAGTGGTCGATTAGGGAAGGTTTAGGGTGGATTAGTGGTGATTAGTGGTGGATTAGCCATGTAGGTGATGCACCTACTTGTGTGTGTACTTAGAGGTGTTAGGGTGTGTGCTTGGGTATGATTAAAGTGTTAAGGTGCTAGGTTGAGGTTTTTAAAGTGCTTATGTTTAGGTTTTACTCAGTTTTAATTAAGTTTAGACCTAGTTTCTACTTACTATGTGTTTAAGGTTTTACCTATGGTTTAGTGCCTAACTTAAGTTCCTAAGTGTGCCTAATGACTAATCCTAAGACCTAAAGGGTTTATACTAAGTGTGGGTAACCTATGGGGAAGTTTTGGGAAGGTTTAACCTAATTTTATAACCTAAATGACATAAGTGGGTTTAGTGAGAGACTAGGGTTTATCCTATGGTTTTGTGCCTAAGTTAGTGTCCTAAGGGTATCTAATAACTATTCCTATGTTCCTAAAGGCTTATACTAAGTGATAGTGACCTATGGGGAAGTTTTGGGTGGGTTTAGACCTAATTCTAGTTATCTATGACCTAGTTATGGTTTAGGGTTTAGGGGGTTTATATCTAAGTTCTAAGGGTTCTATTCTATAACCTAATAGTCCTAATATATCCTAATATACCTAAAGATACTCTTACTTAAGCCTTGAACACATTCTTACTAGTTTAACAAAGCATATAGGTTCAGATAAGCACATAATCCTACTTAAGTTTTAGTTTAGGGTTTATTAGGGTTTTGTGTTATGTTTAGTGTTTTAGATTGGTGTATTACTTATTATGGTGTTGTTATGAGTTTATGCTTGACATACCTGGGGTTTATAGGATGTGAGTGTTGAGTTATTTGGCTTGTGTAGATACGTGAGCAGGTCTAGTGAGTCATGCAAGTAATTATGTATATAAAAAGCAAAATTTTACCTGTGAAATACCTACTATAGGTATTTGTAATGGGAATGATAGTAATGGGTGTTTGTGGGTTGTTATATAAAGGCTCCTAATACACACTTTATACAACTCGAATCACTAATTCCACACCAATGTACTTACCATGAAGCATGAAAATTAAATGAATGTACTTACGCATGAAGCCTCCGCATTTATAAGGGACTGAATCTTTTTATAGATATAGATATATAGATGAATCTGAATTTAATGTATAATAAACATCACCATGGCCACTATCGGTCATTCTTACAACCTGTATACACTTCAAAAACACATGCAATGATGTTTTACAGAATGTGGTAAATTAATAATATGTATCATTCAAAAGAAAAACTCTCACGTTAGTTGAGAGTAACTTAATTGATGAGAACAACACCACTCCATCTTCTTACACGTACAAGTTTTATGACCATCATGATTCACATCCCCTTTTGCACACACCTCTGCTTTGGTTTTGTCAACATTATGTTTCAAGACATGCATAACCACATCGAATGTTAATCGAACATTAATTGACAATTCTGTTGATCCCAGTTGAGCTTATACGATCTTATATAGAAGTTAACTTAAACAAACACTTAAGCTTAAATGCGGAATATAAAAGCTTAACTTAAGAAGATTAAGAATTCTCTTTCAACACTTCAATATTATTAATACGAGCACTCAATAATGCTAGGGTTTTACAACCTTGAAGTGAATAATAATACATACGTAATCTAACCCTAGGATCCTCCTTTTATAGGACAAGGAGTCCTACTAGGTTTACAATACCTTTCTCTACAAGATAAGAATAATCTAAATAGATAAACTATACAAAAAAATCTATTCTATAATTATCCTATCGTATACAATGTTAATCCATTGATAACATCATTAGTATCATACCCTGTAGTTACTTTGACAATTGGATATTTGACTCCTAATGGTTTAGCATCCACAACTTCAGGATCTTCCATTTTGCCAACCACAGTATACACCTTCAATCTTTCTTTAAGATGCTCAGCAGGAATGTGATCAAGATCATGTTGAAACATATCTCCTTCTGGCATAGAACTGCTTCCTTCTCCAATCTTTCTCTTCTTCTTGGCAATTGATTTTTGAACAACACCTTTTCTTTTATCACCTTGCTCAGAAGAAGTAATCTTTGCTGCATCACCCTCAAGCTGTTTAGCTTCTTGAATTTGCTCTGCTTCAATTATCTTTTCAGGTACCAACTTCTTGTTCATCTGAGCAATTTGTTCTAAATCCTCAGCACATCCAATAGTATAAAAAGTATCTGTTCTCTTCTTTGTTTGTTGATACAAATCAAAAACTTCTTTATCAGAATAAGCTTTCAACTGCACCAATGTCCATCCACCCATATTCTTTAGATACCTTTCATATTCTTTCCTTTGCTGTTTAACAGTTGGACCTTTAAATACTTTAACCTTTCCTCTAGCAGCAGCATTCTCTTTTCTCTTCTTAGAAGCAAATTCACTATACCAAGATTGCACATTAAAATTTGGAACTTCATTTTCTTCAATCTTGATAAGCTTATTTAGTTCAATATCAGCAGCAATTCTGATCTTTTCATCATCCCATTCATCATACATTCTTAAGCCTTCAGCCTCCTTCTCAGCCAGCTTTTGATCTTCCAAGTTAATCAACTCTTGTGCTTTAATAGCAGCAGCTTCATCATGTTCAACTTGCAATGGCTTAGTCCAAGAATCAAAAGGTACATCAGTAAAATCAACCCCTTTATATATCCACCTCTGAACATCAACTTGCTTGCCTTTACCCTTATCTGTAGAAAATGATGTGATTGTCTTCTTTTGAGTAGCAGCAGGTTCTCTTATTGTTATTCCTTTTTGAGGTTTTCTTGTTGCTGATGTTGTGTTTGTTGTTGTGATAGGTTGTAATAATGATTGAGTTGGTAATTGTGGTGTAAGGGTGTCAGCAGTAGTCTTCTTACTTAGCAAGACCATTGCCTCTGCAGCAGCATTGTCCATAGATCCAGCAGCAGAGTCTTGAACTTCAGCAGTATTCACTATTCCACTAGCAGCAGAATCTGAATAATTCTTAGCAGCAGAATTATGAACAGCAGTAGAGTCAGCAATAGCAGCATTTTCCACTGAATCTTCCAAAGTCTTTAACACATTACCCATCAACCCTGTTGCCTTCACTAGTTGCTCAGACTCCAAAGTTTTAAGAGTATCTACCACCTTTTCTTGTGCAGCAACCACCTTTTCCATAACAACTTCATTCCCAGACTTATCAGCAACCACAAGGTCTTCATCATTCTGAGAACTATCCACATCCATGTCTTCAATCACTGGAACCTCCCCTGAAACTATTCCAGCATCCATATCTTGAACATTATCAACTTTTTCAAGATTTACCTCCCCTGAATCCATAACAATCTCTTTCCTCCCCTGTTTGGAAGCATCCTCTTCCAAATGAGTAGATGGTTCAGAAGAACTTACAACCTGATTAGTCCCCACTTTCTTCATTCTTTTCAATGAGGTTGAAGATCTTGATTTCTTGAAGCTCTTAATCTGTTTTCGCATTTTGATGATAACCTTGGCTTGACCAGCAACAACATCAGATAGATTAAGAACCTGCTCTTCCAAAGATTTACATTTCAACCCCAAAGTGGTACAAGTATCCGTCAATTCTTTTATAAGTTGCATTGTAGTCTCATCACTTCGACCTGTATTACCTGGTCCGAGAGGTGAATCACTAACATTGTCATCATGTACAAGTGGATCCGTCAATTCATGAGTCACTGGCCTGTCCTCATCACTTCGACCTGTGTAACCTGGTCCGAGAGGTGAATCTTGGGACAAAAACTCAGTATCAAACCTAGCTTGATCATCTGAGCCCCCTATGTTTTCCATTTGGCTAGGGTTACCATCCTGAGAAGCAAACTCATAAGAGTCCTTTTCTCTAGATGTTGCCTTGGTTTGGGTCTTAATGATGTTATCACTATCCTGCTCTGCTGCTAAGCTAGAAGCAGTAGTGACAGCCCTTGCCAACATGTCCTCTCCATCACCTAGGACAGCCTCATCTGGTACAGCCATACTAACACTATCCTGAGGTAGATTAGTGTTCTTTTTGGTTTTCCTACGGGAATATTGTTTTGTAGGTTGTGTAACAGATGTAGTAACATTGGGTGTGTGATGGGAATCAGTGGGATTTCCTGATCCTTCACCCTGGTTGTTGTGCACAATTTGTTCCATAAAAGAAGTCAGATTTGTATGTGCACCAGAAAAACCTTTGCCATGCTTAATCAAAAAGGTAAAAGTCCTTGAAGCCAATTTTGGAGCATCATATTCAGCAGTATGGCTTCTTGGTTTAGAAATTTGTTTTTCAATAAAGATTTGAAGAAATCTTGGATATAGCAAATAAGAACCATCTTCAACACCTTTAAACAACCCAGCCAATATCATTTTTGAAAAATTAAATGGTTGACCTTTGCACAGACATATCATTGCAGAAGCAATGGTAGTACTGAACTCATGCCACCCAGATGTTTTAGGGCTCAAACAATGAAGGAATAGATGTACCAAAAACTTGTATTGAGGACAGAGGAGAGCTTTTTGAAATTTTAAATTGTTATGTTTCCCCTCATATCCCAATTCTTTTAAACCAGCAAAAATAGCATCATTGTTAAGACAAGTGGTCTCTGTCTCATCATCTAAGAGAAGAGATTCCCTTATAGATGATTCAGTTACACGAATCTTTTCCCCATCTACAAAAGCACTGACATGTTTTTCCCCATTCATAGTTTTGATTTTGGCAGTAAACCAAAACTGTTTGATGTAGGAAACAAATATAGTAGGGTTCACAGTGAGTGCATACCGAAGAGAAGTAGCATTCAAAAACTTTACCATGTCTGTGAAACCTTCAGGAACTAATTCTTCATTCAAAACGACCACACTATTGTGTTGGTCAACCCAGGTACGTGATAGCTCCATGAATTAGGTTTAGAGAATTTGGGGATTTGTGATTATTGGAATGATTAGGTGTAAGGGTTTGTGATAACTTCAATTGAGAACATATGAAAACCAATTATGAAGTTCAATTAGGTTTTAAACTGATGGATGAAAGTTACACATAACACCCTCTTACTTACAATCATAGCAGCAGAACCATATCAGTCACAACTAGCAGCAGAGTGATAGAACTAGCAGCAGAGTGAACTGGAGCTAGCAGCAGAGTTGACTATGAACCTTGGTCAACTATACATAACAATTAATGCACATATCACTCCGTAATCCCTATAAAACCGGCGAGATCTTTTCCCCAAATTATGCAATCAAACCCTAATCTCTTTCAAAAACGCCACATTCACAATCAATACTATCCATCTTTACAATCAAATCATCACACAATGAAAT
This sequence comes from Artemisia argyi, assembly GCA_030686995.1. Lineage (NCBI taxonomy): Eukaryota > Viridiplantae > Streptophyta > Magnoliopsida > Asterales > Asteraceae > Artemisia > Artemisia argyi. Next base: position 179,673,137 of record CM060695.1, read on the forward strand.
CAACACCCGAAATAATCAATATCTCTTCTGATTCATCATCAGAGGATGAATCCCAAATGGAACCCTATGTTCCACCCTTTCGTCCTCCACGATTTGGTTGTAGAACCAAAGAACAAGCACGCAAGAGGAAGCCTGATCTTCCTGTGTTTAAAGATCTTCTCAACCTAAATCAGACTCCAAGCACCTCAAGAGGTAAACAACCTATGTCCCCTGAAGTTCCAGCATCATCAGAATCATCAGAAGACCAAGCTTGGGTCCCTGTGCAACCACCTCCTCCAGTGCATCATTATCAATCTCCCTTCATCTTCACATCATCAGATGAAGAGGAGGAAGAACCAGCAACCAATCCACCTGCCACTCCAGAGAGGCCACAATCTTCAAGGCCAAGGCCACAATCTTCAAGATCAAGGCCACAACCATCACCTGGTCTTTCTCTTGGGCCATCAAAACAAAACCCTCCTCTCCCAAAGGATCGAGAGGTTGTGCTTGGGCTTCCATGCCCTAGGAAGTGATGAAGATGTAGGTGTTAGGTTATGATGTCTGCTTTTGTAATTTGTCTTTTGATGTTTGATCTTTGTACTTTTTGAATTAATGAATGATATGAACTTTCTTGTTTCAATTTCTTGCAAATCACCATTCGTATACCTGCAAAATGTTAGACCAAACACCACAAAGCAAACAACCAACATATGTACTAGCAGTAGAATTAGACCAAAATTCAAAGAGCAGCATAGTACACTATATCTCAAACATATACTCATTAACAAGCAGCAGAATAACAAGCAGCACATGCATTGTACAAACTTTAACAAAAATAAAGAGATAAGTTTTTCAAAGATTGATCATACCAATGTTTGCAATTAAAAATTGAAACCTCCCCACATCAAACTGTTTAGTGAGAAGATCAGCAACATTGTTATCAGTATGAATTTTAACAATTTGAATCAACTTCTTTTCATAGCAATCTCTTATAAAGTGATGCCTTATCTCTATATGTTTTGTTTTAGAATGAAACACAGGATTTTTAATTATGCAAAGTGTGCTATTGTTATCAATATGGATTTTAGTATTCATGAAATTGTACCCATAATCCAATAATTGATTCTGCATCCATAAAACTTGTCCACAACAACTTGAAGCAGCCACATACTCAGCTTCTGTTGTTGAATTTGCCACCACTGTTTGCTTCTTGCATTGCCATGACACCAACCTGCTTCCAAGGAATTGACAACCCCCTGTTGTAGACTTTCTATCCAAAGAAGCTCCAGCATAATCACTATCTGAGTAGGATACCAAATCAAATGGTGAATCCTTAGGATACCAAAGGCCTAATTTTGGTTGATGCCTCAGATATCTAAAAATTCTTTTCACTGCATTGAGATGTGATTCCTTGGGACACACTTGAAATCTTGCACAGGCACACACTGCAAACATAATATCAGGCCTTGATGCTGTAAGATACATCAATGATCCAATCAAAGACCTGTACAAGTGTATATCCACTTCCTTTCCATGTTCATCCTTCAGCAATGGTTTATCTTTTTCCATGGTAGTCTTGGCAGGCTTAGCATCTTCAAAGCCAAACTTCTTCAAAATATCATTGACATACTTATCTTGACTGATAAAGATGCCATTTTCTTTCTGTGTAACTCATAGCAAACTTGTCCTTCATAAGCTTCTCAAAACTAACACACATAGCTTTGTTTGTAGACCCAAAGATGATGTCATCAACATAGATTTGAACCAGCAAAATATCATCCTTTTGTCTTTTGAGAAACAAAGTTTTATCAATCTTTCCCCTGCTGAACCCAGAGTCTAGCAAGTATGTTGACAAAGTGTCATACCAAGCTCTAGGAGCTTGATGTAGACCATACATTGCTCTATTTACCTTGTAAACTTTGTCAGGATGATCAAGGTCTTCAAAGCCTGGTGGTTGAGACACATAAACCTCTTCTGTAATGGTCCCATACAGAAAAGCACTTTTCACATCCATTTGATACACTACAAAATCTTTGTATGAAGCATAAGCCAAGAATAGTCTAATTGCTTCTATTCTTGCCACTGGAGCAAATACCTCATCATAATCAAGGCCTTCTTGTTGTGTGTATCCCTGTGCTACTAACCTTGCCTTATTTCTTATGACAATTCCTCTCTCATCTCTTTTGCATCTGAAAACCCATTTTGTGCCAATCACTCTTTTTCCATTTGGCAGTTCAACCAAAGTCCAAACTTCTTGCAGCTTAAATTGTAGAAGCTCATCTTGCATTGCTTCCACCCAACTTGCTTCTTGTAAGGCTTTGTAAGTATTTTTGGGTTCAATTTGAGAAAGAAAACATGCAAACAGGCAATTTTGAAGATCTTTATGACTATTTCTTTGATGCAGAGATCTGGCAAAGAAACTTTGATGTTGAGGATCTTTCAAGGCTTTAGTCATTTGCCTAGTTTGAATAGATGATTGTGGATCACTTAAGATTTGATCTTTTGGATGATCCTTGTGTATTCTTGTGGTAGTTGTAGGACTAATAGGAATATTGAGTTCCAAATTAGTAAAATCTGCAGCAGCTCCAAATAACTGACCATCAAGTACATCATCATCTGTGTCATAATAAATATTCTCAAGAGGAGGCATATTTGGATCATCAGGATAGATAGATTCATCAATGGGTTTACCCTGAGAGTCCAAATTAGGAAACATTGAAGTAGCAGTAGAGTTAGTAGGCTTGGAAGCAGAATGTGGTGGAGCAGTAGTTGTAACTTTTGGCCTAGCAGTAGAGTCTTCTGAGTCAGCAGTAGAGTCTTCTGGCTGTATAGGAGAGACATCAACAACTACTTTGGGAAATTCAGGAGTTTCTTTTTCTACTTCATTAGGCATGACTATACCTTCTTCAGTTTCCTTAGGTTTTTCATGAGAAGCAACATCATCTTGAGAGCTTTGTTCCTTCTGAAAGGGTACAAAGGTTGGACCAATCTTCAATTTCTCAATCACAACAAACTCTTCCTGTGGTTTATCAACATTGGCAATGACAGGAACATAATTCATTGTTTTGGCAAGAATATCAACATCAAATAGCCATTCTGGTCCTTTCCCTGCAGAATTGTATGTGTTTTCACTAAACTTGATATGCAGATTCTCCTCCACATGTTTGGTTCTCTTATTATATACCCTGAAGGCTTTACTATTTACAGAGTAACCAACCAAATGTCCTTCATCAGCTTTTTCATCAAATTTGCCTAGCTGATCCTTTGTGTTTAAAATAGTAACAGGACATCCAAATGGTTTGAGAAAATCAATCATTGGTTTCTTTCCATGAAATAGCTCATAAGGAGTTTTGTTATGAGGCTTGACTACCTTACTTCTGTTTTGCACAAAACATGCAGTATTCACAGCTTCAGCCCAAAAAGGTACAGGTAGTTTTGAATCAGATAGCATAGTTCTTGCAGCCTCAATGAGTGTCCTGTTTCTTCTTTCTGCAACACCATTTTGTTGTGGAGTTCTTGCTACACTGTACTGTCTAAGTATTCCTTTTCCCACACAAAATTGATTCATCTCACTGTTCTTGAACTCAGTACCATTGTCACATCTGATAATCTTCACCTTGTGATTGTGCAGGTTTTCAACTCTTGTAATGAAGGCTTTGAGTATTTCTGGGGTTTCATCTTTGGTTGCAAGAAAGAATACCCAAGTAAACCTGCTAAAGTCATCAGTGACAACAAGACAATATGACTTCTTATTCAGAATTTTTACAAATACAGGCCCAAATAAATCCATGTGTAGCAAGTGTAATGGTTCAGTATTTGTGTTAACAGTCTTGGACTTGAAAGAAACTCTGTGTTGTTTACCCTTTTGACATGCAACACAAGTTTCACAATTCTCAAAAATCTTTGTAGGCATACCCCTCACAAGATTTCCTTTCACCAATTTGTTCATAGTCTTGTAGTTCAGATGTCCCAATCTTCTATGCCATAATTTGGACTCATCAATAGTGGCTTTTGCAATTAGACAAGTCAGAGCCCTTTTAGGAATAATATTCTTAATATGGTCACTGTATATATTTTCCTTTCTAGGGACCTTCAGTAACACAGATTTGTCATCTGGTAATTGAAAATCAGGAGAAAGAATCATATACTCAGTGTCTGTAAAAAGAACAAAATTCTTTTTGTCACACATTTGTGAGACACTAAAAAGGTTAAACTTAAGTCCTTTCACAAAGAGCACCCTCTCAAAGTCCAAATTTCCAGTTCTCAGTGTTCCTATTCCAACAATCTTTCCACCTTTTGGATCATTCCCAAAAGCTACATAACCACCATCAAAAGCCTCAAGATCTTCAAGTTGAGACTCATCTCCTGTCATGTGTCCAGAACATCCACTGTCAACAATAACCATATCCTTAAGCTCATCCAGTAGATTGACCTGCACATGAAAAATAGAGAAATCAGTTTCTCTTGATGACCCAAGCCATTACTGACTTGGATCTGCCCTGTGCATCAGTATAATCAAATTTCTTTAAATCACTTGATGCACTACTATTCTTGGAAACAGTATTTGAAACATTAGATTTTGGTTTCCAAGTCCAGCAAGCTGAGGCCTTAACAGCATAAAAGTGATTACCAACAACTGTATTTGGAAGATGTTTTGGCTCAGAAGTAAAAAGTTTTGTACTAGCAGTAGTTTGCTTGCTAGCAGCAGAGTGCATACTAGCAGCAGAATGCTTACTAGCAGTAGAGCCACTAGTAAAACTAGTTGTTGATTTGAAAACACCATTTGGTTTAGCAGCATAAATAGATCTAGTAGCACCAGATCTCAACAAAACAGCTCTAGGAACCATGTTTCTATTTGGATGTGGGTGAGTTTGTTTTGTGACATATTTGTGATTCACCCTTGAATATTGATTCCAAACAGGTCTTTGGTGTTCAGGACATCTACCAATCAAGTGGTCAAAGCTACCACACTTATAACAAGCCTTCTTTTGTAATTCAAACTGGTTACCTAATCTCTGTGAAACTAGGTTGTTGAAGTTTCTTTGGTTACCTCTAGGCTTATTATCAAAACTTCTCAATTGTTCTCTAGGCACCTCATTGTACAATCTGTTCTACCTTAGGTTTTGATAACAAGCTTATTTCCTAACACAGGCTTGACAAACTTAATCTGTTCTACCTTAGGTTTAACCTGAGTAGGAATCTCTTCCTTTTTAACTGTAAGTTTTGGTTGAACCTGTTCTTCTTCACTTTCACTATCAGAATACCAATCTTCTATAATAGGAGCTTCAGGAAATTTTCTAGCCTCAACCTTAGGTGTCTCATTAACACTTGTTCTACTTTCACCTACAGGTTTTTCAATATTCAGCTCACTAATGAAGGGTAGTTCTTTTCCTGGTGGAGCAAAAGCACTTTTGGCTGGAGGAGCCACTTCATTATACCCAATTCCACTACCTTTTCTCATCAAATTATTCTCAATAGATTTATGAACTAAATCAGAAGCATATTGTTGTTTTTGTACTCTTACTACATGTTTATCTTTTTCAGCAAGAGCTTGCTCTTTTTCTTTTTCAGCTTCTTCTAGCTTATTTTTAAGAACTTCTACTTCACTATTTTTCTTAAAAATTTCTATATCTCTGAGATTAAGTTGTTCTACATATTCCTTTTCACACTCTTTGAGATATTCTAACCTTCTCTCAACATTTTGAATACCTACTTTATAACCTAAGTTATCAAGTTTTAGATGTTCAACTTCTTTATTTAAACTCTCATTCCTAGCCTTAAGAACTTCTATAGTGTCAGAACAAGATTTAAAAGAACATCCAGATGATTCAGAATCATTAGATACCTCAGAGTCAGAGCCTGATGATGAACCATATGCCATAAGTGCAAAGTTATGCACTTTGGGTTGAACAGCAGCAACCAAAGAGAAATTTGGTTCTTCTTCAGCCATATCACTCCAGTCATATTCTCCCAGCCCATCACAAGCTACCATTGCAGACTTTGATTCTTTAGTCTTCTTTGGAACTTCAGCATTCTTCTTTGGAGATCTACACTCTCTAGCAAAGTGTCCCTTCCTGTTGCAATTGTAGCATTCAATCTTAGACTTGTCAAACCCTGGACTCTCCTTAGCCTTGTATTTGACTTCTCTTCCAGTCTTTTTCCAGAACTTTCTTGCTCTTAAAGTCAACATAGCCATTTGCCATTTGAGATCAATTTCTTCAAGATCATCTGGATCAATATGATCCAAATCTTGATTTATAACATGTGATCTTATGGTAGTAGTAAGCTCAGCCAAGAATGCACATAAAGCAACATCACTGGTAGAAATCTTGTCATTTGAACTAGCAGCAGATACATCAGCAGTAGATACACCATAAGCAGTAGAATGAGTTTCTTGTGTCTCTTTGGATTTTGAAGACACAAAAGCAAGATTTTGTGTACTAGAAGATGAAGTAGAAGAAGTAGCCAATTCAGATTCATACACCCTTAAATTGTTGTAGAGGCTCTCCAACTTCATTGTTTCAAAGTCAGGCTTATTCCTCCACACCACTGTATGCATACTCCATTCAGGTGCAAGACTTCTTAAGAACTTGAGATTCACATCTTCCTGTGGAACAACATAACCAACAAGCTTTAGATGACTAACTAGTTGATTTAGCCTGTTGTATGTGCCAATTATCTTTTCTCCAGATTCAGAAGTAAAGTTTTCAAACTGATGCTTCAACATATTCTTCCTGGACTTCTTAGTAGCATCATTCCCTCCAAACCTGAATTCTACTGCATCCATCAATGCTTTTCCTGTTTCGCAATCATCAAAGTCCATTTGAAATTCATTAGGTATTCCCATTAAGAGAATACTATGAGCCTTGATTTCCAGCTTCCTTGTTGGATTAGCTTCAGCAGACTTAATAGGTATCTCCTTGCCATCAGCACTCTTCTCTGGTTCAGAATCACCATTAACAATCACATTCCACATGTTGAAGTCGATCATGCGAATGTATTGTCTGATCCTCCTTTTCCATAGCTCATACTCAGAAGGATTGAGCATGGGAACCCTTGAAGCAGTCACCATATGAGTTTCATCACCCATCTTATGCAAACGATTTGGAACAGCAAACTTTAAAGAAACAAAATCTTCTTGATTATAACTTCTAGATCACAAGCTCTGATACCACTTGTTGATCCCAGTTGAGCTTATACGATCTTATATAGAAGTTAACTTAAACAAACACTTAAGCTTAAATGCGGAATATAAAAGCTTAACTTAAGAAGATTAAGAATTCTCTTTCAACACATCAATATTATTAATACGAGCACTCAATAATGCTAGGGTTTTACAACCTTGAAGTGAATAATAATACATACGTAATCTAACCCTAGGATCCTCCTTTTATAGGACAAGGAGTCCTACTAGGTTTACAATACCTTTCTCTACAAGATAAGAATAATCTAAATAGATAAACTATACAAAAAAATCTATTCTATAATTATCCTATCGTATACAATGTTAATCCATTCAGCAGTAGTTTCACCAAGCAGCAGATTGTCTTCAGCAGCAGAGTCATTAACACCAGCAGTGTCACTTGGTCAAACCCAACAAATTCCCATTAAATGTTTTATACAATACAATAGTTGTTGATTTTGGGGTATCGGTTACTACTTGAACACAACATAGCACCTATGAATTTTCCATCTTTCTCCGTCAAAACCTGCATAATCACAACCTAGCACGCACGTACCATCTATAATTAGTTTGACATTATATGAGAAAATTGCTAACAAATGTAACATAGAATTCGAAAATTATAATAACATAGACCTTGAGACCTGGGTTTAGTGAGTGGCAATGGTGACTGGCCACACTACCTTTTAATTTTGGAGGGCTTGGTGTATATTTTGCAGGTGATGTCTTGAATTATGCTTTCCTGGCATCTAGACTCCAATCTGCTAGTTTACAGACTAAGCTCCTCTGACATTCTGGCATTGTAACTTCTGGGTCCTTCCTTTGATGATGCCTTGTATGCTTTTAATGCAAAAATGGAGACCGACCTTTTGGGTAGCTCATGTGAGATAGCTGCCCCAAAACTCATGAAGAAATTAGCAGATGTATATTTCACACGTGTCGCCAAACTTACTGAATCTACCTTTCATTTATCTACTAGACAGATACCTTTATGGAGATCGCAAAGGGAAGACTACACTTCAGACTGGCTTAGGGTGGTCCCGATATCTGGGTTGGGACAGACCATGAATGCCAGAACTTACCGATGTGTGTTATGATATCGGCTAGCACTACTACATAATTGGGTATGAAAAAACTGTCTCAATTAATGTTTTCCGTCTGGTCAAAAATATCAAGACCGCTACTAAAATAAAAACTTGATTTTGATATAAATAACAACTCGAAACCAAATATTAATTAACAATTCCCATTAAATGTTTTATACAATACAATAGTTGTCGATTTTGGGGTATCGGTTACTACTTGAACACAACATAGCACCTATGAATTTGCCATCTTTCTCTGGCAAAACCTACATAATCACAACCTAGCACGCACGTACCATCTATAATTAGTTTGACATTATATGATGGCTTGGGACTCAGGATGAACTATCGCCAATTCCGATCTGTATTATAGGATTACTTTACCTATGTTCTCCGAAGGTAGCCTTTACCCGAGTTGTAATGTGCATCGTATGGATATATGGGGAGATCATGCGGTCCATTGCTCTAGTGAAGTGGGTGTGAAGTTCAGGCATTAATATGGTGCGTGATATTCTTGTTGATATATGTTCTAAGGTTGGGATCATGGTGCATAAGGAAGCTCCTATGGGGTTCCTTTCAGAGGATGGGAAGGAGCTACGACCTGCAGACTTATTATTATTTAATTGGCTTCAAGGTAAAGACGCATGCAAATGTGACTGGTATCTCTCCATTTGCTGGTATTGGAGCGACTTCATGGGCTCCTGGGGTAGCCTTGCATAATGCTGTGGAGAAGAAAAAGCGTAACTATGCGTCCAAATGTACGAACAATGGATACAAGTTCATACCATTTGCTTTTTCAACATTTAGGGAATTCGATACAGAGGCTTTGGACACTGATGCGTGGGAGTTGCACCAGGCTTTACCTCTCAAGGGATCTTGAGAAGCTTACAACCCCCACCAGGCAGTGTACCTGATCGTTGTAGTATAGTATAGTGACAAGTACCGGGGGATTGATCGTTTAGCTAGGAATAGTGTCGCCAGGATTAGAAAACCTAAATACTAGTTCTAAATATGAGAGATGATTCTTTTTATGTTTTTATATTTTATGAAAAGCAAGTAAAAATCTCGGTTTTAAAGGATTTGGGCGGAATTAGTTGCTAGTCAACTAACCCAATACTAAAGATGCAATTAAAATAAAATACTAAAAATTAAAATAAACTATATTAAACTAAAGTTGTGAGCAATAAGTGGAGAAATTGTGTTTATTTAGATTTCACTACTCCCTAGATATCTTTTACATGCTAATTACTTGTTATAGTTGCGTGGATGACGGATTGTATTCCTTAATACCATTCATGGGGTGGCGTACTTACTTCCCCAATCCTATGAGTGTCTACTTCACTCCTATGTCGAGCCTGCAAGAAGCTCCTAACATGGGATCATTAGAATTTACTCATGCAGTAAATACAACCAATAAAACCTAGTACACATCGGTTCATGTTTCCTAAGACGTTCAAGCATGTTACACAATGGAGATCTGCCAGTTTTCTTAAGCCTAACATTGAAATCATTCATTCAATACAACCATAAACAAGTAATCAACACATAATCAACATCTAGGTTTCATTAGATCTAAGCAAACACAAAATAAATCTAGCCTAGTATGGTGGAATCAAGACAAGCACAAGATATAGACAACCAACACATAGACATATTGATTGAATTAAGCAAAGACTTATCTTAATAGCACATGTAAGCATTCAAGGGTTGAAAACCCTTGAAAAGCTGTAAAATTCGTATATGGTTCGGCCTTAGGGTTTCTCCAAAACTTCCTCTCCTAATGAATGAAAATTAGAAAACTATATATAGATAATAGAGTCTGACGGCGTCAAGAACAAAAGTGTGACGCCGTCATCTCGCCGCCAAAATACTCCTCGGACTGCCTTGATCTATATCTGACGCCGTCATGTCTTAGGCCGTCACACATTTAACTCTTGACGCTCTACTTTGTGACGCCTTCATGAATGTACTGGGCCGTCATGATCTTTACTCTTGATGCCGTCAAATCTTTCCTCTTGACGCTGTCAAATCACTGTTCCAGCATGGAAAATTAAGTCTTTGGCATTTTCTTCACTTTTATGCTCCAAAAACGTCCGAATTGCCTTCTTTTCCAGAATTCACTCCCAAAGTACCTAAAATCACAAAAGGAATGATTTAGGGCAATATTTGATCAAATAAATTCAATTCCGGGCTTAAATGACCCCCTAAAAATGGATCATTTTTCGCCTCATCATATACCCTTACACTTGAGATTTGCTTGTCCTCAAGCAAATATGCTTTTATTCCAATCAAAATACAAGTTAGGGGTCATTTAACACTAATATAAAAGTAATTACAACAAATAATCGTTCCACAAAAGACTAAAGACAAGCACGGAGGTCATACACTAGCACCTCACAAATAGTGTTTAGATACTCACATCTCTCGGGTGTAATAAAGTATAAATTACAATATAGAAACGGAAGATATCTCTCACTACCTGTCATAGCAAAATAGATTACCATAGGCTTGGGAAAGGATCAAACCTCCACCACATGGCGTAAGCACCTAGGATAAACTATCAAAGAGGTCTTTTAAAGGGTTGTAACGTTAGGTGTAGGGATATGAAATACACGGTTTTGTTGGATATAGGCAGTCTTTACTGGTGGCGAGCTAACAATCTTGGTCAATTACATGTATAATATGGCGTTGCTAAGCCAAGACTAGACTCGACTTAAGCTAATAAATGAAAAATAACAAAAACATAAAATGAAGATAGAATAAAAAGGGATGGTAGTCCGTATGTTTTTTTCTCTTTTCTTTTTCTATTTTTTTCTTTTCTTTTTCTTGATTTTTCGATTTTTTTTATTTTATTATTTTTTTTTTGCATACACTTTTACCCTACCATCCGAAATAATACATCATAGGGAATGGAAATTCCCCTTACACTTGAATTTTTACATACTTTATATTAAACTAATCTAATGACTCGAATTAAGAAAATCAAAACACTTGGAGTACTTTTAAGATTAACGCACATATGGGGGTAATATATGATGTTCTTCCCCATTACTCCATAACATTAGTACTTTACCCATGAGTCCCAATCGTCCCAAAACAATATGTACAAGGATATGACTCGACTTAGCAACCATGTAATCAATTAGATAATTAACTTAGGGTTTAACAAATAACAATAATGCACTAAAGATGAGTGCATACACGGAAGGCTAAGGCGATTTGGGTGTACATTTAAGTGGGGTGTAACAAATTCTTCCTTTAAGTAAAATGCTTAAAGTTAGAAACGAAAAGATAGGCTCGGAGGGGTGTACTAGGGGTTTCGTGTACTAAAAATGAGTACAACGCTAAGGGTGTGGGAAAATTAGTTGACTTAACTAGCCAAGTACTATGCCTTAAATGGTCAAGTAATTATAATACGGGTTTAACACAAGGGTGATCCTAATGCCTCTTATCATGTAGTAAATCCTACTACACGAATGTAGTCTCACTAGCGGTCTCAGGATGCATCACTAACGCAAGTTCTAGAATCTAAATGCTACCGGTACACTCATAAGCACTAATAGTAAATGCTTTTCCTATCAAATCTAAAGGCGAACCTCACATATTTGGGTGGAAAATTTTTCTGAATAGTACGGTTAAGTGCTAGTAATACAATCTCCTATCCATGAGACGCTTGCTAAGGCTAAAGTTTCACTCCTAAATGTTGTAAAAAATTTTAAATTTGGCGCTAAAATTGCACTAACAAGTATTTCTCATAGTTTTATTACACATCTACCATTAAACAAAACAAACTCAAGCGAAAGTGTATCTGTAAGGTATCATCATTTTACCCTCCCCTTACACTTAGGATGAACATTGTCCCCAATGTTCAAGTAAAGAATGTAAAAGTGAAATAGTAAAAAGAATGAAATAAAATACTCCCCTGATTCGCTCGGTATGGATAATAAGGTGGCTAGGTTAGATCTTCCTCCAAGAAAATGAACAATCAAAGCTTCCCTTCTAGAATATAAATCATCTTCTTGTCATACATAACCTGTAGATCCTGAGAAAACAGACAAAGCAACCTCGCATAAAATCGGCGGCAATCTACATAAGTTACTAAATCCTAGAAAACAAAGTAAGATATAATGCTTGTGGAATGAAGTTTGCAGATTTCCTGGAGATTATAAAACTTAATAATTCAACAAAAACTTTTAAACTCCGTTAGAAAAACAAAATTGGTAAAATTTCCAGATTTTTACACGTGACACCGTCAAGAGCAAGCTCATGACGCCGTCAGAAGTGACCTGCAGAAATTCTTATGTTAAGTTTTCGGAAAATTTCTGGAAAAACTTGGTCCTACTTCCTGGAAAATCCTGCAAAACTTCATTATGACTCGATACAAGCATTTGACTCTAACAAATACGAATATACATGTTCACTTAATATTGTGGAGAATCATGATCGGTTTGTTTCTTAAAAACATATTTGGGGTTTCCCCTTACACTTATCTTTTGCAAAAATACCTTTAATGTGAAGTTAAGACTAGGCCAAACAACAAAGTAAAGTATTTCCACATTTTAGTTTAGAAACATGATCTACCAACAATAAAAATAAAGCATGCATACGGAAGCAAATAACAATCAAACAAAATAAAAGTCACACAAAGCATGGGTTGCCTCCCAAGAAGCGCTTTTCTTTATTTACAAGTCTTGTAGCTAGACTCAAGGCCATGGGTTACTATGTGACCTCATCTCTTGAGATGACGTATCCCATATAGTTATGATCCTCATTATCGTAACAGTAATGTCTTAACCGATCGATACTCGCAATCTTCTCTCCCTCGAATTGACTGTTCAAGGTAGCTATCCCTTCTCGGCTTATGCTTTTGATTGTGAAAGGTCCATACCACCAGGGACTTGGTTTATCGGGAGGTACTGTTATCTCCAAGTGTCTTAAGAGCACTAAGTTCCCTTCTTCGAATGACATATGGTTCATCATTGGTTGACTATGTTCCGGCTTGACATGAACTTTATTGCAGTTGCTTCTTTCATATTTAGCCTCCTTGTAGCTTCTAATTCTTGTCTCCCATGCAATAATATTATTCTGAACACGAATGGGTGTCGTGTCAATGTTGTTTTTTAGCTTTCTCCAACTCAAATTCTCATTCCCACTTCGCGGAGTCATGGGGAAGCTAATCTTTCTTTTTCCAGATTTAAGCTCAATTTTTCTGCCTTCATACTTAATTACAGCCCTAGCGGTGGCGAGGAATGGTGCCCCAAGGATTATTGGCATGCATCCATCTCCCTTATCATCGATGATCATAAAATCAACGGGGTACATGAATCCTGCGACATCAACTAACACATCTTCTGCGATTCCTAGGGGGTATACGTACGAGTGTCCAGCAAGAGATAACCTAACATGAGTGGGGGCTGGCATTTCTGACGCTAGTTGCATGTAAATAGTTAGGGGCATAAGATTTACTTCCGATCCTTGGTCGGCGAAAGCACTAAGATATTTCAAATCCCCAATGCTAGTTGGTATCTCAAAGTTCCCACACGCCATCTGCTTAGTAGCCACTTTTTGTACCAATAGCCTCTCGAATATTGGCCCCCCAGGCAATGTATCATACCCATCTTTTCCCCCCTCCTCTTTCTTAGAACTCTGTTTGGAAGGTTGGTTACGCCCGTCACCCTTTATCCAATTTGTTATAGTGTTTTCGTTTATATCATGTTTCAGGTAGTAACTTAAGGGTTGGGATTTTGACGGCTCTTCTAAGGTTTGTTTAGTAGGGGCTTCGACCTTCTCATTATCCTTGTGGACAATTGTGATGGAATTAACAAATTGGGTAGTGGGGGTGGCATTTTCTTTCCTTAGTAGCATTCTTTCGGGGGCTCTCTGGTTGGCATACTCCTCCAATAGATTCATCATCTCATTCATTTTCTCTTGCATCTCCTCTCTTTGCTTATAAACTGCTTCCTCGAATCTGGCGAGCCGATCTGATTGAGTTGCCATATATTCTCTCATTCTGGCTTCAAACTCCGAGCTAAGCTCCTCGGGAGGGGAATAAGGTGGGGCATAGTTTTGAAAAGTCCCGACATTTTCTCTAGAGGGTGATTCTGATAACGGTGTTGGAGTTGTTTTCCAGACAGAATTGACAGTAGCCCGTCTAGGACTTAATGGCCTCCTTTGCCTTTCCTCAAAATAGTTAACTTTTGCCTCGAGTCTGCATAGGAGTTCATCGGGGATTTCGGTAGTCCCTTCAGATGTTGAGACTTCATTGATGGCCGCTTTTATCGTATGGTTAAACTCCCACATCTCTTGATTATCGGCGGCCAGCTCCTCAATAATTGCCCAGGACTCCTCGGCGTTCTTATCGCGCAGTTTACCTCCAGCGGCCCTATCGATTGTACGTTTAATGTGATAGTCAACATGGTCGTAGAAAATCTGAAATAATAACCAAAGGTTTATACCATGATGAGGGACCTTATGGAGGAGTTCCTTAAATCGAGCCCATGCTTCGTAGAAAGTTTCACCCTGATGTTGTTCAAACATCAAAATGTCATTTCTAAGCATTGCAGTCTTCCCCGGTGGGAAGAATTGAGTAAGGAAGCGATTGGTGAGATTATCCCATGTGGTGATGGATCCCGCGGGTAAACGCTCAAGCCATTGACTAGCTTGATCCCGTAGAGAGAATTGGAATAGGCGTAATCGGGTTGTCTCTCTAGTTGCAACATCTAGGTCTATGGAATCTACGATTTTAAGGAAGTCCTTGAGATGTTGATTTGGATCTTCGGAATGAAGTCCATGGAATGCACATCCACTTTGCACCAACCGGATGGTGTCGGATCGCAAGGGGGTCACATTGGCTCCGGTGAGCTCAATGGTGTTTCGATAGCCTTGGTGGCTAGGTCGGGAATACTCTCCTAAGGTTCGGGGCCTAAGAGGTTCTATTGGTGGGTTTTGTTGTGGTGGGATGACGGGTTCAAAGATGTTCCCATCGTCCATGATGTCGGGTGGTGAAAAGTTACGAACAAAGACACGAAGAAATAAGATAGACTAAAGAAAACCTACAAATAAAAATAAAATCTTACTAGAAAGGAATCTAGCAAGTATACCTAATAAAAAGAGATTCTAACCTAGACAATAACTATTCCCCAGGCTACGGCGCCAAAAACTTGATGCGTGGGAGTTGCGCTAGGCTTTACCTCTCAAGGGATCTTGAGAAGCTTACAACCCCCACCAGGCAGTGTACCTGATCGTTGTAGTATAGTATAGTGACAAGTACCGGGGGATTGATCGTTCAGCTAGGAATAGTGTCGCTAGGATTAGAAAACCTAAATACTAGTTCTAAAGATGAGAGATGATTCTTTTTATGTTTTTATATTTTATGAAAAACAAGTAAAAATCTCGGGTTTGAAGGATTTGGGCGGAATTAGTTGCTAGTCAACTAACCCAATACTAAAGATGCAATTAAAATAAAATACTAAAAATGAAAATAAACTAAATTAAACTAAAGTTGTGAGCAATAAGTGGAGAAATTGTGTTTACTTAGATTTCACTACTCCCTAGATATCTTTTACATGCTAATTACTTGTTATAGTTGCGTGGATGACGGATTGTATTCCTTAATACCATTCATGGGGTGGCGTACTTACTTCCCCAATCCTATGAGTGCCTACTTCACTCCTATGTCGAGCCTGCAAGAAGCTCCTAACATTGGATCATTAGAATTTACTCATGCATTAAATACAACCAATAAAACCTAGTACACATCGGTTCATGTTTCCTAAGACGTTGAAGCATGTTACACTGTAACAATTCGCATTTTCAGATTTATTTCTATTCCCGAAAATTTTACTATTCATTTTTCCCGAAATTCTCCCGAAATTTGATTTTTGTTTCTTGGCCTCGAGTGATAAATCATTTCCATAGCAAATTAAAAGTTTGACACTCATCAGATCATTTTCGTGAAAGTTATTAAGGAATTATACGGAATTACATGTTTTAGGGTAAAACGTCATTCAAAAATTCTACGCACAACAAAACTCGACCGCCTTTAAGTGACCCCGCATCAGAAAAATGTTTAGTACTCTCATGATTAATTAGAGAATTAATCATGACTGAGAAAAACATGACCAAAATAAGCCTCGGCCGTAAAAAAACTAGAATTTTCTGTTTTTAAGCGTTTTTACTCAGCCGTAACCCTAGCCTATACCTGAACCGAGTTTCTAAGACAATTTGAGTTTTCAACTTATTAGAATAACTCAACATATTTTTCCCTCCTCCTTTGACCAAAAATCATTCCTTGATTTTATAAATCATTCATTGATTTTTGGACTTACGGTTTTAAGTTTAAAGACATTAAATACCAACCGACACTAGACAAAGCCCAGCCTAGACATTATAAGCCATTTTAAGTCATTAGTATCCTATTAGAAAAGTTACATTTTACTTTTCTCAATTTTACGCAACTTTCGTACGTTTTACGTATTACGTGTTTTAGACCCGTGTTTCCAGTTTTAGCAACCCAATAGAACCTACCACTCATTTTATATTTTATTATGGACTATATTGACATGTTTAACCATACTTTCAAGTTTCATATTTTTACAATACCCGGTTTTACGTTTTGAGGCTTAATCATTTACGGTTAGCATTTCCCGGAGTCAAAACTAGCTACTTAAGTTAGATAATATCACCAAGGACCAAGTCATCCCTCCTTATCCCTTTCAAACCGCCATAGGGGGGGGGAGTCACCATTTTGTGGCTTGATCTTGACCATTGATCCTTTAGATCATTACAAGTGTCTAAAATAACCATGGTTAAATTCTAACCCAATATATGGTTAACTATTTTTCCTACCCTATAAATACCAAGCTAAAAACACATAGAAAACTTGCACCACACCTTCTTATAACCTTCAAGTCCTAAAACCTAAGGCACTTTTCTTATATTTTGTAAGAAAGTTAACTAGTTTTTGAAAGAAAACTAGTGTTTGATCTTCAATCTTGGAAATTTTCTAAGAAAAGTTGTTATAACTTTAAAGTCTCCAAAAAGACGTAGTTATAATCTTCAAATAGCTTTGGACTTTCAAGAAGGCATCGTTATAATCTTCAAATAACCTCGGTTTATCATAGATTGCAAAGAATGAAGCTTAAGTCTATCAAAGTCCGTACCTTACTAGTTACTTACCTTTCTTTTAGAAAGCCTCAAGTTGTAAGCAAACCCTAACATACTTTCTTATCATATTCATGCTATTTATATTTCATTCTTACTATATATTGTCTTGTTATTATGTTCATGATATATAAAAATTGGTAAAACAAGTTATGATATATATATATATGTTTACTTATGATCTTTAAACAAGTAAACTATTGACTTTTATGGAGAACCATGACCAAAATAGTATAACCATGATATTTGAAACTTACTTACTATTAAAGAGGACTTAACAAGGAAAACATAGCAATTTGAATCACCCAAAACGAGTACCCGAGTCAAAAGTTATGACCATTTGAAGTTAGCGAAACCAAAACGGCAAAACTGCCTATACCTACTGTTTTTGCATTCTGCCATTTTAAAAGTCACCCTTCTGCTCCGATTCATCAAAAAGTTAAAACACGAAAGTTGTCCGGAACGACGTTTTCGTTCAGGATCAAAGATGCTCGAGCCCTGAAAATGCTTTCCGAGTGATAATTTTCTTCGAATTCTTAACAACCCATTTTAGACCAAAGTCACTATATTATAGTTTTGATTTACTAAGACCAAGAGGTCTAATGACCTAAAGCCAAGACCACAACCATGGCTAAAGCCAAGGTTGAGTCTCAAGACCATGGAAAAATGACCAAGGTCACGGCGAAGCCATGACTAAATGACCATATAAACTTACTTAGGCGAAAACATGAAACAAGGAGTTAACGATAACTTGAACAAACAATTTGGATCTACTTCATCTAAAAGAACCATGAGATATTACAAAGAAATTGTCATACAAGACTTATGAAACTTACCCTAATAACAATCTTCATGTAAAAATAGACTTTCCTAAGTTTATTCAAATATTGGACATGTAACTTTTCGGATCAAAACTTATATATTTGTTATCAAATACTACAATAGTAGGGAGCCTCATGTGAGGAGTTCATTAAGTAAGCCGTCGAGATGAGTTGTGGATTTACGAATTAAAGTGTCCTGGCTCCTCGAACGTTTACTCCATGACTTCTGAATTATGTCGGCCCGAACGGTAGTAAGAGATATACAACCTATACATGTTTCATAAACCATTTATATTCAAAGACTTACGCTATATACTAAGTACTACATCATGAACATTATGCAAGACATATATAGGCAATTCTTCGTATTCTTAGACGTTACTCCAAACCTAAGTCGCAACGTTCTATTATAGGTGCTCTTAGAGACTTTCACGATTCGACTACCACTTTGATTTCACATTTAAGGTGAGTCATAGCCCCTACTCTTTTCATACTTGTTTTAAACTCTTTTGGGGAGATACATGCTTAAACTACTTGCTTTCTCTTTCACTAAAGACAATTTTACACATATGCTATGCTATACTTTTATACTCTTAAACATGATGTGTAGTTTTATTACGATATGTGCCTTAATGTGTTAAACCTATTCTATGCGCTATATTCTTTAACTACTGTTTAACTCCTGGATGGAGCCGATGGAGAGGTATTGATAGTACTATCGGGCTGACACCCCCACCATTGCCATATATTCCTGGCCTTGGGTGAATATAATCCACTATGAAGCATTTGTGCTTATTCTTATGAAGCATTTGTGCTTATTCTTGTCAAGAGGTTCAGTAGGCAGTGATACTTTACATTAAGTGTGCATATATCGTATACACCTATATTGAAATCATACTATATGTTAGCAGTGGGTTGTGAACACACAGGTTGTAAGTCTCTTATGGCGGGAATTGCAACTGAGTGGATTCACGATGCCTTTGCTGTGCGAATATTCTTTAAAGACTTTTCAACTGTTTTAAAACAAAACTCTATGAACTCACCAACCATTGTGTTGACACTTTAGCATGTTTGTCTCAGGTCTGTAAGATGATAAGCTGTTGCATGGAGCATAGAGTCGCTTGGCATGTTTTGAAGACTTATGCTTTTATCTTTACCATTCGATATGTTTTAAAACTCTTATGTATTGTATTATGGAACTCAAGTTTGTAACTCGGAATTTATTAATCGAATGGTAACTTTTCAAAACGTCTCATTTAGAGTTCGTTTTCTATACCTTGTACTTTGTATTATGAAGTAGCACCCCTATGACACAGTCTTCCGCTGCGATATTTTGGGGGTGTTACAGATTGGTACCAGAGCCTTGGTTATAGAGAACTAGGTTGCATATACTACCTAGACTATAACTGCTATAAACATTAAGATTCTCCTCTTTATTTTGCCTTACACACACTTCATGCGCATATGCTTATTGCTAATTGTTTGTTTAGGAGAAACCCCAGACAATAGTTAAGTCATCAAAAATTTAGAGCTAAGTAATAATTATTTATTTAACTTAATCTTGTGACAGTTCTTGTTTGATAAGACATAAGATTAAGTTAAATAAAGGTTATTAGTTTCCTGTAGAGATTTGATGATTTGCCTTATACTTACTTTATATGATTCTAATACCTAGAAGTGGTTCATATGTCCTAGTATGACACTCAAACCTTTCTACAAGCGCGACTAGTCCATTTCGTCATATCACCTTCTCTAGATACCCACACTACGTTACCCTTTCACAACTTAAGAACGGATGATAGAAAGTCTACCCAATTATGTAGTATCAATTGTTGAGATATGTGTGCCTGGTAATATGTATACGTGTGAAAGGAAGCAATTATAATTATGGTGGCCAACATAATTATAAATGTGTCACGACTCACGTAGACATATGTGACCATGCTTACATTAATCAACGATTGACTCAAATTGACAAGATTTAAGACTAAGTAGTTTAGGAATATCACCTCATATCTGACGTCGACAAAATGTCCCTCCTTGTAGATATCATGGCACCAAAGAGAGTAACTCGTAGCACTAGCCGAGGTGGTGCAACACCAAGAGGTGGAAGAACTGGTGGTTGTGGAGGTAGAGGAGCTGCTCACGACACTAGTAACCCTAGTAACGCTGGTGGAAATCCAGATGTCTCCACCATTATTGCCCAACAACTACAAAACCTACTTCCCACTATAGTCACACAAGTTGGCAATCATATGAACAATTCGGGAAACCACGGAAGCATAAATGATGCTACAAATGATGGAGGAAGGAATGATAATAACAACAACAACAACCATAGGACTGGATGTACGTATAAGGAATTTACGTCATGCAAGCCAATTGAATTTAATGGTAAAGGAGGTGCATTGGCATATACACGATGGGTCGAGAAGATGGAGTCAGTGATCGATATCAGTAACTGTGCAATCCACCAGAGAGTAAAATATTCTGCATGCTTGCTATCAGAAAAGGCATTGACATGGTGGAACATGCAGATTCAAGCAAGGAGTAGAGAAGCAGCTGTAGGCATGACATGGGACGACTTTAAGGGACTACTGAAGGAAGAGTACTGCCCGGTTAATGAAATGCAAAAACTAGAGGACGAGTTTTGGCATCACTCTATGGTAGGGGCTGGTCATGCAACCTACACAGATCGGTTTCATGAACAAGCTAAACTAGTTGCTCATCTGGTTACCCCTGAATCCAAGAGGATTGAGAGGTACATCTATGGCCTTGTTCCCGAGATTCGTGGGATAGTAAAAACAACCGAACCTCCCACAATTCAAAGTGCAATATTGAGAGCAGGGACCCTAACAGATGAGATGGTTAGGAATGGAACTTTGAAGACTAGTGATAAAAGGAAGGGAGCAGGTGAATCAGGCGAGCAAAAGGGTACAATGGTTGATAATAAGAGAGCAAGCGGATTTGCGGCAACAGTTTATGATCAGAAAATGTATGAAGGTTCACATCCTAAGTGTACTAAATGTGCTTATCATCATCAGAAGTCTGAGCCATGCCGAGTGTGTACAAAATGCAAACAGTGGGGTCATTTTGCAAATAAGTGTAGAGCATCGATGAATGCGGGCAATATAGGAAACAACCAAAAGACATGCTATGAGTGCAACAGCCCAACCCACTTCTGATATAATTGTCCTAAGTTGAATGGGGCACAGGGACAAGTACTGGATAACCCGACTCTAGCCGTAATGCTTGAAGAAAATAACCCGAACCGTGGATACAATGTTAGTCCACCTCGGGGTCGAGCATACTATTTGGGTGCTAAGGAAGCCCGCAATGCGTAACGGGTACGTACCTTATCCTACCATATTATTCTATTCTAAATCTAGCTTTATTATACCGCTATTAAGATAAGAGACCTAGACACACTAAACTTCAGGACGAAGTTTCCTGAAGGGGTAGAGATTGTAACAATTCGCATTTTCAGATTTATTTCTATTCCCGAAAATTTTACTATTCATTTTTACTATTCATTCTTCCCGAAATTCTCCCGAAATTTGATTTTTGTTTCTTGGCCTCGAGTGATAAATCATTTCCATAGCAAATTAAAAGTTTGACACTCATCAGATAATTTTCGTGAAAGTTATTAAGGAATTATATGGAATTACACGTTTTAGGGTAAAACGTCATTCAAAAATTCTACGCACAACGAAACTCGACCGCGTTAAGTGACCCCGCATCAGAAAAATGTTTAGTACTCTCATGATTAATTAGAGAATTAATCATGACTGAGAAAAACATGACCAAAATAAGCCTCGGCCGTAAAAAAACTGGAATTTTCAGTTTTTAAGCGTTTTTACTCAGCCGTAACCCTAGCCTATACCTGAACCGAGTTTCTAAGACAATTTGAGTTTTCAAATTATTAGAATAAGTCAACATATTTTTCCCTCTTCCTTTGACCAAAAATCATTCCTTGATTTTATAAATCATTCCTTGATTTTTGGACTTACGGTTTTAAGTTTAAAGACATTAAATACCAACCGACACTAGACAGAGCCCATCCTAGACATTATAATCCATTTTAAGTCATTAGTATCCTATTAGAAAAGTTACATTTTACTTTTCTCAATTTTACGCAACTTTCGTACGTTTTACGTATTACGTGTTTTAGACCCATGTTTCCAGTTTTAGCAGGGTTTTAGCAACCCAATAGAACCTACCACTCATTTTATATTTTATTATGGACTATATTGACATGTTTAACCATACTTTCAAGTTTTATATTTTTACGATACCCGGTTTTACGTTTTGAGGCTTAATCATTTACGGTTAGCATTTCCCGGAGTCAAAACTAGCTACTTAAGTTAGATAATATCACCAAGGACCAAGTCATCCCTCCTTATCCCTTTCAAACCGCCATAGGGGGGGGGGGGGGAGTCACCATTTTGTGGCTTGATCTTGACCATTGATCCTTTAGATCATTACAAGTGTCTAAACTAACCATGGTTAAATTCTAACCCAATATATGGTTAACTATTTTTCCTACCCTATAAATACCAAGCTAAAAACACATAGAAAACTTGCACCACACCTTCTTATAACCTTCAAGTCCTAAAACCTAAGGCACTTTTCTTATATTTTGTAAGAAAGTTAACTAGTTTTTGAAAGAAAACTAGTGTTTGATCTTCAATCTTGGAAATTTTCTAAGAAAAGTTGTTATAACTTTAAAGTCTCCAAAAAGACGTAGTTATAATCTTCAAATAGCTTTGGACTTTCAAGAAGGCGTCGTTATAATCTTCAAATAACCTCGGTTTATCATAGATTGCAAAGAGTGAAGCTTAAGTCTATCAAAGTCCGTACCTTACTAGTTACTTACCTTTCTTTTACAAAGCCTCAAGTTGTAAGCAAACCCTAACATACTTTCTTATCATATTCATGCTATTTATATTTCATTCTTACTATATATTGTCTTGTTATTATGTTCATGATATATAAAAATTGGTAAAACAAGTTATGATATATATATATATATATATATATATATATATATATATATATATATATATATATATATATATATATATATGTTTACTTATGATCTTTAAACAAGTAAACTATTGACTTTTATGGAGAACCACGACCAAAATAGTATAACCATGATATTTTAAACTTTCTTACTATTAAATAGGACTTAACAAGGAAAACATAGCAATTTGAATCACCCAAAACGAGTACCCGAGTCAAAAGTTATGACCATTTGAAGTTAGCGAAACCAAAACGGCAAAACTGCCTATACCTACTATTTTTGCATTCTGCCATTTTGAAAGTCACCCTTCTGGTCCGATTCATCAAAACGTTAAAACATAAAAGTTGTCCGGAACGACGTTTTCGTTCAGGAACAAAGAAGCTCGAGCCCTGAAAACGCTTTCCGAGTGATAATTTTCTTCGAATTCTTAACAGCCCATTTTAGACCAAAGTCACTATATTATAGTTATGATTTACTAAGACCAAGAGGTCTAATGACCTAAAGCCAAGACCACAACCATGGCTAAAGCCAAGGTTGAGTCTCAAGACCATGGAAAAATGACCAAGGTCACGGCGAAGCCATGACTAAATGACCATATAAACTTACTTAGGCGAAAACATGAAACAAGGAGTTGACGATAACTTGAACAAACAATTTGGATCTACTTCATCTAAAAGAACCATGAGATATTACAAAGAAATTGTCATACAAGACTTATGAAACTTACCCTAATAACAATCTTCATGTGAAAATAGACTTTCCTAAGTTTATTCAAATATTGGACATGTAACTTTTCGGATCAAAACTTATATATTTGTTATCAAATACTACAATAGTATGGAGCCTCATGTGAGGAGTTCATTAAGTAAGCCGTCGAGATGAGTTGTGGATTTACGAATTAAAGTGTCCTGGCTCCTCGAACGTTTACTCCATGACTTCTGAATTATGTCGGCCCGAACGGTAGTAAGAGATATACAACCGATACATGTTTCATAAACCATTTATATTCAAAGACTTACGCTATATACTAAGTACTACATCATGAACATTATGCAAGCCATATATAGGCAATTCTTCGTATTCTTAGACGTTACTCCAAACCTAAGTCGCAACGTTCTATTATAGGCTGCTCTTAGAGACTTTCACGATTCGACTACCACTTTGATTTCACATCACTTAAGCTTAAGGTGAGTCATAGCCCCTACTCTTTTCATACTTGTTTTAAACTCTTTTGGGGAGATACATGCTTAAACTACTTGCTTTCTCTTTTACTAAAGACAATTTTACACATATGCTATGCTATACTTTTATACTCTTAAACATGATGTGTAGTTTTATTACGATATGTGCCTTAATGTGTTAAACCTATTCTATGCGCTATATTCTTTAACTACTGTTTAACTCCTGGATGGAGCCGATGGAGAGGTATTGATAGTACTATCGGGCTGACGCCCCCACCATTGCCATATATTCCTGGCCTTGGGTGAATATAATCCACTATGAAGCATTTGTGCTTATTCTTATGAAGCATTTGTGCTTATTCTTGTCAAGAGGTTCAGTAGGCAGTGATACTTTACATTAAGCGTGCATATATCGTATACACCTATATTGAAATCATACTATATGTTAGCAGTGGGTAGTGAACACACAGGTTGCAAGTTTCTTATGGCGGAAATTTCAACTGAGTGGATTCACGATGCCTTTGCTGTGCGAATATTCTTTAAAGACTTTTCAACTATTTTAAAACAAAACTCTATGAACTCACCAACCATTATGTTGACACTTTAGCATGTTTGTCTCAGGTCTGTAAGATGATAAGCTGTTGCATGGAGCATAGAGTCGCTTGGCATGTTTTGAAGACTTATGCTTTTATCTTTACCATTCGATATGTTTTAAAACTCTTATGTATTGTATTATGGAACTCAAGTTTGTAACTCGGAATTTATTAATCGAATGGTAACTTTTCAAAACGTCTCATTTAGAGTTCGTTTTCTATACCTTGTACTTTGTATTATGAAGTAGCACCCCTATGACACAGTCTTCCGCTGCGATATTTTGGGGGTGTTACATACACAATGGAGATCTGCCAGTTTTCTTAAGCCTAACATTGAAATCATTCATTCAATACAACCATAAACAAGTAATCAACACATAATCAACATCTAGGTTTCATTAGATCTAAGCAAACACAAAATAAATCTAGCCTAGCATGGTGGAATCAAGACAAGCACAAGATATAGACAACCAACACATAGATATATTGATTGAATTAAGCAAAGACTTATCTTAATAGCACATGTAAGCATTCAAGGGTTGAAAACCCTTGAAAAGCTGTAAAATTCGTATATGGTTCGGCCTTAGGGTTTCTCCAAAACTTCCTCTCCTAATGAATGAAAATTAGAAAACTATATATAGATAATAGAGTCTGACGGCGTCAAGAACAAAAGTGTGACGCCGTCATCTCGCCGCCAAAATACTCCTCGGACTGCCTTGATCTATATCTGATGCCGTCATGTCTTAGTCCGTCACACATTTAACTCTTGACGCTCTACTTTGTGACGCCTTCATGAATGTATTGGGCCGTCATGATCTTTACTCTTGACGCCGTTAAATCTTTCCTCTTGACGCCGTCAAATCACTGTTCCAGCATGGAAAATTAAGTCTTTGGCGTTTTCTTCACTTTTATGCTTCAAAAACGTCCGAATTGCCTTCTTTTCCAGAATTCACTCCCAAAGTACCTAAAATCACAAAAGGAACGATTTAGGGCAATATTTGATCAAATAAATTCAATTCCGGGCTTAAATGACCCCCTAAAAATGGATCATTTTTTGCCTCATCAGACACACTTTCACGTATTAAGTCTATTGCTATTAGCCACTCTAATAATGCTAAAAGTGGGGTTTTTTATCTTTCATAGAGTTAGTTTTTGTATTTAGAAAAGAGTGAGAGCACAACTTGTGTCTAGACTCCCATCTAACTTCTTGTAGATTTTTATGGTTCTAATGCCGCTGTGACACTACTGAAGCGAATCCGAAAGTTCTCGATGACCCAAGACATTGGATCACGTCTTGCTGCTCATATCTTTAGTAGGATTAGTCTTTCTATAGATAGAGGAGTGAGAGCTCAGTTAGTATCTCAGCTCCCACTAACTTCTTATAAATTCTATGAGTTTCTAATAAAGTGATGTTTAATAATAATAATAATAATAATAATAATAATAATAATAATAATAATAATAATAATGTGGAAAACTAGAAGGGGGGGTTGAATAGTTTTACGTCCTTTTAAAATTTATAAGCACAAGTTTGTTTTAAAAATTTTCGATTCTTGTTTATGTGAATTCAATACTTGTACTATATGAACACTTGTATAATAACTAACTAACAAGACTAATATAGTAAAGGTAAATAAATAAGTAATGAGAAGAGTTAGAAAGATCAAACCACAACACAAGGATTTATAGTGGTTCGGCTACAAGGACACCTTCCTTGTTCCTACTCCACTCCCCGAGTCACCTACTCGAGAGTTTTCTTCACTATGTCAACAAACTCCCTTATGGCGGAGAAAACCGTACACACCAATATACACACCAATTTACACACCAATCTACACACCAATCTACACACCAATCTTCACACCAATCTACACGCCAATCTTCACACCAATCTACACGCCAATCTTCACACCAATCTACACGCCAATCTTCTTCACACCTTCTACACACCAATCTTCACAACTATCCTACTTCACTACTAATCAACTTCTACTATCTACACAACTTCTATATCTTCTAAACAAATAATAACAAGCACAACACAATATTCACAAATGAATATATATATACACTATGCACAACAACTCTTCAACACTTCTTGAACTTGGTTGTAGAGAGTTCTTCTTTTGCACTAAGAATGAGAATGGATGATGAGGGATTGAATCACTTGAAACAAGGATTAATATACAAATGATCAAAGGGTTTTTGATGGGTTTTAGATGATTGTAGATCTGAAAATTTCATGCAAAAGGTAAGGAAAAATTCCAGAATTAAGGTGGTATTTATAGGGGAAGAAATCTGACAGTTTCTGACAGGGGAGCCTGGCCGGTCCCCTTAAAGCATGGCCGGCCCCCTTAAAATTAAGGGGACCGCCCCTTATAATTAAGGGGGCCGCCCAACTGTAACGGCCAGAAAACTTGTCTTTTAGTGGGGAAAGTTTATTTGGTGAAAAACTAACTGATTTTGGTTAAATATTTGAAATTATATATTTAGTATGATTAAAACATTTTTTCTTATTACCAAAAGTGTTTTTCAAAAATATATAATAAGATTATATAATTAAATAAACTTTGTATTAGTTAATTAAATACCCCTTTGATCATGAGATGTATTAAGCACTTGTTTATCCATACCTTAAGTGATTAAGTTGGATATAATGATATAGACTAGCTTAATACTTGTTTACGTAGTAATCAAACGATTGACGAGTTTACATTTTGTGATCGTCAAAATATAGAGATATTGAAAAATATAAATAACGTTTTCATACATTATTTATGTCAACAATCTCCCCCTTTTTGATGATTACAAAATTTAAACTCATTAGTCGAAAATTAGTCTATATACAAGTATTAGAGTGAGTTTATATCACTTCTCCCCCTTTTTGTGAGCATCAAAAAGGTTACCCCGTTTTAATGGAAGCTCCCCCTTGATGTAAGCTCCCCCTCGTTTTGAGGCCAAAAGGAATCGAGAAATGGATATCTTGCAAAAATATTTAGTAGCAAGCAACATATATATGTATATAGCATGCAAAAATATAGACTAACCATAACCATATCATTAATCAAGTGAAAATAATACATCAAGCATTACATCAACAAAGGAAACAAGTAATGCTACAACCAACAAAAGCCTTTAAAGGTTTACAATCATCATAGAAATAATAAACCAAGTCTCAAACATGAGAGTCCTCTCTAGAGCTTGCCATCCAAAAGGTTTAACATAATTTTATTTGTAAAACACCAAGCATGTTTAATTGGGAGGAATTGATGGTGAACATGGGGATGGTGATGGTGGAGGTGTGTTTGTTGATGGTGGTGGTGGTGTTGTGTTTGTTGTTGGTGGTTGATGCAACATGTTTTCAATATGAGAAAACATGTATTGGATCTCATCTCTTAATCCGAACACAATTGTTCGGTTGTGAATGCAACAAAGGCATGTGTCTCCATGAGCTTCAAGTAAGCTCCATGGGACGGGGTTATAGGTTGGTGGGTTGATAGGAGATGATGAGAAATGTGCATCAAGAGGTGTTAATGGTGATAATGAGAGAGTGAGTGCAAGGGTGGAGTGTTCATTGGTAGGTTGTGATGGTTGAACCATTGGTGGAGAGGATAAGTGGGTGTTTATGTAGTCATTGATGGATGAAGTGGATGGTATGGAGGAAGTAGAATGTCCATTTGTTGAGGGTGTTTTGGAGGGTGCATTTGGTGCACTAGGAGATGAACATTGAGGTTGTGGTGATGGGGTGGTGTTGTCTTCATTTGTAAGATCAATGAAGAGTTGTTTGGGTGGTATAATGACAAGTTTTTGTTTCTTGGCATTGTTTGAATGGGTGGTTCTTGGTGATGACATGATGATGGTTTATGAGTGATGAGGATGATGAATGATGAATTAAACATGCATGGGGATTATATAGTGGGAAAACATGTTTAGAAGTGGAATTATTTTGAAATTGTAATGTTATATTCCAAAATCAGTTTGGTTTTTAAGAGTAATGATAGCTGGGACTAGCAAAAGGGATCACATGATGCAAAAGAAAACAGTGTAAAAACTGTTTCAGATGGCCGGTCCCCTTAAATGGTGGCCGGTCCCCTTAATTTTAAGGGGGCCGCCCTATATGATTTAAGGGGGCCGCCCATCTGACGACCCAGAAATCAAAAATTTTTCAAAAATTTTCTGGAAAGATGTTATGTTCTGGTTTGAATGTGCAGCAAGCTCAATTTGGACACATCACATTTGTCTTGGTTTATTAGAAAGCATACATGTCATATAGTTATATAACCATTAACTAATCATGCAAATATATATATAGATCAAGAGAGAAACATGCATAAAAATATCAAAGACAATCAAGTTATCATCCTAAACACATATTCAAATAACAAGTATTTCCGAATAAACTTCGGACAAATAGCATACAAAACATAAAAATAAAACATTGTTAAACAAGCATAATCCGACCATATCATTTCTTTTTCTTCCCGAAGATACCCTTCAAAGTCTTCCCAATAGATTTGAAGCCACCTATAACTTCTTCGTGCAAGCTCTTTTGTCTTCTAAGCATCTCGGTAGTTCGTTCATGAAGCACTTCTTCAGTTTGATCACTTGGAGACGGAGTAGAATAGTTGGGATAATCAAGATCCTCTAAATTGTCAACGAACTCAGAAAACGAAGGGGTACTAGCATCGTCGATGTTTTCCTCCTCATCGTCATCATCTTGCCTTGAGGATGATCCATGAAAGCTATGACGACGAGGTTTACCCTTGTCACTTCGAGTTCGTCGAGCTTGTTTTAGAGCGAGAGTACGTAGAGTGGGGTAGATGGACTCATAAATACTATTGTCAAGATCGGGGTAGTACTCGATAACATGACGATAGATACGAGTAAGGAACATTCCATATGGAAGGTTGGCTTTGGGAGTTTTTCTAGCACACTCAATCCGTTTGATAAAGAAGTAGGCCAAATTGTACGGCTTTTCGACAGCTATACAATACAACATGTGAGCAAGGCTAGCCGGGAGATGGTCCCGGTGACCTCCAGTACCAAACGCATTCTCACGAATGAGTTCTTCCCAACGCTTCATGTGTGGGCTTAATTCTTTGAGGAGAAGTTGGTATGGAGAAATTTGAACGTTTTTGGATTTTATTTTTCGACTTGTGGTGGCACGATCTATACCAAGAATTTGACGAATTTCGTCGGGATGAGGAATTTCGTCGAAATAAGGACCGAAGGTTGGTCGATAGCGATTAAGAGATTCGAGGTCCCACTCGTTTGTGAAAATGGCTTGACCTCTAAAAGGAATTTGAAGGATATGACCAAATTGTTCGAGAGTGAGGGTGATAAATTCATTTTGAATCATGAAGGAGATGGTGATGAAACCAAGATCATTGGTTTGGACGGTGACTTGGCTATAGAAATCCATTATGAAACGAGGAATGATAGGTTCATTTATTTCATAAAGACAATTGAAGTTGATGCTTGTAAACACGCGATTTATGTAGTCGGATTGAGCAAAAGCAAGATCTACTACACGTCCCTCATGAATATTTCTATCTTCAATTTGACGATAGATAAGTCCAATGGAAGGAGATGTGGTAGGGAGTTGAGAAACTTTGGGAATGTAGTTTTTAGTGTGAGAAAGATCTTCGGTAATTGCTTTGGGCATTTTCACCTAAACACATCAACAATTCAAAAAGACCAAAATAAATATAAAGAAAGATAAAAATATATGTTTATTGTCAAGGCTTATGTTGGAACGTAAACATACTTCGTTACTAATCCTAAGAAGTAGATTACCATGTTCCTTAATATTGTTTTTAACTCGTTCTAGATATACTTTACGATGTTTAATTAGTAGTTATGGACAAATCCAAACGCCCCTTTAAACATCTTAATACATCATGAAATTTACTAGATTTACATTAGATTGTAAAACTAGCTATTTCTTGCGAGTTTCTTATGCATGTAATTTGTTTTTGAAAAAAAATGGTTTGTATTTTTTAATAAAAGTGTCATTTTTAGTAATAAACCAAACGCTTCCTTAACTAGTGACTTATAACTCAAGTGCGTCAATATACATATGAATTATATATCTTGACGAGTTCGATAAACAATTTTAAGGTTTATAGTTATAATGAAGTTTTATAAAAATTATAAAAACTATGTTTTGATATTATTTGGTCATAATCCAAACACCCCTATATTGTGAACCAATATAATTTTTCTTAGTCGAAAAATGTAATTTCAAGTTTTATAAGTTACAAAAGTATAATGTGATTAGTTTTAACACGTTTTCAAATCATTATTCAACAATGAGCTTACTAAAATTTTTGAAAAGGAGTGTATGAAATTTTTCAAAAATTTTCGACATGATAGTTTATAATAACTAGTATCTAGTGTTGATTAATCATCCTAATCCTAGGGGAAGCATTTGGTTATGGAGTTTCAAGGCTTAATTCGAAAGAAATTATGAAATTTGACGAATTTTATAAAACATGCATAATCATGAGTATGATCAAATAAGATGAAATTAGATGAAATGTGTTATGAAAAACTTACAATAAGTGATGGTGATTATGTTAGATGAATTTGCCCTTTGCGAATTAACCCGAATTATGTGATTTGGAATTGATTTGAGAGGTTTTTGGGTTTTGGTTTTCGTCACAGCAGGAGCAGGGAAAGAGAGGGATGAAAAAATGGAGTGTTTGGCAAAAGGAAGAAAGGGAAAAACGGGCTTGAGCTCTCAGAGGGCCGGTCCCCTTAAACATTAAGGGGGCCGCCCTTGTATTTGCTGCCGGTCCCCTTAAACATTAAGGGGTCCGCCCTTAAAAATTTGATATTTCAAGTTTTGGTTTCTGGAACAAACAAGAAAATATTTATATATATATACTAGATTTATATTTAATCAAAAATACGTTGAAGAGTATACGCACGAGATGAATTACTTGACATTTTTACTTGACATTTTGTCAATAAAATTTTCTTGATCGTTTCGGATGAAATTCATCAAGTTGTCAAGCACACGAGAAAGTTGTGGAAGGTTTATAAGTATATATATATATATATATTTTATATAGTATGGGCTTATAAGACGAGAACATAGGAGGGAGACGTATGCAACGGAAGCCGGGAGTTTGTTTCATCCATAGATTTTTCGACTCATCTCACTTCATCAGCATGAGTGTTGATTGAACATTAAAGTTCAATAAGGCAAATGGGGAAAAGAAATGTTCGTAAACGAACAATCTCTAGTTCTAGAAAATCAACAAATGAATTTCCTAGGTTATAAGATCCTAAATATAGCTAAGTATATAAATATATATATATATATATATATATATATATATATATATATATATATATATATATATGTGTATATTTAGATATAATATAGTTTTAAAAAAATAGAGATTAATAAGTCAAGTAAAGCCACATAAATATAACACACTAAACTAAGCATGCATTTCTAGACAAGGAACTTAAAAGGAAATGTGTACCTTTTGTCTTTAATGCGTTAATCTTCAGGGTCTTCAAGAAGTAAATCGGACAAGAGGTGACAATGAAAAGTTCCATGTTTGGATGGCGAATATTATTTACGTTGGTGCCCATTGTTTCATTTGTCCAAAGTCATTTGGTCCGAACATGTTTTGTATTTGACTTGGATGCATATAAGGTGGAAACATTCCCCAAGGATTGAAGTTCCACATTTGTTGATTATAGTTAAAGTTTCGTCTATTATGGTTTGTTCTTGGTTGAGGTGTTTTAGGTCTAGGATAAGAATTATTTGGTTTCCTAGGTGGTGGAGTTTTAGATCTTGTTTTAGATTTAGATGATCCAACTTCGGTTTTTAAAGATGGTTTATAAAATGGCTTTATTTCTTCATTACTAGCGATAGGTATTGTTTTATTTTTTATGAGTAAATGTTTAGGATTAAGTATTGAAGGTTTTGGTTCATTTTCAAATTTAACGTTTTTAGCTCCACTTGTTGAAGATTCAGTTGAGTTAAATCCTAGTCCGGTTTTATCTCCTGATATTCTTTGAATACTTATTATTTTACTAAGTGAGTTACTACTATTTTCAAATTTATCAAGTTTGCAGATTTCATCCTTAAGTATGTTGTTTTCACTTTTAAGCTCTTGACATGTTTTACATTCTTCAACAATTTCTTTTCCTTTTTCAAGTTGACGTATTTTAATTTTTAGTTCAAGCACTTCATTTTCTAGTTGGTTGTTTATGTATTTTAGTGATTTATTTTTAGCCATAACCAGTTGTCCTATTTTACATAATCTATTGTATTCACTATCTAAATCTTTTTCATCTAATGATAGATTTTCATCACTAAAGTATTCGGATTCGGAACGTACCTCACTTGATGATTTGGCCATGAGACACTTTTCATCCTTTGTTGTTTCATTCTCATCTTCATCACTATCACTCCAAGCACCTCCAACGAATGCTCTTTGATTTTGATCTCTTGTCATCATTGGACATTTTCCAATGAGGTGATTCGGATCACCACACTTGAAACACTTTCTCTCATTCTTGCTATACTTGTCATCATTATTCTTTTGAGATGTTCTTCTTTCATCGTGTGGTTGTCTAACGAATCTTCCTCGCCTTTTGAAGAATTTCTTGAAGTCTCTTACGGCCATGGCATATTCTTCGTCATTGCTTTCGGAAGATGAGCTATCTTCGTTGTTGGATTCCTTTCTAGCTTTCAGGGCGATTGACTTGCTTTGCTCACGTTTTCCTTTAACCATTTCAGAGTCCTTCTTTATAATTGCTTCGTAGACTTTCAGATTTCCAATTAATTCATCAAGTTGTAGTGTTGACAAATTCTTTGATTCTTCAATAGCCGTCACTTTAGCTCGCCATTTTGGGTGAAGAGCTCTAAGAAATTTCCTAACAAAATTCTTACTAGAGAAATTTTCATCAAGTGCTTTTAAACTTGTGATGATAGTGTTAAATCTAGCAAAAGCATTATCAATTGATTCCTCTTCCGGAATCGTGAATTGCTCATATTGTTGAACAAGTAGATCTATTTTGTTATCTTTGACTTGATTATTACCTTGGTGAGTTATTAATAAAGAGTTCCAAATTTCTTTTGCGGTTTCACACATAAAGATCCTTTCGTACTCTTTACGTGGTAGCGCATTATAAATAACCATTTTTGCTTCATTATTTTTAGCAAGTTTTCTTTTTAAATCATCATTTTGTTTTTCAAAAGGTACGATTTCATCTTTCTTAGTTTCGGGGTTATTTTGAATAGGTAAAAAATCACCATTGGTAATGACATGCCAAAGATCTAGATCTTTTGATTTCACATAAGTTTCGAATCGATTTTTCCAATATAAAAATCCATCACTTTCAAATAGTGGTGGTCTTTGCATAGATTGCCCTTCTAAATATTTTTCAGATTCCATAGATCGTTACAAGTTTTAAAATACAATATATTTTAAAAATCTTGCTAGACGTGGCTCTGATACCAATTGTGGAAAACTAGAAGGGGGGGTTGAATAGTTTTACGTCCTTTTAAAATTTATAAGCACAAGTTTGTTTTAAAAATTTTCGATTCTTGTTTATGTGAATTCAATACTTGTACTATATGAACACTTGTATAATAACTAACTAACAAGACTAATATAGTAAAGGTAAATAAATAAGTAATGAGAAGAGTTAGAAAGATCAAACCACAACACAAGGATTTATAGTGGTTCGGCTACAAGGACACCTTCCTTGTTCCTACTTCACTCCCTGAGTCACCTACTCGAGAGTTTTCTTCACTATGTCAACAAACTCCCTTATGGCGGAGAAAACCGTACACACCAATATACACACCAATTTACACACCAATCTACACACCAATCTACACACCAATCTTCACACCAATCTACACGCCAATCTTCACACCAATCTACACGCCAATCTTCACACCAATCTACACGCCAATCTTCTTCACACCTTCTACACACCAATCTTCACAACTATCCTACTTCACTACTAATCAACTTCTACTATCTACACAACTTCTATATCTTCTAAACAAATAATAACAAGCACAACACAATATTCACAAATGAATATATATATGCACTATGTACAACAACTCTTCAACACTTCTTGAACTTGGTTGTAGAGAGTTCTTCTTTTGCACTTAGAATGAGAATGGATGATGAGGGATTGAATCACTTGAAACAAGGATTAATATACAAATGATCAAAGGGTTTTTGATGGGTTTTAGATGATTGTAGATCTGAAAATTTCGTGCAAAAGGTAAGGAAAAATTCCAGAATTAAGGTGGTATTTATAGGGGAAGAAATCTGACAGTTTCTGACAGGGGAGCCTGGCCGGTCCCCTTAAAGCATGGCCGGCCCCCTTAAAATTAAGGGGACCGCCCCTTATAATTAAGGGGGCCGCCCAACTGTAACGGCCAGAAAACTTGTCTTTTAGTGGGGAAAGTTTATTTGGTGAAAAACTAACTGATTTTGGTTAAATATTTGAAATCATATATTTAGTATGATTAAAACATTTTTTCTTATTACCAAAAGTGTTTTCCAAAAATATATAATAAGATTATATAATTAAATAAACTTTGTATTAGTTAATTAAATACCCCTTTGATCATGAGATGTATTAAGCACTTGTTTATCCATACCTTAAGTGATTAAGTTGGATATAATGATATAGACTAGCTTAATACTTGTTTACGTAGTAATCAAACGATTGACGAGTTTACATTTTGTGATCGTCAAAATATAGAGATATTGAAAAATATAAATAACGTTTTCATACATTATTTATGTCAACAAATAATAATAATAATAATAATAATAATAATAATAATAATAATAATAATAATAATAATAATAATAATAATAATAATAATAATAATAATAATAATATTAATTTGATAATAAGAAAATTGTCTAGACTCCATCCAACTTTATTTAAAATTATTTATGTTCCAATAATAAAATTTGATTGATAATAAAAAAAATAAAAATAAATAAATAAATAACAACAACAACAATAATAATAACAATAATAAATTCTATACACTAGGGTTTTGCTAACCTCTTCTCAGTGGGCACGGAGTAGTTTTGTTATAAAAAGAATGTCTTAATTCATTTAAGTAAAAATCATGTTATCCTAGCTGTATTGTGTCTATATCTATATCTCGTATATAGGGATATGATCAATGAGTTGTCTATCAGTTGTGATTAGCTAGAGTATAAAGGGTAATGTCAAGTTACCTAAATAGAGGATAGATAGCCATTATTTATACGTTGTATTATTGCATGTACGATCAATTCAATATAGACAATTCACATACTTACGTGGTATCAGGCCATTAAGATTCACAAAACCTAAACTCTTCTGCTGCCGCCTCCGGCCGTTGGCAATACGTCAGAGGTTCGGAGGGCTCCCTTTAAGCCGTAACCAAAATAAACCAAAACATCTTTTAAATATGTGATCTTTATGTTTTTCTAAGGAAAAACACGCCCTATTTGTTTGGAAAGTTCTTTGGGGGTGGGTTGAAGTTTTAGAACCAACTTTCATTTTTTTAAATGATATTTTGATTTATCCAGTTTATTGTTTGTTAATTAGTTGATTGTTCGTACGGCTTATTACTAGTCGACTAAAGTTGGCCGTTGATTCCAGTCCCTAAAGTCGACCGTTGGTACGGTTTTGTTACCAATCGACTTAGCCGTTGGTACGGTTTTGTTACCAATCGACTTATCCGACCGTTGGTACCAGTCGACTAAAGTTGACCGTTAGTACGGTATTGTTACGAGTCGACTAAAGTTATGTTTTTATTATGTTAATGTCTTTTTTTCTATTTTTCTAGTTTACTACTCCAGTCCAAGCTTTCGCGACCATCGGTACGGTTTTGTTACGAGTCGACTGATGAATTTGGTTCCTTCTTGAGTGTTCGGTGTCCTTCCCGCTCAAACTGCGGGGGAGTGTTAGCTGTACATTAATTTAGTGTTATCCGATTGATTTGTCATTTATTGTATAATTGATATGTCTCATTTATTGTAGATATATATGCCTTTAGTATTTACCTAAAATATCATTGTACAGTAGGCATATATATCCCCCTTCAGTGTAATCAGTATTGATCAATAAAACACATTATTCATCCTCTTCAAACATATATTATCAACTTACATTTACAAGTTCATTTAATGTGTGTTTAATGCATTTATTGATTAGTTTTTATTTTTTATTTTATTTATTTATTTATTTATTTATTTATTATTATTATTTTTTTTGAACTAGAGCATTTTTTGATTAGTTAGCAAAATCCTTTCTATAAAATAATCTGGGTCATTAACCTATTCACCGTTCTTAAATTAACCCACATAAATCCAGTTGTATGTCGACAACAAACTAATTAAGGGACTGTTTTAAAAACTAACTAACCACCATACTCTTTCAACAAATACAGTTGAGCCACAACAAGAAGCTAACCACCATACTCTTTCAAAAATAGAAAGGTGTTCAATTTTGTTAATGCAAATAGTTGTTGTGTGTAACAAGAATTGGAATCCTCTAATGTTGAGTTCAACATGACTAGACAATAGTCATGTTGTCTCACATAAGAGATAGTGGTCCCCACAAATGACCCACTTTGAATTCAAATTAAGGGACTCACTAAATTTTTATGTGAGACAACATGACTAGTCATGTTGAACTCAACATTAGAGGATTTCAATCCATGTAACAACACGATCCCCGCTCTATGTAGGTAATCCCAAACCATTAGATTAATAATTGAAAATATTTCGAAGGCTATATAATTTATGGGGCATGCTAAATTACAGGGTGCTTAAAACCTCTGTACGTGATGAATGATTTCCAATTAATTGCAATATACATCTTACAATAAAATCACAAACATATAAAACAAAACTGCCAATTTAGTATGGGTTAAACATTTACATGGAAATACCATTAACAAATCTATTTTTTGTACAACACTGTGACCTTTTTTTGATTGATTCACCTACTGCATGATCAATTAGAAGATTTATTAGCTGTAAAAAATATTGCTGGACTTTCACATTTCGATATCCTCGTTGAAATATTTTTTGGCTACTTTTGCTTTATCTCATTTTTCTAATGTTCTTTAGTCACAATTTTTTATGTTCATGATAAGGGAAAATGTTCAAAAAAAACATAGCAGTAACGATCAATTTCAACCCCCTTAGTTGCAAATTGCAATGGTTATATCTTTTGTAGTCACGACTGTCTCAGGACCCTCAATTTTACCATATGTCACATGCTTGTGTATAGCTTCGCTCGATGTCCAAATCTGATTAGCTCTTCCTGAAATCAACAAATTGAACACACATTTAATCATTTGGTGACAAATCAGAAAGCAAATATCAATATATCTAGGGTAAATTGCAAAAATGGTCCTTAACGTTCCACAAATTAGCAAAAAACGGGACCGAGACTAAAAGTAGCGCAAAAAAGACACCCACGTTCCACATTTTCGCAAAATCGCCACCGAGAGGCCTTTTTGGCTAACTTC
This sequence comes from Artemisia argyi, assembly GCA_030686995.1. Taxonomy (NCBI): domain Eukaryota; kingdom Viridiplantae; phylum Streptophyta; class Magnoliopsida; order Asterales; family Asteraceae; genus Artemisia; species Artemisia argyi. The sequence continues at coordinate 179,711,707 of CM060695.1, forward strand.
TGTTAGTTTTCCCGTCAGTCAAGGATATAATCGCCATTTCACTCGCTTCCCGCCTTTGACTACCCCAACTTTATTTCGATGACCAAATTTGCAAAGTTATAAAACTTAATTTTGGAGGCACACTTGGCATCCGAAGCGATTAACCTTTCCCACTTTTTTTTGTGTAACTCGGCAACCCAAGCGATTGCATAGGACTATAAAGTTCATGTTTATCCCGCTTATTCAACCATAACACACACAATCCCAACGATCAAAACAACCGACGATGGCAAACAATGGAAAAGGGAAGAGTATCTACATTGGTACCGAGGAAGAGGAATGGGACAAAGTTTTAAGTAACTCTTATCTACTTGATTTAGTTCTTGAAGGGTATGGTGGTGAACCAATTGAGGAGCATAGTTCTTATAAGCAGATACCTCCTAAGTTCAGAAAACAGATTCTGACTTGGCTGAGGAAACAAAATGGCTACTACGAGATGCTTTTGGGTGATGATGAGGAAGAGGAGGAGGAGGAGAAGGAAGAGACTGTGGATACCGTTTTACCAAAGTTTGATGATTTGAGAGAGAGGATTTCCCGTCTTCAAGTTGCGTTTAAGTATCTAAAGGATATGAAGGACAAGAGAGAACAAGATGTTGGATCGTGAACACCTTGAACTTGTGTTAATATGATACTTTGAGTAATACCACTAAGTATGCGGAATCTACTTAATGATACTTAGAAGATTGATTGTGAATGAAACAATTGTATGTATATGAGAACAATGTATATAACAAACGAATAGCTCCAATATTATTAATGATAATAATACGAGTGATCTATAATATCACTAGGTTTACAACTTGAAGCTCTAGAAAAACGTATGTAAAAGTTATATTTAACCTTTAACCTAGGATCTCCTTTTATATCACAAGGAGTCCTCTTCTACAAGATAAGTATAATGCTAATAGAATAAGATATACACAAGATCTATTCTATATTTATCTAAGCGCGTTTCTCTAACAGTTATCTGATAAGCAGTGGTAATATTTGTTCTTGCAGTGGTAATGAGTTTCCACTGCAAGTACAATCTTCTGCAGTTGTAACATCTTCACTATCCGTGGTAACTGTTAGTATAATTCCCAACAATCCTCCCCTAAACTTATGATTTATAAGTAAATCAACAAGTTTCTTCAAATAGTCAACATAATAAGGATATGGGAATTCTTCCAAACACTTATCTTCTTTTTCTTAACTCATTAGCAGCTCTTGAATATTGATCTTGAATCTTCTGAATCAAACCTCTAATCTTTTCATTATCTGCATAAACTCTCAACTTGGATTTCAACATTGCAGAAAGAGTTGTAGCTCGAAGTGGATATTCCTTCTCAACAAACATAAACACATCCACTTTATCTGTTGTAGAAACATGATGAACCTCACATTTATCAAAATATGTCCATGTAGTATTCAAGTCTGATGAATCAAACTTCCAATACTTATCATTAAGATCTGGTTCATATAGTCTTCTTAAATCAACCCAGAGCTGCATTTCTTTCATATCCTTGAGAGTATCAGCCTTGAATCTTTCATTAACAAGCTTCCAAAGAGTATCAAGATCATCTCTGTCACATGCTTTAAGAAGATCTTCAAACTGAATGAATGATGAAGATTCTCCTCCCAGTCTTTTAATCTTCCAAGTAGAAGCAAAAATCTTTGCTGTATACACTTCCCAATCAATAATTGGATGTTTTGTTTGTAAAGGATCTGGGAAGAAATCTTCTTCTTCAACAATGATAATAGCACTTTGTAGATCTTCTGCACATTTCTCAAATTGAGATTCTTTCTCTTGAGGAACTTTCACCCTTTTTGTGACATGATCTTCAATTTTTGAAGCTTTCCTTTTACTTTGTTTAAATCTATCAACTTCTTCAAAATCAATAGGTCTGAAGCTACTATCTTGCCTTTTAGTTCTGTAGTAGATACCTCCAATTCTTTCATGAGACATTCCTTTGAAATCAGCCATCTTCCAAGTTCCAACATGACAGCAAAATACTTTTATCTCATGAATGATCTGTGCCTTTGTAGGTTGTCTTTTTTTCTTTTGACCTTTTCTGACTTTACCAATAACCTCATCCAGTGCTTGTTGATTCTTCATTTGAATGAAATCAGCCAATTGAGCTGTTCTTTGTTCTTCTGTCAAAGTCTTGTTAGCAACAAGCTCAATAGCTTTCTTCTTTACTACTAGATCATGATTAATCATATGTTCAATCTCTTCTTCTGTTGGCACATATGAGAACATAGGAGGTTTCTCTTGTAAGATAGTTGGTGGAATCACTGAGAGTGGTTGTGCCATTACTGCTTCAAGTTTATCTAACCTCTGTGCTTCCATAAAACCAGCAACTTCATCCTCCTTTTGCTTTTTTCTTATTTTCAATCTCTGCAGCTTCAAATTGTTCTGCCAATCTTGCATCAAAATCAATTTGAGCTTGACCTTTCTTGGAAATCTTTCTTGTATGCTCTTGTTCTGAACCAATCACAATTGCTTTACCTTTAACTGATCTTATTCTGGCAGCTTCTTCCTCGGCAGTGGTAACTAATGAAACATCAGTGGTAACTTTTTCACTTGTAGAGGAAATTATTTGATCAGTGGTAACATGTTCTGCTTCAGTGGAAATTTGTTGAGCAGTTCCAAGAACATCTTCAGGATGAAAACCAGTATCAACATCCATATCTTCAATATCCAATTTCCTCCCCTCAATCTCAGCTACATCATCTTTTGCTTGAACATTTTCAGAATCAGAAAGCTCAGCAAACATATCTTCAAAATTAGTACTCTTCCCCTTAATCTCTGCATCTGTTTTCCTCCCCTGTTTGGAAGAAGTTCCCAAACCATAACTAGAACCTGCAGAAATATCATCATGAGGTGATGATGGAGAAGAAACCACAACTTGAACATGTCTTTTCTTCTTGAGATTCTGAACTGCATTCTGCAACTTGTGAATCTCAGCCTTCAATAGATTCAGCTCTGTGGCATGCTGTTCTTTGGTCTGTGCCAGATCTTTCTCCAGAGCTTGAACCTGCTTGACTAATTTGGTACATAGTTCCATCAATTCAGTTAGTGTCACACTGCCCTCAACACTTCCAACTGTGTTACCTGTTGGGAGAGGTGAATCATAGGGCATGGATTCAGGCTCTTCCCTAGTTGGACTAGGATGAAGCCTTGAACCACCACTGCTTGTTCCTAAACCATAGGGTTCAGCAACATGCAATGTTGTCATGGAAGGAGTTGACTGTTGTTGCATCCTTTCATATGTGTGAGTTACAGCAGGGGTATGTTGAATTTGTGGAACAGAAATAGTGGGTGTGTGATGGGATACAACTGGGATTGTTGCATCTTCACCCTGTACTTGAGCAATTTTAGCAAGCATTTGAGGAAAAAGTGGATGAACCTGCCCATTCCAAAGATCTGAAGCCTTAGACATATTTTGAAAAACTTTTGGCTTAAGATAGGAAGGTTCATAAACTCTATTGTGATGTTGCAGTTGAAACTCATTTAACACTGCTTGCACAAATCTTGGATACATCAAAAATTTATATTGACTCTTTACATTGCCTTTCATGTTATTAAATATAAACTTTGAAAAATTGAAAGTCCTATCAGTTGCCAAATATACCAAAGGATAAGCCATGGTAGATGCAAATTGTTCATAAGAGGTTTTCTTAGGACTAAGGCAATGCAACAGAGTATGTATCAAAAATCTCCAATGGGGACAAAAACATCCTTTTCTAAAAGTAACTTTTTGTTCAGATGTATCATACCCCATGGAAGCAATTTGTTTGAAAATTTCGGAATTAGGTAATGTGATGATACCATTGAGATCATCCAATTGGAGAACTCTCCTCAAAGATGACTCAGTAACATCAATAATTTCCCCATCCACTGTGGCTCTAAGAGCTTCCACAGATTCATGTGTGTCTCCCTGTTCAAGAGTGATGGACTCCACAATGTTCCAGAACTGTTTGATATAAGATACATAGATTGTGGGATTAAAAGTTAAGGAATACCTTATATGAGTTGTGTTTAGAAAATCCACAATCTGATGAAAAGCTGGGCCACTCTTGTCATTTGACTTTTGTAGGTAAGCCACTTGGTTGTGTTCATCTGCAAACTTGAGAGTCACCATGATTTTGCGATTTGTAAGTTTGAAGTGTTAGTAATCAAGATGAAAAAGCAAGCCGTATAAGAATCAATTTATACTAATAGGGTTTGGAGAATACGCGTATAGAGAAATTATCTATGGAAAGATTTATCTGTAGAAAAGAATAAATAAAGTTTGGTAAGTAGATAATTCCCTAAAATTTTACCCTATTAATAAGGAAAGACAGTTATATTTACAACGGCTAGTAAAAAATAGATTACTGACACAACAGTTGTAACGGCTAGTTCACCAGTGGTAAAATTTACACTTTCAGTGGAAACGGTGAACTTGCAGTGGTAAAAATCAACAAAATTTCAAAGAGCAGTGGAAAGTGAAACATGTAAAATTAGCTGCTCTTATCATAGTTTTTAGCAAACTACCAGCTATCAACGGATTTGATATGTCTTTACCATGAGCCGTTTGCTATGGACTAGCCAACTCTTGATCACATGGATGTATGGTGAGTTGATAACCTAGTTTTTGGTAAACTATCAACCATAAACGGATTTGATAAGTCTTTACCTGTAGCCGTTTGCTCAGGACTAGTTGATTCTTATGTGGATTAGACATGGTGAATCAATAACCATTTGTTGTGTGTCTATGTTACACACCTTATTACTCCAATCACCTCAAACAATACTGGGGTTGGCTGTGTAAAAAGAATAAGGACCAAACTTAACCAATATTAGCTAACCCAAGTAACTTTTTAACCAAGTTACTATTTATACATTAATTGCTCCAAAGTCAACCCGATATCTTCCATAATTACTCCTCCAAACTACCAAAACAGATAGGAGTAAAGATACTTCATTAATTATCCATTGGCCTTGACTTTGCATATAAATAGGGGTCTCAAAACACATTTATCATCATCAACCAACTTATCACTTTAACAAACCCTAAACTTCAACATGAGTTTCCCAATCATGTACATCTCCTCTGACAACTCTTCTGATGAAGAGATCAGCTATTTCTCAGATTCTAAGGAGCTTTCCTCTGGATGGAGTGGATACTTTCCACCAAGTGCTTTTCCATCAAATACTGCATCAGCTCCATCTCTTGATGTTGATTCAGAGGAAGATGATCCAACCTTCAACCTTTCTGAGGAACTACCAAAGGCACTAACAACTGCCCTAAAAACTGCCATACACAACATGAAGTGGCCAGAGTCTTCAAAGCCTGCAAAAGATCTGAAACCTCCACCACAAGTGCTTGGGCTTGCTTGTCCAAGAAAACAGCTGTCCTTTGATGAGAAGAGGAACAAGCCAGCTAAGGGCAAGCATGCTTATAAGAGCACAGGGAAGAAGCCTATGTAGTGTCTGAAGATCTTAGGTTGTAGGTTGTTGGTTGTGTGTCTTTGTCTTCTTGTGTTTTGAACTAGTCTTTGTGAAAGAATGTACTCTACAACCTTTGAAGTAGTAATGAATAAATGATCTTCTTTTCTTTAATTACCACTGTTAGATAAAATCTTTCCACTGTATGATGCATAGTTTCCATTGATCTTGATTCTCCTGCATAATTGTTAGTGGAAAACCATACAAACATATACAAACAATAATAGTACATTAAAAACTATCCTGCAACACTAAAAAGTATTAGACATCAGAAGTTTATGGATTAAGCAAGCCAATACCTGTTACCAAGTACTGAAACCTACCCACATCAAGCCCTTTTGTTAATAAATCAGCATAATTGTCATCAGTGTGAATTTTGACAACATTAATAAGCTTTTTCTCAAAACAATCTCTAATAAAGTGATGTCTAATTTCAATATGTTTAGTTTTAGTATGTTGCACAGGATTCTTAATAATGCAAATTGTACTACTATTATCTATATATATGATGGTGTTCATGAAATTGTACCCATAATCCAAGAGTTGATTCTGAAGCCAAAGGATCTGAGCACAACAACTAGCAGCTGCAACATATTATGCTTCAGTAGTTGAAGTAGTAACCATTGTCTGTTTCTTGCACTGCCATGACACCAATCTACATCCAAGAAATTGACATCCTCCTGTGGTTGACCTTCTATCCAAACTTGCACCAGCATAATCACTGTCTGAGTATGTAATCAACTTCATAGGAGAATCCCTTGGATACCACAATCCTAAATTAGGATAAGTCTTCAAGTATCTAAAAATCTTTTCCACTGCTGTCATATGTGATGTCTTTAGAGTCACTTGAAATCTTGCACAGGCACACACAACAAACATAATGTCTGGCCTTGATGAAGTAAGATACATCAAAGAGCCAATCATTGACCTGTAAGTATGGACATCAACATTAACACCACTAGCATTCTTCAACAATAAGTGAGTGGTCTTATCAGCAGGGGTATTTGAAGATTTTGCATCAGTAAACTTGAACTTCTTAACAATCTCAGTCACATACTTGTCTTGACTGATAAAGATGCCTTCTTTACTCTGTTGTACTTGCAGCCCCAAAAAGAATGTGAGTTCCCCCATTGAACTCATCTGAAATTCATCTTTCATAAGCTTCTCAAACCATTTGCACATCTCTTGTTTAGTAGAACCAAAGATAATATCATCAACATATACTTGCACAAGTAGGATATCACCCTTGTCCTTCTTGATGAACAAAGTCTGATCAATCTTGCCTCTATGAAACCCATTATTCATCAAATAATTAGCTAAGGTTTCATACCACTTCCTTGGAGCCTGATGTAGACCATAAAGAGCCTTAACCACTTTGTAAACTTTATGAGGGTGTTGAGGATCTTCAAAGCCTGGAGGTTGAGAAACATATACCTCCTCATCAATAGTACCATATAGAAATAGTACCATATAGAAAGGCACTCTTAACATCCATTTGATAGACAGTAAAGCTCATAAATTATGCATAGGCTAGAAATAATCTAATAGCCTCAATCCTTGCAACAGGAGCAAAAACTTCTTCATAATCAATACCCTCCTCTTGAGTGTATCCTTGAGCAACCAATCTAGCTTTGTTCCTGATTACAATTCCTCTTTCATCCTTCTCGTTTCTGAACACCCATTTAGTACCAATGACCTTCATACCATCAGGCAAGTCACAAAGAACCCAAACCTTTTGAAGCTTAAACTGCAGCAACTCATCTTGCATAGCTTCAACCCAGCTAGATTCTCCTAGAGCCATATATACATTCTTAGGCTCCATCTGTGAGAGAAAACAGAAAAATAAACACTCATTCTTCTTGCTATGTTTCTTGGACTCATACACTTCACTTATGAACCCATGAATATCATTTTTCTTTGTCTATCTTCTAGTCTTCACACCAGATTGAAGTTCACCAATAACATTATCAAGTGGATGCGCTTTGTGAATGGTAGACTGTGATGTGCTAGGAATATCATATGTTGTAGGCATGTTGGAGATCTCTACATCATCACTTGGTGATTCCTGAGAAGTATGTTCCACATTTGGACCATCAGTGGAAACATTTTGTGTTGCAGTGGTAACAGGATTACCACTGCCTTCAGGAACTTCTTTATGCAGAACATCAAAATTCACAAATTCATCTTCCTTATCAGAATTCTTGGAAGGCTGTGAGTCTCTAGTACCATCAAAATCCCAAATAGGCATAACAAATTGATCTTTATCATCTTCATCATCTCTGCAAGAATCATCTTCATCAATAAACTCTTCTGAATCCTCAAGATCAGCATCACTTGTATCTGAGGTAATATGTACATAGTTCATTGTATTTGATAAAGTCTCAAGATCAAATAGCCATTCAGGTCCTGAACCTGCTATGATAGCTTTATTTTCAAGAAACTGAACATGCAAATTCTCTTCTATCTTCCTTGTTCTTAAGTTGTAAACTCTAAAAGCCTTACTAACCATGGAATAACCAACAAAGAAACCTTCATCTGCCTTTTCTTCAAACTTTCCCAAATGATCAATGGTATTGAGAATTGTGACATGACATCCAAATGGCTTCATGAAATCCAAGAGTGGGGGTCTGCCTCTGAATAGCTCATACGGTGTCTTGTTCTTTGACTTGACCACTAAAACCCTGTTTTGAATATAGCAAGCAGTGTTAACTGCTTCAGCCCAAAAAGTCACTGGAAGCTTTGAATCAGCTATCATGGTTCTAGCAGCCTCAATTAGTGTTCTATTTCTTCTTTCAGCAACACCATTTTACTGAGGTGTTCTAGCAACACTAAATTCTCTTCTAATACCTTTGTCTTTGCAGAAGTCATCCATTACTCTATTCTTGAACTCTGTCCCATTGTCACATCTGATGATCTTTATCTTCTTTTCAGCTTGATTTTCAACTTCAGTGATGAAAGTCTTGAGAATGCCTGTAGTTTCATCCTTGGTAGTTAAGAAGAAAACCCATATAAATCTACTAAAATCATCAGTCACAACAAGACAATACTTCTTCAAATTGATGCTGCTAACAGAAGTAGGACCAAACAAGTCCATATGCAGCATGTAGAGTGGATGATCAATAGAATTCACTGCCTTGGTCTTGCAAGAAGCTCTGTGTTGTTTACCTTTAAGACAGGCAACACAAGTTTGATCATTTTCAAATCTCTTCTCAGGTAAACCTATGACTAGACCATCTTTAACAATCTTATTAATGGTCTTGAAGTTCACATGACCAAGTCTTCTGTGCCAAAGCATAGATTCATCCAAAGTGGCTTTTGCAAGTAAACAAGTAACATCATCTTTAGCCACTATCTTCTTCATGTCAATGCTATATAGATTACCTTTTCTAGGGATTTTAAGCAAAATATCCTTTTCTTCTGGTAGCTTATAATCCTTAGATAAGATATAGCAATCATCTTCTGAGAATAGAACTTTATTTTTCTTGTCACACATCTGTGACACACTAAAGAGGTTGTACTTGAGTTCTGGTACATAGTATACATTCTCAAAATCCAAGTTTCCAGCCTTGATAGTTCCTTTGCCAGAAACCTTGCCACCAATACCTCCTCCAAAGCTGACAGCCTGTCCATCTAATGATTTGAAATCTGAGAGATAGGACTTGTTGCCAGTCATGTGCCTGGAACATCCACTGTCTGAATAACCTTGATCCTCTTTTGTCTTTGAATGTCCCTGCACATAAAAATAAAGGAATTAGTTCCTTTTGGGGACCCAAGCCACAAATGACTTGGATCTGCCTCATGTATCAATACAATTGTATCTATCAAAGGTCATTGATACACCGTTGGGAGTGTTTGAGGTTGTTGTTCCTTTTGGTTTCCATTCCCAACGAGCTGAGGCCTTAACAGCATTTCCCATGTTTACCCTTTTCTTGTTCACATAGACACCAGTGGAAACATTTGGTCTTGCAGTGGTAACTGCAGGCCTAGCAGTGGAAACTGCTGGATTAGAAACTTTGGGTCTCCACATGTGATTCTTGTGAACATTCTTTTCAAAATGAGTCTTTTTCCCTGTTTGATAAGATTTAATAAAAGTAGTGACAAGGGACTTAGGATAAACTCTGTTTTTACTACTAACAGTGGCAACTGCTGGTCTAGCAGTGGAAATAGGTTTGATGCCAGTGTGAAGTAAAACAGACCTGGGAACCATTTTGCTTAGTGGATTTGGGTGAGTTATTTTATTAGAATTATGTCCATTCACCCTTGTATTCCCAAATACCTCCCTTCTTCCCATGTGGTAGTTACAAGTATAAGAAAGGTGATCAAAGCTACCACAAATATGACAGGCCTTATTGTTAAAAACAAAGTCACTACCAAACTGCCTAGTTTTAACATGATTCTAACTTCTCATGTTCCCTCTAGGAGATGTTGACCTATCCCTGTACATCTCTGCATATCTAATGGTAGGCCTAGTGTAATTAGGTTATGACCTAGGCTTCTCTTTGACAGTATCAGGAATACTTCTTTTAACTTCCACTTTAACATTCTCAGAAGTACTAGGTTTAGACTCAACATTCAAATATTCATCTTTAAGAGATGAGTCACTAGCACTATCAAAAGTCTCAACCTCAACCTGAACCTTTTCTGAATCAGCTGGTTTAACAAATTTTGGTCCATAGGTCATAGGTAGATCCTGAAATTCTTCTAAACCTGTGTGAGCTAAGTCAATGCCAGGAGGTGCTGGAACACCTCTTAGAGGTGGTGGAACAGTTTTGTATCCAAGACCTTATTTAGCTTTGCTCACAACTTGGGCTTCCCAAATTTTGCTAATACTCTTAGATTGGTGATCTAGTGTTTGATTAGTTATCTGAATATTCTCACTAGCCTTCTTAACTTTTTCAATCTCTTCCCTAAGAGCTTTATTCATAGCAACCTGAAAATCTAAGTCTCTTTTTAAAACAGCAATGTCATCATTGAACTTAGATTCATTTTCCCTATAATGCTCTAACTGATTTTCTAAAACACCTAGACCTCTTTTATGATTTGCTAAGTTATAATTAGTATGACGTAACTCTAGCATCTGTGCATCATATTGTGTTTTTATGTTCTCATACTCTTTTAAGGCCTTACAAGTTTTAGAACAAGCATTATCAGTATGTACCTCAGTGTCAGAAAAAGCCATGAGTGCATGCTCAGTAGCAAGCATTGCAGATTCTGAATCATCTTCTCCATCCTTAGTCATAAAGCTCCAATCAAAGCTCACTCCATCAATAGCCAATAGCACCTTTGGCTCTTCAGTTGTAGGTTCTTTGTTCTTGTCCTTCTTGTACCAAGTTGACCTGTTATCAGATTTCCTTGGTTTTCTACATTCTCTTGCAAAGTGCCCCATTTTATGACAATTATAGCACTCCACCTTCTTTTTGTCAAAACCTACAGTCTCATTGCCACTTATGTTAATCTTTCTCCCAGTCTTCTTCCAAAACTTCTTTGTTCTTAAGCTTAGTAATGCCACCTGCCATTTAATGTCCATCTCCTTCATATCATCCTCATCAATTTGATCCAAATCCTCATGATTGAGAATTGAACCACCCATTTGACTTGATATAAAACCATAGAAAGTAGCATCACTTAGTCCTGCAACCTGTTTCTTTGAGCTCCCAATGGAAACACTTCCATTACCAGTGGAAACAATCATGTTATCACTGTCATCATCACTATCACTTTCTTCATCTGAATCATCATTAAATGATGATGATATGAGTGCTACACTTGCAGAACTTGTACTTAATTTGCCAGCTTTCTTTAATCTTTGTTCAATAATTTTGAAGTTATTGTACACGTCATTAAGCTTCATTGTCTCCAAATCTGGCTTATCTTCCCATACTGCAACATTGGTGTCAAACTCAGAAGGTAGACTTCTTAGGAATTTTAGATTTAGGTCTTCCTTTTCTACCTCAATTCCAAAAGCAGTGAGTTGAGTAACAATCTTTTGTAGCCTTGTGAAGATGCTATCAAGAGATTCATTACTTGTTGAACCAAAGTTTTCATAAGTCTGCTTCAGCAAAGTCTTTTGAGTCTTCTTGGTGGAATCATTACCACCAAACACTTCACAGATCTCATCAAAAAGAGTCTTTGCAGTCTTGTATTTGCTGAAAGCTAGAACTTGTTCTCTGGGTAGAGCCATCAATAGCAAACCTCTAGCCTTCAAATCATTCTTTAGTTGACTTCTTTCATCATTAGTGACAGGTCCAGTGTTAACTTTTGTTATTGTTTTGTCACCAACCTGCTCTACAGTTGTACCAGGTTTGAAGGAATTTCCACACATAATGATCTCCCATAATGTGTAGTCTTGAACCATAAAGAATTGTTCTATCATAAGCCTCCACATCTCAAAATCATTCAACTTAAGCTTTGGAAGCTTTGCAGCAATGTTTGATTGACTTGTTTCTGTCTCCATTGTTTCTTCTGAGTGAACTTTAGGGTCTTCTAAATCAAAATATCAAAGCCTTGCTCTGATACCACTTGTTGGATCGTGAACACCTTGAACTTGTGTTAATATGATACTTTGAGTAATACCACTAAGTACGCGGAATCTACTTAATGATACTTAGAAGATTGATTGTGAATGAAACAATTGTATGTATATGAGAACAATGTATATAACAAACGAATAGCTCCAATATTATTAATGATAATAATACGAGTGATCTATAATATCACTAGGTTTACAACTTGAAGCTCTAGAAAAACATATGTAAAAGTTATATTTAACCTTTAACCTAGGATCTCCTTTTATATCACAAGGAGTCCTCTTCTACAAGATAAGTATAATGCTAATAGAATAAGATATACACAAGATCTATTCTATATTTATCTAAGCGCGTTTCTCTAACAGTTATCTGATAAGCAGTGGTAATATTTGTTCTTGCAGTGGTAATGAGTTTCCACTGCAAGTACAATCTTCTGCAGTTGTAACATCTTCACTATCCGTGGTAACTGTTAGTATAATTCCCAACACAAGAATTGAAGAAAAAGAAGAAAAGGGTTGATGCGGAGGGCAGTGGTTCAAACTACTAAACAAGTGTTTGTTTAGATATGTGTTTAAAAATTTTAATGGTTGTGAACTCCTATGATCAATGAAACTTCTAACGTTTATGTTACTGATATGTCTATATTGATAAATGAAAGTTTTAATGTTTATGTTACTCATATGTTAGCTAGGTGATGTTTGCAGCTTATGCACAAAATGTTAGCTAGGTGATGTTTGCCATGAAAGTCAAACGGGTGAACGTCTAAAAAAGTGTTTGGTTCTGTTTGCTAATTAATGGGTGAAAACACATGATTCCAATTCAACATGTGCAGTTTGACTTTTGAAAGTCTAAGTGCACTGGGTGCAAACATAATGTTCTTGCAGTATGTTTTTTGATAAGTCTTGAATGCAAGTTTGACTTTTGAAAGTCCAACTGCAATGGGTGCAAGCCATGGTTGATGCAAACAAACATAGAATACATCAGAAACATAAACATTTTCGCAAGTTTGACTTTTGAAAGTCCAACTGCAATGGGTTCAAACATATTGTTCTAAACACAATGAAGTTAAAAAAAGATTACAAATATAGAATCCAACAGACAATAACGTTAAACATATTGTTCAAAGATCAGTGGGTAACACATGAAGAAGTTGGAAGTGCATGTTCATCATTTGACTTCATCTTTTTAGTTGGCCTATCAACCTGAGGTATGTGATTGGGTGGTACTATGACTGTTGTAGACTCAATTCTTGGCCAGTATCTGCGGCCAGAACACCCATTGATCTTGAATGAGTACATACGCGCCCATGTTTCTAGGCTGTAAGCAGCATGAACCCACTCTTCAGGTACAACAACTCCTTTTCCATCCTCATTCATATAGTTTATTGCAGCCACATCATGTATACATGGTATTCCAGTTATCTCCCACATCCTACAACCACACTCCTTCCTATCCATGTTAGCAATATAATGATCCTCGTTAGGCACATATACTTTATATAACGAAGCTGCAATCCATTTAACAACACAATCAGTAGCTTCTTTTTTGTTTGCATCAACCATGGCTTGCATAGTAGGAGTAAGTTGTCCAACACTCCTTTCTATTATTTGCTGAACTACCACAATCCTCTTCACCAAGTACTCCCTGATATATTCAAGACAAACGATGATGGATTTATCTCTGACATCATTTAGCTGGCTACAGAACACCTCACATATGTTGTTTAAGAGTAGTCCACATAGGGCTTTACCTGTTAAACAAATCACACATTATGTATTAATATATGATCAATTATCAGTATGCTTTTGTCCAGTGCCACTTAATGAATTACCTGAAAAATGTGATCGGCTCCATTGTTCAGCTGGAATCTTCAGCAACCAATCATAAGCTGCAGCATTGTTATTCTTCAGATGATCCATCTCTTTGTTGAATTCAACAACAGTTGTGGCTCTTGCAGCCTTCCAAAGCATGTCCTTGTAAACACCTCCTTTCAAATGTGACTTCATTTCCTCATGAATATGCTTAACACAAAACCTGTGTGCAGCATTTGGAAACACACTAGCAACAGCTTGTATCAATCTCTATGAACAGGTAAGGTTATGGATGGTGTTAAAACTTTACATGTTCTCATTGTGAATAAAACACATGATTAATTATACAATAGAAATGTGCACCTTTTGCCTATCAGAAATGAAAGTAAACTTGCAGTTGGTCTCTATCCCAAGATCCTCTCCTAGTAGTTTCAAAAACCAACACCAAGTTGCCTTATTTAGTGCATCAACTACAGCATATGCTACTGGATAAATCCCATTGTTTGCATCAATCTAAACTGATGTTAGTAATTGACCTGGAAAAGGACCTGACATGGAGAATCCATCTAATCCTAAGAATTCTCTGCCACAAGCTTTGAAACCTTGTTTCATAGCTCCCAAACACACATACACCCTTTTAAAAGTTCTTGCTGAACTCGCTGGATTTGGTTCTATCTGTACATCAATCCTAACAGTAGTGCCTGGATTTTGATTAACCAACTCTTGGGCATACTCTCTAACCAGTGCATAATGTGGAAAACTAGAAGGGGGGTTAAATAGTTTTACGTCTTTTTAATTTGTTACAAAAGATTGTTTGAGTGTTTTCTTTATTTTCAAAATTTAGATTCGATAGTATGTGATCTCAAGTCTTGCACAATATAAACAACAATAACTATGTACGATATAGAAATACTAATGTAAGTAAAGAAATAAATGAGAGATGGAAAGATCGAACCGCGAGACAAGAGATTTATAGTGGTTCGGCTACAAGGACACCTTCCTTGCCCTACTCCACTCCCCGAGCACCAAACTCGAGAGTTTTCTTCACTATGTCAACAAGCTCCCTTATGGCGGAGAAAACCTTACACACCAATGTACACACCACAACTTCGTCACAACTTAATCACAACTTCTACACTACTTCTTCACACCAATCTACTTCACAACTTCTTACTTCACACCTATCTACTTCACACCAATCTTCTACACAACTATCTACTTCACACTAATCTTCTTCACAACTATCTACTTCACACAAATCTTCTTCACTACAAACTACTTCCTAACTCTTCTCCTTCACAACAAACTACTAACCAATCACACTATCTATATACCTAGCTAAACTATCTACTATCAAATATTCACAACAAATTGCACAAAGAGATAGATGCTATTGATGATGCTCTAACAACTTGGATGTGGAGGTCACAACAAGTTGTAATACTTCTTGTCTTGGAGGATAGAAGTATTCTTCTCTTGCACTTGAGAGGATGATGTTTGGATCACTTTGAAACAAAGATTTATGTATGTATGATCAAAGGATTAAGAGAATAGAAATGGAGATCTAGAACAGAAAGTTTAGGAGTGCAAAAGGTGAGAAAAATCTGTGGAATGAACTAGTATTTATAGGGAGCAAAAATACTGTTCTCGAGCGTAGCCGGTCCCCTTAATTAGGGGCCGGTCCCCTTAATTAGTGGTCGGTCCCCTTAATGATTAAGGGGGCCGCCTTATGAATTAAGGGGGCCGCCCCCTCCAGAACGTTGGAGTTGCTTGTCCTTTAGTGGGGAAGGTTTTTCTGGATAAAACTTGCCATTTTTAGTTGGAAATTTGAAATCATATATTTATAATGAATTAAACATATTCTTTTAATTCCAAAAGTAATTTTGTAAAAGATATAGAATGTTTAAGTCATTTTATAAAAATTCAAGTGATTAGAAAATTTTCCTTTGATCATAGAATGCAATAAACACTTTGTTTATTCATACCTTAAGTGATTTAAAAGCAAAAAGAATTATTAAGCTCTAAATACTTGTTTATGTCATAAGTTTTAGTTAAATGAGTTTATGCTTTGTAATTATCAAAACATAGAGATATTGTTAATATGTTAACAATGTTTTTAGGCATTATTCATGTCAACAATCTCCCCATTTTTGATGATTACAAAACCTTAAACTCATTAGGTCTAAAACTTAATTTTTAGACAAGAATTTTAGAGTTTAATATTCTCTTCTCCCCCTTTTTGTAAAATCAAAAAGGTTAGACCGATTAAGCCTCATAGAGGAAGTTAAACGGGTAGAGAGCTCACCCTTGATGTATGCTCCCCCTCATTTGAGAGCATCAAGGAAACGAGCTATGGAACGCTTGGCTACAAAAAATATGTGAGGAGAACAAGACATATATATATTGTTAGCATTAAAAATTATATTTGAAAGTGATGGTCATTCTCATTATTAGAATGTTGTGTCGTATGTAATAGTTTAAGTTTGTTGGGCTTTGGACTTGGTAAGTTAATATGTTATGTGTTAGTTTAAGTAAGCCTTGTTATTTAATCATGAATCCAAGTCCAAGCCCAAGCCCATAGAAAGCCTTTAGGGCATCTCTTCTCGTGTACTATATAAACACCTTATATCTCATTTGAGGTGTGTGCTTGTGTGTGTTTGTATGTGTGTTTCTTAATAAAAGTTATCTTCATCTTATTACTCTCTTTCTATATTACACGCCACATACTTATCATTCAAGTCACCATCTCTACTTCATCTAGTTCTTATATTGATATTAAAGTTGATATATCTAAGGTCCTACAAGTGGTATCAATCGCCAAACAATGATTTAGGGGTGTTTTTATCAAGTTTTTTGTTAAAAATTTACACTTTTCATTCATTTGTGTACTTTTTCTTCAAAAAGTTTTGATTTTTACAAAGTTTTAGTGTTAAAGTTGTTGTTTTTATTGAAGCTTTAGTGATTCTAAGTGTTTTGGGAAAGATTTGATCATTAGAAACAAGTGAAAAAAGAGTTTTTGGTTGAAAAATTCGAATTTTTGAAGTTTTCTGGTCATCCTACGCGTAACTTGGGTGAATAGTATGATTTCTTAGCTGTCTACAGTACTGTTTACGCATAAGATTAAGTCAAAACCCCTTTCCTACGCTTAAGTTTAGTCAAAACCCTCTTCTTACGCATAAGTTCACTTTACTACGCATAAGATTGATTTTCTACGCAAAAGGTTGGAAGTCTACGCATAAGATTGAGATCTTACGCTTAAAATCCTACGCTTAAGTCTGTTCCTACGCATAAGGCTACATTCTACGCTTAAGTTGGATTCTACGCATAAGTTTTCTACGCAAAAGATCCTACGCATAAGTTTTCTTCAACGATCAGAGATTACTCAGTACTTCCCTGACTTGGATAAGTTTGTGGAATACTTCGACACGGGATATCTTTCAAGCTTGGACAAGTTTGAGAGATCAATTTGTTTACGCATAAACTCTAAGTTTACGCGTAAAATCAAAGTCTACGCATAAACAATATTGTTTACGCATAACTTTAGATCTTACGCATAACTTAAAGGTTACGCATAACATCTTACGTGTAAGATTATTCATGGTTTACGCGTAAGATCAAGCTTTACGCGTAAGTTTTTGACTTGTGACAACCAAACTTCAAACGGCCATAACTTTTGAACCGTAACTCCGTTTTCGACGAATCAGCTGTCAAAACGACCATGAGACCGAGAAGAAGGACACGTTGAATCATCTAAAGATCATTCAAGCCAAGCTTCGAGGCCCAAATCCACTCCGAACGAAAGTTATTGAGGTTTTAAGGTTTCAGATCAAATTTTTCACCATAAAAACTTGCATCAACTTACACTAATCACAACTCCTATTTCGTTGGAACGATCCAAGAATCAACTTTATCTATCAATGGCTTCTCAACAAGATATTCATGCAGCTGGTGCAGAGAACAGACCCCCTATGCTGTCAAAGGGTGGCTATTCACAGTGGGATAGTCGTATGATGCGCTATCTTAAGAGCAAACCAAATGGAAAATTACTTATCAACTCCATTGTGAATGGACCCTTCAAACCAATACAAGTACTTGACCCTGGAGATCCTAATGGAACCCCCCCAGTGCAACCATTCTACAGAGATCAGAATGAGACTGAGTACACTGAGCAAGACAGACAACAAATTGTAGCTGATGATCAGGCATTCCACTACATCGTTCTTGGTTTACCTGAAACCACTTATGCTACTGTTGATAGTGAACAAAGTGCTCATGCAGTCTGGGAAAGAGTCAAGAAGTTAATGTATGGGACAGACATCGGGAAACAGGAAATGGAAACCAAACTGCTCAAGGAACTTCGCAAGTTTACCTCAATTCCTGGTGAATCCATAGAGTCGTACTACCTCAGGTTCTGTAAGATCATGAATGATTTATCAAGACACAACCTCAGTCAGACAAACATTGCAAACAACACCAATTTTCTGAATGAGTTACAACCAGAATGGGGAAGATACATCACTATTGTTTATCAGACAAAGAATTTGCATGAAGTGACTTATGATCAGTTGTATGACTTCTTGAAGCAAAATCAAGCTGAGGCTGATGAAGTAAGGGCTGAATTACTTTCTAAAAAGCATGATCCTCTAGCATTAATTGCTAATACACCAACACCTTTACTAGTGAACACACAACAACAACCATCATCATCTTCCGCTCACAACTACATGCAACCATCCTACATTCAACAACCAACACCTGTCTACCAACAACAATTCTACCCACAACAACAACATGTTATTCCACAACAGCAATACCCACAATTCCTAGAACCAGAATTCATAGACAATGATGAAGCTTCTGCAGCCTTGACTCAAGCGTTTGCTTTTCTGACAAAGGCATTCCAAGGACGCTATTCTACACCAACTAACAACAACCAAAGGATCTCATCGAACACTCGCAACAAGCAGATTGCTCAGCCAAGTTTCAATATGAGCAATGGAGGCCAAATGGTTGGAGTATATGGGAATCAGCAAGGATATGCTACTGGATTTCACATGGGTAATCAGAATATGCAGAATGCAGGTCAGTATGCAGGGAATCAGCATGGTCAGTATGAAGGGAATCAGCATGGTCAGTATGCAGGGAATCAGATGGGTCAGTTTGTTGGAAATCAGAGGGGTCAGAATGTTGGTAATCAGGCAATGGGTAATCAGAATAGGAATGCTGCAGCTCCAGTTGTTGGGATTCAGGGAAATGTGAATCAGGGTACTTGCAGAAAGCACTGCTGTTGGCACAAAAGAATGAGGCAGGGTTTTAGTTGAATGCAGAGGAAAATGATTTTATGGCTCTTATGGATGACATGGAAGATAGAGAGGATATCGATGCGAACTGCATATTCATGGCAAATCTTCAGGAAACCAAGTATGACACGGATTCTGACACACTTCCTGTTTATGACACCAATGCACCATCTGAGGTATCCAACTTCAACACATGTCACAATAATGATATATTTGATATGTCTCCTCATGAGGAACAGCATTCTGAGAAGCTAGCACCAACTTATGATACATACCTGGACACGCCAAGTAGTAGCAATACTTCTTCAGCAACTCCAGATGTGAATCATAATAGAGGCTTCGTTTCACAGCATGCTGAGAAAGATGAGGAAACACGTGCTTTATTTGAATCATTATTAAATAATTGTGGTATTGAAATCAAGAAAGTGAAAAAGGCCAATCGCGATGTTAAGGCCGCGAATGAGAAATTGACCACTGAGCTTGAGAGATACAAGGAAAATGATAAAAGTTTTCAAATTCACAAAGAACGCGAGTCCGAATTTGAAATTGGTTATAAGAAGTTACTTGTTAAAGATAGGGAATGGAAAAACAAATTTGCTAATCTTAAAATAAGTTCAACAAAAACCATTAACTCTTTAAAACAAGAAATTTCTGAGTTAACAAACAAACTTTCAAAACAAAAAACAGCTTATACCAATCTTGAAAAAGAAAGGGATGAGTTGAAAAAGGACTTTGCAAAGAAAGAAGATAAACTTTTGGACGAAATCATAGAGTCAGAACACATGATTGCACATCTAGAAGAATTAGTGGTTAAGTCGGGTCAGTCAAGTCAAACAATGAAAATGATTTCAAATCAAACTAATCCGATTTACCATACGAAACATAAAATGGCTCTTGGTAACAAAACTCCTTGTAATCTCAAGAAAGCTCAGCAAGAACAGAATGTTTTGTATAATGGTAATGTGATTTACACCAAACATGAACCTCCCGTCGTTCGAGATTCTATGGAAACGATGGAACGTGTCGAAGAGAGTATAACTAAAATGAAACAAAAGGATTTGAAACCCATTGATTATAACAAATTGAACAAACTTTCGGGAATTACTTTTGTTCCACAAAAAGAACCATCAGTGTTTTCCGTAAAACGTCCATTCTCAAAAATGTTTTCGAAAAAGGTAGTTGCTTCCAAACCAATTTCAAACGTGGAACAGATTTCCTCAAACAACACTTTTAACACAAGTGCTGTAAGAGGATATCTTGACGATTTTAAAACCAGAGTTGGGCAACTCAAAACGACTTTAGAATCTAAAACGAGACTTAATGAGATCAATTGGAATTCTACGGTTCATTTACAACTTAAAAAGATTCTTGAGAGTGACTTTGCTCCTCAAATCAATGCCATTAATGTGAGAGCAATTCATTTTGAACAAGCATTTTTAAAAGAAACAGCTGACTTCGTCACGGATCACAAATCCCTGATAAATAAGGCAAATGAATCTTTTGAACAAATCACTGTTTTGGAAAACCTGAATGATTCACTCTTCGAAGCCGTTATGACCACTGATATTATGTCCATCATCATACAAACTTATTCTGTTCAAGACGATGAAAGACTGAGAGCTGAGACCTCCGCAATTGTTTCAAAATATGAAAATGCTCTTATTAAACTCGAAAAAGAAAATGTGTCATATTTCAAACAACTTGATCGAAAAAGCAAAGAATGCAAGTATGACAAACTGTCGTATGAGCGTGCCTTCAAGAACATGAAAGACCAAAATGATCTTTTGAGGACTCAGCTTGAAAGTCAAAAAGGGAAGAGTGTGGAAACTAAGTTTGCAAAACCATTGACTTCGGAGAAACCAAATGTTTCTAACACGGTTAACAAACCAAAAATGTCAATTTCACGGTTTGCTCCAAAAGTCGATGCGAAAAAGGATTTGACAAAATCAGTCACTTCAACACCCTAGCCCAAGCAATGTGATAATGAAAAGATTGTTGATAAAGGAAAAGCGGTTGTCGAAACACCAAAAGTGATAGCACCTGGCCTTTTTAGGATTAGTCCCACTAATGCGTCTGCCTCCACATCTAAGACAAATGCGTGCAAAAATGATAATTCTAAAGAGTCTAGTAATGCTAAAAAGGACAACAATATAAATCCTAACGCGTGTGCCTTACCTTCTACAGGATTAGAAAGCACCTCTAGGAGCAGCAGACTAAAGCCTAAGAGCAATACAAGGAACAATAGAGTCTCGCTTGCCTCTAAGAGTAGTAGCAAGAATAAAGCTGAAGAAGTAGAAGAACACCCTAGGAATTTATCGCTTTGTAATAAGAAACATGATTCATCTGAATGTAATGTCGAAAGTACTGGTTCTAATGCATGTAATGACTCTGTTTGTTTAATATGCAAGAAAAGTTTAATTAATGATGTTCATGATGAATGTGTCTCTAAGAATGTGAATGTTAAGCCTGAACAGAAGAATGTTCCAACAAGACCTAGTGCCAGATCTAGATCTTTAGAAAGATTAGTTGCACGCTTTAGGTCTACCACTATTAGTCGAATGCCTAGGAACTACCTTAAGTATTGTATGTGGATTCCGACGGGTAGAGAGTTCACTTTTCAGGATGGCAAATTGGAAGTTGTTAAATATAAAAATATTGCAATCTTTGATGAGTGCGATTCAGCTTTTACTCCTAACCACATGGAACCAAATTCAAAACAGTTTCCAAATACAAACTCTTCTGTTCTTGGTAGGTTATCGAAATATGTCTTTGGATCGTCGACTCGTGTTGCTCCAAGCACATGACCAGGAATTTAAAGCTGCTGATTAACTTCATCTGGAAATTCATGGGAACTGTACGCTTTGGAAATGATCATGTAGCAGCTATTCAGGGTTATGGAGATCTTCAGTTTGGGAATTTTTTAATCACTCGAGTTTACTACGTCGAAGGGTTGGGACACAATTTGTTTTCAGTTGGGCAGTTTTGTGATGCAGATTTAGAAGTTGCATTCAGGAGAAACACGGTTTTTATTAGAAATTTGGTTGGTGATGATCTCTTAACTGGAAATCGTGGTACAAACTTGTATGCTTTCGACATCAACCAAATGGCTTTTACATTACCAATTTGTCTTATGACAAGGGCATCAGATACTAAGTCCTGGCTGTGGCATAAACGTTTATCCCATCTCAATTTCGACACCATCAACAAGTTAGCCAAAGACAACATCGTCACCGGACTTCCTAAGTTCAAATACACCAAGGAACACCTTTGTCCATCATGCGAACAAGGAAAAAGCAAAAGAGCATCATATAAACCCAAAACCGTACCTAGTTCGGAAGCAAGGTTACATTTGTTGCACATGGACTTATGTGGCCCAATGAGAGTTGAAAGCACTAATGGGAAGAAGTATATTCTTGTTATTGTCGATGATTATTCAAGATATACATGGGTAAAGTTTCTGAGGTCAAAAGACGAAGCACCAGGTACCATCATCACCTTTCTGAAGCGTATCCAAGTTCTACTTCAAGCTCCAGTAAGGATTGTAAGAACAGATAATGGCACAGAATTTACAAATCAGGAGTTAAGAATCTACTTTGAAGATGTTGGTATTACACATCAAACATCAGTTGTTAGAACTCCACGGCAGAATGGGGTAGTTGAAAGAAGAAATCGAACTCTTGTGGAAGCTGCTCGCACAATGCTGATTTTTTCTAGTGCACCACTATTCTTATGGGCTGATGCTGTTGCCACTGCTTGTTTCACTCAGAACCGATCCCTAGTACATCCAAGATTCAATAAAACCCCATATGAGCTAGTGAACAACCGTAAATCTGACATCTCTTACCTTCACGTGTTTGGCGCTTTGTGCTATCCGACGAACGACAGAGAAGATCTAGGAAAGTTAAAAGCTAAGGGTGATATTGGCATCTTCATTGGATATTCAGAAAACTCGAAAGCATTCAGGGTGTATAATAGAAGAACGAAAAGGATAATTGAGACGATGAATGTGAAGTTTGAGGAGATTTCACAAATGGCTTCTGAGAGACTCGCTCTAGAACCCGCGCTTAATCCAATGGCTTCTAATCAATCCAGATTAGGACCCGCACCAAACCCGCAGACTTCTGGACACATCAGTTCAGGACTCGTGCCTCAAGGAGCTCAGTCAACAAACACTAGAAAACCATCAGAACAAGAACTGGAAAATTTCTTCGAGTTAATGTTTGATGAATACTATGGTGGAACTTCGACAAATGCATCTCAACAATATTCCGCTGCACCCGCTCAAAACCATCAACCACCACCACCATCACAAGATGCATCTACTACAATCGAAGCTGAAGCACCAACTACCTCAACATCATCTACATCTACTCCAGCAACTCCAGTTATTGAATCTATTCTACCAAGAGTTGATGAGCAAAACCTAAACGAAAATTTTCAAGAAGAACCTACAAATAATTCAAATGATGTTGCGTTAGAAGAAGAAGAAGTATTTGAAAACCCATTTGCAACAGACTCTGCTGAATCTTCTTCAAGGTTACAAGAACCGACTAACACACATACGTTAAACCCAAGGTACCCTTCTGCGTTTCAATGGACAAAAGACCATCCAATAGAACATGTTATTGGTGAACCTTCAAAGCCAGTTCAGACAAGGAGACAACTTGCCACCGATCTCGAATTATGCATCTACATCTGCTCAATCAGTCTCAAAGAACCAAAAAACATTCGGGAAGCAATGGCAGAAAACCCTTGGATAGAAGCAATGCAGGAGGAAATTCTTCAATACCAGTTACATGATAGTTGGGAACTTGTTGAACGACCACTTGATATACGTGTTCTTGATCTCAAGTGGTTGTGGAAGAACAAACTGGATGAGGAAATGACAGTTATTCGCAACAAAGCTCGTCTCGTGGCTAAAGGTTATTCGCAAGAAGAAGGGATAGATTTCGAAGAGTAATTCACGCCTGTAGCTAGACTTGAAGCAGTTCGGATTTTCTTAGCCTATGCAGCTCACAAAAACATCACAGTCTACCAGATGGACATTAAGACAGCTTTCTTGAATGGAACTCTGAAAGAAGAAGTGTATGTGAGTCAGCCAGAAGGATTCGTTGACAAAGAACATCCAGACTATGTCTACAAGCTTAAAAAGGCCATTTATGGTTTAAAACAAGCTCCAAGAGCGTGGTATGACGAACTCTCATCTTTCTTGCTCAATAACAATTTCACCAAAGGAACAGTTGATGACACCTTGTTTATCAAAAAATTCAAAGATGACATTTTGATTGTTCAGATTAACGTGGACGACATTATCTTTGGGTCCACTAATCCGAATCATTCAAAACATTTTGAAAGTCTCATGAAAAGCAAATTTGAAATGTCCATGATGGGGGAACTAAAATTCTTTCTTGGTTTGCAAATACATCAATCCTCTCGTGGTATTTTTATCAATCAAGCTAAATATACAATAGAGATTTTGAAAAAACATGGAATGGAAAACTGTGATTCTGTTGGTACACCAATGGTCTCTTCACCAAAAATAGGTGCTGATTTATCTGGGAAACCCATCGATCCGAAGAAATATCGGAGCATGATCGGTTCTCTCATGTACCTAACTGCTAGACGACCCGATATTCAATTTGTGTTTGCTTGTTAGCACGGTTTCAGGCAAAGCCTACCGAACTTCACCTCAAAGAGGTTAAACGGATCTTTCGGTACCTACAAAGCACCATTAACATGGGACTTTGGTATATGAAAGATTCGGGGTTTAATCTAACAGCATTTTCAGATGCAGACCATGCCGGTCATCAAGTTTCAGCAAAGAGTACATCTGGTGGAGCACAATTTTTGGGTGAAAAGCTAGTAAGCTGGTCGTCAAAGAAACAGGATTGTACTACGCTTTCAACCGCCAAAGCCGAGTATGTGTCTCTATCTGCGTGTTGTGCCCAAGTTCTTTGGATGAGGACACAGCTCACAGATTATGGCTTTACTTTTGACAGAATACCTATGTATTGTGACTCAGAAAGTGCCATAGCCATCTCGTGCAATACCGTACAACACTCAAAGACGAAGCATATCAAAGTCCGCTACCATTTCATCAAGAACACGTGGAAGAGGGTACTATTGAATTATTTTTTGTTAAGACTGTTTACCAACTCGCCAATCTTTTCACTAAAGCCCTTCCAAAAGAACGGTTTGACTATTTAGTTCGACGAATTGGCATGCGAAGCCTAACCCCTGAGGAGTTAGAACGTCTTCTCGAATCTTCTTGAAAAATGTTGTCAAAATCTCTTCGCTGTAAATTTTTTTGAAAAAACAAAATACAAAATTTGAAAAACCTACAAAAACAAAATACAAAAATACAAAATTTTCAAAAATCCAAAAACATTATAAAATCAAAAAACCCAAAAATATTCTTCTAACGACATGTCTCTTGTATAATCGATATTCTGTACGTTTCTAGAAATGTCATTCAACAATGATACGGATATGTACAGATGCTTGAGCGAGAGTTCTTTTAATGTTTTTCTAAAACATGTCGTTTCTCAAAAATTTCTTCACAATGGCTTTCGTATACTTCAGTACGAAACCCGGACCGTAAATGACGACTTCTGATTATTTTCAAATCAAGGACTCGTACGTTCAAAGACGAAATCATTTTCAAAAAGTTCGAGTCTAAACAAGCGAAAAAGATTTCAAACACAAACTTGTTTTCAAACAGAATTCTTGTGCACTTTTTCAAGATTGTTCAAAAGATTTCTCAAAATCACTCAAAATGAGTGCTCAAGATAACTCCCTCCAAACCCTTAATTGATTTTAAAATGTTCTATCATTAAGGGGGAGTTCAACAACAAAAATGTTCCAAATTCATTCAAAAACAAATCTGTATGTCTCTCCAAAAGCTTTTTCTTAAGCAGTTGATATCAAAAATATCACGATATGCTATTTTTGAGGGGGAGAAGACATGATTAAAATGTGATCAAAGATGTTTAAAGTTTGTGACTGTATCTCAGAAGAGCTCGACTCAGTAAGTACCAATGAATTGACGAAGCTTAAATGTCAGTAATCGAAAAGACTTGTCCTGGACGGGTAATAATTTCAAGCTAGTCTAACTAGTGATGTAAGCGTGTCTCGAATATGACTTGTCTGAGTAGAATGTACCGTCTCGAGAAACTTTCTTTGGACTTGACTAGGACGGGTAGTAATTTCAAGCTAGTCTAACTAGTGATGTAAGCGTGTCTCGAATCGTTCATGTTCGTTGAAAGTGGATCAATTCAAAAGTGCAAACTCCTCTCGCATGTGCAAATTTCTTAATACATGAGCACATGTGAAGGGGGAGTCCTTCAAAAGTTGCAAAACTCTCAAAGTGGTAACAACAATGTGTTTTATTATCATAAACACTTTGAGAGATTTTCAATAAATGGTTTCATGGCAATTATAGGATAGTCATGGTGTTACAAGGTGACTAAGGTTAGGAAAAACCGTCCTATGATCCGCCAAAGCTGGAGGGATCTACCCAAGGACAAATCCAATAGATTAGTATTAGAAGTCCTTAGGTATGATTGAAAAAGGGAGAAAATGAGAAAGGAGAAAGAAGGGGTTGAAGAATTAAAAAGAAAAGTTATGAAAAAGGGTGAAAAGAAATAGCCCTCCATATGTTCAACCTTAGGGCAGACACCGGGTACTATTCGTATGCTATTGGTTGTTACTAAGGTGACACCGGTATTGAAGACAAAGACGTCATGGACCCAGTGACGCACTGCACTAAACCTACTTATCCACTCAAGTTCTCTTAAAAGGGCTTGTTTCATTCTCACGGGGAACCGGTGTAATCTAACAGGAGACCCCTCCCAACTCTCCGCCTAGGAAACCTAAGTATGCACTTATCGAGTCTAGAGCCATGAGATATATCAAAGATCTCTTAGGAACACTTACTATTTCTACAACTGGTGTTCTACATCAATGGACACTAGCTGTAAATTATAGAGTCCTACGCAGATCTTAGCTATCTGCCGAGAACGTTTATGAGAGGATTTTCTCAATGATTGAACGGAAACTCCTGCCAAGGTCTAACAGCCTTGACAGCAGGTTACTTCGGTAACTCCTTGTGGGTTACGCTTAGTGTTTGCGGTGGTTCCATAGCAGTCTACAGTCGTGGATTGATCCCCAGCGACTCACCCAGTCATTGAGCTACTTAGTAGGTCTTGTAAGCTCCTTCGGGGGTATCTAACATGGGAACGGCCTTGGTAAGGGTTAGAAGGAGTCTTCACACTATGCTGTTGACAATCTCTAATTCGAACCTGTAAGTACCGGTTGATTTATTGCTAACTGTTTACCTGCAGATATACATCATCTCCATGGCGACAGATTCCGCATGCTCATACATACATCTGAAAGTTAAAGAAAGCTCCCTCAAAGATCTTTACAACACAAAGTTCAAAGAAAGATTCTACGCTAAAAAGAAGAATCTGCCAAGTATAAAGACCAAAGATCAAAGTGAAAGTAAGGGAACTACGTGCATATGGATTTCTAAGTCCAAAGATGTATGAGCATGTTGGAATGGCAGACAACCACCACAGACGCAAAAGTGACGAAAGGCAGACTGCTCCATATCACAAAAGAACAAAAAACGATGAAAAGTCAGTCATCAAAGATCACAAAGCATGAAGGAACAAAGACTAAAGACTATTCTACTACGATACACAATGGTCAACAACAAAGAACAAAGAAGACCTAATCACGTGGAGCATCATTCGAATGACCACCCCTTAGGGGGAGATTGTTAGCATTAAAAATTATATTAGAAAGTGATGGTCATTCTCATTATTAGAATGTTGTGTCGTATGTAATAGTTTAAGTTTGTTGGGCTTTGGACTTGGTAAGCTAATATGTTATGTGTTAGTTTAAGTAAGCCTTGTTATTTAATCATGAATCCAAGTCCAAGCCCAAGCCCATAGAAAGCCTTTAGGGCATCTCTTTTCATGTACTATATAAACACCTCATATCTCATTTGAGGTATGTGCTTGTGTGTGTTTGTATGTGTATTTCTTAATAAAAGTTCTCTTCGTCTTATTACTCTCTTTCTATATTACACGCCACATACTTATCATTCAAGTCACCATCTCTACTTCATCTAGTTCTTATATTGATATTAAAGTTGATATATCTAAGGTCCTACATATATGCAAAGCAACATTTATGCAAATATAAATAGATTCATTCAAGCATGAGTTGATCATAGAAAGGATCATCATTACAACATTCAATATGCTTGAAGCATATTGATTACAATAAAACAAAATAAACAACATGGACCTAAATTGCCGAAGAGAGCACTAGGACTTGCTTGCAACCCATGGTTGAGTGTTTTATTTGCTTGAGGGGAACATAAGCATAGAGCTTAGTTGTTTGATGGAGAGGGATATGGAGTGGAGTATGTAGCGGAAGAGGTGGATCTCATGATGTTGTATCGTGTTAAGGGTGGTATTAGATGAGGACGAGTGAAAAGATATTCAATCCAAGAAATATCTTCACTCAAGTAGAGGATTTGTTTTTGAAGGAAGATGAAACAAGGGAAAAATTGAGTGTGGTTTGTAACTTGATCCAAGTTGACAGAGTGGGGTAGGCAATTTGCATAGGGTGATGATGGAGGTTGCCCTTTGTTGCGTTGTGCAAGATGTGTAGCAAGGAGATCACTAAGATCGTGGATTTGGTTTATTTCATCACGGAACTTTTGCTTTTCCGTGGCAATATGGAGAGGGTCATTGTGTTGATATGGATGAATTGGGTTTGTGAAGTTGGAATTGTAGTTTGATGGTTGATCAAACTTGTATGGATCATTATAAGTGGTTGGAGGTTGAGATGTGTAGTTTGGCATGAAAGAAGATGTTTGGACAATGTTGTATGGTTTGTAAAGAGGATCAAATGAATGTCCTTGAGGGTTTGGTGTAAAGTTTTGGAAGTAAGTAGTTGGAGGTGTTGAGTGATTTCCAACTTCATTGGTTATGATGGATTTGTTTCGAGGGCTTTTTCTTCGCCAAACGGGTTTTTCCGTCATCCTTGCTAGCCTTGAGGCTTTTGGTTTTGGTTTGTTTGGAGAGGTCATGATGGGGTGAATGATGAGTTTTTAAGATTGGGGATATTTATAGTGCAAGATTTGTGTGTTTATGGATGGATAAAGTTTGTTTGGGAGATTAGGACAAAATATGTTGGTGAAAAATGGGAAATGTAGGTTGAAATGGGCTAAAAGGCAGAAAAGATTATGTAAACCCGACCATCAGATGGCCGGTCCCCTTAATTAGGGGGCGGTCCCCTTAATGATTAAGGGGGCCGCCTTACATAATTAAGGGGGCCGCCCATCTGGTGATTTCCAGATTGCCAGAATTGGGTTTTTGGCAGAAAATTTGCAGAAAGGTTGTGTGTTTGGATTTGAATTCAAGCAAGTTCAATTCCTTGAGGCAATATAGCATCTAGTCTAATTATAATATAGCATGCATGCAAAAACACTTAAGTAAAAGAGTAATCAAGCAATTAATAATAAGCTAGAGGAGACAAGCAAAGGCAAGGCCACACAATCTTCCTAGGGCAACTATCTTAGACAAAGGCAAAGGTAACTAGTGAGTCAAAAACTAGTGATGAAACAAGAAGACAACATTATGAGTGATTTTGTCCTAGTGTGTGCATATATGCAAAAAATGTGGAGTTGTGATTGTTTCGACTCCTAAATGCAAAGAAAAATAAGCTTCCTAAGAAACAATCCAAAATCTCCTTGATTCAATTTTTTCTCGATTCATGAATGTCAATGATATATATTAGATTATATGTTTTGACAATTTATGTGAGAGTTTATGCATGATTTAGGAAAAAGGTTTTTAGTATTTGTCAACAATGCAAGGAAAATGATTTTCATGTAATTCCTAGATGTGAGAATAGTTTTCAAGAAATTTTGATTGGGTTTTACAAGAGAGTATATGCAATGAAAATGAGGTTTCCCAATCTTTAATTTTGTGCGAAATAGATACCTAGACTCAGAAATGGAGAAGTGGAAGAAAAGTAAATTTTATGCAAGTAGAAATTTGTATAAATGCAATATAATTTAGTCAACTTGTTCCATCATTCCTAATCCTAAACGCAAGTGGTTGAATAATTCACGCTTAAGGGGTTTAGTGAATATATCCGCAATGTTATCTTCCGATGCAACCTTTTCTATGGATATGTTTCCTTTTTGTACATTATCCCTAAGGAAGTGGTTGCGTATTTCTATATGTTTAGTCCTAGAATGTTGAACCGGATTTTTGCTTAAATCTATCGCACCTTTTGTCACACCCCCAAAATCGGGTCCAGCGGAAGCATACATGTAGCTGGGGTGTAACTCAATTGATATCACAACACTAGTTCAAAAATGGTTTGCACTTGAATCATTTTGAATAAAATAGTTAAATCAAAATGTTGAATTTACATTGTTAAAAGTAATGCGGAAGTAGGCCTTTAAAATAATTTAAAACGGTCCCCAAATGATTAAATCAGAGTCTTCTATGACCATGCCATGCCCTGCCAAAACCTCCAGTAGCGTGCCATTGCTAAATATCTGAAAATACATGCTAAAGTGTCAACACAATGGTTGGTGAGTTCATAGAGTCTTGTGAAAAAGAATGTAATGCATATGGATGAAGTTGTCCCAGCAAAGGCATCGTAAATCCACTCAGTTCCAAGTCCCGCCATAAGAGACTTGTAACCTGTGTGTTTACAACCCACTGCCAAATGTATTATGTTTGTAATAAATCAGTCATAAGGTTGATGCAAAGGCATCGTATTTCAGTAATAAGACTTGATGCAAAGGCATCGTATTTCAGTAGTAAGACTTGATGCAAAAGTATCGGGAATTTATCAGTAATTTTGTATGTACAATAGCCCAAGTATAAAGTAAAGTACTAAGATTTCAATAATGAAACCCACATTGTCTCTTAAGCTCATGGCCCCGAAGCTAGACGTACTAAATCCTGCCCCAAATGAGTGTTTACCAGACACTCAATAAATTAGAAATGAAATGCATTCGTAATTCCGTTGGAGCAACCCAAACACGAATGGAG
This sequence comes from Artemisia argyi, assembly GCA_030686995.1. Classification (NCBI taxonomy): domain Eukaryota; kingdom Viridiplantae; phylum Streptophyta; class Magnoliopsida; order Asterales; family Asteraceae; genus Artemisia; species Artemisia argyi. The sequence continues at coordinate 179,742,946 of CM060695.1, forward strand.
GAGTCACCCTCAATAGATCTATTCACTCACTCTCGCTTAGTACTTGAAATTAACGGTCCATGAAATAAAGGGGACTTGTCGTGACGTGGTAATAAGACTACTTAAGCAATGTAAGAACTTTATACTTTGGCATTGTACAAAAATAGTTGCTGCAATGTATTCTCCCCTATGGGATTTGAAATCGTATAAAAGTATAACACGAGTATTTAAGCATGTATCTCCCCCAAAGAGTTTGTAAAGTAATTAAACCAGTAAAAGTGGGGCTATGACTCACCTGATATGATGGTACCATGAACATGTAATGAGCTGAAAAACAAGGCGCGCACACTAGCCGCAACCTAATATGAATGATGAACGATCTACTTTAGATCATGAAATGATGTTATGAATGTCCATGCACATGTTTCTATACCACTCTACTCTTTGGAAAAACACTTGTATTATCAAAAATATATATTCCAAGAATTTGGAAAATATTGCTATTAGAAAATATAAATAGCTAGTTATAATATATATATACTTATATATATATATAACGTAAGTTTCCATGTAAGCGTTGAAATATTCGGGTTGTAATCCTTGAAATGATGAAAACATACTCGTAATAACTAATACTACGTTAGTTATAAAGCTCGGTACTTGATATTACTTCTAGCTTGAAAATGTACTTCGTAGTTTTTGCGCCAAATTTAATAAAAGCTGTCAATTATAAAATGGTTTTAGCCGATATTCAAACGAGTATATCTTTGTCGTTACTTGTCCGTTTTACTTGTTCTTTATATCCACGGTTACGTCTTAGTATGTAGTAATATATATTGGAAAGCTCGGCTCCTCCGGGTTACGTCTAAAGTCTCTTTTTGTCCAATGAAAAACGTCCAACAGCATACATTTTCTGAAAAATACTTTTCGTCTACAATCTTGCAAAAATCATAACTCCTTCGTTATAGACTCTTTTTAATCCGTTCTTTCGCCTACGGATTCGTTTTTGAAAGTATTTTCTAAAAATTTTGCCAAAGTTTCCTTGGTGTTTACTGATTTTCCAGATTTTTACAAAACGGGACAGCATGTCTAAAATAGGTTCCAAATCAAGTTTCCAAGGTCAAAAACTAATTTCTACCATCACCAAACCTCTTGTAATCACCACATGACTAATCTAATCTTACCATACACCTTCTTAGGGTGCCATGGACTCCTAACCAAGTTATTAGAGCAAGGGGATTCATAACTAAAAAGTTAGGGTTTGTATGTTTCTTTTTTAGCCAAAATAAAGTGTGGTATAGCTACTTGTACATGGTTTTTAGCATGATACTTATGTAATACATGTAAAAATAGGATGATCCATGAAAAAATAAAGATGAAAACTTACTTGACAAAATGAGATGATTATAGGATGATTATGCTTGATGTTCTTGTGTTTTTGTTGCTTGATTCTTGATTAGGCTTGTAAAATGAATAAGTTTTGTGTTTTACTTTATGGAAAATGATCACTTGATCATGGAGATCATCAAAAGGTCGTGGGTTTGGAGAAGGGATGGAGAGGATGAGCAAGTTTTTGTTCTTTCTAAAAAGGATGAATTATGATTTTGGAAAATTTGGTAAAGTATGTTATAATGTGTTTATTAGTATAAAATGGCTACATTAATGCACATGGTTAAAGGGTGTGGTCTTGGGCTGGTTTTTGGGTGTGAAAAGGAGTAGCCAAAACGGTTTTGATCACTTAGAAAATATAGTGTAGCGTTAAGTGTTATTACGCGTTATTCGTTAAAATCGGGTACCGGGTTTAATAGCAATAAACGTTCACGAAGTTAACCGGGATGAAATAAAAGTCATGATAATGATAAAAACATATTAAAAATATGTTGGGTACATTTACTGAGTGATCGGGTGATTATTGTTTAGTTTTCACGAAAACCGTCGTTATATTCATACGCGTACGTTATAAATAAAATAAATTACGAAAATACTGGGTAACTGAATGTTATAACTTTTATGATGTTAAAATGGATATAAAAATATGTCGGGACCATTGTGGGAATATTTAGATATATTCGTCGTGTATAAACCGGGTGTTAACGTTTATTATAATTACGTATACGTAAAAACGTTAAATATACTGAATATAGAAATTTGAAAATCCTAAGAATGGTATAACATGAAAATGCTGTTATGATGATATGCAGACTATCCCCAGTCCGTATGCAGTGTACTTAACACTAATGAAATGAATTCGCACCTAAACCAATCCGGTTACGCGAATTTGAATACCCGTAAACTAAATTTACGATGAAATGAGTAATGCAAGTGAATGATGAAAACTTTTCCGGAAATGAATAGTGTTCGGTGAATAGTAAATTTTCAAAAAGTTTCTCAGAACATCAAACTGACCTCGAAAACGATGAATAGTAAAACGATGAATAGTGTTTTGATGAATAGTGATTTATGAATAGTAAAAAGTCGAAGTTTGGGAAAATGACCTGAAATGGTAAATGACGTGAAATGGTGAGTTGTGACACCTTTGTTATCACACATAATGGGAACATTTTCTAACCTAATACCATAGTCTACAAGAGCTTGTTTCATCCATAGTGCTTGTTGACATGCCTTTCCGGCGCTTACATATTCGGCTTCGGTGGTAGAAATAGCAAGAGCGGTTTGCTTCTTTGAGAACCAAGATGTTAGACAACATACCATAAAGGTGCAAATACCGCTAGTGCTCTTTCTATCTACGTAGTCTCCCGCATGATCCGAATCCGCATAGACGATGGTTTCTATGCCGGATCCCTTAGGATACCATAATCCTAAGTGTATAGTGCCTTTAATGTATCGGAAGATATGCTTAACCGCTTCTAGGTGAGAGGTTTTGGGATCCTCTTGAAAACGGGCACAAAGGCAGACACTAAACATGATATCGGGTCTACTTGCCGTCAAGTATAGTAAACTACCTATCATTCCTCTATACTTGGTGTTCTCTACGGACTCGCCTTCATCATCCTTTGTGAGTTTCACTTCCGTAGACATGGGAGTTTTCATGGGTTTTGAGTCTTCTAGGCCAAATTTCTTAAGCATTTCCTTAATGTACTTAGATTGGTTAAAGAATATTCCATCTTCTAATTGTTTTATTTTTAATCCTAGGAAGAAGTTTAGTTCACCCATCATACTCATCTCAAACGCATCATGCATGATTTTGGAAAATTCATCACACATGTCTTGACAAGTCGATCCAAATATAATGTCGTCAACATATATTTGAACAATGATGAGATTTGGGTCTTTCTTTTTAGTGAAAAGAGTGTTATCTACCATTCCCATGGAATAATTATGTTTAATAAGGAAAGCTTTTAATCGATCATACCAAGCTTTGGGAGCTTGTTTGAGTCCATACAAAGCTTTCTTTAACTTATAAACATAATCAGGTTTAGCGAAGTCAATGAATCCTGGAGGTTGTGCCACATAAACCTCCTCATTGATAAAACCGTTAAGGAATGCACTTTTCACGTCCATTTGGAATAACTTAAAGTCTAGGGTGCATGCATAGGCAAGTAATATCCTAATAGATTCTAGTCTAGCTACAGGGGCATAAGTTTCGTCATAATCAATTCCTTCTTGTTGATTATAACCTTGGGCAACTAACCTAGCTTTATTCCTAGTTACTATTCCATTTTCATCTAACTTATTCCTATATACCCATTTAGTTCCTATGATAGTCATATTCATTGGATTTGGGACTAATTCCCAAACATCATTTGCCTTAAATTGATTTAATTCTTCTTGCATAGCTATAACCCAACTTTCATCTTTTAATGCTTCATTAATATTCTTAGGTTCTATTGCTGAGAGGAAACAAAAGAAGTCATTTCTATCTTGGGCTTGTGACCTAAGGGTTCTTTGATTAAGATGTCCTATTATATTATTTAATGGATGTGATCTAGATTCTTTAATATTTGTAATTTCGTTATTTCCTAAGTTTATGTCTTCATTATCATTTCCTATGGGTTTTGTTATACTAACCTCAATAGCCTCATCTTCAACTAAGTCATCATCTTCTAAGGGTAATGTTTTAGGAGGTGGTGGTGTTTCATCAAATGTTACATTTAGTGATTCTTCTACTTTCATAGAGTGTTTGTTAAGTATTATATATGCTTTACTATTTTGTGAGTACCCTAAAAATATTCCTTCATATGATTTTAGATCAAACTTAGTGAGGTAATCTTTAGTGTTTAAAATATAACATTTACTTCCAAATACCCTAAAGTAGTTCAAGTTTGGTTTTCTACCTCTTAGTAACTCATAAGGAGTTTTTCCTAGAATTCTCCTAATTGATACCCTATTAATAATATATGTTGATGTATCTATAGCGTGACACCAAAATTTTTGTGGGATGGATTGTTCAATTAACATAGTTCTACTCATTTCTTGTAGCGACCTATTTTTTCTTTCTACTACGCCATTTGATTGAGGAGTACGAGGAGCGGAGAAATTGTGAGATATTCCATTTAAATCACAATATTTTCCGAATTGTGCTTCGTTGTCAAATTCTATACCATGGTCCGTCCTAATGGCTACTATTGTGCATCCTAATTTATTTTGAATCATTTTACTAAATATTTCAAAATTTTCAAAGGCTTGGGTTTTGTCACATAAAAACCTAGTCCACGTGTATCGTGAATAGTCATCTACTATTACTAAGGTATACTTGTTTCCTCCATAGCTCCGCACAGCGGATGGACCAAAAAGATCCATATGTAATAATTCTAGGCACCTAGTAGTGGATACTATATTCTTAGCTTTGTGACTAACATGAGTTTGTTTTCCAATTTTACATGCATCACAAAAATGCTTGTCATATTTTAGGTTAGGCAAGTTTCTAACTAGTTCTTTAGAGGCCAAAGATTGTATTTGTTGTATGTTTGCATGTCCTAATCTCCTATGCCACAATGTGGAGTTTTCGTCTAGGGTCGTTAGGCATATCCTATCTTCAGGTTTGTTTCCTAGTTTCATAACATATATGCCTCCTTTCCTAATTCCTCTACCTATAATCTTTCCATTCTTAACTATTTTGCTATCCTCTTCGGTAAAGGTAACTCTACATTTATTATCGCATATTTGGCCTATACTAAGCAAGTTATATGTTAAATTATCTACATGCTCAACATTTTTAATAGTAAGTGAGTCTTGAGAAATCGTACATTTTGCCAATGATTTTTCCACGCAAGTCACTACCGAAAATAACGTTACCTCCATTGTATGCCTTATACGTAGAAAATAGCTTACGGTTCCCCGTCATGTGCCTCGAACATCCGCTATCCTTGATCCATTCGTCAGGCTCCAAGTCAATTCCTAAACATATTTCGTCGGTTGCTTTTGCCACAAAACACTTTTCGTCTCTTGGTTTTTCCACTTCTTCTTTGTCACTATCACTCCATGTTCCACTAAGAAAGGCGCCTTGATTTTCATAACCCGGCGGCTTTAGACATTCACCAATGAGATGATTTGGACTTCCACATCTAAAGCACTTTCTTTTCCCGTAGTTATCACTTCTATTTCTTTGGAACGATTTTCTTTCATCTCGTGGTGATCTAGTGAATCTTCCTCGTCTTTTGAAGAATTTCTTGAATTCTCTTACGGCCATTGCATATTCTTCGTCTTCACTCTCGTCACTTGAGTCGTCATCGTCACTAGGTTCCTTTTTGGCTTTTAGAGCAATGGATTTGGTTTGTTCTTTCTTGACTTTGACCGTTTCCGAATCTCTTCTTATAATTCTTCATGGACCTTCAAGTTGCCAATAAGTTCATCAAGTGATAACGTCATCAAATTCTTTGATTCTTCAATTTCCGTGACCTTAGCTCGCCATTTTGGATGCAATGCCCTAAGAAATTTCCTAACACAATTTTTACTAGAAAATGTCTCATCAAGTGTTTTTAAACTTGTGATAATAGTGTTAAATTTAGCAAACGCATTATCAATTGATTCCTCTTCCGGAATGGTAAATTGTTCATATTGTTGTACAAGAAGATCTATTTTATTATCTTTGACTTGACTATTACCTTGGTGAGTGATAAGTAGTGATTCCCAAATTTCTTTGGCGGTTTTACACATAAAAATTCTTTCATATTCTTTGCGTGGTAACGCTTTATAAATTACCATTTTACCTTCATTATTTTTAGCTAGTTTCTTTTTCAAATCATCATTTTGTTTTTCAAAAGGTACAATTTCATCCTTTTTAGTTTGCGGATTTTGTTGAGTGGGAGGAAAATCACCAAAGGTAATAACATGCCAAAGATCAAGATCTTTTGATTTCACATAAGTTTCAAATCTATTTTTCCAATATAAAAATCCATCACTTTCAAATAGTCGTGGTCTTTGCGTAGATTGCCCTTCTAAATATTTTTCAGATTCCATAGATCGTTACAAGTTTTAAAATGCAATATATTTTAAAAATCTTGCTAGACGTGGCTTCTGATACCAATTGTGGAAAACTAGAAGGGGGGTTGAATAGTTTTACGTCTTTTTAATTTGTTACAAAAGATTGTTTGAGTGTTTTCTTTATTTTCAAAATTTAGATTCGATAGTATGTGATCTCAAGTCTTGCACAATATAAACAACAATAACTATGTACAATATAGCAATACTAATGTAAGTAAAGAAATAAATGAGAGATGGAAAGATCGAACCGCGAGACAAGAGATTTATAGTGGTTCGGCTACAAGGACACCTTCCTTGCCCTACTCCACTCCCCGAGCACCAAACTCGAGAGTTTTCTTCACTATGTCAACAAGCTCCCTTATGGCGAAGAAAACCTTACACACCAATGTACACACCACAACTTCGTCACAACTTAATCACAACTTCTACACTACTTCTTCACACCAATCTACTTCACAACTTCTGACTTCACACCTATCTACTTCACACCAATCTTCTACACTTCTATCTACTTCACACCAATCTTCTTCACTGGAAACTACTTCCTAACTCTTCTCCTTCACAACAAACTACTAACCAATCACACTATCTATATACCTAGCTATACTATCTACTATCAAATATTCACAACAAATTGTACAAAGAGATAGATGCTATTGATGATGCTCTAACAACTTGGATGTGGAGGTCACAACAAGTTGTAATACTTCTTGTCTTGGAGGATACAAGTATTCTTCTCTTGCACTTGATAGGATGATGTTTGGATCACTTTGAAACAAAGATTTATGTATGTATGATCAAAGGATTAAGAGAATAGAAATGGAGATCTAGAACAGAAAGTTTAGGAGTGCAAAAGGTGAGAAAAATCTGTGGAATGAACTAGTATTTACAGGGAGCAAAAATACTATTATGGAACGTGGCCGGTCCCCTTAATGATTAAGGGGGCCGCCTTATGAATTAAGGGAGCCGCCCTCTCCAGAACGTTGGAGTTGCTTGTCCTTTAGTGGGGAAGGTTTTTCTGGATAAAACTTGCCATTTTTGGTTGGAAATTTGAAATCATATATTTATAATGAATTAAACATATTCTTTTAATTCCAAAAGTAATTTTGTAAAAGATATAGAATGTTTAAGTCATTTTATAAAAATTCAAGTGATTAGAAAATTTTCCTTTGATCATAGAATGCAATAAACACTTTGTTTATTCATACCTTAAGTGATTTGGATGCAAAAAGAAATATTAAGCTCTAAATACTTGTTTGTGTCATAAGTTTTAGTTAAATGAGTTTATGCTTTGTAATTATCAAAACATAGAGATATTGTTAATATGTTAACAATGTTTTTAGGCATTATTCATGTCAACACATAATGTTTGGTTAAAATAGGTATACCTGATTGAATTTCACAGGCTTTATGGCATAGCAAATCAGACTTACTTACGGGAACATCTTCAATTACCTGTGTTAGCATCAAAGAAATATTAAAAGAAGTGATGGTCATTCTCATGTTAGTAACTTTGTCACAGTGTCGTTATATGTAATAGTTTAAGTTAGTTGGGCTTTGGACTTGGTAAGCTAACATGTTATGTGTTATGTTATGCAAGCCTTTTATAATATATGTAATCCAAGTCCAAGCCCAAGTCCATTAGAAAGCCCATGAGGCCTTTCTCTCTAACTATATAAGGCACTTACCTAGTCATTTGTAGGTGTGCTTGTGTGTGTATTGTGTGTGTGTTATTAATAAAAGCTCTCATTTCCATCTCTCTCTCTACTCCATACGATTCACATATACATACATATCAAGTCACCATCTTTCCTTCTTCTAAGCTTCTATTGTTGTGATAAAGTTGTGTTATCTAAGGTCCTACAAGTGGTATCAATCGCCTAACAATGATTTAGGAGGGTTGAGGGTTTGTTTGTTTCGTATTTTTAAGCTTATTCTCACGTTATCTTTCTTAAAAATTCTTACTTTTCTTGTTTTTCTTGGCTTTTAACACTTTTTTGATTACAAACTAGTGTTATAAACCTTTTCTAACAAGAAAGTTTCAACCTTTTTGAAAGTTTTAACCTTAAAAACTCGTATTTGGTTTTCGTACTTCTTTTCGAGATCACTAAAAAGTTTTATAAAAATCATCAAGTTTGGAACTTTCTTCAAGTTTTGGTGTTTTTTAGCCTAGAAGTACAAGAATCTTGGATTAAAAACTTCATTTGGGAGTGCTTTTTGCAAAATCAAAAAACTGCCATAGTTTCGAAATCTAAAATACTTGTTTTCGAAATCTTGACTGCTTTTCGAGAACACAAGAATCGGCTCCTTTCGTGCTCGCAGTTGGATACTCGGTATTTTCTCTCTTGTATAAGAAAGAAATTACTTCGAATTTTGGATAAATTTCGATATTGGATAATCTCGAAATTTCTGTGTGACTTTGCTTTCTCGAAAATTTGTAAACTTTCGAGAACACTGTCTTGACAAGTTTCGGAAACTACATTTCGAAATCTCTGTCTCGCAATCAGGCAAAGTTTCGCAATCAGGCCAAGTTTCGCAATCAAGAAAAGTATTCCTGATTGTGACTTGATATGTATATATGTATTTGATATGTATATAGAGAGAGATAAGAAATATGGAACTTTTATTCAAGAGAACACACACAAATACACACACAAGCACTGGAAAATTTCTTCGAGTTAATGTTTGATGAATACTAAGGTGGAACTTCGACAAATGCATCACAACTACATTCCGCTGCACTCGCTCAAAATCAACCACCACCACAATCACAAGATGCATCTACAACAGTTGAAGCTGAAGCACCAACGACCTCAACATCATCAATATCTACTCAAACAACTCCAGTTATTGAATCTGTTCTACCAAGAGTTGATGAGCAAAATCAAACTACAAATTTTCAAGAAGAACCTACAACTAATTCAAACGATGTTGCGTTAGAAGAAGAAGAAGTATTTGAAAACCCGTTTGCATCAGACTCTGCTGAATCTTCTTCAAGGTTACAAGAACCATCTAACATACATTCGTTCAACCAAAGGTACCCTTCTACGTTTCACTGGACAAAAGACCATCCGTTTGTACATGTTATTGGTGAACCTTCAAAGCCAGTTCAGACAAGGAGACAACTTGCCACCGATCTCGAATTGTGCATTTACATTTGCTCAATAAGCCCCAAAGTACCAAAGAATATTCGGGAAGCAATGGCAGAAAACCCATGGATTGAAGCAATGCAGGAAGAATTTCTTCAATACCAGTTACATGATAGTTGGGAACTTGTTGAACGACCACTTGATAAACGAGTTCTTGATCTCAAGTGGTTGTGGAAGAACAAACTGGATGAGGAAATGACTGTAATTTGCAACAAAGCTCGTCTCGTGGCAAAAGGTTATCCACAAGAAGAAGGGATAGATTTCGAAGAATCATTAGCGCCTGTAGCTAGACTTGAAGCAGTCCGGATCTTCTTAGCCTATGCAGCTCACAAAAACATCACAGTCTAGCAGATGGACATTAAGACCGCTTTCTTGAATGGAACTCTGAAAGAAGAAATGTATGTGAGTCAGCCAGAAGGATTCGTTAACAAAGAACATCCAGACTACGTCTACAAGCTTAAGAAAGCCATCTATGGTTTAAAACAAGCTCCAAGAGCGTGGTATGACGAACTATCATCTTTCTTGCTCAATAACAATTTCACCAAAGGAACAGTTGATGACACCTTGTTTATCAAAAAATTCAAAAATGACATTTTGATTGTTCAGATTTACGTGGACGACATCAAGCTAAATATACTATAGAGATTTTGAAAAAAACATGGAATGGAAAACTGTGATTCTGTTGGTACACCAATGGTCAATTCACCAAAAATAGGTGCTGATTTGTTTGGAAAACCCATCGATCCGAAGAAATATCGGAGCATGATCGGTTCTCTCATGAACCTAACTGCTAGCCGACCCGATATTCAATTTGATGTTTGTTTGTTAGCACGGTTTCAAGCCAAGCCTACCGAACTTCACCTCAAAGAGGTTAAATGGATCTTTCGGTACCTACGAAGCACCATTAACATGGGACTTTGGTATCCGAAAGATTCGGAGTTTAATCTAACAGCATTTTCAGATGCCGACCATGCAGGTGATCAAGTTACAGCAAAGAGTACATCAGGTGGAGTAAAATTTTTGGGTGAAAAGCTAGTAAGCTAGTCGTCAAAGAAACAAGGTTGTACTGCGCTTTCAACCGCCGAAGCCGAGTATGTGTCTCTATCTGCGTGTTGTGCCCAAGTTCTTTGGATGAGGACACAGCTCACAGATTATGGCTTTACTTTTGACAGAATACCTATGTATTGTGACTCAAAAAGTGCCATAGCCATCTCGTGCAATCCCGTACACCACTCAAAGACGAAGCATATCAAAGTCCGCTACCATTTTATCAAAGAACACGTGGAAGAGGGTACTGTTGAATTATTTTTCTTTAAGACCGATTACCAACTCGCCGATCTATTCACTAAAGCCCTTCCTAAAGAAAGGTTTAACTATTTAGTTCGACGAATTCGCATGCGAAGCCTAACTCCTGAGGAGCTAGAACGTCTTCTCGAATCTTCTTGAAAAATGTTTTCAAAATCGCTTCGCTGTAAATATTTTTGAAAAAACAAAATACAAAAATATAAAATTTTCAAAAAATACAAAAACAATATAAAATCAAAAATACAAAAATATTCTTATCACGACATGTCTCTTGTATAATCGATATTCTGTACGTTTCTAGAAATGTCATTCAACAATGATACGGATATGTACAGATGCTTGAGCGAGAGTTCTTTTTAATTTTTTCTAAAACATATCGTTTCTCAAAAGTTTCTCACAATGGCTTTCGTATACTTCAGTACGAAACCCGGACCATAAATGACGACTTCTGATTATTTTCAAATCACGGACTCGTACGTTCAAAGACGAAATCATTTTCAAAAAGTTCGAGTCTAAACAAACGAAAAAGATTTTAAACACAAACTCGTTTCAAAAAGAATTCTTGAGCACTTTTTCAAGTTTATTCAAAATATTTCTCAAAATGAGTGCTCAAGATAACTCCTTCCAAACCCTTAAATGATTTTAAAATGTTCTATCGTTAAGGGGGAGTTCAAAAACAAAAATGTTCCAAATTCATGCTAAATCAAATCCGTCTTTCTCTCCAAAAGCTTTTTCTTAATCTGTTGATATAAAAAATATCACGATATGCTATTTTTGAGGGGGAGAAGACATGATTAAAATGTGATCAAAGATGTTTAAAATTTGTGACTGAATCTCAAAAGAGCTCGACTCAGTAAGTACCAATGAATTGACGAAGCTTAAAATGTCAGTAATCAAAAAGACTTGTCCTGGACGGGTAATAATTTCAAGCTAGTCTAACTAGTGATGTAAGCGTGTCTCGAATAGGACTTGTCTGAGTAGAATGTACCGTCTCGAGAAACTTTCTTTGGACTTGACCAGGACGGGTAATAATTTCAAGCTAGTTTAACTAGTGATGTAAGCGTGTCTCGAATCGGTCATGTTCACTGAAAGTGGATCAATTCAAAAAGTGCAAACTTCTCCCGCATGTGCAAATTTCTTAAAAATTACATGAGCACATGTGAAGGGGGAGTCCTTCTAAAGTTGCAAAACTCTCAAAGTAGTAACAACAAAGATGTTTAATAATCATAAACACTTTGAGAGATTTTCAAATGAATGGTTTTATGGCAATTATAGGATAGTCATGGTGTTACAAGGTGACTAAGGTTAGGAAAAACTGTCCTATGATCCGCCAAAGCCGGAGGGATCTACCCAAGGACAAATCCAATAGATTAGAATTAGAAGTCCTTAGGTATGATTGAAAAAAGGAGAAAATGAGAAAGGAGAAAAAAGGGGTTGAAGAATTAAAAAGAAAAGTTATGAAAAAGGGTGAAAAGAAATAACCCTCCAAATGTTCAACCTTAGGGCAGACACCGGGTACAATTCGTATGCTACTGGTTGTTACTAAGGTGACACCGGTATTGAAGACAAAGACGTCATGGACCCAGTGACGCACTGCACTAAACCTTCTTAACCACTCAAGTTCTCTTAAAAGAGCTTGTTTCATTCTCACGGGGAACCGGTGTAATCTATCGAATTGTCTCTTAGAGATGGTTGATATTGAAGCAGGAGACCCCTCCCTAGTCTCCGCATAGGAAACCTAAGTATGCACTTATAGAGTCTAGAGCCATGAGATACATCAAAGATCTCTTAGGAACACTTAGTATTTCTACAACTGGTGTTCTACATCAATGGACATCAGCTGTAAATTATAGAGTCCTACGTAGATCTTAGCAATCTGCCAGAACATTTATGAGAGGATTCACTTTTGTAATTCTCAATGATTGAATGGAAACTCCTGCCAGGGTCAACATCAAGCAGCCCTGACAGCAGGTCACTTCGGTAATTCTTTATGGGTTACGCTTAGTGTTCGCGGTGGTTTCAAACGGTCTACAGTCGTGGAGTGATCCCCAGCGGCTCACCCATTCGTTAATCTACTTAGTAGGTTTCGTAAGCTCTCTCGGGAGTATCCGAAATGGGAACGGCCATGGTAAGGATTAGAAGGAGTCTTCACACTATGCTGTTGACGATCTCTAATTCCTTATCTGTAAGTACCGATTGATTATTGCTAACTGTTTACCTACAGGTACATATCACCTCCATGGCGACGGATTCCACATGCTCATACATGCATCACAAAGTCAAAGGAAAGTTCTCACGAAGATCAAAGGATAGCAACAGTCAAAGAAAGATTCTATGCCAAAAAGAAGAATCTACAAAGTCTAATGACAAAGATCTATGTTAAAGAACAGGAACAACAAATGCATGTATCACAAAGACTAAAGATGTATGAGCATGTTGGAATGACGAACAACCACCACGGACGCAGAAGTGACGAAAGGTAGACAACGAATGATGAAAAGTCAGTCATCAAAGATCACAAAGCATGAAGGAACAAAAACTTAAGACTATTCTGCAACAACACACGAAGTTCAAGACAAATAACACGGAAGACCTAATCACGTGGAGCATCATTTGAATGACCACCCCTTAGGGGGAGATTGTTAGCATCAAAGAAGTATTAAAAGAAGTGATGGTCATTCTCATGTTAGTAACTTTGTCACAGTGTCGTTATATGTAATAGTTTAAGTTAGTTGGGCTTTGGACTTAGTAAGCTAACATGTTATGTGTTATGTTATGCAAGCCTTTTATAATATATGTAATCCAAGTCTAAGCCCAAGTCCATTAGAAAGCCCATGAGGACTTTCTCTCTAACTATATAAGGCACTTACCTAGTCATTTGTAGGTGTGCTTGTGTGTGCTTGTGTGTGTTATTAATATAAGCTCCCATTTCCATCTCTCTCTATATACATACGAAATACATATATACATATCAAGTCACCATCTTTCCATCTTTCCTTCTTCTAAGCTTTTATTGGTGTGATAAAGTTGTGATATTTAAGGTCCAACAACATGATCATCGTCATCAAACACTTCATCATCATTTCGATCATAGTCCAAATCCTCTGAATCACTCCCGCCACTCTGTTCTTCTGTTTCATTATCTACCTCTACTACTTTCACATTTCCCATCTGACCACCTACAATTGTAAGTCCATAACATTAACAACAAATACACCTTTTAACAAATAAAAAAAAAAAAAAAAAAAAAAAAAAAAAAAAAAAAGAAAAAAAAAACTCACAAAACAGGAGGGAAATTAAAGAGGAAAATGCACTGTGTCTTACCGTATCGTTTAAAGGCACGGACGATCGATGTAATCTAACCAGAACTATACGGATCTATACGTATCGTTGAAAGGCAGTGAATAGGAAAATACACTGGTAAAGATTTGGCGGCAACAATTAGGGTTGTATCTGAAGTTAAAGGGGTATATTTGTAATTTCATGCGATTATACCCTTGACTGACGGGAAAACTAACGGAAGTTAGCCAAAAAGGCCTCTCGGTGGCGATTTTGCGAAAATGTGGAACGTGGGTGTCTTTTTTGCGCTACTTTTTGTCTCGGTCCCGTTTTTGTTAATTTGTGAAACGTTAAGGACCATGTTTGCAATTTACCCATATATCTATCTATATCTATATATATATATATAATAAAAAAATGTTTTTTTTTTGAAATTTTGACACCTCATAAAAGCCACATAGACATGATGCCACGTCAAGAATGCCACCTCAGTAAAGCCACGTGTATAGCCAACTAGGATGTAACAACTTGGATTTCTGTTTAGTTGAGGTTGACTATTCCGATATTTAAAATCTAATTTCTAATTATGTTTCCTCATTTATCACAACTAATTGTAATTGAAAATATTTAAATATCATTCAAACTTCAAAGACACTATCTACGATTTAAGATCTACACTTTCTAATTTTCTTTGGTTATTGACCATTGGTGCCATCATCTCCTCTCTTGCAGAATTTCTTTTTGATCGAGGGACAAAAATCACTTTAACAATTTGTAAGTTCTGTTTTTGATCTAAGGACAAAAATCACTAGAAAGTGCCAATAACAACGAAAATTTTGCAACAACCAATAAGTCGTTGCTAAATTCACACATTAGCGACAAATATAGCAACGAAATTCAGCAAAACTGAAATCTTTGGTTAGCAACGATTTTTAGATACTAAATTCGTTGCTGGTATTGCTTATTATCAATTTACCATATATAATACGGAGTAATAGATATGCAAGAAGATACGATGGTAACTGGTTTTCAAGCTATGAGAGTAAAAAAAACGGTTACAAACACTCAACTCAACGTACTATTAACCAAGATACATATTTGATGTTTCATTTCATTTAATGATATCATGCTAAAAGTGAATCCATCAATTGAATCCATCTCGTCCGTACTCGAACCAATCCGAGATGTTAACTAATTAGCTTGTTCAAATTTTTACCTTGACAATGGAACCCACCATGGTTTTCTGGCTGGGTCCGCCACCGGCCCAAACACAATGCGTGCTTCAACATGTCTTTTCTTGCAATCAATTCGCAAACCAATATTGAAGTGGAGAAACTGCTTTTCTGCTTGACTGATAAAGTTGTTTAAGATAAGTTATTCAATATGTTTTTTCTTCCAAATGGAAGTGGAGGAACTGCTTTCTTGCTTGACTGAAAAAGTTGTTTAAGATATGTTATTCAACATATCTTTTCTTCCAAATTGAAGTGGAGGAACTCCTTTTCTACTTGACTAATAAAGTTGTTTAAGATAAGTTATTCAACATGTCTTTTCTTCCAAATTGAAGTGGAGGAACTGCTTTTCTGCTTGACTAATAAAGTTGCTTAAGATAAGTTATTCAACATGTCTTTTCTTCCAAACTGAAGTGGAGGAACTGCTTTTCTGCTTGACTAATAAAGTTATTAAAGATACGTTATTCAACATATCTTTTGAAAGTGTGTTTGTTATTTAATAAAAAATAATGGTCGTCTATGATTGATCTTTGGTATGTAAATGATCTCTCCATTTTAGAGTAGTGTTATTTATACCTAAATATATGCGTAAATACATGTCTAATGTATAAATCATTAGACAAGTATATTACGCATTTCCCTTTCTAATTTCACCAATCTTTTTTTTTTTTTTAACTTAACAAATAAAATCATATCATTAGGTACAGTGTTTGGGTCTTGAGTTTGAAGTAAAGGCTTTAAAGATCACAGTAAGGTAACAGTTGGCTGTGTCTGGTTATAACACCGTGTTTTTTTTCCTTTGCTGTTTGCTCGTGGTTCTCAAATCTCAATGGGTCTGTGATATTTGATTACATGCTTTATTCGGTTCGTGAGTTTCATCTGCACGGTTCTCAAATCTCAGGAGTATGCAAATGCAGCAAAAGTTTTAAACAAAGAAATGCTAGTGACAGCCTAATTAAGTATAATCAAAGAAATGGATATGTGAACCCACACCTTCCACTCTTATGGGGGTGTGGTGGCGAGGCATGAGTAGGTGCCACGGCGGACTAGGCGAGGGATAGCGAACCCACACCTTCCACTCTTATTGGTCAATATAAGTATGTGATGTGATTGGTTACTAGAGTTTTGATTGGACTATGTTTTAAGTTTACATCATGTGTCATGTGTCAGTGTAGAGTAGGGGTGGCAATTCTTGACACGACACGATAAACGACACGAACCCGACACAAAGTTAAACAGGTTTGAGTTGAGGATGAACACATTTGGGTAAAAACACAAGTCAACCCGTCTAACCCGTTTAATAAACGGGTCGTGTTTGGGTTGAGCAAGTGTTAAACAGGTCAACACGTGAACCCGTTTAAGTATATAAGTCTCTAAAAATAAAATATATAACTTGGTTTTAATGTTGGATATGGATTAAATGTATTTTGTTATGTTCTAATGATTATAACTCATATTTTATTGAAATTGACGTTTATAACTTATAACTCAAATATCATTGAAATTGTCGTATAGTTATTTGTATGTTATTTTTATCATATTTTAGATCCTTATATCATTGTTGTATTTAAGCAGTTAAATAAACAAAACGACCAATCTTATTCACTACTTGACCTATTTACTTAAACGGGTCACAAACGGGTTACACGTGTTATGCAGGTCTGGGTTAGGGTTGAGCTTCTTGACACGATTAATAAATGGGTTGTGTTTGGGTTGAGGTTATTTCAACCCTCCAACCCGCGAACCCGAATATGTCAACACGAACACGACTCGATTGCTACCCCTAGTGTAGAGTAAGGATTTGGATCTGTTTCTATCATTTTTGGTCTTGTGTATTTGTATTTTGAATTTAGGGTCTCATCCTCAACTTAATTTGCTTGATTAATTGGGGTGAGATGTTTGTTTTTTTGTTTTTTTTTTTTCTTTTTTTTTTTTTTTTTTTCTATAATATTGTTGCCATGTCATAAAGAAATAAAGAAAAGAAAAGGGGAAAAAAAAATAGCGCCACAACAATCATTTTTATCCAATTTAATATATTTAAGAATTTTATTTTTTTAAATTAACAAAAATAATACACAGTTAATGTTTGTTAGCAAAATAAATTAAGATATTTTTTGTGAAGTGGGCTTTAAGTTCAACTTGATTACAGCGATAAGTTTTTTACTTAGGAATAACAAAATTAACCATCAAGATTGTCAATAAATAAAGGGTTAATGTCATGTAATAACAACATATTTTTCTATTTGTTCCGTTATTAAATACGAACCCAAAATAATACAACAATTCCCATCTAACTTTTAAATTTTGTTTCATTATCATACATTTTGTCTGCACCATTAGTCCTTTTGACTAACGACCGTTTGTAATTCACTCAAAAATATGTTTTTTTACGTTTCTATATGTTTTTATATGTTTTAGCCCGTTTTCTTTATGTTTTTGTTTGCGCTATTAGTCTTTTTTACTAACGACCATTTGTAATTAACTCAAAAATATATGTTTCTTACGTTTTCTTACATTTTCAAACGTTTCCATACGTTTCTATTCGTTTTTATACGTTTTCGACCGTTTTCTTATGTTTTTGTTCATTTTTAAACGTTTTCGTCCATTTTTATGAAAACGTATAAAAACGTATGAAAACATATGAAAATGTAAGAAAACGGATGTAAACGTAAGAAAAATATATTTTTAAGTTAATTACAAATGGTCGTTAGTAAAAGGGACTAACAATGCAAACAAAAACGTAAAGAAAACGGGCGAAAACATGTAAAAATGGAAAGAAACGTATGAAAACGTAAGAAAATATATAAAAACTCAAGAAAAACATATTTTTGAGTTAATTACAAACAGTCGTTAGTCAAAAGGACTAACAATGCAAAGAAAACATATGATAATGAAACAATATTTGAAAGTTAGATGTGTATTGTTATATTATTTTGGGTTAGTATGTAATAATTAAACTAATGGGAAAGTACAATGTCACTAACTCATAAATAAATAAATGAGTATATGGTTGACAAGATATTGGTATGTGTCAATAACGTATAATATAAATAAATGGCCAAGCAAGAAAAAAACAACCATTTGTATGTTGAAAACGAAGGAAGAAAGACAGATTCCAAGTCATCCAACAATTAGAATGTCAAAGACGAGAAAGTTTTTCCAAAGGAGGGGAAAATACCAACCACAAACCACCATCACCATCTCTTTCATATTTATTTGACGCCCAAAAATAATAAACAAGATTTGGTTAAAACTTAAAACCTCCAGTGCGCGAAGGTGGATGGCTAAAAGTCTTACGGTTCCACTGCTACAACGCTTGATTCGTGTATCATAAAGGTAAAAGTCAAAAAGTAGCATTATATTAGTGGTTAGTGGCATGTAAGGTCCCACTTAATTAACATGGTTTTGGTTTTGGTTTTGGTTTAGGTTTGGTTTGAATTGTAATACCCGAATGTGATACCCACTAAACTGTAAAAATTTGTAAGAGACTAGTCTCTAGAGAGTGATGCTCATCACCAAATTGATTTTATTGTTATCAAAGGGTAAGTGCCAAAACTTCGATTCATTCAATCCAAACAAATAAATCCAAACAAATACTGTAAAATAAATCCTAGATTATAAACTTCGTTATGGTCACGCCAATTGTTTGTTCGTATCATTCAATCCAAACAAATAAATCCTAGATTACCTTCACATCAATGAATGAGACAACATATAGAGAATAGAAAAAAGTGTCATGATAATGGCCATTTATATGATGAAAGTGAAAGAAGAAAAGACAGATCCAACAATTAGAATATTAAAGACGAGAAAGTTTTTCCAAAGGTTAAAATACCAACCACAAACCACCATAAATAATAAACAAGATTGGTTAAAACCTCCGTTCCGCGAATGGTGGATTGCTTAAAGTCTTACGGTCCCACTGCTAGAACACTTGTTCATGTATCATAAAGGTAAAAGTAGGGGTGGAAACGAGCCGAGCCGAGCCCGCCAGAGCTCGAGCTCGGCTCGTTTATATTTTAGAAAGCTCGAGCTCGAGCTCGGCTCGGTTCGAGCCTTAAGATTTGAGCTCGAGCTCGGCTCGTGGTATAACATATAACGCTCGAGCTCGGCTCGAGCTCGGCTCGTTTGTGGCTTCTTGAGCTTATGTGGTCGAGCTCGTTTAAATAGAGCTCGTTTTTGTTTTGAGCTCGTTAATGAAATCGTTAGTATACATAGTTTCTTTTTTTTTTTTAGTTTTTTAGTTGCATTATATTTTCAGGGATCTTTATCCAAAACTATTGCCCGTTTCTATGGCAGAAATCCACACCGAATGAAAAATGATATCGTTCAAATTAAATACTGACAGACTTAGATTAATGAACTTGTTTGTATAGATAATAAAAAATCAACTTCATCTCCATCTCGAAAAACAAATAAGACTCGACCAAGAATAAATCTCAGATCTGTTTTCAACTTATTTAAAATCGTTAAAGATTTTTTAAGTTTGAAACTCAATCATCATCGATCTATGAGAAGCTTTGCTCTTTTATATCCGAAAATAAAGAAAGAATGATAACAAGCCTGTTATATTCAATATTTGTTTCGTTTAATAAGACACGAAAACCAAGAACAACCTTACCCGAGATCTTAAAAACAAGATCTTGAAGCTGAACTGAAATGTACAAGAGTATTTTGATCTTCTTTTGTGGGTTTTGAGTTCGTGAGTTTAAGGTGGATTCGAGCAGAAATATTGAAGTGTTTGATCTTCGTTTGTGGGTTTTGGTTTGATGAAAGAAGTATTGGGAGGTGGAAATAGTTTAGGTGATGATGGCTGAGATTGAAATGAAAAAAGAAAAAAGCTAGAGTGGCTGCGTAATGGGTTTAGAAAATTTTTAGGGTAGAGACTATTTAGGGAATAATTTATATAGCAAGCATTATTTATATATCAAGGCTCGTTTAGGCTCGCGAGCCTATTCAAGCTTTATATATAAAGCTCAGGCTCGGGCTCGTTTATTAAACGAGCTTTAGTTTAGGCTCGAGCTCGGGCTCGTTTAGGCTCGGCTCGTTCGAGCTTTTTACCGATCCGATCCCGAGCTTTTCACGAGCGGCTCGGCTCGTTTCCACCCCTAGCCATATGGGTGGCTTTGACAAAATTTTATAGTTAAACATGTTGGTATATATGATTGTGTATGTGTTGGTTAATTGATTTGTATGGCTGGTTTTATTGAAGTTAGATAAATCGAATTAACCGATAATTTTGTTCTTGAAAGTGTTCTTGACAATGTTCATAGTGCTATTGTCATTTTGACAATATTCAAATTTGTTGCAAGGAGAACTCAAGTCTTCCGTCAATGAAAAATGGCCAAACTCATATATTTGAGGAACAAAGGTTTGATTAAGTGATAAAGAATCACATTTCAATATTTCATCAACTTAATCCAATATTTCGGTATTTAATTAATGATCACCTTAAAAAAAAAAAAAAAAAAAAAAAAAAAAAAAAAAAAAAAAAAAAAAAACAGCGTGCTTGAAATAATTTCTTACAAGTTTGTCCTATGTGTTTATTTTCTTCATGGACGACCCTTCAGCGTCTTTTCACGCCACAAGTTTTTGGGTACGATTACTCTTATAAATTACTCCATAAGTAAACAATCTAAAAACCTTAAAACCAAAGAAATGGATCACAAACTCTTGGCTCTAATCAGGTTTTCAGCTCTTCTTTGTTTCGTCATGTTGATGTCAAGCAATTTAGCAAATGGCACTGATAAGTTTACAACCACAATGTCTCACGGTACTTATGCATATGTTTTCCTTTTTTTTTTTTTTTTTTTTTTTTTTTTTTTTTTTTTTTTTTTTCCCTCAATCTAATAATAATCGTTTCGAAGTGCAAGTGGCTTCATGGGGTAGAAAGATCCTTCAACAAGGTTATGTCACGATAAGTAATGCTGGTCCGGGTGAGGGAGGCCACAACCACAAGTCTCATCCTTAGGTTTTACGATGATATGTTTTCAAGATGATTTGGATTTCCAAGAAGTCGAAGTATGATCGACATCATTATGATTGTCTGCTATTGATCAATGTTCACTACAACAAACAAGAGGACGGGCGACGAGTTTTTTGGCGGCGACGCCCTTGTCCCCGCCGAAAGTTGCTAAACGACAAAAATTGTGCTGAGCTGGCACAAATTCTCGCTGACCGCCCACTGCATTTTCAACGCTAACTCGAAAGTATTTTTGCAGATCACAACTTTGACCAAAATAGTCGTATTTCAACTCCCACTTTTGGCGGGGACACGTCCCCGCCGAAAGTATTTTTGGTATTTCACAAGCTTTGACCAAAATAGTTGTGCTTTTTATTGTCCCGGGTATTATTCCCGCCATTACTTTTTGCGGGGATATGCTTAACTTTTGGCGGGGACATGTCCCCGCTAAAAGTGTAGGCGCCAAATTTCCCCCAAGCTGCAACTTTCTTCCAAAAACTTTTTAATATATATTATAACATACACATAATACATATTAAATCATAAATTCGGCAAAAAAAATACAAAACACACATAACAATGGATGGTTTAACGCCGGAACAGGAGTGGGCAAAGGCTTTATCACACGAGCTCTTGTATAATGAAATTATAAATCATTGGGGCGTTGAAATTTTTGATGAATATGGTTCGTACGCGAACTGTGCACCGTGACAGAGAGACCGGATTCTGGTATGGTTGAGGAAAAAGTCATACTATAGAGAGTATTTGGAAGAGGTAGATACTGCTGAAGCTCAACGTGCTGCTGAAGCTCAAGCTGCTGCTGTTGGAGGTGTGGATCAAGCTGAAAGCACGTTTGATGAAGCTGCTGCTGTTGATAATCTGGAAAATAGAATAACAAGTCTTGAAGCTACGTTTGCATATCTCAAGGAAATGAGAGCAAGGAAAGGAAGAGGTGGTGCGAGTTCAAGCAAAGCGGGAGTTAGCCGCAAAAAAAAGTAAACGGGTTGTTTCATTTGGTTGTTGAGTTGTTTAGTTTGAGTTGTTTTGTTTGGTTGTTGAGTTGTTTAGTTTGAGTTATTTCGTTTGATCTGGTTCGTTTGCTTATCGAGTTGTTTAGTTTGAGTCTGTATGAAAATGTATCTGGTTTACAAATCTTGTGTGGTTTGAATAAAATGTTTGCCTTCGTGTTTGAAGCTAAGCGTGTGGTGTTTGGGATTGCTTTATAAACTGCTTAGGTTCTTACTGTGGATGTTTTGTTAGATTAATAATTACAATCTTGAGTGTTTGGATAGAAGTTTACGATTTCTAGTGGTAAAGCAATTTTGAGTGTATCTAGTCGTGTGTGGACATCAGTTTTCACAACAACAACATTTTATTAAACAACAACAACAATAACACAACAAACAACAAACAACAACAATAACAATAACACAAGAAACAACAAACAGCAAGAATAACACAAGAAACAACAAACAACAACAACAACAACAACAACAACAACAACAACAACAACAACAGCATTAAATACGAAGATTTTCCATGTCACCTAACAGGTTACGGAGTATTGCATCCGATTGACATGCGTGGTCATTGTTGTCGGGATTCGTTGCCATTTCAAGTCTTGCCTCGAGCAACCTGACTTTTGTCTCTAGCACCTGTTTTTGTGCCTCCAGCATATTTATCCTAAGATCTTTTTCATGGCAGTTTGTGCACCCAGAACCGTGAGATGTTGAAGCAGAATATATTACTTGTAATTGTTCATCAAATTCACTCTTCCACATAAAATATCCACATCCATGATCTTTCTCTCTTAGCTTCGAAAGGGGACATGCATAATACTCCCATCCAAGTGTATCTTTTTGATGTGATGTTCTTTTTTTTATATTTCCTGCTCCACAAGTACACATAAAAGGATTATATCGCTGCATCTGGTTGACAGTGTGTGTTTGTAGTTGTGTGTGGTAGAATCGTGATCAGGGTGGCCCGATCTACAAGTTGAGTTGATAAAAGGTGGTGGCCAGAAAAAGATTCTGGCGGCCGGAATCTGCCAGTGTCGCCGGAAAACAGAAACTGTTAGATATATATATATATATATATATATATATATATATATATATATATATATATATATATATATATATATATATATATATATATATATATATATAGTGAGATGAGTGTGTGTGTGTGTGAGATGATATGGGTTAGATGAGTGTGTTTGAGTTTATATAGTGAGGAGTTAGGTGGGAATACCACATCATCTCGTGTAATACCACATCATCTCGACTCGTTCGTTTAACATCTCGTGTAATACCACATCATCTCGACTCGTTCGTTTAACATCTCGTGTAATACCACATCATCTCGACTCCTTCGTTTAACATCTCGCGTAATACCACATCATCTCGACTCGTTCGTTTAACATGTCGTGTATAACCATAGCATCTCGACTCGTTCGTTTAACATCTCGTGTAATACCACATCATCTCGACTCGTTCGTTTAACATCTCGTGTAATACCACATCATCTCGAATTGTTCGTTTAACATCTCGTGTAATACCACATCATCTCGACTCGTTCGTTTAACATCTCGTGTAATACCACATCATCTCGACACGTTCGTTTAACATCTCGTGTAATACCACATCATCTCGACTTGTTCGCTTAACAATACCATATCATCTCGACTCATTCGTTTAACATTTCGTGTATAACCATAGCATCTCGACTCGTTTGTTTAACATCTCGTGTAATACCACATCATCTCGACTCGTTCGTTTAACATATCGTGTAATACCACATCATCTCGACTCGTTCGTTTAACATCTCGTGTAATACCACATCATCTCGACTCGTTCGCTTAACAACACCACATCATCTCGACTCGTTCGTTTAACATCTCGTGTATAACCATAGCATCTCAACTCGTTCGTTTAACATCTCGTGTATAACCATAGCATCTCGACTCGTTCGTTTAACATCTCGTGTAATACCACATCATCTCGACTCGTTCGTTTAACATCTCGTGTAATACCACATCATCTCGACTCGTTCGTTTAACAATACCACATCATTTCGACTCGTTCGCTTAACATCTCGTGTAATACCACATCATCTCGACTCGTTCGTTTAACATGTCGTGTATAACCATAGCATCTCGACTCGTTCGTTTAACATCTCGTGTAATACCACATCATCTCGACTCGTTCGTTTAACACCTCGTGTAATACCACATCATTTCGACTCGTTCGCTTAACATCTCGTGTAATACCACATCATCTCGACTCGTTCGTTTAACATGTCGTGTATAACCATAGCATCTCGACTCGTTCGTTTAACATCTCGTGTAATATCACATCATCTCGACTCGTTCGTTTAACATCTCGTGTAATACCACATCATCTCGACTCATTCGTTTAACATCTCGTGTATAACCATAGCATCTCGACTCGTTCGTTTAACATCTCGTGTATAAATGATTTAACTTAATTAAAATGATTTAAAAATAATTTTAAATGCTTTAAATTAATTATAAATGATTTAACATATTAAAAATGAATTAAAAAGAATTTTAAATGATTTAAATTAATTATAAATGATTTAACTTAATTAAAATGAATTAAAAATAATTTTAAATGATTTAAATATAATTATAAATAAATCATAAAAATAATTAATTATTAATGATTTATATATAATTTTAAATGATTTAAATTTAAATGGTTTAATTAATATTGATTTAAGTTAATTAAAATGGTGCACACTTTCGGCGGGGACATGTCCCCTCTAAAAGATGTCACCAAATAATTTCGTTTTTCCTTCTAAGCATTTACTTTATCCCGCCAAAGTTTTTGGCGAATTGTAAAAACTTTTAGCGGGGACTCGTCCCCGCTAAAAATATTACTAAAAGACAAAACAATTTTTTAGCAAGTCCCCGCTAAAAGTGTGCACCAAAACACACCTACATTATCAACAGATCTTAGATTTACACTTAAAAAAAAAAAAAAAAAAAAAAAAAAAAACCAGCGCTGCTTCTTCACCACTACACCACCACAGTAACCACCATCCTCACCACTACACCACCACAGCAACCACCATCCCCACCACTACACCACCATCTTCCCCACTACACCACCACACTTGCACCACTGTGCACATTTAATTGTTTCCTCCTCCACCCTCCTCGTTTAATTCTTTCTTCCACCCCTCTCCATTGTTTAATTCTTTCTTCCACCCATCTCCATTGTTTAATTCTTCACCACTACACCACCACATCCCAAAAATGAGGTTTTTTATTTTTTTTATTTTTGTTGTTTGTTAATTTTGTTGTGTTAAATTTTATTAATTTTGTTGTTTGTTAATTTTGTTGTGTTAATTTTTTGATTTTTATTAATTTTTTTGGTACAGTTGAAGCTGAGACCCAAAGCCGAGACCCGAAGCCGAGAATCGTAGGCGAGCCCACAAGTTTTTTTGGTAATTTTTCTGCTCTAGGGACCCCACAAGTTTTTGTGTGTTTATGTTTGTACCGGAGACGTGTCGCCGCCAAAAGTTTATAGGCTAATTTTTAAAGTGTAAGAGTAATTTTTGTTTATTTCTTTAGCGAGGACAACCGAGACCAATCGAGAGTAGCCGCTACCACAGCTCGAGTCCAACCGTGCACCACAGCTAACCATAGACGCAACCACAGTACGTTTATGGTTGTGTATTAGTTTGATATTTGTGTTTGTTTATTTATGTATTACTTTTCAAGGGTGTGGCTGGTTTTGAGTCTCTAGTCCACCAAGTAGAAATGTTAGGATTAGAGTTAGTGAATTAGGGGGGGGGGGGGGGGGGGACGAGATCATGCTAGCTTAAACTGTCCACCAAGGCAGCCCGCAAGGGTGTGCCTGGTTTTGAGTCTCTAGTCCACCAAGGCAGCCCGCAAGGGTGTGCTTGGTTTGGTTATTTCTTTCCAACACCAGCCCCAACAGGGGGTGTTTGCCTCTGCATATTTTCAGCCAAAAAACGGGTGTGCCTGGTTTATTTTTTTTGGTTAACAGCAGCCCATGAGGGCCGTTTGGTTTATGCTATCCAAACAGGGGTGTTTGGGATTGCTCATTTGATTTCGGCTTATATTTCATAAGCTTCAATTTTCCAGCTTATATGGAGACTTGTGGGCTTATATAAGTATATTATGATATAATAAACTTATATAAGCTCATAAATCTCCTAATAAGCCGGAAAATTGAAGCTTATGATTTATAAGCCAAAAAACAAATAAGCTCAAACAAACACCCCCTTAATTTATAAGCTGAAAACCATGGCTGCTTGTATTTTCAGCTTATAAAGGGATCAGCCGATAGCCATGAACAGCCGAAAACCATGGCTGCTTGTATTTTCAACTTATATAAGCTCACAGTTAAATGTTTTATAACATTTTTCTATAACGTTTTACAGTTTCCGGTCAAGATCAGCCGATAGCCAAGAGCAGCCGAGTGCCGAGACCAGCTAGCCAACTGCCAAGACCAGAAAAGGTACGTTTGGTTAACGGCAGCCCAAACAGGGGTGTTTGGTTTATGCTATATTTTCAGCTTATAAAGGGATCAGGGATTGCTTATTAAGCTGCTAGGGTGTTTAGTTTCGGCTTATATCAGTATGTAGGATTGCTTCTTAAGCTGCTAGGATTGCTTAGGGATTAGGGAACACGACACACCATGGGGTGTGCTCGTGATGTGTACCACGACACAAGTAGTGTCGTGGGGACTTGCTATTGGGGCAGTGGTGGATACACAAGCAGGGGTGTTTGTTTAGGCTTATATAGCGGGCTTATGGTTTATGTGATTTTCGGGTTTATATTTCATAAGCTTGCATTTTGTGGCTTATTTTGAAACTTTTAGGCTTAAGCTTGTTATGACATAATAAACTTATATAAGCTGAAAAAGTTTTAAATAAGCCACAGAATGTGAGCTTATGAAACATAAGCCCAAAACCACATAAGCCCGCTATATAAGCTGATAACAGCCCGACAGGGTGAGTTTGGTTAACAGCAGCCCACAAGGGCTTTTAATTTGTTAATTTTTAATTTTCGTTATTCTTTTAATTTGTTAATTTTTTTTTTTTAAATTTTGCAATGTGTTTTGCCAATTGTTTTTATTTTGTTTTACAATTTGATAATTATGAGCTTATAAAAGCTTATACGTGGGCTTATGAGCTTATTTGATTTCGGCTTATATTTCACAAGCTTAAATTTTCCGACTTATTTGGAGATTTGTGGGCTTATATAAGTATATTATGATATAATAAACTTATATAAGCCGGAAAATTAAGTCTTGTGATATATAAACCGAAAATCAAATAAGCTCATAAGCTACAAATAAGATTAAACAAATAAGCTCATATTATTGTATGGTATTTGATTGTGTTAGACTATTGTAAATGATTTTAGGGTTTAGGACTTTAGTGATTAATTTTGGAAAGTCCCCGTCCGAAGTTAATCATCCCATAGAAAACCCGTCCGAAATTAATTTACTAGAAATTAATTTCGGAAAGTCCCCTGTTTGGGACTGCTTTTTGAATGTTTTGTCTCATTTAGGATATGAATGCGTATAATTGATTTACTAATAATGAGGGTTTTTATCTTAATGATGAGGGAGATTGATCTCAAATTGTAATTTGTTAAATGACACTTATTTGAATGAAATTGTTATCGAGTGGTTAAATGTGTTTATTTATTTATTCAATTATTTATTATTATTATTATTATTATTATTATTATTATTATTATTATTATTATTATTTTGTATAAATTGTTATTTATTTCAATGTGTGTGTATATGCGTATATGTGTATATGTGTTTCTTCACTAATTATATTTTCTTGTACTAGTACGTTTACAGATGGTAGATGTTGTTGCTAGGAGCCACGGTGGCGATGGAGGCAATGAGCCACCCCGTGGTCCGACGAGGATAGGCAGTGATTGCCAGAGTAAGAATTTCTAGATTATTTTAATTAAACTTGATTATTATTTGAAATTGATAACTTGTTATTTTATATCATCATCACTTGAATTTGGTTACTTGTAGGATCTAAATCCAGGCCTCCCAAGCCCAATGCCAAAATTGGGAAAGGCGGGAAGTCGGTGCGTGGTCCCACAAAGAACACGCGGCTCCGCAATGAGAGGAAAGAGAATGGTCGTCCGGTATCGATCAGATTCCGGAAGAACGACAAAGGGATGTGGGAGCATGTGGGCGACCACGCGAAGTGGTTCTCCAACTTGGTCGGGGAATTGTTATGGCAATCAATTCCTATGCATTACAAATCCTAGTCGGCCGTTCCTACTACCGCGAAGGCCCACATCGATGACTAGCTACACGTAAGTTTTTTTTTATCTTTTATTTTTTTAATTATTGTGTTTGTTTATTTTAAGTTTGCTATTTATTTAAATTTGATTGTTTATTTAAATTTGAATATTTATTTTAATTATATTTTATTGCAGTATTATTTTGATCTCGGCGAGCACCTTGCCAGTGCTGATGGAGAGGATATTGTCAAGAGTATCGAATATTATCTCCAAAAGCGATACGACGACAACAAGTGGCGGCACAAAAAGATAAATTTTACTGAGCAAGGTGGGATGGAGAAGCTAGAGGAGATCAAGGCAAAACGCCCGGAGAACATGTCGGAGTCGGATTGGGCAGAATATGTAAATTTCTGGATCCACACTTTATTGTTATTGTTATTGTTATTGTTATTGTTAATAATAATAATAATAATAATAATAATAATAATAATAATAATAATAATAATAATAATAATAATAATAATAATAATAATAATAATAATAATAATAATAATAATAATAATAATTCATTTATATAACATTTTTTATTATTTATAATACTCAGGTTAAGCACTGGTCGAACCCGGATAATTTGAAGAGAGGGGAGACCAACAGGCAAAACCGGCTCGCCAATCCGACTGCCAGCCTTCATGGGTCGCATTCGTTAGTTGTTTTACGCGATAACTTCGTATGACACTTTTTAATCATTTTATTTATATATATAGTGTTTGGTGAGTCGTTATTGAGTTTATTTATAAACAGCTGAGAGAACCCACCAACGCTGTGGATGGTAGAGACTTGATCGCGATGTACAGACACAACCATACGAGAGACAGCGTTTGGGAGTCTACATTGTCCGAGGCTAGATATGTAAGTATAATTTATTTCCATAAAACTCACCCACATTAATGCAAATATAATAAATCACGACTCATATATTACTTTGCTTGTTTTTTTGTAAAACAGAACCAGATGATACAGATGCGGACGGAGAGCACCTCCGGGGGGACGACCATGTTTGACCTCGATATTATGCGCCACGTGATCGGTGGCAAGCAGCGAGGTCATATTCCTGGCATAGGTCCAGTCTTACCCGGCGGTGGTCGTCAGACGACCCTCAGCGCCGCACGAGCTCGTGATCAAGCCTTCGCGTCCTCCCTGCACGAAACAGTCCAGAAGCAAACTCAGGAGATGTCCCAGCAAAGGACACTGATGGATATGTTGTTGGGGTGGGCTAAGACACAGCCGGGTTTCCCCGCTGAGCTAGCGACTCAGGCGACGACATCGGGATCACAAGAGGCTTCACCAAGTGAGTCTACAGGCACCCCGGAGGAGGGGAGTGGGGCTAGTGGGGGGAGTGGGGGGACTCAGGAGTAGCGTATGGGTTGTTTGGGTTGATTTATATTTGTTTTGGGTTATGGACAAATGTTTGGATAGTTTCATGGATTATTATGTCTTTATGTAGTTTATGTGTTAGGATTCCCGCCACATTGTTCCCACGTATAGTTTTGTAGCGTATAGCGGATAGCTAGCTTATGTAGTGATCATGTGATTACGATTTTTGAACCGTATTTTGCGAATTTGGATACAAACACATGATTATGTTAATTTTTAACAAATTTTGATATGTATCATATTATGTTTGGCGAATTTGTGATTTGAGTGTCTTGTGGTGTTGTAATTAGATTATATACAGGTTGTGGATTTGTAGTGATAATGTAGACTTTTTCCGGAAAAAATCTGGAAATTACCCATTTTGCAGCAATTTGCTGCAAAATGGGTCAGTCACTTTTCGCGGGGACATGTCTCCGCCAAAAGGTTGCTGCATTATTAGTGAGCACAACTTTCAGCGGGGACGTGTCCCCGCCAAAAATGAGCACCATTTACTTGTAAAATACTTTCAGCGGGGAAGCGTTCCCGCCAAAAGTGCACCATTTACTTGTAAAATACTTTCAGCGGGGAAGTATCCCCTCCAAAAGTGAGCAACATTTACTTTATAAAATACTTTCAGCGGGGACATGTCCCTGCCAAAAGTGTTGCCACGCTGGCAAGTTTGACATGACCAAAATTGTCCACGCTGGCAGTGTGGGTCCCATGTGTCACCACCAAAAGAGAGGTCCGTCGCCGCCGAAAGTTTACAGCGAAGGGCTTTAGCCGAGGCACTTTCGGCGGAGACATGTCCCCGCCGAAAGTTTTGTGCGGGGAGATGTCCCCGCTGAAAGCGAGGAAATGTCCCCGCTAAAAGTAGCGTATGTTGTAGTGGTTTATAATTATCAGTATGATCTGTTGTATGGAAACTGTAAAACATTTGAAATTTGAGTTTTCATTTCTTATTACTCAATTGTTTATTGTTCTTGTGACGATACATTGCATATTTGTCACTGCAAAAAGATTAAATATTTGAATGTATTTTCCAATCTTAAAGTTTCACACATCACCAAAAGCACTAAAAGGATCAAATCTGTCTAGAAGCACATAATATCATATATGCTTATATCATGATACGTGGATGCATCCATTAAAAAATTAAAAAAAAAAAAAAAATAATAATAATAATAATAATAATAATAATAATAATAATAATAAGTGTCTTATCAAATACTCCGTATCCAGGGAGGGATATGTATTGTTATGGGGGCAGTGCCCTCTATAATATCTCTAACAAATTTAATTTTCAGTGTGAAAGCTTTTCATTTTTGGACTTTTAATTACAACTAGATTGGCTATGCCCGTCGCGTTGCAGCGGGGCGTTGTTTCATGCCATTGATAGTTGCGCAATATTTTTTTTAGTAATAAATTTGTCTACAGATGTAGAGTAAATTGAAACAAATAGTGATATCATGTTGTTTAATTTTGTTTGTGTCTTTTTTACAAAGAAAAATCCAATAAAAACTATCAACAGGTACACAAAACTTTAGAAGACAAAACTGCTTGCTGGTATATTTGTATTTCTGCAAAAACTATCCCGTTGCGATATACTTTGACTCCAATGGCCCTGTCAATGAAACTATTCAAAGTATCACACTAACAGCCATGTCACTAAAATTTACCTGTCTCGACCCACTGTGCGACACACACATGCTAACGTAAAGAAGAACACAATGCTTCATTGTTGCTGCATGCGTGCTTATTTTGTAGACATAGAAGGCTGTACGACATATTCTTCAGACACGAAATTAGTTTGTGAACAAAACTAAAGAAAAGGTAATTCGTTAATCTACATATAAGTTTTAAACGCAGCAGATAAATGCAAGTGAGAATTAAAAAAGTGTATACTATTAGCAAAAAGTTTCGGAAGCCAATTTTTCTGGTTTACAATTCAGATTCTGAGCTTATTTCCACATTTGAGTCACAATAACGTGCTAAGTAAAGAAGATACGTAGAAAAAAAGGGTCGGAAAAAATAAGAGGGTGTTTGTTTAACCTTACTTTCAAGTCTGTAAGCTTATGTGGGCAACCTCATCCGAACATACCTGTTTCAGCCGATTCCAACACCCATTGCAGGCCCCATTTTAACACCCAAACTTACCCGTGTTAGCCCTCATTTCAGGCGCCAATCCCAGACCCATTTTAGGTCCCAAAGTGACCTATGTTAACCCCCATTTGAACCATTAAAGACAACCAATCAAGCCCTATTTAACATTTTTTTATTGCATACAAAAACTCTAGAGGTCTGGCATCCTCATACATAACGGGTTTTTTGATATATTTACCATTATATACAAATGGACATGACACGTAAGTACTATATTTTAGTTTCCAGATTCTATAAATGTGACTGTATGTACGTGCAATACTGGAACCTAACAAATTTGTAATATTTAAGGAAGAAAATAAATTCAAACATGATACCAGTATGTAACGCTAGTTGTGAAGAAATAATGGATCGCACGCGGTTTAGATATTGCAGCAACAATATCGGTGATGAACTGTTCTTGTCTGCAAATAAAGGAAAAAATTGAAGACCATGTTAGCAATATTTTTAGGGAGTATAGGTAACATATAATAAACATCTCTAACAATATCAAAAAGTTACAAGTTACAACTGTATGCCTTCTATTTAGCATCAACCAAGTTAAAATTGTACAATAAAGACGCGTATCCACTGTTCGATATTACAAAAAGGGAAAATGTGTGTTTTCCAAACAGTTGTTTGTTAACAGCTAGATCATACAGAAAAATCAAATTATGCATACAATTATTAGTTACAACAAAATATTACTACCAAGAGAAATGGGCACATCACATACCTCTTTATCCGAGCTTGGCTAATAAATACAAAGAACCGGCCAATTATCGTAAGCCAATCCAGGATCTCATCTTCATTGAAAAACGCGTAAAATTTGGCCAGTCCAGTCATCAGTGCTAAATTGGTCTGCACAACGATGAATAACCATTACGTCATGGTTCAAGCGACTGATCCATTTAAAGTATCCTAATAGCCTATGCGTTAGTCAAACCATCAGATGTTAAGGCTTCACCTGATCCTGCAACTTTCTAAGTTTCTTGTTTACATTGTCCCTTTTTAAATCGCCCTTGGACGCCAACTGATGAATTTTGAGATCATAGTGAATTCTTCAAGTTTTCTCAGGTCATACATTATTCCTGCAAAAAAAAATATAACAGTGGCTTAAAAACACAAAGATGAACGCGGTTGGTTGTATGTTGTACGTAGTAATACGACATCAATACAACGTCGTTCAAGAACAGTACATCGTTGGGTTTTTGCTTAGCCCGCAATTGATAGTCTTGATGTTTATTAGGCAATAAATAGTAAAGACTCGTTGAACGGCTAAAAATGCACGCAATGGCTGCAACCACATAACAGACAGGACACGTATGGAGAGTAACTATTGGTGGCTTATGAAGTTTTTTAGACCTAAACACAGCAAATATCTAAGATCTAAAAGGAATACCTCATGATAGCTAAAATGAAAAAGAAATTGTACCTTGGTAACAATTAGCCATAGGCGCAAGCCGCGAAGTCAAATCTTCCACCTGAATGAACATATACAAACACATAAGCATGATATTCCAAACACCCCTAGAACCTCGACACTAAACAAATGGCCACTGTAGATGACTAAAACACATGCCTAAGAGTACATATCTACAAAAAACGCAACGAAATATCAACACCCATATATCGGCCATCTCTGTTGTCAAAAAAGAACACTAATAATCATAAAAATAGAATAAGGAACAAACCTCCCACAAATAAAAAAAGAAAGAAACAAAAAACAAAAAAAAGGTCGAAGCTAATACAAATACTGAAAACCTGGAAATCAACAATACAACTCATGAATCATGCAAATAAACTTAAATTCCAGCCTACCAAAGCATAAAAACTAAAATCTCGAATTTTTCTGATATAAATATGATGTTTAAATTCATACCTGGGTTTTCAAAATTCGTTCCTCATCTTTTTATCATTCGTTATCTCATCATCCACTTTGTCTCCTGCTGCCGTAATAGTGAGTTTACAGAAGGTTAAAGATCGGAGGCACACAAAGGCGGTGGGTCAAAACGGGTGATGGCAACCTGCAAACACAATCTTTACCTTAACCAACCTCCTACAATCAATAACCCTAAAATCATACCTAAACCCTAACTTATCTTTTGGTTTCCGAAGTTCCACATCCTCCTATCATCATCATCACCAGCAGAAAATTTGGGTTTCCTGATTGAATTTATGTTGCGGAGGATTTATAGAGTCTTCTAGGGTTCTCGCGTCTTTATTAACGGGAGGGATTTAGTGGATCGGGCCACAACTACTACACGATTAACACCAAAACACGCCAACTAACATGGGCCGCAGCTGTCCAAAATTTTTGGCGGGAAACCCATAAGCAGAAACAGCGTCGTTTCGCACGATTTTTAAATATATATAGAATGCCCTCAGCCCAAAATCCAAATTGCCCCTAATGACTCAAATCCAACAAGCCTTTCAATGTGTTTAACTATTTATAACCATTTATCCACGTATAAAACATTAAAAGTAAATTACTTATATATTGTTACAAGAAAACAAATGCATGGTGAACTTGTGGTGCTCTTACACTCACTTTTGAGACTCAATTTTGAATTCGTTAAAGAAGTAATAGTCTTAATTTGAAAATTTTGAACCATAAAATATAGTAAGAATTTTAAAATTATATGTTATTACTATTTGCAATTATTCTAGTACAACATATGTTCGTAATATCATGACATATTGATCTTGACTTACTTCTTTCGGTTACATAATAGCACATAGCTATTTAAACTACCTATCAATTAAGAGCGGTGGGTACATTGGTGTCGTTTTCCTCATGTCGTTCTCAAAAAGTGGTGACACGTCAGCAAAATACAGAACGGTACTAGAAAACCTTTGGCACCACATTCTGTGCCGTTACCGTTGGCACCAGAAAATGAGGTGCCGTTCTCCTTTTTTTTCATTTGCAGAAAACATACATAATAACTAAAATAAACTTCATTAAATTAAAAAACACAAACATTACATTAATTTTAAAAAAAATGCATAAAAATAAAAACCTAGTACATTGTGGAAAACTAGAAGGGGGTTGAATAGTTTCCCTTCTTTTTCATTTTATAAAAACTTTGTTTCAAAATGTTTATTCAAATTTATTCAATTGTTTGTTTGGCAAACTTCAATTAGAGTTTAGTATGAAAACAACATATAATCAATATGATCAATTATATATGTAAGCTTTTGAAAAGCTTAGTTTTATGAATGAAGCTTTGGTCGATCTTTATGTGAATACGTTTTCCTTTTAAAATCTTAAAACGTTTTGTATCAAATTGTCTATCAAGTTAAACTTAATATGAGAAGTGTGAATAATAATCTATTTGACCATATCATGCAATTATACACACAATCACAATATTAACTACTATGGTGCGTTTAGTTGGATGAAAAAACTCTTATTTTCCACAAAATATTTTGTGGAAAACAAGGAAAACAGATATTGCGTTCAAATAAGCATTTTCCAACAAAATATTTTGCAAAACACAAAATCCCTTATTTCCTAATTTGACAAGGAAAATTGCAAAACAAATTTTAGTTGTTTTCCTTGTTTTCTTTTGTAACCTACAACCCTCTCTCTCCTTCTTCAAAATAGAAAATACAAACATCAACTAAACGCGTTTTCTATATTTTCAAATATTTTGTGGAGATAAATTTCCCTTCCAAATTTTTACAAAATTAGAGATAGAAAACAAGAGAATTTTTTCTCCAACTAACACCGCAGTATTTCGTTTTTCTTTTGTGGAGTAGAATAATCATGATGCTTAATTCTTTACTAGCAGGGTACCCTAGCATTGGGGTGGCGAGTATACTGTAATAAAAATTTTTGACGAACAATATTACCCGATTATATATTTTTGGTGATAATAGCTATTATGCATAGCGAGAATTTTAGAGAATAACTTTATCACACACTATTAGGGCTATAAACGAACTGAACGTTCAGTGAGCATTTCATGAACAGTTTTGTAAAAAGTTAGTTTATTTATTAAATGAACGAACATGAACAAAAGTCGCGTCCATTCATTTATGTTCGTGAACGTTCATTTATGTTCATTTATTTGTTTAGGTTCGTAATATCATACCTTTTAATTTTATATTTTTAAACAAGTTGTTTAAACAAAACAACACTTATAAAACAAAATATTATGCATAATTTACTAAACCTTATGATTTTTTTATATGTTCATTATCTTAGATGAACAAATTGAACAACTCATTTTCTTAATAAAAGAATATGAATAAGAAAAAAAATTGTCTGTGTAAACGTTCGTGTCCATTTATTTGACTGGTTAAAAATAAATGAACGAAAAACATAAATAAGGCTTTGTTCGTGTTCGTCCGGTTCGTTTATAGCCATGCACACTATCTCATATAAAAATGATACACGATGCAATGACAATACGAAAATGATAGATAATAGTATTACGAAGTTGTGATAATTGGCCGTAAAAGTTAATTGCTACTGTCAGTCTTTTTCCAATCGAATCAACGCGGTTCACTTTTATCTGCCAGTTGTAATTCTTTTACGCACAAATGCATAATTAAACTTTTCTTATGCCCTTAGCATATTAAGGGGGTGGCATCGTAGTCGGTATGGGTCTCGGTGTGGCTCGGCGTCCATCGGCAAAACAAAGCCACTCAATCGGCATGGACAAATCGGTGAGACTAGCGGTATGCATTACCGATTCGGCAAGGAAGAAATGCATTAACTTTTCGACCGTTACATGCATTAAAAATTCGAACGTTTGGTACATTTTCAAAAAAAAAAAAAAAAAAAAAAAAAAAATTCTTTAAGTACTAAACCATTTTCCTTTTCATTTTCACATCTAAACTAACATCAAATCACACATACAATTTACATTCTAAAACCATGTCATCATCGGGTTCATCCTCAAACGACATAATTATTCCACCCGACTCATCCGAAGAATGGTTATCCGGTAGTACAATCGAAAACTTTTTAGCCGCGTACGAAGCTCTTGAAGACACGGGAAGCTCTACCTTCATCCGTGGTTATGTAAAACGTTTTCGTGATAAAGCTTTAGAAAATTTAATGAATGACTATTTCGTTAAACAACCAAAGTTTAACGAAGATGTTTTTCGTGATCATTTTCGTATGAGTAAACGGTTGTATTTACAAATTGTAAATGACATTGAAGCGCAATTTGAATGGTTTCAAGAGGGTCAAGACGCTATGGAAAGACTAGTTTCACGGCGTTACAGAAATGCACATCGGCAATAAGGCAACTCGCAACGGGTGAACCTCCCGATAAATTCGATGACTATTTAAACATGGCACGAAGAACTTCAGGTTATTAATATTTTTTTTTTCGTTAGTATTTTTTTTTTGTTATTTATTATATTTATTCGTTTGTCATTTTTTTTTTTATATTTATTATTTTTTTTGTTATTTTTTTTTTTAGTCGTAAGTCATTTTTTTTTTGTTACTTATTAATTTTTTTGTTATTTTTTGTAAGTCGTTAGTATTTTTTTTTGTGCAATATATATATATATATTTTTTTTAAATAATATTTTGTTTTTTATAGGTGAATGTCTTGATAAATTTTGCGATTATAAAGTTATACGGCCGAGAGTTCTTACGTAGGCCGACAATCCATGACACTGCTCGGTTATTCGAGGTACATGAAGAAAAACATCACATTCCTGGAATGCTTGGTAGCATTGATTGTACACATTTCACTTGGCGAAATTGTCCTAAATATTTGAAAGACCAATATAAGAGAGGTGATCACCAATACTTAACAATTATGCTTGAAGCGACGGCTTCATATGATTTGTGGATTTGGCATTCGTTTTTTGGTCCGCCCGGCTCAAACAACGATATCAATGTTTTGAATCAGTCTCCATTATATGTTAACGAGCGAAATGGTACGGCGCCAAACAGTTCTTTTTATTTACGTGGACGTCTCTACAAACGTGGATATTATCTTGCCGATGGAATATATCCTAAATATTCAACTCTTGTTAAAGCATATCCGTATCCCACTGACCCGAAGGAAAAGAAGTTCAAGAAACTACAAGAGTCTGCAAGAAAGGATGTCGAGTGAGCTTTTGGTCGTTTGAAGGGAAAATGGTTTATTCTCAGTCGTCCTCTACGACCTATGACCGTCGCAAAGATTCGACAAATTGTTTATACGTGTATTATATTGGGCAATATGATTTTAAAAGACGATGGTGTGGCAATATCACCCGTTCATATAATGGATCAGCCGGTCACGCCAGTTTATGATTTTAGGCATGGTTAGGCATCACATTGCCACTAAAATTATGGATTTAGGCATCCAAAGGCATGAAATGAGTTGGTTGAATATTAGTGGCTAATTACAATTATTTTCTAGGTATGCTTAGGCATGGTTGCCTAATGTTGCCTCAAGTTTTTATACCAGCAACCAATCAAAATGTTCCAACACATTTTTTACCTAACCATGCCTCAACATGGATTTTAAGTGGCAATCTTGGTCCTCTCAAGCATTAAATTTTATTTAATTATATAATTTAAAAAAAAAAAAAAAAAAAAAAAAAAAAAAAGAAGGAACCTCTTTAGTAGCACTTGTCTTCCGTTCAAGTTTTCTTACTTTCTGCTCAAACTCTTGAATCTCCGGCAAAACCTCCATCGCAGCCGCCACCGGAGACGAAGGCTCCGCTGCCAAATCATCATTTTCCACCACCATTTTTCTGGGTTCTGAGCTTCTTGCTCTTCTCCTTTCCCCTTTACCTTTTTTCCTAACAGCTCTTTCCCGGTAGCCGGAATCTTGGTTCTCCGGCAACTTTTCTTCATTTTCCGGCGACTTTTTTTCTTCAACAACCAGCTGCGCAGCAAATGTATATTCTTTATTTTCCACCACTGTATCAAGAAACACATCTTCTTTAACACCCAGATCTTGTTCTTGCCTGAAATAGTATCTATCATATCTCAAATGGTCTTTTTTGTAAAACATCACAAACAAACATTCATATGTTTTAAATTTCAAACGGTCCTTTTTTTTTTTGGAAACTTGCACACCGATTCGGGGAGATCTCCCGATTGAAGCACCGCTATGGTCTTGCCGAGACACTGGCAATGTACCTTGCCGATCGGCAAGGTTCGCCGATCTTGTTTTGCCGAAAGGATGCCACCCCCCTTAGTCGTTAGCAACTTTTTTGCTGCTAATAGTGCACTTTATACAACACTTCGTATGTAGCTTCTTTCTTATTTTGGCAATTTTATAACCAAATACTACATAGGTAACGATATTTATTGTCAAAACTCAAAACAGATCAGTAGCTAGCTTGGTTTGTATCATGTGTTATATTAATTGTACTTTTTGGTGATGGATGTTTTAAAAACAACATTAATTATGTGTTAAATTGTTGTATTTGCGTGATATATAGTTGTACACATAGTTTCAAAATTTGTAATGCTTAAAACCTATTTATGAAAATTTTAAAAAGGAAAATGATGGGGAGATCTAAATATATGCCTAATTTCATGCCTAAACTTATGTGGCATGATCATGTTGGTTTGTGAAAAAGTGGGTCCCCTGGATGAACCAACAAGATGATGCCACATAGGTTTAGGCATGAGTTTAGGCACATCTTTTAGGTCTCCCAATCACCTCTCTTTTAAAAATAAAGAGACACAAAGATGCTTTATACTCCGTATGTAGTTAGATGAAAAGCTTCACCTAACCTCACAGATCGAATAATTAACAAGTTACCGAACCTCATTGACCCGGAAAGGGACTGGTCACTGATGGTTAATTGAGTCATTTGAGTCATGCTATGGATTATCGAAATGTAGCACCCAACCCAGTAGAGGCCTAGTATGCTTTTCGAGAAGCCAGCTACATAGTCGCTTAGTGTAGAGGTGAACCTAATCATCATTAGGTCCTTATCTGAGTCTTGTTAGAATCACTTCCTATCCAATATGGCAGACGATTTTATATGTTGTTAAACATATTGACCATGCTAGGATGTTCTTAGAAAGAAATGACCATGTTACATGAAACAAGGTAAAATCTACACTCGATCGCTTACAAACAGATTAAATGATTCTTAAAGGAAAACATTCAATGTTGAAGATCCATAACAGCTGAACACCCGGATATGTGACTGGATGATAAGACCTAAAAAATGTGGATCATAACAATAACCTTTCTGATTGCAACTACATGAAACAAATTCTTACAACCAAATTAAGTTCAAGTGTCGTCTTAAACATAGCGCTATCAGAATATATTTGACCAATGAATAAATGCAACGTATCAGACACCTAGAAACATAGAAACGCATAAGTTCAATTGCGCAAAACAAGTATAGATATGCAGAACCTGACATAGCCCAAATATATATTACTTTCACCTTTGAAGATTTATTAGATTTTCATTAACAAAAACCTCTACTGCAACTGTTGTAAACTTGTAATACAGCTATGAGACGGCACATTCAACACAACTATTCACTATAAGCAACAACCATTCAATAAGGGATTAACACATATCATCTCACTGCTATGAAGCAACGACCACATATACTGTATACCATTTCATACCAGTGAATTATTTTTTGAACTAGTGTTTAATAAAATAGTAGCACCTTTAAGCTAACCAGGATTTCGATTACTGAGTTAATATCACCTATTGTATTAGAACCCTCCTCAGGTATGTTAACATGAGCTCCCGAACCTCACTCACTCGTCATATGTTTTTTGGGTTTAAGATCAGCTACAGCACTCTTAGCAACGATCACAGCATACAGACTAGGTTGAGCATTAAGAAAATCGGGTGCTGCATATAACCGCATCAGCTATAGCTAGGCAATATCAACTTCAATCATCTTTTTTTTAAGATCAGCTACAGTACTCTTATCATCAATCACAGCATACAAACTAGGTTGCGCAAAAACAAAATCAGGTGCTGCATATTACTGCATCAGCTACAGCTAAAGGCAATATCATCTTCAACCATCGTTTTTTCACCCAGCTACCGAAACCCCTTAAATGGCCCAAAAACAAAAGAAAAGTAAGGATAAAAATCAAACCCAATAGTCAAAATCCTATCTTGACTTCAACATTAAGGTGTTGAACTCTTACCACCCACACTATCTCACAACCGAAATTTACTGCAATAGACATCAATCAACTGCAAACGTAACAGCATAACGGCTGCTGCACCATTTGTCACCAACAGCATACAGCATACAGCAACATTAACTCTATAGTTCATGACAAAAAACTTCAGTGTGCACGCATAAAAATAAGAAAAAGCAATATAGGATATCCATAAACATCCAACAGTCATAAACCAAGAAATCCATACTGCAACATCATTACCAGAACATAAAATTGCACATACGCAAGGAGTACTTCTGAAAAAGTTTAACCTTAAAATTATGCATGACGAAATGAGTTCAAGAATTCATCCAACTCATCACAAAACAGAAAAATTGTTCTTCATTTCATGCCGATACATTTAATCTCCAACAGAGTAGTTCACTTCTTATTCCTGTAAAACAAATAAAAAGTTTAATCAACATCTCACTAATTTAGTCCCCAGCAACTATTTACAATAACGATCATGTATTTATACTCACATCAGCATCAGAACGTTGATCTGCTCTTCCAGGGGGTGAAACACTTTTTGGAGTGGCTGAGCGTTCCTTTTCAACAGGAGCTACAGGACTTCTGCTCCTAGAAGGTGATTTGCGTGGAGACGCACTCTTACGCGGGCTAACACTGCGACGAGCAGGAGAAGCGCTCCTATACAATCCAAATCAGCATCTATCAGATTCTTGGGATAAAGCAAGGAGATAAGGTATAAATATGCCACACGGATATTTAGATGTTTACACCAAAGGCCACCC
This sequence comes from Artemisia argyi, assembly GCA_030686995.1. Classification (NCBI taxonomy): domain Eukaryota; kingdom Viridiplantae; phylum Streptophyta; class Magnoliopsida; order Asterales; family Asteraceae; genus Artemisia; species Artemisia argyi. The sequence goes on from CM060695.1 coordinate 179,785,000, forward strand.
AAGCATCGATGTAGTTTCTTCCAAGAAACCGTCAACTAAAGCTAAAAATGTGCCGGATGAGCAAATCAGAAAACCGGACGCCTATAGTGTATTGTGTTGCAAATAAGCATATAATGCTGTTTTAGAAGTTGGGCGTCTTTACTGTAAACTTATTTTTAATCCTTAGGGTAGCCCATGCATACACCATTCATAAAATAAACAGGAAGGAAAAGAAAAATAAGTAGGGTGTCAGGCATACAAAACTCGTATTTACCTGATAGGAGACCGGCTTCTAACCTTCTCATCATCATCATATCTGGACCTCCGACGTTCCCTGCGATAATCAGGACTCCTGCTGCGACTTCTGCTGCGGTAGCGATCCCTGTCCCTTGCTCTAGGCCTGTCATAATCAGACCGATCCCTGCTTCTGCTACGGTTTCTCCGCCTGTCTCTGTCCCTATAGTCGTCTCTATGCCTGGAACTACATTCAGAACATAGCCAAAATACAAAAGTAACTAACTGAACAGCATATGCAGAAAACCTCATAAAGTTGCATATTAAAGCATATATCACATGCCACTGCCGAAAAAGATTTTCATTTGAAGCGTTGACATTGCATATGCCTCAAATGACTTGGCATTCATACGACATGCTTGGGTATCATGGTACTTTTTTAGTAATGTCTATAGAATACCAGCATACCTCAATAGAAAGACTTAAGAAAATTATTTATGCGTATGTAGCAAAGATCTTTACCTTGGCCTGGGACTTCGGCTCCTTGACCTCCCCTTCAACTTTTCTGCTGGTTCCAGAATCCTTCCCTTATGACTATAGCCCAAAAAACAAGGCGTAAAAGAATAATCTCGATATGACCACACGTATAATCAATACAAGTTCAATCTCAGTAGTAACATAAGTGACTCACATTCTTTCAGCATCAGGCCCGTATTTAGCAAACTGAACCATTAATCTCTCTCCCATCAACAACTCTTCCTTAAACAAACACATACAAAGAACGCGTTATCCCTTTGAACGATAAAGCATACAATTAAAAGAAAAAAAAAATCAGTTCTCACCATCAAGCTTCTCAACTGCCTTCTGAGCCTCGTCTGCGTACTTGTACATTTCTATGTTTAGTTGATTTATGATATTTTGCGATATTATACGATACTGTGATATTTACACGATACTCAACAATATTAACAAAGTAAAACTAACCAATATATGGCATGATACATCAATTTTAGACTGAGAAACAACCCCATGAGAGATCAAATTCTAAAGATTCAAACATCTTTTTAGCTAACATGCAACCCAATCCGCAAAATGTTCATCAAGAACCGTCTCTATCCAAAATCCAACATGATCACATTTTCCATGGAAGCTGAACCTTCCAAACTATAATGAAGGATACGACTTTCAAATCATCTCGTAACTTAAATTTCAAGACTATATACCTTAGTTGATCAGGGAAACATATATAGAGCAATCGACTCCTAGTCAGCAAAGTCAACCTCATCATCAAACACCACATTCCATAGCCGAAGCCTTCTCAATTTCGAAGATTTAGATACAATCCGATAATACTTAGTTGTAGGAAATTTGTTGGCGATGTTGTAAATTTCTTTTACAAAATCTATTCTTATGTATTTTTTCATCCCTGTTGTGAACGTGTTTCTAAAAAATTGGTCCTTGTGCGAAAATTTTCGTTTCAAACACAATATTATACAAAAGGTAAAACATAGCCAAACAAACAACAAACTCATATGCTACTCTTTCCTTGGGTACTTGGCCTTGGGAATTATCCCTTGTTATTATTAGGGCAAATTCCCAAATCAGGACAATTATTTTTCGGGTTTATTTATTCAGTACAAACCCAACCCCATTTCCCAATTTGGTCAAGTGCGATCGTGCGATCCCATTACCTTTATTACACGTGTCCTAGACAAAACCACCTTACCAATCATTTGCAGCCCACCCCACTAGCATTTGTCCCCCATGTGGCCTTTGACTTTAATTTTCGAATGTGCGATTTCTGATCGTGCGAATTTCGGCTGTCCATGTGCAATATTTCTTAGAAAAGACCAAAAATCTTTTCAAAAGATTTTTATCATATCTTTGTACTTTCTTTCTAATTTTTGTCCTATTACTCCTTTTTATTTTTCTAGCTTTCTAAACCGTTTAAAAAAAAAAAAAAAAAAAAAAACCCCTAAAGGACACACACCTCCTCACAATATCAATCGTTCTTGCCCCCAAAGGTGTTAGTGGATCAGTATTTCTCTCCTTGTGCAATGGATCCTAGAATTCACGTAAGTCTAAAAATGATTAGATTAAAGGTTGATATCATTGTGCAATCGATTAGGTTAAGGTTAAAGGTTGATCTGTGTTTCTCTCCTTATGCAATCGATTAGGTTATGGTTAAAGGTTGATCTGTGTTTCTCTCCTTGTGCAATCGATTAGGTTAAAGGTTGATCTCATTGAGGATTAATGTTGTATAAGCTTTTCAAATGGGGTATGTATAAGACGGCAAACTTAAGCTTAAACAAGCTTAAATGCAAAGTTGCAATCTTTTTACTATTTGCGAGATAGGTTAGGAGGTGTTCCTATAAGCTTATGTTTATAAGCAGCTTATGGGCTAATAAGCCCTTGTTGAGTGTTTTTACAATAAGGGTAAAATTATCCTTTGCTATAAGTTTATTTGCTTTAACCAAACACACATAATAAAACTGAGTAACTATAGTAAAAAAAACAAATTTTATGGCACGTACTATCGCTAAATAAACACAATGACAACCTTGTAAAGGCTCCTTTCCAGAAGTTGAGGTAGTACATGTTTGCATTTTACCACATTATGTATGTATTGAGTCAGTAACATGCCAAATGGATAGACAACTTTCAGGCTTATAAAGGCCACCAACAAAATTCATCCTCAACCATGAGCTATTCTGGGAGGGCATTTGCAATCACCAATGACCTAATAACGCACTTAATATTACGCCTACGGTCATAGCTATGCTGTTCAGCGTCACATACTAATGGCTATGTCTCAAATTACATGAGGTCAATAACCCATAGTTTGTTTACAACATTAGTAGATACACCATGTGCCAATGGAGTAAACATGTAACTGCTATCCTGCAAACTCATATTACGACATTGAAAAATTGAAGTGTAGAACTAAGGTTCCTACGAATACAAACAAATACAAGAAAGTTGGTCACTGAAACTGATAAACTGTTGTACATTACGACATTGATAAACTGTTGTACATTACATAAACCAAGTTATCATTATATGATATACAAAACAACAACTAAACATTGTTCATAAGAAAACCAAAATGCTTTGGTTTATCATTATAGTGTTGCCATATTGTACTAAGACCCTCATCTTTGTTCAATCCACTATGATTTGTTTTAAAAGGGTGTACATCTTCATAACTGTAAACTTCTCTTCTTAACTCTTCGAGTGTTTCACTTGGAAGTTGCATATTTGGTGGAGCATTTGGCCCATACCTCTCAAATATCTCCGGAAAGATGACCTCTCTGAGTACCATTACTGACCAACCCCGGTCATCAAGGGTATGCTCTAACTTCAATCGTTTACCAGTGGACATTATGGTTCCTACCAATACAAACAAATACTAAGGTTCCTACCAATACAAACAAATACTACAGAAACATACGAAGTACTACAAAATTGCATTCACATAGACCGTAGAAAGTAGGCGTGTATACTAATCTTCCCCACATCTCTCAATGATCCAACTATAACAAAAAGGGCCTTTGTTGCTGTTCAGCGTCACATACTAATGCCTTGGTCTCAAACTACATGGTGTTTATTTTAGTGCGCCCTACTTCAAGTCTCTTCTAAGACCTATATACACGCCTACCAGTAGCATGTACTACGCCTCTCACTGGTTCATACTCATTTCTAAACCTCATATTTTTCCATAAAAAACTTACCTCTCATCTTTAACACTTTTTATGAAACTTAGCCTCTCACTCGTTCCTACTCATTTCTAGGTCCCATCATTTCAAACATTAACACAGGACCATTTTGGGTCTACCGGCACTATAGAAGGACCTAGGTTAAAAGGATATATGAATTAGATTATGCCTACTAACGCGCTTAACATTTGCAATCACATTACAGATACTAACACTCTTAAAGGTGAGCTTATTGGCATTTCCAAAAGTCAAATACGCCCATAAGCCAGCTAAATAAGCTAATCCAAACGCCCTATAAAATACTACCCAAACGCGCATAACAATTACTAATACTATGGCTTCCAACTGTCATATAACAATACAAATACTACATACATTATTTCGACAACTATGTCTCCTAAGGTTTTTCTCCATAAACAATTTCAAATGGGGTAACAACAAATAAACAAAAACAACTAAAATTAAGAGAAAAACTTACCATTTCAAACTATGAGTTCAATGGGTGTTTTAAGTTCAGTCTCGGTTCATCTATCTTCTATGCAAATCAAAATGTGCGAAGCTCAAAAATGACCCGGTTGATGTTTTTGTGTGTGTGGATTTGAAGAAATAATTAAAATGTTTTTATTTAAGTGAAATAAGTAAATTAAAATAGTAATATTTAAAAAAAAAGATGTCAAGTCAAATCACTAATATAAATTCTTTTGGAAAGATTTTTGGTCTTTTCCAAGAAATATTGCACATGGGCAGCCGAAATTCGCACGATCGCACGATCAGAAATCGCACATTCGAAAATTAAAGTCTAAGGCCACGTGGGGGACAAGTGCTAGTAGAGTGGGCTGCAAATGATTGGTAAGGTGGTTTTGTCTGGGACACGTGTAATTAAGGTAATGGGATCACACGATCGCACGATCGTACTTGACCAAATTGGGAAATGGGGTTGGGTTTGTACTGAATAAATAAACCCGAAAAATAATTGTCCTGATTTGGGAATTTGCCCTTATTATTACATGTAACCAATATGTATAAAAACTGCATAAACTAAAGTGATTTATTGATACTATGTGATATTAAAGTATTGCTAATTACAACAACACCATGATACATTTTAAAATACCATAAAAACTCTAAATACTGGAACCAAATATGATAACTGAAAATACTTTATGTCTATATAAGGTAATTATTACTCTTAGACATTAAGGAATTGAAGCAAGTTCCTGTGAAACATCATACATCGTAGGCCTTATCTCGGGGTCTGAATTAACACATCTTATTGCTAGAACCAAGATCGATGTCACAACTTTCTTGATTTCCAGTAGCGGAACTGGTAGACGATGATCCAGTAAATCTTCAATGACAACCTTGTTGGTAGATAAAGATGTTAGAGAAGTTACTATATCACCTGGATGCTTTCCTTTGATGACTTCTAACGCTACAACCCCAAAGCTATACACATCACACTTTTCAGTTACTTTCATTGTGTAAGCAAATTCTGCAACAAAAAAAAAAAAAAAAAAAAAAAAAAAAAAAAAAAAAAAAAAAAAGTTATGAGTATGCCGAGTCTTGTTTTTAAGGAAATTACAACTTAGTTTGTGTATCTTATGATTGACAACGTAATAAACTTACCTGGTGCAAGGTATCCATATGTTCCTGCGACATTACTCCAATTCGATGAGTCTTTGTTCAAAATCTTGGATGTGCCAAAATCCGAAACACATGCTTCATACTCTGAATCAAGCAAGATATTTTTGCTTGATATGTCACGATGAACGATAGGTGGTGAACAATCATGGTGCATATACGATAAAGCATCTGCAACACCTTTGATTATGTTCACCCTCTTCTTCCAATCCAAATAATGTGCGGTTTCATTGCTCAAAATATCAGCTAAGCTACCCCCTTCAAGATATTTGTAAACCAAAAACGAGATTCTGGCATGTGAACAGTAGCCATGCAGTTTCACGATGTTACGGTGTCGAATCCTTGTCAATGCTCTGATCTCGTTTAGAAAATCATCACGATTGATCACTTCAGCCAACGAATGTAGTCTCTTTACAGCAACTATGTCACCTGATGCCAAGCTCGCTTTGTACACACTTCCGCATCCTCCCTTTCCGATGCAGTATGCTTCGTTAAACTCCTTGGTGACTCTTACGATTTCGAGATAAGTCTCCTTTCCATCAAAAGTTGAAATTGAGAAAAAATCTGGAGACGGTTTCTCTTTGTCCACAAGTTGTGACGGTGACATCTTTTTCGATGTCCACTTATAGAAAGCTAAAGTTCCCATAAGGCCACCAAGTAGAAGTGCTCCAAGAAGTGGAAGAGAAATCACGAGTGCTAGTTTGCTGGGTTTGTTGTTCAAGGTATTCCTTTCTGAAGCACATGGCTGCAATCCGCTAACATTTCCGCACAAATCTTTGTTTCCCTGCAATGCTTCTATTGACACATTCATAAAACCTTTGCTGTTGGGAATAGGACCTTCTAGTTGATTATATGATAGATCAATGGTCCTCAGGGCATTCATTGATTCGAATGTCTTTGGAACAGAACCAGAAAGATTATTGTGCGAAAGATTGAGCATCTCCAAACTATTCAGACTAGAAATTGTTGAAGGGATCTCACCACTGAGTAAATTGTGACTCATATCAAGATAAGATAGGTGAGTCAATTTACCTATCGGAGCTGGGATTTCATGAGTAAGTTTGTTGTGACTCAAATTTAGGTTGAAGAGTTTTGAGCAGTCCCCGATTGAAGATGGAATAGACCCATTTAACTTATTCATGGACAGATCAAGGGCCGACAGTTCAGATAGCAGTCCTAGATCTGGAGGTACGAGACCAGAAAGGCGATTGTTGCTCAAGGAAAGGGTCACTAGGTTAGTCATCCTTCCAAATTCACTTGGTATCTGCCCAACCAAATCATTGGAAGAAAGATTAAGTACATGTAACTGAGTCGACTTTCCAAGAGATGGAGGTATGCTACCATTGATTCGGTTCCCTACCATCTCTATGCTCGTTAAGTTCGTGCACTTACTCCAGTTGTCCGAGATCTCCCCGTAAAGCTTGTTGTCATTCAGGTTGATGTAATCGAGGTGTGGATAGATACCAAAGCTCTCGGAGATATCTCCTGTGAGCTGGTTTCCTTCCAAACGTACTCGATTCAAGCTCGAACAGTTGTACAAACTCTTCGGAATTTGACCCGTTAGGTTATTGTTGCCAGCGAGAAGAAGTTCAAGATCCGTTCCATTGCATATTTCATCAGGCAAACTACCAGAAAAACTATTGTTGGTAAATTCTATTTTTACCAACTTCAGTTTTCCTAATTCTTGTGGAATAGGACCTATAAAATCATTGTCGTTTAGATACAAAATTTTCAAGGATTGTAGGTTACCGAATGAACTCGGAATGGAACCATTGAGTCGATTGTTGTTTAATTCAAGAGTTACAAGAGATATCAAGCTTCCTAACTCTTGTGGAATGGGACCAGAAAGATTGTTTGAGTAAAGACGAAGATAATTAAGGGATACGAGATCACCTAGGGATGAAGGTATCGGACCTATAAAATCATTGTCGTTTAGATACAAACTTTTCAAGGATTGTAGGTTACCGAATGAACTTGGAATGGAACCATTGAGTCGATTGTCGTTTAATTCTAGAGTTGTAAGAGATATCAAGCTTCCTAACTCTAGTGGAATGGGACCAGAAAGATTGTTTGAGTAAAGACGGAGATAATTAAGGGATATGAGATCACCTAGGGATGAAGGTATCGGACCATTCAGATCATTGTATTGTAGATCGATGCATGTGAGTGACGTCAAATGACCCATTTCTTTTGGTATTGATCCGCTCAAATGATTCTCCGATAGAGATAAGGTTGATAGCTTCTTCAGATTTACAAAAGCTTTTGGGATAGATCCAGTTAAAGAGTTATTGCCCATATAGAGCGAATTCAGATAAAAAAACTGCCCAAAACAGCTAGGAATCGAACCATAAAGATTGTTGTCACTCAACGCAAGGTGAGAGAGAAACGTCAATTGACATAAACCTTTCGGAATTGAACCATTCAACTGATTTTCAGCAAAATAAAGGGTTTCAAGATTTCTTAGTTCCCTAATCTCTGGCGGGATTATTCCCATTAATTGATTAGAAGAAAGATCAAGATAAACAAGTTTTGACAGTTGACCGATTTCAGATGGGATGATCCCAGAAAAGTAGTTTGAACTAAGATCTAAATGCACAAGATTAGGAAATGAAGAGAATGATAAGTGATCAAGCGAACCTTTTAAACCAGACAACGAAAGGTTTAATTTGTTTATGTGGCCTTGCTCATTGCATGAAACTCCATACCACTTGCACGGGGACACTGTGTTTTGATCATCTTGCGTCCATGAAGGTAGCATAAGTATGTTTTCTTGGGTATGAAGGGTTGCTTTCCAGTTGATTAGAGCATCAGCCTCATGTGAAGAACATGAAGCAACATATAGGTTACAGAAAACTGTAAGTAAGAAAATGGTGGAAGGAAAGAAAGCCATATTTTGTGTTTGTGAGTGTTTATGACCAGTAACGTTCTTTGCAGTGAAACACTAATCACATATGGATACTTGATTACATAAATGAAACATAACAACGACAAAGCATAAAGTAAATTAAAGTAGTTAAAACTAGATAACACAAGGCATTTCCGTGTTTACAACTGCTCTAGCGAGTCTATTTATATATATTAAAAGATACTGTACTGTGAAGAGGGCTAACTAATGGGAAGATTTGCTTTCCGAAGTTTCCTTTGAAAGGGAAGTGCCAGAAATGAAAATATACTTGCTTCTATAAACTAAAAGTACACTAATCTTATTTTTCTTGTATGATTTAAACAAGGTTTGCAATGCTCGCACGTTGCGCCGGGGTAGATATTTTCATTTTAAGCAAATTTAAATAAAATTTAGTGTATCTATGAAATTACAAACTCGCATGTTTTATTTTAGTTATAGGCAGTAACGATTTATTTCATTTTATGTTCGGCGCAAAGCTTTTTAAAGTTTTTTGGGGCGATAAGTGGTGAGCAATATACTTTTTGATTTTTAGTGTTCGTTTTTATTTATTTATTTATTTATTCATTTATTTATTTTTTATTTTATTTTATTTTTATTATTATTTTTTTTTGTAATTTGATCTTGATTAATTTATTTCATCAAAATAGAATTTACATAGTGGTTGAAGGCAAACGGGCAACAAGCTGCGCCGCTAGCCCTTTTTGGATTGCAAAGCTAACTCTTTTGAAAACTACATTTGTGGATCTATATGTCATAACATTACTGTTCATAACTCGTTGGACTCTGTTGAGTGGTTCCACCGCCTCAGGTGCAAGGAAACCAAATGTATCAAACACGAAAGGAATAAACACGTGTTGATTTTCAATGCATGATTTCTCGTGTTTTGTCACTTTGCACGAGGCGGCTTTCAAAGCGGCATGTCCGGCTGTAAAACCCCGACTACTCAACCCCACGAGAGGAGAAACCCCGGTCAGATCCACACAAGCATGTTTCCCTCCAACCCATCCAAAAATCAAAATGTCAGCCGGTCTCAATGTAGATCTTCCATCCGACGGGTCCGTCAAAAAGTTCACAGGCGCTTCTTTCTTGGCGGAGATCCCGGCATGCCTACATACATCAAAAAGGACGTCTCTAACAAAATCATGTCTGTACTTGAAGCCCGGGAGCTCTTTACAATGAACCGCATGTTCCCCAAAGGAATCCAAACATGCCTTGCGACAAACAGGGCATATCTCATCAACCGGAAATAATGGAATCATAAGGCGATACTTAAGGATAGTACGATATTTCACCGGTGACATATGATGACCTAGCCCGTCTATGGGGATAGCTAATAAAAAATCTTGAGCATGTGGTGTGCGTAGACACTAAAAAACAGATTTCTGTCTCACAGTCATGTCAAAATGAACTTCCATATCCTTGACCATTTCACTAAAAAGGGCACTCGCCAGTGTTTGTTGGGCTTTAGAGGGGACGATGTCCTTATTAGTGAACCCACTAAAATCGAAGCTTGGAATCGTATCACGAAGACAATCCAGAGCAGAAACATAATCAACATCCATACCACATATGCCACTGTCACGTAAGATGTGGTCTTGTAGCACCCAAGATTGGGCCCTTGATGCCACAAAAGCATAAGAGGAAACCACTTTTGCTGTGTACAAACCCAAACCACCCAATCAAATAGGCAAAGAAGAAAGTTGCCATTGTAAGTCTCCAAAGAAAGGTCCTCCACAAACCACTATATTCTCGATCGACTCACGCAATCCTTTGTCAAAGAACAAAGCTGCATCCTCCATGTGTACAGGTTTACAAGTCCTTAAACCAAAAAAAAGTTTAGCAATACCCATACATGATCGAAGCAAAAAGAGCTCACTCTGCGGGTCATGTAGCTGTGGAAGAAGACTCATCAAATCAACAGCATTCGCGGCTCTCCTCATAGCCAACCCACTGATAAAATTAGCGTCTCGACTAACAGCTCCCCCAAGAAGCTTTACACCCAATGACGGCCTTCGAATATCGACAGGAAATAAACCGTCACGAAGCTTTACAACATTACACGAGGGCCAAAATATCTCTGTTTTCTTGATATTAAGTTCAAGACCCAAACTTGGACCACTTATTCTTATAATGTCTAATGCCCTGGCCACCTCTTCTGAGTCTCCAATAACGGTCCCATCATCAAGATACCAAGCATGAAGGAGGAGCTTGCAGCTGTCTCTGATCTTATGTACTAGTCGGTGCAATACAAGAGCAAAAAGAAGAGGTCCCAATGGGTCGCCTTGTTGCACTCCAGTGGCAGACCATATATGTGTGTCTCCTATATACAATCTCGCTGCCTGCCCATATAAGAAATCGACCCATAAAGATATGGAGGGACACCTCACCCTAACCTCATGAAGTAATGCCGATCTATCCACAAGGTTAAAAGCACTCGAGAAGTCCACAGTAAGCATTGCAAGAGACCCAACATTGTGATATTCACTCAACACCCTATTGACGCTATGTAAAACAGCCTCAGCGCCACTCGACACTCCGACTCCAAACTGAAAATCACTAAGGTACTTTGACATTTCTTTACACACACCTTTCATAGCCACCTTGGAAACCAAACGTCTCGGTATAGTACCTACTGCAATAGGTCGAATCCCGTTATCTGGTTTAAGGAGTGGCGTGAGAGGAGCAGAAGCAACAAACTCCGCTAAAATAGTTGGACACCTTCCCGCTAACCACAAATTAATGACTGAGGTGATGGCCTTTAAGAGATCTGCAGCAGTAGTAGACCCCTCTCCACATAAAGCATCTAAAATATGTTTGGCAAAAAATCGGTGAGCTTTCCCATTTTTTAGGAATGCTCATTTTTCCAATGATTCTTTAAAAAACTGTGAGTGGTGAGCAATGAGCTGTGGCTACTGCTCAAAGCTACTTTTGCCAAACATAGCTATAAATGTAGAAATCAAAAGGGAAAACTGAAAATATTAATTATTAGATTCAACTAACTATTAAGATTACAAAATATTAAATACTAACATAACCAAAACCTAACAACTATTAAACAGACCTAAACAAGTATGCCGGGCCTAAAGGCTTAGGGGGTTGGCAATACTCCCCTCACCTCAAATCCCTTCACTCACAAACAACCAATCCTCTTATGCCACATCACCTTCCCACTTTTTCCTTCACGCACTCACTTTTTGTTGGCATCACACCCCTCACCCTTCACTCACTTTTTCGTTAACATGCAACGCTCCTCCAACGTTCAAATTTCAAACCAAATCTATGCGGTAAACCTTCCCGTAAATGACCCTCTCCGTGCGGTGGGAGAGCACTGGCGGCGGTGTTCCCGCACGGGAGCCACCCCCCACCGTGCCTCCCCGCACCCACTGCCAAGGCTCTTATTAACTAACAATAAAATGTGACAAATATAGCAAAAATGTTATAGCTCAGCCTGAATCATCTTATTTTGAGTGAAATAACATTATTACTAATTTTTTTTGGGATAATTACATACACCCCAATATAGCCTTGTTAATTACATATTTCCCCACCAAACATCTAAAATAACAAAAATACCCAAATTTATTTATTTAACTACATATTTACCCATCTTATCTAGTTCATCATCAACTATTATAAATATGGCCATCCTACCCTTTTTATCATTCCGAGTAAAACATCTACTAGCACGTAAAACAAAATCACATTTTCATAAAATAATCCCATCTCTGCAAATCTTCTCATTGTCGAGTATTCCATCCACGAATTCAAACTAAATAACAAAAACCTACAACTAAAATCAAACAAAACAAGTTATCAGTTTCCACTTTATTCAACTTCAAATCAAATTCTGCGTAAAAATAGCCATATGAGCTATTATCATAGTCTCATACTTAACCCAACAATGCATCTTAATTAAGGATAATAGGAATTTTGAAACACGTCTTGTTCAAAAATTAACATCACAAAAGAGCATTTCAAAAATGTGTGCGTCAATTTCCAAGGATCACCACATGCGTATATATGTCTATTTTACAACCACATGATCATCTCTAAATTTTGTAATGACATACATATATATAGTTATCAATAAACACAAGAATAATTCATCCTTGTTATGAGATTCTGTCTCACACTATGATTATCATGCTTGAACATTAAAAGAAGAATAATTCATCCTAGTTATACATTTTGATAGGTGATGAAGTTATTGGTAGCCACAATAAAAAGAAGAATTATGTTAACCTTTTGATTGAGAATGACGGCAAAAAAAAGGAGACGACGGTAAAAAAAAAAAAAAAAAAAAAAAAAAAAAAAAAAAAAAAAAGTTTTGTTGCTTAAATCGAGGGTTGTTAAAAGGGTATACGTGTCTTTGAGTGAAAATTAGCAACAATGGGTATTTTTGTTATTTTAGATGTATGGTGGGGAAATATGTAATTAATGAGGTTATATTGGGGATGTATGTAATTGTCCCCAATTTTTTTTGTTCATCTGTCAAGAAAACAATGTCGCATAATTAATAGCCGGTTTCGGTTGAACCAAACTTGTATCCCGTTTTGAGTTGGAATCGAGTTTTTTTTTTTTTAACCCAAAATGTAGTTTGTTTCACTTATTTTTATTTCTTCGAGTCATATTTATAAACATGTATCTTGGATATAGAAACAAATCGGGCATAATTTTTGGCGAAGATTTTAAAGTTGATTAAATTGGTATTACTATAAACTAAATGAATATTCGCGCAAAGCAACGCTGTATAACGGCAAATAATTATACTTGAGAACCTGTGTTTTGGTGTGACCCTTGATTCAACACATACGAGTGAGTGCATATTGATACTTATGTTTCATCTCAAATTTTTTATTTGTTAAAATATCTTGTTATAACAAGCAATGACAATTATAAATAATGTTTTAAAACCTGGTTCGACCCGGTTGGTTGAACCGGTCGAACCAGTGACCGTTGATGTTACCGGGCGGTTGTTAACCGGTTTTCTGACGATTCAAAACCCGGATTGAACCGCCCGGTTTTAGCCTACCCAGGTTGAACCGGTTCACAATAACCGATCGGTTTTTAATTTATATTGCTGGTGATGACAGTACCGGAATTAATGGCGAGCATGGATACAAATGGAGACTGTTGTGGGCTTAAGGTCAAAGTTTATTTGATAATGAATTATCTTAACTAGGATGTGAGTAGGGTGAAAAATAATAGTGGTCTCAAAATCAAAATATACTTATTTGGTAGAAAAGACAAAATCCTCTCTTCTATTAATATACCAACAAACCTGAAATATTTTTACCATATATCTAAACTTCATATTTTGGTTTTATTACATCCAGTAGTTGTAAGACAGTGAAACCCGTAAGTTAATCTTTATTAATCATCAACTATTTATAATAGTGAAACCCTAATACGCTAAACCCACAAACCGGGTTTAGGCTTATCCTTATCCTTTAACATTAGTGTCAAATCTTTATATTTGGAATTGTAATGCCTCTGTAAAGTTTAAACTCATACTCGTTAGATATATAAATATTGTAGTTTTAGATCTCCGTACACGCACAGGGCTCTGAGTTTACTTTTTGTTAGATTGGTTTTAGGCTTAAAAGTATATCACGGGACTTTGGGTCTACTTTTAGATTAGTTGTTGAGAATAAAATAATACAAGAATATAAATGTGATCTCACATTATTAGAAATGCACATACAATACCATAAAATGTAAAACACTAATTTTTATTAATAAACATAAAAGAGGGAATCCATAGTTACAGGTTCTAGAAATTAAAAACTGAAATGATATATTATAATCATTGCAAATAGAAGCTGAAGATGTTGACGTTTTATTAGTCCCTGTGCAAAGATTCGGCTCATTTTTACCATAAAAAATTCCTCAAGTTCACAATAATTAGATTTTAAATAGAATGAATATATACATGTGTTTTAGAAACTTTTTATTTTTGTATTTATAGTTTTAGATCCATGTGCTCATAATATATGAATAAAATAATATAATATAGTAAATCAAAATATAAGAAACTGATGTAGGTTTTACTGATCAGTTCTTAAATTTATAATAGTCTCGATTACCTAAGGTCTACCCTAATGCACTAACAGACAGTGTATCCGGTCATGTGTTGACTAGTAAATGGTAAAACGAGGTCGTCCCAAGAGCTATGAGGTGCGGATTTTATCTAAGTATAGGTGTCACATCTTAAACTGGTTGAGAGTTGAAATAATTAATTAAACTAAATAAACAGAAATTAAATAAAAGCTGAAAGTAAATAAAGATGTGAGCAATAGGGAGAAAGTGTACTAGCCTAGCTAATCATCCTATATTGCCATGATATGTTTTCTATGAAACTATTCGAATGCAACAAGTGAGGCGGACATGTATCACTAGGTTCATTTGGTCTAGTCCCCTAGCCTATCTCCCTAGAATCCTATCGGGAACCAAAGGCCCTTTTCCCCCTGTAAGTAAGCCGATGTATGGTAGAGTAATTTGAGTCGTTAAGTGCCACTACATGCTAGACTTATCTTTGTATGGCCCGGCCTTTCGGATTTTAGACCATACATCTAACTACTTAAGTTTATCCATCCCGGAGGGTGGTCCTTTGGTCGATTTGCACACAAGGTCAATGACTAGCACTTGCGGTCTGCTTTCCCATTTCCCTTTCAACCCAACTATACTTGGTTCGTTTGGTCTATTTCCCTAGTCCACTGGGTACAACTGATTCTTCAAAATTACCGCAATTAGAAGATCTAACGATAAACTAAGCATGCACACACTAGAAGCATTATGGAATATTACGAAAACATAATCCTAACAATATAACATACATAACTAGGCTAGCACCAAAGGTACTTAGCCGATCATGTTGAAAAGTACAGCCGAATCAATGTTATGCATAAGAAATGAAGACGTAATTCGATAATGTAATTAACACAATGATAACTAAAAAAAATATGGTGTTTGTGGCATGATCTCTCCCTTGGAAATGCTCCGTATGCTGTTGTAGAATGCCTTGTTAGAACCCTCCTTCGTTCTCTGCTTTTTGGTGTTGTGGGAGTTGCTTCAAATGTAGAAATTAAGGTTGTATTTACAGGCCCGACATAGCTACGACGTAACTTTAGAAGTTGGTTACGCTGTAGCTAGTATAATCTTAAAACAATCTTATCCAATAGCAATAGTTACGGCAAACACTGGTACAAAAAGTTGTATTGGTCATGCCAGAAATGTGTGACGATATGCATATAGTCACTGATGAGAGCTCAAACACACATCATTTTTGGTTAATCTGAATTACAAAAACATTTAAAAACACTCAAAAACGCATCAAAAGGCAGAAAATATCCCAGGATCGTGTTTTATATATTTTAGATGCAAAATGATTGAAAACAGACGAAAAATGAAGGAAGTTTGCATAATTGGCAGTTTTAGTCCCCCCAACTTTCAAAAATTAGCAAGAATAGTCCCTAAGCACTTATTTTAAAAGAAAAGTCACCAAAGGTCCTTTTGAAATCATAAATTGTCATATTTAGTCCTTTGGTGAAAAATTTTAAAAGTTTTGAGAATTTACAAGTTTAGTCCCTGGAGTTTCACATTTGGCAGATTTGGTCCCTGGGAAATATTTTTGGATAAAAAGTCAATTTTGGTCCTTGGGAAATCACAAGTTGGCAACATTGGTCCTTGGAATGAAAGTTTGAAGAAATTACACTTTGGTCCCTCAAGTTTCAACATTTTGCAGTTTTAGTCCCTAGAGGTCCAAAGTAGTAGAATTTTATACTCATAAACCTTAGACTGTTGATATATGGCAGAAATGGACCTCGATATAAGTTTGGAAAATGGCCAAACTCAGCCCCTCATTTTTCAGTAAATTACACTTGTGGTCCTTATGTAATTCATAAACCAAATGGACCCTTGTTATGTATTTAGTCCAAAATCCCAATCCAAACCAAACACTACCCTGATCCACCACATCCCCTAAGCCCATCAACCCTTAGGCCTAAACTCCCTACCCTTTAATACTTCCCAGTTTGACCTAGTCAAACCCCCAACCCGACCACTGTTCATCACCCATCTCTTCCCCCCAAAACCTACTTCCATGTCCCCCCTCCAATTCCACCTTTTCATCACCTTCCCCACTTAATTGCCCCTCCTCGTTTAATACACCAACCCTCCTCATTAAATTCACCCAACTGCCTCACCAAATCCACTCAGACTTCCAAATAACCATTTCCTGCCAAAACACAATTGATGGCTAAGATCAATTGAAGCCTATCCTAGGGTTCTGAGTGAAGTGGGAAAGAAAGAGAAAGGTACCAGGGCCTATATATGTCAAAGAGAATGGAAGAAAGATTATTAGTTGGAGTAATATAGTTAAGTAGTTTAGAATAGAAATAGGCTTAATGTAATTTTAGTTTTTTAGTTGTTATTTTCAGTTACAAAGGCTTATAATCTAATCTCCTAGTGTATTGTGAACTTCATTCTAATTTCATTTCAGGTTCCTTTAATATAATTAAATTTTTAGTCATTTCAAGTAAAAAAATCCATTTTCCATTTAAAGGTGTTAAAAAGTTGTGCATTCTGCTTGTTTAAGCTTATCTAAGCTCACTTACAAGTTTTTCATAGTTTTCAGGGCATTTACTGTAACAATTCGCAATTTCAGGTTAACTTTTATTCCCGAAAATTTTACTATTCACTTTTTTACTATTCACTTTTCACTATTCATCTCAGAAATTTTTATTTCATATTCTCGTAAGTTAAACTATTTTAACGATAATCCGAGAGTTTGACGCTCGTCGGATCATTTCTGCAAAAATCACAAAGCCGTGTCCAAGATTTACTTTTAGGTTTAAACGTCCTTCCAGCATCCCGATATATCCATAAAACATTATAAACAATAGAAATATGATTTTCTATCATTTTATGACAATTCCAAAAGTTTTGGAATTTTACGTTTTTCAGTTCAGCGTTTTACGCGAATTGCGCGTTTAGACCTGTGTTTCCAGTTTTTAGCAGGGTTTTAGCACCCGATAGAACCTACCACTCATTTTATATTTTATTATGGACTATATTGACATGTTTAACAATACTTTCAAGTTTCATATTCTTACGATACCCGGTTTTACGTTTTGAGGCTTAATCATTTACGGTTAGCGATTTACGGAGTCAAAACTAGCTACATACTTAGGATAATATCATCAAAAGTCCACACCTTGTTCTCCAAGTTCATGAACCGCCACTAGGGGGGGGGGCATTCACACTTGTGGTTAAATCTTGACCATTGATTCTTTAGATCATTACTTAATTACAACTTTGTCACCAAGTTTATGTAATTTCCTAGTAAGCTTCCTAACCTCCTCATTCATAGTATAAATAGCAAGCTAATCCCTTCCTTTCTTCATCACCAAAAACGCCACAACATCAATACCTAGCACCATGATCCTTTGATCTTCAATATACAAGTTACACTACAAAGTTCAAGGTCTTAGTATTCTCTACCTAGTTCTTAAGTTTGTTTGGTGATTCCATGGTTGAATTAGGAGCTACACAAGGTTACTAGGGCTGAAGTTAAATGGTTTTCACAAGGGTTAGATCAAGGCTAGCAAGGGTTACAAGAGTTATGGTGAAGGGTTTACAAGCTTAGGTTTAGTGTCCTAGTTCTATACTTGACTTCCTTTCTTTAGAAAGCCAAAAGTTGTAAGCAAACCCTTATACACTTTCTTGCTCAATATCATTTTCATGCTTATTATGGTTCTTTCATGCTATATATGTTCTTGTTATTGTGTTCATGATGTTTAAAAATGGATAAAACGAGTATTGGTATACATATGTTAACTTATGACAAGCAAACAAGCAAACTAGTGATTTTTATGAAAAACCACGACCACAATAGTATAACTTTGATATTTGACACTTACTTACTGTTAAAGAGGACTTAACAAGGAAAACATAGCAATTTGAATCACCCAAAACGAGTACACGAGTCAAAAGTTATGACCATTTGAAGTTAGCGAAACCAAAACGGCAAAACTGCCTAAATAGCATTCTGATCAAATTTTGATTTTGAAAGTCCCACTTCTGGTCCGATTCATCAAAAAGTTAAAACACAAAAGTTGTCCGGAACGACGTTTTCATTCAGGAACAAAGAAGCTCGAGCCCTGAAAATGCTTTCTGAGTGATAATTTTCTTCAAATTCTTAACAGCCCATTTTAGACCAAAGTCACTATATAATAGTTATGATTTACTTAGACCAAAAGGTCTAATGACCTAAAGCCAAGACCACAACCATGGCTAAAGCCAAGGTTGAGTCTCAAGACCATGGTACAATGACCAAGGTCATGGCAAAGCCACGGTTAAAGACCATATAACTTTTAAAGATCAAAACTTATATATGTTATCAAATACTACAATAGTAGGGAGCCTCATGTGAGGAGTTCATTAAGTAAGCCGTCGAGATGAGTTGTGGATTTACGAATTAAAGTGTCCTGGCTCCTCGAACGTTTACTTCATGACTTCTGAATTATGTCGGCCCGAACGGTAGTAAGAGATATACATCCTACACATGTTTCATAAACCATTTATATTCAAAGACTTACACTATATACTAAGTACTACATCATGAACATTATGCAAGACATATATAGGCAATTCTTCGTATTCTTAGACGTTACTCCAAACCTAAGTCGCAACGTTCTATTATAGGCTGCTATTAGAGACTTTCGTAAATTCGGCTACCACTTTCATTTCTCATTACATAAGCTTAAGGTGAGTCATAGCCCCTACTTTTTCATACTTGTTTTAACTCTTGGGGGGGATACATGCTCAACTACTTGCTTACTTGTACAAATACTCAAAACATTTATACTTGATTCCTTTATACTTGATTGTGTTATACTTGATTTCATTATACTTGATTGCATTATACTTGATTGCGTTATACATACTTGTTACACTATACTTGCTTAATTTAAATACAAGATTTGTATTTACGTGCATACACAATACTCTATGCTGTCAAAGGAGAGGTATTAATAGTACTATTATGGGCCTACACCCCCCACCCAAGTCCAAGATTCGAGACGTTGGGTGACATGTACTATTTGGGATGGTGGTTCCCCGCCTATGGGTCCAAAATGACGTGACCATGGGTGAATATAATCTTGAGAAACTATATATTAGCAGTGGGTTGTGAACACACAGGTTACAAGTCTCTTATGGCGGGACTTGTAACTGAGTGGATTCTCAATGCCTTTGCTGTGTGAACACTCTTTAAGGCTTTTCAACTCTTTTAAGACAAACTCTATGAACTCACCAACCATTGTGTTGACACTTTAGCATGTTTATCTCAGGTTAGTAAGGCGATAGCTAGTGCGTGGAACTTAGAGTCAAGCTGCATATTCTGAAGACTTACGCTTTTATCATTTACCATTCAAAACTTTGTATACATTTATGTATCATACTTTGGAATCTCAAGTTTGTAACTCGGAATTTATTAATCGAATGGTAACTTTTCAAAACGTCTCATTTAGAGTTCGTTTTCTATACCTTGTACTTTGTATTATGAAGTAGCACCCCTATGACACAGTCTTCCGCTGCGGTATTTTGGGGGTGTTACATTTACATCGTTGTAGCTTAGTATTATCAAAAATCCTATAAAATTGAAGTTAAATGTTTCAAAAATCAAAATTCAGTGGGGAGTAAAGAAGAAAGCCAGGGAAGTTGTGGATTGTGGATTTTATTGGTTTAGAACTCATGGGGAGTGAATAGGATAGGTTTTGTGTCCTGGTCTCTTGTATCTCAGTTGGAACCATTTGTAAGTCTTTTTGGGTAAAGGGTAATCAAAATCAATAACCTGCCTCTCATAAACTTGACATTTGCTTTTCTTAGTTCTAGTTGTTATTTCTATGGTATTTGTGCTCATTTAGCTTTAATAATGGGCCTAGATTCTGGTTCAAGCATAAAAAATTGTAGGTTAAGGGCTTAAATTCATAGTTGCAGTGTTAATATAGCAGTTAAGGGGTGTTTGGCATAACCTGTTTCAAGGTACTCAAGGTTGTATTGGTTATCATTTGATGTTTCATTAACTCATCTTAGGCTATCTCACTTTATTTCAGTCACAAGATCCAGCCCTTATTTGTCAAATAGTCAAAATTTGTTTCTATCCTCATCACTGAGCTATCTGTTGGATTTTTGGAATCCAAATCCTCCCATATTAGTGCATAAGCTGTTAGTTTAGCTTAATTTGGCCTTATTTTAGTTTATCACTACATATTGAGTCATTAGGAATCAGTGGAAACTCATTAAAGTCAACCTTTAGTGTTCATCTCAAAGTAAAATCTCACCCTAGGCAGAAAACCCACTTTTTGTGGGAATTGTTTAGATTTTTGTGCTTGGATTCAGACCCTGAGTTTTTTACATGTTGTAGTGTTCCACTTAAACTATAGATTCCCACTATGGGCTTATTTTTGTGATTTTTGTTGGTAGCTTATTTATTGGCTTAAAGTGGCCTGCAGGGCTTGTCCATGCCCTGCACCACAGACCCTTCATTTTCCCCATTTTTCATTTGCTTGTCCAGACCTCCATAGTGGGCCCCACACCTTGGCTATTGGCTTATTGGAAAGCCAATAAGCCCAACCTCAAGGCTTATAGCTTATTTTGAGGTTTTTAGCTTATTTGCTAGGGCTGCAAGCCCCCTTTACTTTGTCCCAATCTACATGCACACTGCATGCTCAGTCCCAAAAACCCAAGTTCATGCCATCCCCTAGTGCTTATTAGTGGGACCCAGGGGCTGAACTTGGGCTTTTTAGAAAGCTTATCTTGGTGGCTTTTAGGATCAACTTTTGATTTGGGCTTCCAATTCTCCTAGTGGGCCCCACAGGCCTGTAAACTTGGCCATTTTGGCAAGTGTGACTATGTGGTATTTGGATTTTGCTTATTTCTTATTTCAGCTTATCATCTGTGCTTATTTCTTTGTTATTGCTCATTTCAAGTTCCTTCAACCCTATTGCAGCTTATTTCACCCTTGGTTGTTACTGTGTGGCTTTTTATAAGCTTATTCAAGCTCCTCAAAGTCCTAATAAGCCACAATATACCAACTGATAAGCACTTTAGTTCCCAAAGTGCTTATTTTTTCATTTCCAGCCAAAGTGTCTTTATTAAAGTTGGTTATTTATTAATATTAAATAGTTTTGTAAAAGAAAATTCCAAAACAAACAAAAAATAAAATAAGTGATAGCTTCTATTTAAGCCTTTTGGCTTATTTTCAGCTTATTCATTAAGCACTTCTAATTTTTAAAATTTTCATAGGTTCTAGTAGTTATAAAATAATTTTAGAAAATGTTTTAGATTTTTCACTATTCATTTGCTATTTTTCTTAATTTAATTTAGTTTAAATTAATTAATAATTAGTTTTTAATTAGTAATAATTATTTAAAAAGTCTTAAAAATATATTTTCTATTTTAAAATTAGTTTTATACTATTTTAGATTTTTCCAAGTTTAAATTTTATTTTTCTAAGTTAAAATCATAATTATTTGTATTTTAGGGTAATTTAAATAATTAAAAGTAATTAGGAAATTAGTAATTAATTAATAATAAATAATTAAATAGTGTAAAAATTAATTTTCTTTCTCCAAAATTTTCTTTTATCATTAGGATTTTAAAAATATAATTTTCATATCCGTAGGTATTTTATTTCTTAAAACTCGCGTTTTATTTCGTTCGTTTACGTAACTTTAAATCAAACGTACGCGTTTTTAGGTTTTAAACGTTTCTGGGTTTTCTAGTTTTACAGTCTTCTTAATATGGATTATGTAAGCTATTTCCTTTCAAATTTCATTAGTGTAATCAATCACAGCCCTTTCCTGTCCAAATTCTACCGATCACAAACTCGTTTGGATACCATCACACCTCGCTGGGACATAACGACCCGGGGAAACACTGTACTTCAGCGGAGATTGAGCCTAAGGAGTTTGACTACATTGACCACATCCGTGGTTGACTTTAGTTGACCGTTCAGGCTCAATCAAAATTTTGGCGCCGCTGCCGGGGAGGTTGTGCGCGTTATTCTAAACGGTTTGCAGATTAGTGAGTCTGGATACACGCTCATTGTATATTCATCCATCCTTGTTCATATTTTCTTATTTTTATATAAAAAAAAAGAAAACAAATTGTGAATTTTACCATTTCAGATTACTCAAGGATTACTTTGTGTGATCTACGAGGAAACGATTTGGTCTTTCAAAACGATTACCAAAAACATTTTAAATAAGTTTTCAACGAACACAAAAAAAAAACCAAAAATATTTTTCCTTACCCTTTATCCGTTTGATTCTACCTTCTTATACCCCTCTCATGTATAATTCTTATGGCGTCTCTCTGCTACCCGTGTTTTCACTGTAAAAGCCCGATTGAGAATGGCTATCGTTGTTTCCGGTGTATTTGTGAGAAATGTGGAAACAATTGTAGTAACAGATTTTGTACTATGTGCAATTTGTTCATAAATCCAAATTCTCCTAATGATTCACCAAATCTTTCTGACGACCCTCCTCACACATCTTCGTTGAAATAACTTCATTGCGTTAGTTGTGGAGATCCGTTAGGAGATGGTCCACTTTGTGAACGGTGCAATTGCAAGGATTGTGGATTTAGCCATGAACTTTGTGCATGTTATGTTTTGAGAACTGAGCCTACACTCACCTCTGATTATGATCAGAACTTTTGTGAATATTCTCAAAACGACTTCAACCACCTTCCTCATAACCCATACGAGCAAGAACCATATCATTAAAATTTCAATGATGCTTCGTATCAAAATACACCTAGTTTTTCTTGTGAGTATTGTGGAGGTCCTCATGACAGTTCTAATTGTCAAACTGGGAACCAGCTTGTCTATGAGCAAGTTCCTTGTAACGATTACGAATTTGGTTTTAACCAATATCCACATAACTCACAGGATCAGTCACAACAGTTCAACTATTGTACATACTATAGAGGTTTACATCTCGGCTCTGATTGCCAAAATATGTACACACCTATCTTTGAGCCCGAACCTTATGACAATTATGACACAGGTCATTTTGATCAACTTCCACAGCCTTACACTCTTTCTCATGATTTCATCCAAGACATAAAAGAAATACAAGTGTTATTAAAAACTTGTCATGATGAGCTTCCCGATCATGAACAACATGAGAAATCCATGGAAGAATTGTTAGCTGAAGAACAGGCTGCTAAAATAAATTCCCAATATGCCATTGAAAAATCTATTAGGGAATCAATTGAAAAAGAAAAAGCAGCCAGATCTAGCTCTCAATTCCGTTTCATTCCTGATGACAGTGATGATGAAGATACCCTTGATATCCTTGAATTTTATAAAGAATCATCAAATTCATCAGTTGAGATTCTATCTCAATCTGCTGTTATCACACCCGAGATTCCCACTCACTCTCTGAGCATGGGGGACGAGCATCTTGACACTGTTCCTGAAAAGGAATCGGACGAATTCATAAAGTCTAGTGTTGAGAACCTTGTCCCAATCCCAAGAGAGTCACAGGGAATTCTTGATCATTTGTGTAATATCCCTCCTCCTCTTATCTTCCTAACTGATCATGTTGAGATGTTCTCCGATTCTACTGGTGACGATTCGTTATCTTGTGGAGACATCATTTTTATGGAAGAATTACCTTCTGAGCTAGTCAGCTTAGAAGAAGAGAATGATGAAGAGACTGACACTGAAATCAAAGATGAAGCACTTTGTGCAACATTATTGAATGTCAATCTCCTCATTTCTAAAATCGAGGCTTTCAATATGAAACCCATTTCATCTCCTATCCTCATTAAGGATAGTGACATTCTTTCCGATGATCCTATACCGAAACTTGAAGCCTTCACTTTTGATCATATGGGAGAGAAGATTAGTGGAAGTACAACTTCTCATTCTCATAATTCTCTCCCCGAATATGAGTCATTCCCCTTCGAGGAGTTCTCCTGTGAACTCACTCATATCATATCTCTACCGGAGTATGATAACTTCTACTTTGATCTAGACAAAGATAATCCTTGTGTCCCGGGGGGAAATGTTCTCAGCCATGAGAATTTGCTTGATATCAAAATCCCACCCCTCCCGCCCATAATATGTCTAGATCAAATGAGCTTCAATGATGAGATTCATGATATACCAATTATGAATTATCTTTCTGATAATGATGAGTTAGTCTTGATTGTTATCAAGATCTTTCTTCTATTTTTCACCTACCGGGTGACTTCTCCTGTTCTTCACTCCTTCGGGAATGAAGACATTATCTTTTTCCCCGGCATCACCGCTTATAGTTTATACTATTTAAAGCTGGGTACTTATCTCATTGGTGTGGAACTTTCACGTGCTTCAAATGTTCGTCCAAACATCTTGAATGAAAGTTTGATGCAGATTGTTTCTTCCACATCTTGCTTCCCCAAGAACAAATGAATTCGGGGTCGAGTCAAGCTAGCGACTCGGTAAACAAAAATAGTAGCATGCATATGGGTTTTCACCCTAAGTGTGGGGGAGTCACCCCTGCTATTATTACCATGTATATACTTTGATGAAGAAAAAAAATGTGTATGTATATATAAATAAAGTGAAAAATGGTGTTTCCACATTTAACTTGTAATGTTGCCTTTTTACGTTCAAAGAGTCGGCATAATAGCCGGGACTTTGAATATTGAGGACAATACTCAATTCTAAGTGGGGGGGGGGGGATTCTAGCGAATTTGATCATATTTTACCTTCTAGTACCCCCGTTTTTGGCCAAAATTTTAAAATTTTTTCACTTTATTTCAAAATATTTATGGTTATCAGTCTACCATGTCTAAACGACATAAGGACTGGCTAATCTAGGAGCAAACGGCTCTTGGTAAAGATATCTCAAATCCGTTGATGGCTGACAATTTGCCAAAAAGTGTATGAAATTCAACTCTCCATATCCTAAAAAGTAAAGAGTTGGCTAGCCCGCAAGGTTATGGCTTGTGGTAAAGGCAGTGGAAAATCATAATTGGTTATCAGCTCAATAAGAAGATAATAATAAGCAAACGGCTTCTGGTAAATACAAATCCAATCCGTTGACAGCTGATGGTTTGCTCAAAATCATTTGGTTATCAGTGTACCAAGGTATCACATACTGAAACATTTGGCTACTCCAGAAGTAATGGATTTTGGTAAAGAGACATCAAATCCATTAAATTTTCGAAACAAGTTATTTTTGGATTCTATATTGCTAGAGACTAGCAATAGTTTAGTGTGGGGGATTGATAATTGCTCAAACACTCATCATTTTTGGTTAATCTGAACTGCAAAAACATTGAAACACTAAAAAACGCATCAAAATGCAGAAAATATCCCAGGATCGTGTTTTTTATGTTTTAGATGCAAAATGATTGAAAACAGATGAAAAACGAACAAAGTTTGCATAACTAGCAGTTTCAGTCCCCAACTTTCAAAAATTGGCAAAAATAGTCCTTGACCACTTATTTTAAAAGAAAAGTCACCAAAGGTCCTTTTGAAATCATAAGTTGTCATATTTAGTCCTTTGGTGAAAATTTTCAAAAGTTTAGAGAATTTACAAGTTTAGTCCTTGGAGTTTCACATTTGGCAGATTTGGTCCCTGGGAAATATTTTTGGATAAAAAGTCAATTTTGGTCCATGGGAAATCACAAGTTGGCAACATTGGTCCTTGGAATGAAAGTTTGAAGAAATTACACTTTGGTCCCTCAAGTTTCAACATTTTGCAGTTTTAGTCCCTGGAGGTCCAAAAGTGGAATTTTATACTCATAAACCTTAGACTATTGATATATGGCAGAAATGGACCTTGATATAAGTTTGGAAAATGGCCAGTAAATTACATTTGTGGTCCTTGTGTAATTCATAAACCAAATGGACCCTTGTTATGTATTTAGTCCAAAATCCCAATCCAAACCAAACACTACCCTGATCCACCACATCCCCTAAGCCCATCAACCCTTAGGCCCAAACTCCCTACCCTTTAATACTTCCCAGTTTGACCTCAGTCAAACCCCCACCCGACCACTGTTCATCACCCATCTCTTCCCCCCCAAAACCTGCTTCTATGTCCTCCCTCTAATTCCACCTTTTCCTCACCTTCCCCACTCAATTGCCCCTCCTCATTTAATACACCATCCCTCCTCATTAAATTCACCCAACTGCCTCACCAAACCCACTCAAACATCCAAATAACCATTTCCCGCCAAAACCATAATTAATGGCTGAGATCAATTGAAGCCTATCCTAGGGTTCTGAGTGAAGTGCGAAAGAAAGAGAAAGGTACCAAGGCCTATATAAGTCAAAGAGAATGGAAGAAAGATTATTAGTTAGAGTAATATAGTTAAGTAGTTTAGAATAGAAATAGACTTAACGTAATTTTAGTTTTTCAGTTGTTATTTTCAGTTACAAAGGCTTGTAATCTATTATCCTAGTGTATTGTGAACTTCATTCTAATTTAATTTCTTGTTCCTTTAATATAATTAACTTTTTAGTCATTTCAAGTAAAAAAATCCATTTTCCATTTAAAGGTTTTAAAAAGTTGTGCATTCTACTTGTTTAAGCTTATTTAAGCTCACTTACAAGCTTTTCAAAGTTTTCAGGGCATTTACATCGTTGTAGCTTAGTATTATCAAAAATGCTAAAAAATAGAAGTTAAATGTTTCAAAAATTAAAATTCAGTGGGGAGTAAAGAAGAAAGCCAGGGAAGCTGTGGATTGTGGATTTTATTGGTTTAGAACTCATGGGGAGTGAATAGGATAGGTTTTGTGTCCTAGTCTCTTGTATCTCAGTTGGAACCATTTGTAAGACATAAACTTGACATTTGCATTTCTTAGTTCTTGTTGTTATTTCTATGGTATTTGTGCTCATTTAGCTTTAATAATGGGCCTAGATTCTAGTTCAAGCAGAAAAAATTGTAGGTTAAGGGCTTAAATTCATAGTTGCAGTGTTAATATAGAAGTTAAGGGGTGTTTGGCATAACCTATTTCAAGGTACTCAAGGTTGTATTGGTTATCATTTGATGTTTCATTAACTCATCTTAGGCTATCTCAGTTCATTTCAGTCATAAGATCCAGCCCTTATTTGTCAAATAGTCAAAATTAGTTTCTATCCTCATCA
Organism: Artemisia argyi; assembly: GCA_030686995.1. NCBI lineage: Eukaryota > Viridiplantae > Streptophyta > Magnoliopsida > Asterales > Asteraceae > Artemisia > Artemisia argyi. Next base: position 179,812,631 of record CM060695.1, read on the forward strand.
CTGAGCTATATGTTGGATTTTTGGAATTTAAATCCTCCCTTATTAGTGCATAAGCTGTTAGTTTAGCTTAATTTGGCCTTTTTTTAGTTTATCACTACATATCGAGTCATTAGGAATCTGTGGAAACTCATTAAAGTCAACCTTTAGTGTTCATCTCAAAAGTCAAATCTCACCCTAGGCAGAAAACCCACTTTTTATGGGAATTGTTTAGATTTTTGTGCTTGGATTCAGACCCTGAGTTTTTTACATGTTGTAGTGTTCCACTTAAACTATAGATTCCCACTATGGGCTTATTTTTGTGGTTTTTGTTGGTAGCTTATTTATTGGCTTAAAGTGGCCTGCAGGGCTTGTCCATGCCTACACCACAGACCCTTCATTTTGCCCATTTTTCATTTGCTTGTCCAGACCTCCATAATGGGCCCCACACCTTGGATATTAGCTTATTTGAAAGCCAATAAGCCCAACCTCAAGGCTTATAGCTTATTTTGAGGTTTTTAGCTTAGTTGCTCGGGCTGCAAGCCCCCTTTACTTTGTCCCATTCCACATGCACACTGCATGATCAGTCCCAAAAACCCAAGTTCATGCCCTCCCCTAGTGCTTATTAGTGGGACCTAGGGGTGAACTTGGGCTTTTTAGAAAGCTTATCTTGGTGGATTTTAGGATCAACTTTTGATTTGGGCTTCCAATTCCTCTAGTGGGCCCCACAGGCCTGCAAACTTGGCCATTTTGGCCTGTGTGACTATGTGGTATTTGGATTTTGCTTATTGCTTATTTCAGCTTATCATCTGTGTTTATTTCTTTGTTATTGCTCATTTCAAGTTCCTTCAACCCTATTGTAGCTTATTTCACGCTTGGTAGTTACTGTGTGGCTTTTTATAAGCTTATTCAAGCTCCTCAAAGTCCTAATAAGCCACAATATACCAACTGATAAGCACTTTGGTTCCTAAAGTGCTTATTTTTTCATTTCCAGCCAAAGTGTCTTTATTTAAGTTGGTTATTTATTAGTATTAAATAGTTTTCTAAAAGAAAATTCCAAAAAAAAACCAAAAATAAAATAAGTGATAGCTTCTATTTAAGCCTTTTGGCTTATTTTCTGCTTATTCATTAAGCACTTCTCATTTTTATAATTTTCATAGGTTCTAGTAGTTATAAAATAATTTTAGAAAAAGTTTTAGATTTTTCACTATTCATTTGCTATTTTTCCTAATTTAATTTAGTTTAAATTAATTAATAATTAGTTTTTAATTAGTAATAATTATTTAAAAAGTCTTAAAAATATATTTTCTGTTTTAAAATTAGTTTTATATTATTTTAGATTTTTCCAAGTTTAAATTTTATTTTTCTAAGTTAAAATCATAATTATTTGTACTTTAGGGTAATTTAAATAATTAAAAGTAATTAGGAAATTAGTAATTAATTAATAATAAATAACAAATAGTGTAAAAATTAATTTTCTTTTTCCAAAAATTTTCTTTTATCATTAGGATTGTAAAAATGTAATTTTCATATCAGTAGGTATTTTATTTCTTAAAACTCGCGTTTTATTTCGTACGTTTGCGTAACTTTAGATCAAACGTACACGTTTTTAGGTTTTAAACGTTTCTGTTTTTTCTAGTTTTACAGTCTTGTTAATATAGCTTATGTAAGCTATTTCCTTTCAAATTTTATTAGTGTAATCAATCACAGCCCTTTCTTGTCCAAATTCACCCGATCACAAACCCGTTTGGATACCATCACACCTCGCTGGGACATTACGACCCGAGGAAATACTGTACTTCCACGGAGATTGAGCTTAAGGAGTTTTACTACATTGACCACATCCGTGGTTGACTTTAGTTGACTGTTTAGCACCAATCAGTCGCACACGTTTTTTTCGTGGTGTGTCACCAAAGGTCCCGCCACCGTTGGTAGCATATGGTCACATTGTTGAGTGCGTAGCCTTTTTCATCGAAAAAGAGTGACCAAAACCCTGAATATGTATGACAAATTAGGCACAAGTTTTGTTGGATTAGTCAGTATGAGTGACCGTAAACACTTTATAGTCACACGAATGTTTTTTGAGAGTAACTATTGTTCGTTCGTTGGCCACGTAAATATATAATATATGTGACATTTGAGATGATTTATTCAAGTAAATGTGTATTATGTGTGACTATTTCCAGTCCTGTGACCACATGAATATATAATAAATGTGACGTTTGTGATGATTTAGTCACACAATAGGTAATGTTTTTTTTAGTTAGTCACATATAATTTTTTTAAAAAAATAGCCAAAAGTGTGAATAAGTGTGACCATATGCTGTTTAAAGTGTAGAAATGTGTATTTTGTGTGACTATTGTTCATCCAATGGCCAATTGAATTTTATATTTGTGTGGCCTTTTGTAATATTTAGTCACACAACGAATTAAGCAAACAGTGACCAAAAGTGTTAATAAGTGTGACAATATACATCTTTTAGTCACATTTAAAAAATCAATATATATCAAAACAATTCAAATATATATCAAAACAAATTCAAATACAATAAAATTGGAATATATATATATATATATGATACGTGGGAATCGCACCAGGCTTTACCTCTCAAGGGATCTTGAGAAGCTTACAACCCCCACCAGGCAGTGTACCTGATCGTTGTAGTATAGTATAGTGACTAGTACCGGGGGATTGATCGTTCAGCTAGGAATAGTGTCGCTAGGATTAGAAAACCTAAATACTAGTTCTAAAGATGAGGGATGATTATTTTTGTATTTTTATATTTTTTAGAAAGAAGTAAAAATCTTGGGGTTTGAAGGATTTGGGCGGAATTAGTTGCTAGTCAACTAACCCAATACTAAAGATGCAATCAAAATAAAATACTAGAAATGAAAATAAACTAAATTAACTAAGGTTGTGAGCAATAAGTGGAGAAGTTGTGTTTACTTAGATTTCATTACTCTCTAGATATCTTTTACACGTTAATTACTTGTTATAGTTGCGTGGATGACGGATTGTATTCCTTAATACCATTCATGGGGTGGCGCACTTAATTCCCCAATCCTATGAGTGCCTACTTCACTCCTATGTCGAGCCGGCTAAGAAGCTCCTAACATGGGATCATTAGAATTTACTCATGCATTAAATACAACCAATAAAACCTAGTGCACGTCAGTTCATGTTTCCAAAGATGTTCAAGCATGTTACCAATTGGAGATCTGCCAGTTTTCTTAAGCCTAACATCGAAATCATTCATCCAATACAACCATAAACAAGTTATTAACATATAATTAACATCTAGGTTTCATTAGATCTAAGCAAACACAAGATAGACCTAGCCTAGCATGATGGAATTAAGACAAGAACAAGATATAGACAACCAACACATAGACATATTGATTGAATTGAAGGAATACTTATCTCAATTACACATGAAAGGGTTCAAGGGCTGAGAACCCTTGAAAAACCTATAAAATTCGTACTAAGTTCGGCCTTAGGGTTTCTCCAAAACTTCTCTTTTTTTATGAATGAAAATTAGAAAACTATATATAGGAAATTGAGGCTGACGGCGTCAAGACCAAATTGGTGACGCCGTCATCTCGCCGCCAAAATACTTCTCGGACTGCCTTGATCTACTTTTGACGCCGTCACGTTATAGCATATTCCAGGCCGTCATGTATTTTACTCTTGACGCTCTACCTTGTGACGCCTTCAATTCTGTACTGGGCCATCATGAAAATTACTCTTGACGCCATCAGAATTTCCTTCTTGACGCCGTCACCTACTGTTCCCAGCAAGAAAAATTAAGACTTTGGCGTTTTCTTCACTTTTATGCTCCAAAAACGTCCGAATTGCTTCCTTTTCCAGATTTCTCTCCCAAAGTACCTAAAATCACAAAAGGAACGATTTAGGGCAATATTTGATCAAATAAATTCAATTCCGGGCTTAAATGACCCCCTAAAAGTGGTTCATTTTTCGCCTCATCATATACCCTTACACTTGAGATTTGCTTGTCCTCAAGCAAATGCGCTTTTATTCTACTCAAAATACAAGTTAGGGGTCATTTAACACTAATATAAAAGTAATTACAACAAATAATTGTTCCACTAAAGACCAATAGACAAGCACGGAGGTCATATACTAGCACCTCACAAATAGTGTTTAGATACTCACATCTCTCGGGTGTAATAAAGTATAAATTACAATATGGAAACGGAAGATATCTCTCACTACCTGTCATAGCAAAATAGATTACCATAGGCTTGGGAAAGGATCAAACCTCCACCACATGGCGTAAGCACCTAGGATAAACTATCAAAGAGGTCTTTTAAAGGGTTGTAACGTTAGGTGTAGGGATATGAAATACACGGTTTTGTTGGATAAAGGAAGTTTTTACTGGTGACGAGTTAACAATCTTGGTTAATTACATGTACAATATGGCGTTGCTAAGCCAAGACTAGACTCGACTTAAGCTAATAAATGAAAAATAACAAAAACATAAAATAAACATAGAATAAAAAGGGATGGTAGTCCGTATGTTTTTTCTCTTTTCTTTTTTTTTTCTATTTTTTTTCTTTTTCTTGATTTTTTCGATTTTTTTTCTTTTTTTTTTCTTTTTTTTTTTTTTTTTTTTTTTTGCATACACTCTTACCCTACCATCCAAAATAATACATCATAGGGAATGAACATTCCCCTTACACTTGAATTTTTACATACTTTACAATTAACTAATCTAATGACTCGAATTAAGAAAATCAAAACACTTGGAGCACTTTTAAGATTAACATACATATGGGGGTAATAAATGATGTTCTTCCCCATTACTCCATAAATAAGTACTTTACCCATGAGTCTCAATCGTCCCAAAACAATATGTACAAGGATATGACTCGACTTAGCAACCATGTAATCAATTAGATAGTTAACTTAGGGTTTAACAAATAACAATAATGCACTAAAAATAAGCGCATACACAGAAGGCTAAGGCGATTTGGGTGTACATTTAAGTGGGGTGTAACAAATTCTTCCTTTAAGTAAAATGCTTAAAGTTAGAAATGAAAAGAAAGGCTCGGAGGGGTGTACTAGGGGTTTCGTGTACTAAAAATGAGTACAACGCTAAGGGTGTGGGAAAAATTAGTTGACTTAACTAGCCAAGTAATATGACTTAAATGGTCAAGTAATTATAATACGGGTTTAACACAAGGGTGATCCTAATGCCTCTTATCATGTAGTAAATCCTACTACACGAATGTAGTCTCACTAGCGGTCTCGGGATGCATCACTAACGCAAGTTCTAGAATCTAAATGCTACCGGTACACTCATAAGCACTAATAGTGAATGCTTTTCCTATCAAATCTAAAGGCGAACGTCACATATTTGGGTGGAAAATTTTTCTGAATATACAGTTATGTGCTAGTCATACAATCTCCTATCCATGAGACGCTTGCTATGGCTAAAGTTTCACTCCTAAATGTTGTAAAAAATTTTAAATTTGGCGCTAAAATTGCACTAACAAGATTTCTCATAGTTTTATTACACATCTACTATCAAACAAAACAAACTCAAGCGAAAGTGTACATGTAAAGTATCATCATTTTACCCTCCCCTTACACTTAAGATGAACATTTTCCCCAATGTTCAAGTAAAGAATGTAAAAGTGAAAAAGTAAAAAGAATGAAATCAAATACTCCCCTGATTCGCTCGGTATGGATAATAAGGTGGCCAGGTTAAATCTTCCTCCAAGAAAATGAACAATCAAAGCTTCCCTTCCAGAATATAAATCATCTTCTTGTCATACATAACCTGTAAATCCTGAGAAAATAGACAAGACAACCTCGCATAAAATCGGCGGCAACCTATATAAGTTACTAAATCCTAGAAAACAAAATAAGATATAATGCTTGTGGAATGAAGTTTGCAGATTTCCTGGAGATTATAAAACTTAATAATTCACAAAAACCATAAGACTCCGTTAGAAAAACAAAACCGGTAAAATTTTCAGATTTTTACACATGACGTCGTCAAGAGTTAACTCGTGACGCCGTTAGAAGTGACCTGCAGAAATTCTTATGTTAAGTTTCCGGAAAATTTCTGAAAAAACTTGGTCCTACTTCCTGGAAAATCCTGCAAAACTTCATTATGACTCAATACAAGCATTTGACTCTAACAAATACGAATATACATGTTCATTTAATATTGTGGAGAATCATGATCGGTTTGTTTCTTGAAAACATATTTGGGATTTTCCCTTACACTTATCTTTTGCAAAAATACTTTTAGGTGGAGTTAAGACTAGGACAAAACAGTAAAGTAAAGTATTTCCACTATTTAATTGAGAATCATGATCTACCAACAATAAAAATAAAGCATGCATACGGAAGCAAATAACAAACAAACAAAATAAAATCACACAAAACATGGGTTGCCTCCCAAGAAGCGTTTTTCTTTATTTACGAGTCTTGTAGCTAGACTCAAGGTTATGGGTTACTACATGACCTCATCGTTGGTTCCACTCTCTAGGTCGTCTTCTAAACTAGTTTTGTATTCCGGACCTAGTTACAAGCATTCTTTGTAGAAACCAAGCATCCTACTCTTCACATACTCTACTCCAACTTCATCCTTGCCACTTTTTTCTATCTCCTTATCTATTGGCTTAATGGTGACAACATTGACAAAGTGGACATGTTTGGATGATGAGGGGTCCTTAATTTAGATTCCGTTATTGGTGTCCCTAGTGTCCTTCCTAGGTGTGGTTAATGCTTGGTTGTTGAGGGCTTTCAACAAGTTGTCAATCTTGTTGGTCATCTCCGTTTGTTGTTGGTTGAATTCGGTTTCAAACCTAGCTATGCGAGCTTCTTGAGATGCCATGAATTTAGACATCAACCCTTCAAGATTGTTGGTACTACCATAGTTGTTAGAAGGATTGTTGTTGAAAGTACGGTTGGAGTGTGGACCGTTTGGTTGGTAATGATTAGGCGGATTGGAAGAATTGGGTTGATTTTGTTTCCACCTAAGGTTTGGGTGATTTTTCCAAGAGGGGTTGTATGAATCACCGTAAGGGTTTGGCTCGGGCTTGAAAGTGTACCACTTATCTCCCGCTTCGTCGGTACGCGTGGATGCGTAGTCCGCAAAAGCTGTTCCGGGGAGTTCCACCCAATCACGAGTGTCGTGGGGACCACTACATAATTAGCATGAAGAAGTGATTTTGTTCACTTGGCTTGAAGGCTTAGGAGCTTCGTAAGATTTAATGAGAAACTTGACTTGGTCCTCAAGTTCCATGATCCTACGGTCGGGAGTGCTAGAATTGTTCGAAGGCAAAGATATTGCCTTGACCGTTTTGTTCAAATCACGGGGATCATTCTAACTTTCGTTGTCATAGAGAGGAAGATCTTCTATGAGTTCCCATGATTGTCCCGCACTTAGATCACATAGCTTACCACCGGCCGATTGGTCAATGGCTCGCCTCATGGAGAGATCGATATGGTCATAAAAGATTTGGACTTGGAGCCAAAGATCTATGCCATGGTGAGGGACTTTTTGGAGTAAGTCCTTGAAACGAGTCCATGCTTCATAAAGAGATTCATTTTGACGTTGTTGGAACATCAAGATGTCATTTCTAAGCTTAGTAGTTCTCCCCGGTGGGAAAAATTGAGCAAGGAAACAAGTGGTGAGATCATCCCATGTGGTGATGGATCCCGCGGGTAAACGCTCAAGCCATTGACTAGCTTGATCCCGTAGAGAGAATTGGAATAGGCGTAATCGGGTTGTCTCTCTAGTTTCAACATCTAGGTCTATGGAATCTACGATTTTAAGTCCTTAAGATGTTGGTTTGGATCTTCGTAACAAAGTCCATGGAATGCACATCCGCTTTGCACCAACCGGATGGTGTCGGATCGCAAGGGGGTCACATTGGCTCCGGTGAGCTCAATGGTGTTTCGGTAGCCTTGGTGGCTAGGTCGGGAATACTCTCCTAAGGTTCGGGGCCTAAGAGGTTCTAGTGGTGGGTTTTGTTGTGGTAGGATGACGGGTTCAAAGATGTTCCCATCGTCCATGATGTCGGGTGGTGAAGAGTTACGAACAAAAACACAAAGAAATAAGATAGACTAAAGAAAACCTAAAAATAAAAATAAAATCTTACTAGAAAGGAATCTAGCAAGTAGACCTAATAAAAAGAGATTCTAACCTAGACAATAACTATTCCCCAGGCTGCGGCGCCAAAAACTTGATACGTGGGAATCGCACCAGGCTTTACCTCTCAAGGGATCTTGAGAAGCTTACAACCCCCACCAGGCAGTGTACCTGATTGTTGTAGTATAGTATTGTGACAAGTACCGGGGGATTGATCGTTCAGCTAGGAATAGTGTCGCTAGGATTAGAAAACCTGAATACTAGTACTAAAGATGAGGGATGATTATTTTTGTATTTTTATATAATAGAGACACTATTGCCTTGTCTTTTTTCAGGTGCATCTAGTTTGTTAGGCGCCACTAGTTCAACTATATGCTGTTTTGGTGGTTTTGATTCGCTTGATTCACCACTGATTCAACTATCTGCTTTGGTGGTTTTGAGTCGCTTGATGCGCCACTGGTTCAACTATCTGCTCAAACATGATAGGAGAGTTACTACTAGTACCACGTTAGTACTGCTGGAGCAGAGTTACTACTGCTAGTATATATATAAAACAGAATGTATATAAATGAAGCAAATATATATACAATTGTATTTCAAATTGAATAAAACTCGAATGTATATAAATGAAGCAAATATATATATATAATTATAATGTCGTATATAATCAAATTCTCAACTATCATAAGTTAAAACCTGTTGACTCTTCGCCGCCTTAGCTTGCTTTTGCAAGGTTTCAGTAGAGACCAAATGTTTTCGTTTCATTGGTACTAATTTTAGTCTAGTATTTTGTTCACTAATATTTGGTATCGTAGTTGGTGGTGTAACCTGTAGAACTGGCTTTTCGTGGCTTAAGCGTTTTCGTATGTCCGATAGTTTTAACAGGTTCCTATATATGTATATATAAAACACGGTACATTAGTCATGTATGTAAAACTAAAAAAAAATCAAAGGAGGATGTTTTATTACTTACCACTGTTTCCATTGCTGGCACGTTTTCCAAAGTTTCAATGGCCATTGAAGTCGTCACCTGCAATATAAATTAAGAAATACAATGCTGTTAGCATTAGAAAATGAAATTGTTAACAACATAAAAAATGACTTATATCTGAGTCTAATGGCAGTTTCTTTCTACAAAAAAATACGGGAAATGTAAAAAACCAAGGCACTAATAATGCTGCATAATATAAGATCTGCCAACCATGAAACAGTAAAAATATACATGGGTTGGCTTTGGTGACTGAGATGGAGCATACTCACGCCTCAATTTAATTCCAGTCCCTCGAAAATGAACTGTTCCATAAAATCCAGATGAGGGAATTTTTAGCCAGGCATCCCATGTATCATCCTCACCCGTGAAAATTTCATATCAACTCGGGCAACAAATAATATACAATTGGTTGAAATGTTCTGCAGTGCCAAACCTGGAACGAATAAATGTCAAACACATTACCAAGCAAGCAAATCACTCACATTTGGTACAAATGAAACAGTTTCAGAAAAAGCAACCATATTTGAGTTAATTTCCTATATAACAGATGTTATGTTAATCTTTTGATAGATAACTTACGCGACTGCAATAAGCAAACTCCAACTGTTTAGCAACATCCTCCCGGAGTGGAAACCAAGTAAGACTCCCTTTATGAGTAAAACAATGGCCTCTTAGAACACGTCGATTGTCTCCATTCGAATAAACAGGAAAACTATGCCGTCTTAATAAGTCTACCTGCAACGATTATCACCACACGTATTTATAATCAAAAACATATTTTAGGCTAGTTTTAATCCAAGAAAATCAATATAAATCATTTTATATTCGGTTACACATTCAAGAAAATATAAATTAAATATGTGTTTGAGCATACCCTTGAACAGAGTAGGATAGGTGAGATAAGGGTGATGGTGGCTTGACTGTGATGGTGGTGGATGTGGTGGTTATCTCAAACCAAACAACCGAAGCAAACAAACTCACCCATTGCCTCCCTTGTCTTGATGACGGTGATGGCGTGGAGGAGCGATGGTTGGTGGAACGACGGCAAGATAAGGCGGTGAAGTATAGCGGTGGTGTGAGTCGGTTCTAGAGAGAAGGATAAGAGATGAATAATAGAGAGAAGATATATTTGACTAGTGTTAGTGTTTTCATTTTGGGTGAAAAAAGGGCAGGATCTTGAGCCAGAGATTGAAATTTTGAGGAAAAATAGGGGCGGGATCTTGAGCCAGAGATTGAAATTTTGGGGAAAAAGGTGAGCTCCAAATGTTTAATGAGTTGAGCTCAACCTTATGTAAGTTGGATTCGAGTTATTGTTGAGTTCTCGAGCTTGTAAGTGATATAAAATATGTTTTTTTTAATATGTAAGTGTACTAAGTGTAAATACTTATTTATGAATGCATCAAGCTTTTCGAGTTGAAGTCGAACCGAATTCAATTCTTAGGTTATATTTCAATTTTAATTTGCATAATAAAACACATCTTTACAGATAAATTGAGCTTTTCGAGTTAAGCTCAAGCCGAGTTCAAACTTTCTCGATCCCGGATAACATGATCGAGAGGGTGATGATAGCTTGACTGTGATGGTGGTGGATGTGGTTGTTATCTCGAACCAAACAACCGAAGTAAACAAACTCACCCATTGCCTCCCTTATCTTGATGCCGGTGATGGCGTGGAGGAGCGATGGTTGGTTAAACGACGGCGAGATAAGGCGGTGAAGTGTGGCGGTGGTGTGAGTAGGTTCTAGAGAGAAGGAAAAGAGATGAATAATAGAAAGAAGATATATCTGACTAGTGTTAGTGTTTTGATTTTGGGTGAAAAAGGGACGGGATCTTGAGCCAGAGATTGAAATATTGGGGAAAAAAGGGGCGGGATCTTAAGCCAGAGATTGAAATTTTGGGGAAAAAGGTGAGCTCCAAATGTTTAATGAGTTGAGCTCAACCTTATATAAGTTGGATTCGAGTTATTGTTGATTTCTCGAGCTTGTAACTGATAATATATATATATATATATATATATATATATATATATATATATATATATATATATATATATATATATATATATATATATATATATATATATATATATACTAGCTTCATGACCCGCCCGATGGGAGGGCGAGTTTCATGTGAAATCTTGTTTATGATTTATAATACATGTACTTAAATCACTTATATGATAAGTTTTGCAAACATGACCGGTAGCATGTGTTTTTTCTATATAAAAAAAATGAATATAGTTGATACAAAAAGTTTAAACATTAATACAATAATGAAATACACTTGTTCAAAATAAAAATGACATGTGAATGTTCAAAAGTAATACAAATATGGTTTTACACGTGTTTGATAATCCTAACCGACATGCGATTTAACTTATGATGATGAACATGCTTAGTCAACAGCTCAAATTTGCGATGATGGCTCTCACCAATAGTCGCGTTATTGACCAAGGTCTCTTCCTTTAAACTTTCTCCAATTGCAAAGCACACTTTTTGGGTTACCCTTCTTTGCTTTCTTCATCATGTTTTAATACATGGTAATTTTAAACCACACTTATTGGGGTTACCCTTCTTTGCTTTCTTCAACATGCTTGATACCTGGTAATTGTATGGCATTCGCATAAGGCAAAACATACATGCAAAAATACAAAACATTATCATAATTAACAATAAGTATATCGACATGCAAGAACATAATAGATGAAAATTTAATTACTATATCACCATTTACCCATCTAGAGTGTGACTTCTTCTTTTGGCACCCTCAGGATTTCTCATCTTGCTCGAAGGAAGGTAGTTCTGGAAAATCAAAAAACTTTATAATTTATAAAACCTAATTACATGACTGATCTTGTGAGTTTCGAACGAAACCAACTAACAAAATATTAGCTGTAAAAACAAACAATTAATTTTCTATTATATATGATATACATATCTATCTATAAGAGAAAATGCAAACTCACAACACATACAACTCTATATTGAATTGATTCCTACACGTTTCTTATAACTTTACCTCATATGTGACCCACAAGTATGTATGAATTTTTACATGAGCTCATATATACTACAGAATATGGTTGTTAGAAACATAACATGTAAATATGAAATACTAATCATTACTCAGAAAAAAGTATGCTTTAGCGGCAAACATACTCTTGCTAATATATATTAATTCTTTGTATGATTAACAAATACTTTATATTGCTCTCTATTAGTGTATTCTTCAGAAACAAAATATATTCTAAAAGGAGATCAAAAATGTGACGTACCCAAATATTTACCCACTATAATACTGTGTGGAGAAATTTGAGCTTATGTGTGAATAATTATGTTTAAATTTCAGTTTAAGTTCGATGGGAATAACACTAAATTATGTTTAAATTTTAGCTGGAATATAGAATTTTGTGTCGAGTAGAATTTTTACCTCGCTTAGCAAAGAGTTTTCATAGTGTTAGACAAATATGGGGGACACCTCTTATGGGCTCTTAAAGTTCCAGCCACCACATTCTTGTGTTCACCATGAGGCATCATTTTTTCAAGTCTATACATATTCCCTCCATAGACACCTCCTAATTTGTTTACTTATAAACTTTTTAATCTGTTTATAAAACCAATGAGAACAATTTTACAAACACATAACGTATTACATATTGTAATTTCATTCTAATTGTTAGAGCAATGCGTAAAGGACGCAATTGACCCTGTTAGCTTTTTGTGTAAATGAGTATATCAACAAGATACCAACGCCTGGAAATCCCAATGGGGCATGCACCATGGCACTCACGCCCACGGGCTCCTACACGCATTACAGGCACATGACATTCAGGTGAAAGATCACACTCAGGACATCGTCCATGGGGCATAGTGTGCAAGTATTTGGGATAGTACTATGGTTAAAAAATGTCGTCATCATTTCTACCTGCACATCTATCATTTCCATACTTTCTCCATCCGGTAAAAGTACACTACACTTTTACATTTTCATTAAACAATATCTTAATTTAAGATGACAAAGATGTATTTGGTGTTCTTAAACTACACAATAAGCATTTAGTTTCGTTCTAATTAACCATATGTAAAACTGTATATAAGAATGTCTATAAACTTCCTCTAGACTTAAAGTGGCCAAGCATTATGGATAGTATATGTTATTGTCTTGCTACCAGGGGTTACGGGTTTTGGCTAAAAAGACGTCATGGGATTCCATTTGGGACACTTCTAGTTGGTGCATAAGATACAGCATATAGTTTATTAGATGCACTTTTTGACCTGGTGCATATGCTATAACATATAGTTTATTAGACCCATTTAAGATAAAACACAGCCTAAGCCAACCCATTTATAAGTTTTTTGGGTTAATATCGCCACTTGTAATAACATGGTGCTGATATAATGGAGGAAGTAGGTATATTGTGGATGCCAGCAAACGGGGTCTAAGCGAGAGTTGTAGGCGCCTGAATAGCTGGAGCTAGTGCCGTAATTGATACTTATTAATTATTTTCAGTTTCAGGCTGCACTATAAAGGCTTTGATTACAATAATAACATTATAAAGGTAAGAGTTAACATAGCGCAACTGCTATCTGTAATGACTACTCTATATTTCTTAAGACATATATAACCATAATTCAGATCAATAACTTATCAACTGAAAGATATTGTGATACTATTAGTCTATTACAAAGCTTCATACCTTAATCGATAAATGAGATGAAATGGAAGATGAAGACTTCAAATCTGGCCGAGCGATATCATGTAATATATTGTTAAAAATTTGTAATTTATATATCTAAACAGTATCTTATTTATAACTATTGGTATAAACTATTCATACTTCAAGTGTTAAACACACTATAATATAGTTTTTAGGGATATCTGATAATGATTTCACATATTAAAATAAGCAATTTGAAATCCTAAATTCACCTTATGATCTTTGTGTTGTTGTGTCTCATGAGCATAGACTAATATCTCTGTTGCTTTCTCACTCGGAGTCTTCGCCATTAATAAACCCATCCTAATAGCAGCCACTTCACCCGCAACAGCACTGTCTGTATACAACACAATATTTAACTCATTATAAATACCTTCGTTAGCAGTCATTAATGAATACTTTGTTGTCTCCTGTTTTTTACCACCAGAAGCATAAAGCTTAATAAACAATTATCTATAAATATGATATAGATCAAATGAATGTATTTTTTCTTGTATAATAATGATAATAATCAATTTCTCTTTTGGTGGGAATATTATATTTACTTTTAGTACACGAAAGATGAGTATTTGTTATTACCTTTCTCCTGCTGAAATAACGCCTTTTTACTGTCTTCTCATTGTTTCCTGATGCTTGTGTGTTTTCAAGGTTGTTTTAATGGTCTGGTTATGTTCTAGCAGACATTTGGTGGTGTTGCGAGATTCGAGTTGGTTTCTTTGGTGTCGCCATTTCTGGTAGATATTTCCATGATCCGGTCAATGACGAAATCTATTTTTTCCTTTGGAGGTTTTCCGGTTGTAGTGCAACTGGAAAGTCTTTTTAATTCCTATGAGGTTTAAGATTGGCTCAGGGCTGCAATCATGGTTTGTTATAATGTTAGCAATCGGACTGAAGAAAGTAGCATATGCTTGTGCGATTTCATCAGTGAACGTAGCTTTAAAGCAGAACATATACTTTGTAATAGGCATAATTAGGTTTGCATACTCTTTTAAAATGCATAACCAAGACTGCGTAACATATGTAATCATTTAAATTTATTTTGAATCTTACATATGTTTGGGATCTTGGTTCAGAGGTCCATGATTATGGCATACATAAGTCCCGTCTGTATTTATTAAATTTATTGAGCACTCTGGACAACCCATGTAAAACCAAGCAACTATTTTACATATAGCCACTACTATTGTTGCTTTTATAGTAATCTTATTTGTCTGCAATGGTAATATAATAGGTGAGAAACCTAAATATAAAACATTGGGAAAAAAGACTGTATCATTGTTTATTAAAGATAAACTATGCACCTTGTATCTTTTTGGATCTTGGTTAAGTAACGTGTCAATGGATATTGTTTCCTCGTCTTCTCTAGCTCCACATCGTTGAAAGGTTGTTTCTGCACAATATCTTTCACTTTGACCAACTAATGATTGTAAAGCAGCAACATGTGGGCTTAACTCTCCGTCTAAGACAGTTCCAAGCACCCCTGAATTCAAAATTTGTCCTAAGCACCTTTGAATCCAACTATTAAAACAGTCCCAAACACCCTTTTAAACTTCATAAATCTTAGAACAGTCCCAAACACCCCTGAATTAACCACACTTTTCTTACTTGTCACATTTCTTAAATTCATATTTCGTGCATTAGTCTCACAAGGTATATGGTTGATAATATTTAACTATTTCAAACTATATACAGTTGATAATTACTCAAAAAGAATAACCCAACTTGTCATTCAAGAATGTTTCCAGCTATAGTGGAGAATGCACTAATAAATTTGGAATGGCTAACAACAATTAGTTTGAGGATTCATTACCTGAGAATCAATGGATTTTCTCTCTGCTTCTTCCTTGAACTCTCTAGGTGTTTCATTCAACTCCTCGGCATAAGCAACTGTGATTTCATTTCTAGATTCTATTTCTTTTACACCCTCATATGTTGCATCTTGTGAGCTAATAACACCATCATTATTAACTTGGTTTTTCTCAATTGTGCTGAGAACTTCCGCCATTACAGTTTTAGTTTGATAAATGTAGCTATCAAGCTTATCCATAGAACCATTAGCAGCCAATAAGTTGGCTAATGCAACAACCTGCAATACAACCAACTCAAAATTAGGAGATAAAGACTTTTCAGTATAGTGTTCAGGATCACTTACATGCTTGAGAAGCTTTATCAGGCAATAGCCAATGCACACACACTTGAAGAAGCAATTCCAACCACCTTGTTACTGAAATAAGGAGTTTCATTCGAGCATTAAAAAAATGCTCATGTCTATGAAATAAGGGATTCTTTGAAATTGTTTGCTTTAGTTGTCTGTTGTGTAAAAAAATGCATCCCTTTTGAATACGCAATATGGACTTGCACACATAAAATCATACTTGTAAATTTTTTTTAGAAATTGGGTATAATGAAACTGTTTTAAATTGCTTTACCAAAAACTTCCCATTTTGACTCGTTAACTTACATTTTCTCCTTGTCCTCTTGCTCCGAGGCTATCCAATTTGTAGCTTTAAGTACTTCGTCTACAGCACACAACTCATAGCTTATAAATGTTCCAGTTGATTTACCATACATCAACGCTTTTTGGAGCATCATGTACCTTAGACCTTATAACTTAAATCTGGACTTACGAATGTATACTGGATGGTTTGTTCATATGACCAAGATTAGAAGTAGCCTGGCATGGCTCTTGACCAAGCATCATGGTTTGAGGGTTGATTGTGCGGAATGCCTTTATGACAACCACTTCAACAACTCGTTGATTCAAAGCTTCATAATTCTGAGCATACCAAATAAGCATCAAAATTAGATTATTATACATTGTAAAGAAAATCATATACTTATAGATTTGTGCTTATTATTAATGGACGACATGGTTAGAAGTTAGAAATGGATGCAACTATGTATGTAAATGAGACACCTAATTATTCAGTGGTGCAGATTCATAAAAGTAAAAGCTGTGTAATCATAAAACATTTTACCTCAAGAGTATTGTGTGAATCTCGAGAGCTGGGCTCCATTTGTTTTTAAGTATATCAAGACATATCCTGCCAAGATGCATGGATAAGGCTAATAGTATGAAATAAAAAGAGAAAATTAGAACTTAACAATTGATAGGGATGAGAACACAAGACCTGCTTGATTGCTTCTGTCTAACATGTGTGTTATTTTAACCATCTGCAATGAAGCAAGTCTATTAATTAAAGCATTCATACATGTTACAAAAAGTTAAAAAAGTATTGGGATATTCAAGCATTTTATCAAACTTTATATCAAGAGCACTTGCAATGTCAGTTAATGAATCTATATAGCTTGATATAGTACATCTTTTCAAAGCATATAAATCACTACCAGAGTAGGCAATCATCCAGTATGCATAGTCTAGGCTTATATGAACTTAAGGCTTTTGATAGATTAACCATCAATGATTCCAAAATCGAATCATTCAAATCATACTATCAACGATTC